>JAHRHJ020003332.1:0-670000 GCA_019776745.2 Taxus chinensis | reverse complement strand
TATAGATGAGGTTCAAAAGAGGTGGCCAAGTTAAGTATAGAACATGTCTAGTGGTTGAACCTATCTTCTACTGCTTAAAACTTTTGTTAGCAACTTCTGACACTTGTTTTTTAGTCTCTTCTTTACTAGATTATGCTATAAAAATCTTGCAATGATAAAGACAATGCAGAATGGACTTTTCATTTGATCACACCCTAGAACCCACTTGAAACAAAAGAGAAACATGCAAGCTTTAAACTATGTCAAACTCATCCTCCCACACCTAATTGTGTGAAAGTATTGTGTTACATACCGAGGATCTGCAATGACCCATGTATTTCTCCCAAATGAAGTGAAGTGGTGCTCATTACTAGTGCTCTTATATGTTGATAATAGAATGTAATTATCCAAATCAATATGCAACTATGATGATCCTTTTGGCAAGATCACTTAACAATTGTATTTTGTTGGGAGTAATTTCATGCTGTATTAAATAATGTTTAAACCAAGACCTGCCCAATTAGAGTGCTTTGGAGAGATTTATGATGTGTATAAAGCCTTTTGTGTAATGTGTGAGCAATACACCAAAATGATTTTATTGTAGAATGAACTCACTAGTTACAAACAAATGAATTAGTTGCGAAGTTTATATAGACATTGTATAACAATATATTCATCCAACAGTTCAAGCTAGTACAACAACTCAACCTAAACGAATACAAAATCATGTTGGGAGGATGATAAAACAAGAATGTTGTTTAATAAATAAACAAACCAATAAGAAACTACCATAGGAGAATAAGTAATTACATATTGCTAATTGCAGAATTTAACCTTATCCCAAGGTATCTTACCTAACATAATGATCTCTAAGGTGTCTAGGTGATGAAAGAGATTGAATGAAGTAATCATACATGATTTGTGTGTGTGTGTGTGTGTAATGTGTGTGTGTGTGTGTGTGTGTAGTGTGTGTGTGTGAGAGAGAGAGAGATGATGTATTGATATTTAATCCATACCTTGTACGCATACACGTGTAGGTTGAATAGGGTTTCGCATCTATACCCTCATTTGTCTGCATACATATAATTGATTTCCATCTTACTGATGCCACTCCACTCATGTATTTCTATCATTTCAGTGAGGGTGCAACAGTAAACGTCTTATGCATCCACCTCATTCCTACCAAGTGGGTGAGTATGTAGTTAGTGATCTATTAATATTAACGCCTCCTAAATATTGTACCCAATGATTTTATTAAAATATTCAATGTATTCTAAGAGGTTTCAGAATACATTATTATATCTTTCCTAATGACCTCCTGAGGTTATCATCATTAAAATTCATAATTACTAGCACCATGTTAGCATCTAGTTCAAGGCATTGGACAGTAGTGGGGAGTATGAAGTCAGGTTGATGGCTTAGTACACTATCTGTAAACCCCCATCTAATGACTCAATCAAATTAATATGAACCTCCCTCATCTAAGCTGGGCCTCAGGTCTGGTATTAGGAAATGGTAATCAATGTTGGACTATCTGCAGTCTCGATACAAACCAATATAAGTAAGTATTACTTCTTGCTTGTATTTCTCATGTGAGGGACTTTGACATGCATTCTAAATGAAAATCTTTCTACAAATGATCTTATCAGTAAAGAATGCAAGGATCTCCTTAATTTAACTTGGGTAGAGTTTTTTCACATCATTTAGAGAAACCAGCCATATAGATTTGGAACACTCAAACTAAGAGGTTAAGAGTTTGAGATTCTTATGCAACTAAACATGCATCCAATGGAATTCAAATAACTATATCTGTAACAAGAGAAAAGTAAATCAAAACACCATGAAGATACTTGATCAAGTAATAACCTAGGGTTTGTCGAAAAGAAGTTATATAGATCATCATACCCTAGTGAAGAGAATTGACGTGTGGTTTGATACCTTTTTGGAGTAGTGACAATATAGGAATGGAAAGAAGAAATTTACACTTCAAGGCTTAAAGAAAATAACCTTGGATATGCACAACAGTCTCGTACCAATGGTTAGGGAAAAATAATGATGGGAATTGAGGAAGAAATCATTCAGAGGGGAAGATTCAAAAGAAGAATTTGTGACAAATAAGGTTTTAGGAAAGAATGCATTTCATTGGAGTTGTATAACTACTTGCGTAACCATCACATGTGTGACATGTTCCCTTCAAATATTTGCATTTACTATGGGATATGTCTAAAACATATTTGCAATTTAGTTGTTCAAAATTGTAAAAAAGAGGCTCAAAGTTCCCGAGTTTTTGAATAGTTTGTTTGATGTCGAGAATCCTAAACATTGAAGATCAGTATTCTAGTACCAAAATAAGAGATGGAGAATTTCCAAATCTAGAAAAACCTTTTCATATAGTCTTCACACCTAAATAATCCCTATACCAATCTATGCAACAAAGTACTTATCCCTTTGTTTGTTTCAAGAAATAATATTATTATTACTTTATGCAAGTCAATAAACCAAGCTAAGTTACTTAATGAAAACTAACACCAAATAGTATCCATAACTAAGCTAATATATCAAAAAAACCATGAAATCTGTGTAATGGAAAAGATAACTAATGTATCCAATTAAACATGAAATACTAAGCCTTCCCTTGTTTTTTTGATGGGCTTTGTAAATTATAGTTTTTCCTGTTGATGAACCGATTATGATTACGAGCGATCAAAATAAGGATATCTCCATGAAGAGGAAAAAAATACCAATAATCATACCTCCTCCTTCATGTTCCATAGCAAACCTCAGAATGGGATAGGAAACTTGGATTGAGCCCTGATTGTGTGATATGTAGGTGCTTTTTCTTCAAGATGGAGCAAGACCTTCCTGCAACAACGATCCTCTTACTTTGCACTAGATGGGAAAAAATAATTATGAGGTTATTTTGGCATTATGACGAGGCAGAAGGATGGATGTTCTTTGCTCAAAGGATGCAAGAACTTACATATGACATTCAAGCTTATTCTCCGTGTCCTTAGAGGGGAGGGGTAAGGTTGTATTTATAGCCTGGGGGAGTGATTAACTTAGAGTAATGTAAGTAATCATGGTTTTAAAATATGGGAAAGATTAAGTGAGTGGTTTGAAAATGTGGGCAAGATTAGGTGAGTGGTTTGAAAATGTGGGCAAGATTAGATGAGTAGGGGCCACGAAGAATGGGTGGGAATTTGAATTATATTTTTAATTCATAAGTGGAGGATTTAGGTGAGTGGGGACCACGAAGGGTGGGTGAGGATTTGAATTTAAATTTTTAATTCAATTGTAGAAAAACATGTAGAATAATGACATGTGGTGAAGATTGGGTTTTTTTGATTTTGAAATGGATAATTAATCAAATTATATTTGATTAATTCGAAGTGGATTTTGTGGGAAATGAGGAAGGGGAATTAATTGATTTAGGATAGATGTGAAATTAGGGTGTCTACATTTTCCCCTCTTTGGAAGGGTACTATGAAAGTAGTGTCCTTTCAAAGAAAGTAGACGGTATGGGGGAATAATTCAATCTACTTTTTTTAAGCAAAAGGTAGAGTGAATGTTTGTTGGGGAGAATAGAAAGTGGTGAGTGACGGATGTCATAGTATCCTCCAAGACAAAAATTTCATGAGAAGATGTGATTATGGATAGATGTAGTGATGCCCCCTCGAGAGGACTGACGAGAATGGAATATACGACAGAACTCTCGAAAATAAGATAAATGAATTCTACGGAGAAGAGGACGATAATGGAGTGGAAGAGATTGGTGCTACGCCCTTAATCATATATCTTATATTGGATGTATATAGCCGACTTGTGGCTATCATAACTTCTTATCATTATGTATCTCTTTCATATATGTTATATTTTCATTAGTGGGTCGGCCTTGGTGTTTGCCATAGCATAGGAATAGTATAAATAGAGGTTAGTAGGTAGTAGTTTTATCATCATTGGAGCATTTGCGTATTATTGTATGGTTTTGAGGTTGCCCCCTCGAAGTGGTGAAGCTATTATTAATTGCATATTGAGATCATTATTATAGAATATTGTGTTATTTGGTGTTATATTTCTACTCATGATCTGAATTATACTAGTAATTTCACTACAAGTGGTATCAGAGCTTGAACTCAGCCAACACTGCATCAAACCCTAATTTTGAATATTCTTCCATATCTCAACATCGGTAGCAAATATTTCTACAAATTTTTTTTTGGTGTGGCGAAATCAGTCAAGTAAGCTTCCCTAAAAATTTTAATAATTTTTGACTTGTTTTGCAAAAGTTATAGCGGTTTTTTATGTTTTTTTCATAATTCAGCTACATATGGTGCAATTTGTTGAATTTTTCAAATTTATTTACACTTCCAGAAAGAAGATTAAAAATTAGTTTGAGTTCGTTCTTTGATTTTTATAAATTTTTGCTGAATTCCTATTGAAATATGAAACCCTAAATTTTGACCATGATCCTTAAATCTTACCATTTTGAGGCATCATGGTTGGGCCTTCGACAAGAGGAAAAAATAATCCCATCACTCCGGGTAAAACCCCTAATAAGGATGAGATAATATTTGAGGAGTTAGAGTCAGAAGGGGGGTATCTACAGAGTCCTCAGGGTTAGGGTTTACTTCAACTGACCATAAGGTCAGCTATCTTGAGTTAGAGTTACGAAACCTCGAAGGTAGAGTGGCCAGCAAAGAAGATGTAGAAAAGATTGGAAAATGATTGGAGGATTTCATTCAACAATTTAGCTACAATATCATGGGTCATCATATCATTCCTAATGAGCCACAACTCAATCATACTCATATTAACCATGGTGGATCTTTAGGTCAAAGTAATAAAACAAACTAGCTAGGGTGGATTTGCAAACATGACCAATCCAAATACAAACACTCTACAAGCCCGTAACATGCTTCCAAAAGTGGAAATGTGTAAGTTTGATGGAAAGGATCCACTCAATTGGATTAACCAGATGGAGAATTTCTTTGATCTTCATCAAATTCCATTGGGACAAAAGGTTACCATGGCATCGTTGTATCTTGAACCTGACCAATTCATTTGGTATCGATGGTTATGTGCTCAAAGGAAAAAAAAGAGTGGCCTCAATGTTACATGGGTAGTATTCACCAAAGAATTGCAATTTCACTATAGTTCTAGTGTGTCAGAGAATTATTTTAGCCAATTAGCAAAGCTCAAACAAACAAGAACAGTCAAAGATTACATCCATCAATTCTAAAACCTTTCCTTACGGGTGGAAAATATTCCTGAAGATAATTTGAATGACTTATTTCTTGGGGGTCTTAAAGAAGAAATTGAGACTGAGGTGTGTGTATGTTTAATCCTCATAAGGTTTCAGACTCTATGATCATGGCATGTAGGGTAGAGGAAAAATTTCTTTCAAGTCGGAAACAAACTGTTAGTACTATCAGAGATCGTAGCACCCTTCCACCATCATTCCCTCGGCCAATGAGACTGACACCTCAACAAATTGAAGAAAAGAGAGCCAAAGGGTTATGTTTTAATTGTGACAACATATTTGGACAAGGACATAAGTGTGTGGAAAAGAAGTTGTTCTACATTGAGGGACCTACTGAAGAAGAATAAAATGAAGAAGATGAAGAGGTAGAGCCAAAGGGAGGAATTAGGAGATCCCCGACCAACAATATCATGCCATGCAATTTCTGGTATTAGCACTCCCCAAACTCTCAAAGTATTTGGATTCTTAAAAAAATAGAGGGTAACAGTGTTTATTGATTCGGGAAGTACTCACAATTTCATCAATCATCAGTTAGTGGTACGCTTGAACTGCTTTGTTTATCTAGCTCCAGAATGTCAAGTCATGATTGCTGATGGGAAAATTCTTAGTTTTTCAGGAAAATGCCATAACATTAATCTTGCCATGGGAGATTACTTGCTAACTAGCAATATGTATGCCATTTCCATGGGAGGAGCATACATTGTGTTAGGAGTTCAGTGGCTTACCACCTTGGGAACCATTGAAATGAATTTCCAAGAGTTGTTCATGTAATTTCAGTCAGAAGGGAGGAATTTTAAACTAAAAGGACTAAGAGCAAAGTCCCCCACATATGGTAAGTTCTCATCAGATGCAAAAATTTCTTAGAAAGGGTGCATAAGGGTTTGTAGCACAACTATTTTCATTAGAAGCACATCTTTCCAATACATTTATACCCGTAGATATGCAAGCAGTTATAGATGAGCACTCAGTTGTGTTTGGAGGTATGCCAAAAGGTTTACCTCCAAAAAGAGACCATGACCATTTCCTTCCAACTAGTACCAGGGATCCAACTGCCCAACACCAAACCTTATAGGTACCCATATGTGAAAAAGAGTGAGATTGAGAAGATAATACAAGAAATGTTATAAGCGGGAATTATCTGTCATAGTCAGAGTGCTTACTCTTCTCCCATAGTGATGGTGTAGAAATAAGATGAAAATTGACACATGTGTCCTGATTATAAGGAAACTCAATAACTAAAAAGTTCAAAGATAAATTTCCTATTCTATGTAATTGATGATTTGCTAGATGAGTTACATGGTGTTGTTTACTTTACAAAACTTGATCTTCGTTCTGGATATCATCATATTAGAATCAAGGATGAATATATTCATAAAACAACCTTCAGGACACATGAAGGCCATTATGAGTTCTTGGTAATTCCTTTTGGACTAACAAATGCACCCTCTACATTTCAAAGATTGATGAATTCTATCTTTAAGCCATTTATGTGAAAGTTTGTTTTAGTGTTCTTTGATGATATATTAATCTATAGTAAAACATGGGAGGAACACCTGCATCATGTAAATAAGGTGTTGGAAACTCTTAAACAACATCAAATTTATGCAAAGCCTTCTAAGTATTCTTTTGGAGTCAAGGAGGTTGAATATTTAGGTCACATTGTTTCTTATGAAGGTGTTAAAGTGGATCCTAACAAGATAAAAACCATGTTTGAATGGAAGGTTCCTAAAACCCTTAAAAATCTCCAAGTATTTTTGGGGCTTAGAGGTTATTATCGTAGATTTGTAAAGAATTATGACAGCATAATAACACCACTCATAACTTTATTGAAGAAGGACTCTTTCCATTAGAATGAGGAAGCTACTACGACATTTGAGAAGTTGAAGGATGCCATGTGCACCACTCCAGTTCTAGCCACCCTAAATTTTTCCAAAACATTCATTATTGAATGTGATGCTTCAGGGTATGGTATGGGGGCAATACTCATGCAAGAAGGTTGACCCATTTCCTTTGAGAGCCGCCAATTCAAAGGTAAGAATATATCTAAACTAGTTTATGAGAAAGAAATGTTAGTCAAACTTCATGTAGTGAAGCAATGGAGACCATATCTAATGGGTAGACATTTCAAAGTAAAGACAGATCATGATAGTTTGAAATACTTCTTAGAGCAATGTTTATCATCTAAAGAACAACATAAATGGGTCTAAAAAATGTTGGGGTATGATTTTGAGATAATATATAAGAAAGGGAAAGAGAATGTAGTTGTTAATGCTCTATCTCGGAAGGATGAATCGTATCCAAGACATTGTTGTGTGTCTATATCTGTATTACATGAGGATTGGATAGAGGATGCAAGGTTTGAATGGAAAAATGACCCATATACACAAAATCTCATTCATAATCTCCAACAGGATCCAAGCATGTCAGAGAAAAATTGTATGGAAAGGAGATGTTTTATGGTATAAAGATATAGATTATATCTATGTAAGAATTCAACCCTTAAAAATAGGGTTCTATATGAGCTCCATGCTTCTCCAGTAGGGGGGCATTCTAGCTTCTTAAAGACTTATCATTGAATCAAGCATGATTTCTTTTGGGAAGGGCTAAAAGGGGATGTCTGAAAAAATGTGGCAAAATGCATGGTTTGTCAGCAAAATAAGGGTGAAACAATTAAGTCCCTGAGTTTTTTACAAACTCTATCTAATCCTAGTCAGAGGTGGGAAGAGGTGTCCATGAACTTCATCATAAGATTGCCTAAATCAGAAGGTAAAAATGTAATCATGGTGGTCGTGGATAGACTCACAAAATATGCCCATTTTTGTGCTTATCACATCCATTTATTGCGAGTACAGTAGCAACAACCTTCACAGGATACAACGTCAGAAGCTACAATGGGACACCAAAGATTATAGTAAGTGATCGAGACCTTATCTTTACTAGTAATTTTTGGACTAACTTGTTCTCATGTTTGGGCACGCAACTAGCTTATAGTTCCTCTTATCATCCCCAGTCTCATGGGAAAACAAGAGTGGTAAACAAGTTCTTGGAGGGATATCTTCGTTGTTTTACCTCAAATAAGAAAGTGAGATGGATCCAATGGTTACCACTGGTAGAATGGTGGTATAACAACTCCTTTCATACTTCATATAAAATGTCTCCTTTCTTGGCATTATATGAATACCATCCACCATCCATCACCTCATCTTTGAGAGTCCAACCAAGGGTTTGAGTAGTTGAAGAACATATTCAACACCAACAAGAGGTGCTTTCTAGTTTCAGGGAGAATTTGGCCATGGCAAAAAATTGCATGAAGCAACAGGCAGATCAACATCGCAGTGAAAGACATTTTGAAGTTGGTGATTGGGTTTTTGTACGTTTACAACCATATAAGAAAATGTCCTTGAAGAACAACAGAAAAAGGATAACAAGCTTTCACCTAAGTATTATGGTCCTTATCAAGTGTTACAGAAGATTGGTAGTGTAGCATACAAACTGGAACTTCCTCAAGCTACTCGAATACACCTCGTCTTCCATGTTTCTTTCCTGAAGAAGGTAATTGGACAGAAATATCAGCCCAAACAATGTTACCAAGAGCTTGATGAGGAAGGGAAGAATCATCTTGGAACCATAATGCATCCTTCAAACACACACTAAGAGATTAAGGACAAGGGTCATCACTCGAGTATTTGATCAAGTGGAAGAATCTAGACAATGAAGATGCAACCTAGGAGGATGCAAATTTTTGTAGTAACATCCAGAGCTTCTCAACATTGGGGACAATGTTGCTTCGAAGGGGAGGGGCATGCTACGCCCTTAATCATATATCTTACATTGGATGTATACAACTAACTTGTGGCTATCATAACTTCTTATCATAATGTATCTCTTTCATATATGTTATATTATCATTAGTGGGTCGGCCTTTATGATGGCCATAACATATGAATAATATATATAGAGGTTAGTAGGTAGTAGTTGATCATCATTGGAGCATTCGAGTCTTATTGTATGGTTTGGAGGTTTCCCCCTTGAAGTGGTGAAGCTATTCTAATTGCATATTGAGATCATTATATCTGCAATATTGTGTTCTTTGGTGTCATATTTCTGCTCATAATTTGAATTATACAAGTAATTCCATTACATATTATAACTGACCGCATCGACACATATATTCAAGGTTAAAGGATTTGATCGTTGCCTTACACTGCTAGGTGTCATGTTTTAGCTATAAATTACTCGTAGTTTTTTGAAATGGACTAGTTTTCTGGCTTGCATTATTTAGAAGAGTAAGTGACCATAGGGGAGGGGGGATTTAAAGATTTATAGAGGTACAAATTATATTGATGTGCAGGGATTATATGTTGACCATTATGTCACTTTTTATTTATATTGTTATAAATCAAGGCTTTCACAATCCATATATTTGAAAATGACAGATTGTAGTCATATTTAAGGCATAAACTTTTGAGATGTGCAACAATGTAGGATGCAACGGAGATAGTAAAGATTGCGATGCGTTAAATTTAACAGACACATGATAGAGTTGAGAAAAGCAACTGTGTACAGTGGGAAAGTGCCATAAATAAGAAGAAGAAAATGAGGTGGGAGTAGGGGGTGCCAATGCATGACAATGCCTCCATCCCAGGATTCATTGAATAAGTAGAACAGGGAAGACACAAGACCCAATGTAAGGGATAGGAAATGTGTGTTTTATCAAAGCCAAAAGAAGACTAAACTAGATACATTGAATGAGTAAAGAGGTAATCCCCCTGGTACTAGACCCCCAAACAAGAAGTGGTAAGAATAGATCACTCCAAATTAGGTGAGATTGGAAATTTACCAAACATAGAGTGAATGTAGTGAGCTAGATTCTTGCCATCGTGTCACTACGATGGATATTGGGACCAAGGCAAAGAATATGGAACAGACTATATGTTATATGCATATGGAGCATGGTCACTCATCTATAAAGACATGACATACAATGAAGAGCCAGGTTATCTATGGGGAAGTTTGGATTGAAACCTAATGGAAAAGCTAATTTTGTGTGCTTTTTATGATTTTCCGGGAAGGGAATTTGTGCACGAGGGTTGGGAGAGATAACCACTTTAACAAATTGTACATGATGCTAGAAGGAAGGGATTATACGTCCTATAAACGGGGTAATAAAGATGCAATAATGAGAGATTACTAAGGAATGTATGTAGGAAGTATAAAAGGGGAGGAATTACATCGCTTGAAAAGATGAAGGAGATGCATGAAATGAAGGATACTAAAATAGGGCGAGCTAAACATTAGAAACAATAATGTACAATAAAGAAAGTAAAAATATTGACCACATCGAAGAGATCCCATTAAGTTGATTGAGTGGTAAGATATAAGCTTATCAAGAAAGGGTGGGATTAAGTTTTAATTTTATGGTTTAAAGAAAACAGAATGGGGGATAGAAGTGGCAATGCCAATGCACGGTCATGTTAGGGAAATACCCCTTAGCAATCAGTGGTGGGGAAGGGTGACATCAAACTTTACAAGCAATTGCAATCTTGGAAAGTCTCATTACCATTGGTTTAGTGTAACGCCAACAAAGTGAAGTTAGGGAAAATGGTTGGGAATACAATGATTAAGTGGACCTCGATAAGGGATAGGAATGAATTTAAACTTTCTTTTTTAAGTTCCAAGGGACTTTTTGAGGTCGTGCGGACACACCATTGATGATTTTTAGGGAAATCTCATTTACAATACATAATGCACATTTGCAAATTTAAATCAGATGGATTCTTAAAGCAATGATAGACTCTGCAATGTCAACAATAAATCGTGATATTTATTTTCCCTGGATAGATTTTTTTTGATTTTTTGATTTTAAAAAATGAACTGGATACATTGCTTTACCTTTTTAAAAAGCTTGGCATTTACCTTGGGACTTGTTTGAAAGCGAGGGAGATGATGCCAGAATTAAGACATCAAAAGGTTGTGTTTGAAACGGTATGAAGGATGTTCCATTCCATAAGGGGAAAATGGGGGATTAAGAACATAATTGTATGCGGAAGAGATTCATACATGTATGTTAGTTAGTAGGACTACATGGACCCGAAAGGTTCCTAGCTCAGTGACCACAAAGAAATTTGTTAGATTGGAAAGGCACACAGGTGCATTAATAAGCGATTTTCAATTTTGAATGAAGATTGTTGGTAAGGGAGATGTTTTCAATGTCAAGTAATTAGTGTAAGAGGACATTTTTCATCACATTGTTATCGCTGAAGAGAAGTGGTTACAGTAATGATTGTTTCAAGCGAGTGAAACTAGAGATAAAACAACATTTTCAAGAGGGAAGTTGTGTTTGTAAGACTCGCAAAAGGATGTCTATAGTCTTGCCTTTGACAAACTGGGGACTGCTTCTACATACTAACTCATCATTTCTAATAGTTTTTTGTTCTTCTAGTGCTTTGTTGTGATATCATGTTGCTAGGAGCCAGATGATCCTTAAGAGGGACTCTTACTAGTGAGTAAATCGCAATGTCGGGATGAGTGGTCTCAGTAAGTTTGCCATGTCAAAGTGAGGGTGCATACTCGTGGTCCAAAGCATGTGATGATGGGGAATTAAGAGGATAGATGGATGGTGAGATTGTAGAGTTATGGGTGAGTGTAAGATGACATGTCATGCTTAAGAGAGTCTCTTAAGTAAGATCGTCATACTGCAAAAGAGGTTTTGTAGGATCACCTAAACCTAACACAGGATGATATGGGCAAGGAGAAAGACAAGATGATATTCAAAGGATAGGGGTGGAATGGTAGGTTGAAGAAGATGATTCGTGATGTAGAGGCAGAGAAAAATAAAAGGGGGGAAATATGATGGGATGGGGAAGGCCATAGGGTAGATCAACCTTAAGTGGAAGTCTTAAGTAAGATTGTCATGCGGCCGAAATGGTTAAGTAATGTCACCAAGCTGAATAAGAAGAAGGATGATGATAGATATTAGTGGGAATAGGGTATGACTAAAATGGACTGAAGGGTCTAACCCTCAAGTGAATTTTCCATACTACGAGAGCGTGTAAGTAGGATGACCAGAGCATAAGACGGATTTGGGGAAGGATGAGAAAAGAGTGAGTGAGGTATGTCTGAGTGATATATGATATAACATGAGGTGATAACAAGAAATAAAGGAAACAAAGGAGTGTAACATGAATGGATGAAGGAATATATGTAGTGGAGGGCAGAGAGTGTGAGGGGAATCCTTAATTGGGATGCCTACGTGTGGTGAGAGTAATGATGCGAGAATGAGAAGTAGAAGAGGTGGAATAGGAAGATATGTTTGGTGGTGATTATTGTTTGATGAGAGGGGAGGTGGTATGAAGAAGCTTTGTACGAGTGGGAAGATCTTACAGGAGAGAGTAAACCTCCACCGAAGATCTCATATAGAAGGGGTTATTAAGTAAGATTGTCAAGCGGGAAGCAGAAGAGTGAAACTGAAAGAATACAAATGGGTGAGAGGGGATAGGAATAGTGAGAAGGGTAATATGGGTATAAGTGGCGGAGGAGTAAAAATGAGAAGTGAGGATGAATGGATCAAATACATGATGATCATGGTGGGGGAGGAGGAGCTGATTTATGATAGTGAATGCTAACTTGAAAAAGATCGTTAAGTAGGATTCGCAAACTGCAACGGTGATCAAGTAGGATTCCCAAACTGGGGAATGTATTAGTATGGGTGAATGGATGGGGTGGTAAACGTAAGACATTGATCATGCAGGAAGATACTCACCGTGATGGAAAAAGCATCTTAATTTTAATATAGGGGTTACATAACAGGATGCTATCGTGATATAAAAGATTAGGATGACTAGACTTTAATATGCGTAATAGCATAGACAATGGGCCATCAAAAAGGTTTAATACCCTAGTACAATATGAAAATGGAAGAGTGCATAGATAGAGGCCAGCAAGAAAGTATGATGCCCCAATATGACATACAATTAGATAACATAATAATATTTTAGAGAACACCTATAGATCTACATAAAATCAAGATGCCTCCCTGTAAAATCTACAAGATCGCACCTGTAATATATCAAGATACAAGAAAGCAATTAATAATTTATAACTAATAATGCAACACAAGAACCAATAAACATGTCCCTAACGTGTTCCACAGTGGGGATTGATTGGATGTGCATCCCCAAGCAGGGGGTATGAGGACATAGTAAAATATTGGGTCATTGTCCTCGGAAACAAGGAAACAATTTGACGAGCTGTTTAGATTTTCCCCATTTTAGACGAGGAGAAGTGGTTTGACTATTTGGTAGTCATAAGGTGATTAGATCATTCGTTGGGGATAATAGTTCAAAGGTTAAATTGTGTTGGTTATTTTAGAGTTTTTGTAATTTTGTGGATTTTTTTATAATTATTATATATATATATATAGATAATTAGTAATATTAACTAGTGCTTTTTGGATTTTTGACAATATTCAATTTTTTTTGAAAATTTTTGACGAGTTTCAAATGTTTTTAAATTTTTGACGATTCTTGCTAATGGTTTTGGATTTTTGACGATTGCGCGTCTAATGTTTTTTAGATTTTTGACGAGTGTTTCTAATGTTTTTAGATTTTTGCACGAGTTCTAATTTTTTTGTTGGATTTTGGACACATTGTTTCTTAATGTTTTTGGGTTTTTGACGGGAATTTCAATACGTTTCATTGTTGGATATATACGCTATTTTTGACACGGTTTGATTTTCAAAAAAGATACAGTATATCTACGATTTTTACGATTTCATATACGCTGTTTTTAGATTTTTGACGATTTTCACACTGTTTGTAGATTTTTACATTGTGATTGGAAATTTATGGACCATGAGTACATAATTATTTTTAAGAGGTGATAAACCAAGATATTATCTGTATGTACCGTGTTTCGTGTTGTAACTTATGCTCATAAATAACATAAATTCATCTTTCCATTGGCAGGATATGGTGGTGATGATATGATGAAAAGAAGTCCAACTCTATTTTTGACTCCACACAACTAATAAGATGGGTGGGTTCATCACCAAGAATCAAGAAGGATGTAGAAGGTAGATAATGAATATAGAGACAAATGCTAACAACAATCCCTTTTGGAAAGTTGTGACTCCATTCTTTTATAACGGTACTGAACCAGTTTCAAAAATGGCTTTCACTTTATGAGTCAAGTGCTAGACTTAGACAGTTATGTGGCCTGATTGATTGGTAAGATATGAGCTATTAAGGGATAGTTCTCTCTTCACTTAGGCATCTAAATTACGTGTTTTGGGATTGCATATAATTTGCAAGCACTGTAAGACAGGATTGAGGATTTTTGAAATGACTCCCTATGCCTTGCCCCATGCTACTAGTGAGAAGTCAAGGGCTCATCACCAAAGGTAAAATATAGCGCGAGTGAATTATTTTTGTCTTTTTGTTTTGTTTTGTTTTGTTTTTTTTAATATTTTTCAATGTTTTTATGTTTTTATGAGAACGACCCTCTACACTTTGCCCCATGCCACTTGTAAGAGGCAAGGTTTTATCACCGAAGATAAGATGTAGAAAAGTAAGGGAACCTTTCTCCATTCCCAGTCTCACACTACCAGTAAGAAGTGTGGGCTCAACACCAAAGAATATGAAGGACAGAAAGATGTGATAATGACTTATTCATAAGTTATTGAATTGATGGATTTTTTACAATAATGCTTTGTATTTGGGAAGAAATTTCTGCCCCCAATCTCAGCCCCGCATGACTAGTAGGACGTGAGGGTTTAACACCGAAGACTGAGATGGATGACCAAATGAACTGGGTAACGAAGTTTAGAGATTTGTTTATGAAAGAGAGAATGTCTTTGAGGGGAATATATCACCATCAGTAAGATTCTAGGTATGACCATAGAGGAAAGTGACTGAAAATGAAAGAATTATGGCATGCTCACAAACTTAATAAGATTTATAGTAGCACTTGTCTCATGATGATAAATATAAAGATGTGATTTTGATAAAGAAAATATCTGACAATGGAAATGAATAAATTTAAATTATTCGGAGATAAGAAAGATAGAATGAACAATGTACACCTTGTATCCCGGAATAGTAAACATCTCAAGGATAAAATTTCTTTAAATGAACTGCATTCATTGGTTCATCAAGATCTTGACCATCTTCAGTGGCCAATTTATAGGCTCCAGAGCCAAATTTAGCTGTGATTACATAGGGTCCTAACCAATTAGGCTCAAATTTTCCTTGTTTTTCTCATTCTTTAGTGGCACTCTTTTGATTTTCTTTTAAAACGAGATCACCAATTTCGAATTCTCTGAGGTCTTACCTTTTTATGATAACTGCGTTGCAGTCAGTTTTGATAAACTTGAAGATGATTGAGAGCATTAAGTCATTTTTCATTGAGAAGCTCAACCTCTTAAAGCCGTGACTATTGGTATTCATCCTCATTAATTACATCTTTAAGGGAGATCCTCAAGGATGGGATTTCTATCTTAATAAGTAAAATGGCTTCACAACCATAAACAAGGGAAAATGGGGTGGCTTCAGTAGGCATGCGGTAAGATGTATGGTAAGCCCAAAGAGCGGGGTAAATTTGAGTATACCAATTACGTCCATGGGTGTTGACAATATTTTCTATGATGGATTTTAAGGTCTTATTGGTTGCTTTCACTTGACCATTTCCCTAAGGGTAGTATGGAGTGGACCATTTAAGTTTGATGTGAAAACGTTTAGCTAGGTATTTTACATCCTAGTTTTTAAATGATTTGCCATTATCTGCAACCAGAGCAGATGGAATACCAAATCGACAGATGAGATTATTAAAAATGAATTTTGATATTTGGCTACCAGTAACATAAGTGAGAGGCATAGCTTCTACCCATTTAGTGAAGTAATCGGTAGTGGTAATGATGAACTTATGTCCATCGGATGATGTTGGTCTAATTTTACCAATGAGGTCAAGTCCCCATTGAGAGAAGGGCCATGGTGTGGTTATCGATTGTAATGCCTGAGAAATGTGCATGGATAATATTTCCATACTTTTAACATGCTTGAAAACGTTTGACAAAATGACATGAGTCACTTTCCATGGTGGGCCAATAACATTCAACTCGCAGGATTTTCTTGGCTAAGGCGATACCATTTGTGTGTGCTCCACAAATACCATAATGGACTTCAACTAAGACACTCAAGGATTCTTCCTGATTAATACATTGAAGTAGGGTGCTATCATATCCTTGTTTATAAAGAGTTTTCTGCTAAAATGGTGTAATGAGAAGCACGTTGTGCTAAAGCACGTTTATGCATTGGTTTCATGTCGGCAGGAAATGTTTTATCACGAATGAAGGTATAAAGATTATGGGTACCAAGGGTTATTCGGACCCACGATCTCACATACCATAGTGTTTTTTAGGAAGATCATAGGCAGGACATTAAGATATTTTCGACGATAAAATGTGCCTGGGGTTGACTAGATGCGATTTATAATAGGGATCCGATGGTCGCCATAGCATCAGCAGATTTATTATGAATTCTAGGAATTTGATCAAAGCTAATTAATCGAAAATAGATTCGAAGACTATCCACCCTGCATTTATATGGGATAAGGTTTCAATCCTTGACCTAGTATTCATCAGTAACTTGCTTGATGATAAGTAAAGAATCACCAAATACAACTAATTATTTAAGATTCCAAGATATAGACAGTTTTAATCCTGCCATGAGAGCTTCATATTTTGCAATATTGTTGTTACATGGGAATGCTAAGCAAAATGATTTGAGGATAACATGTTCGCTAGGTGTGATAAGCAAAAATACCAGCCCCTGAGCCATGGAGATTACAAGATGCATCAAAAAAATAGAGTCCGAGCTGGCGCGATGTCTATGTGTAGAATATCTTCATCAGGAAAAGAGAACTGAAGTGGTTATGTTCCAGGAAGGGGTGCCTCAGCAAGTTGGTCGGCAAGGGATTGTCCTTTAATTGCTATCTGTGAAACAAATTCGACATCGAATTTACTAAGTAATACAACCCAACTAGACATTCTTCCTGTGAGAGTGGGTTTGGACAAAAAAATACTTGAGATGATCAATTTTGGCAATCAGCTTAGTTGTGTGATTGAGCAAGTAATGACGTAACTTATGGATTGCAAAGGAAAATGCTAAGCATACTTTTTCGATTTGTGAATAACGTACTTTGTGCTCAATAAGTGTTCGACTAAGGTAATATACAGCTTGTTCTTTTCCTTGATCGTTATGTTGTGCTAGTAGAGCTCCTATGGCATGTTTAGTGGCAGATGTATAAAGAAAAATGGGTTTATCACACAACAGGTGACATAAGAATAGGTGGAATAGATAGGTATTCTTTTAACTTAGCAAAAGAGTCTTGGCAATCGTGGTGGTCCAGTGAAAGTGTGCATCTCTCTTGAGTAACTAATTAAAGTAATGGCACTTGTTAGCCAACTGTGATATGAAATGCCGAATAGATTGTATCTTTCCCTGAAGACTGCGTAATTGTTTTAGGTTTTGAGGAGGAGGCATTTCCATAATGGCTTTGACTTTGGTAAGATCCAATTCTATGCCTCTTCATGAGACAATAAACCCTAATAATTTACCAGAGGTTACTTCGAACACACATTTCTTTGGGTTAAGACGAACCTTATACTCACGTAATCTATCGACAAATGTGTCTCAACACACTTGGATGCTCTATTCGTGTTTTAGATTTTGCAAATATATCATCAACATAATCTTTTATGATATCATGTAGCATGTCATGGAAGATGAAAGTCATTGCTCGTTGATAGGTGGTACCAGCATTTTTCAAGCCGAAAGGCATGACCTCATAACAGAAGGTCCCCTATGGTGTAGTAAATGTCATTTTATTTTAATCCCCTTCAACAATATGTATTTGATTGTAACCAAAAAATCCATCCATTAAGGAGAGCATTTCATGGCATGTCGTAGAATTGACAATCATGTCTATGTTTGGTAAGGGAAAGCCATCTTTGGGGCAAGCCTTGTTGATGTCATGCGGAAGTCTATGCATATTCTAATGCCAGTAGTTTTCTTGGTAATAGGTAACTATATTAGATATCCATTCCGAATAATCAATAGGTTTGACAAAGTCATCTTCCAAGAGTTTCTCAAGTTCGAGCTTTGACAAGCAATGCAACTTGGGGAAGCATTTTGCATAGTTTTTACTTTGCAAGTTTTGCATCTGGATGTACCACAAGATGGTGTACTACATGAGATGGGTCCAGGTCCTGGTATGTCCTTATATGTCCATGAAAATATATCTTGGAATTCAATAAGGAGTATTGCGAATTACATGCATTCTTGGTAAGACAGACTAATGCCAAGTTGTAAAAAATTTTGGTTGTTCAGTGGTGTCAATGTTTATTTATTTTGTTTCTTCTACAAGCATTTTAGATGTATCCTTTTTAGAGAACGATGCTAATGGTTTATGTAGGTCATCAGTGTCAGGTGTTTGTTGGAACTTTTTGTTGACATGTTTTTTGGATAGGGTAGCGGTGAGGTTTTGACTATGGAGAAATCCTTTGATTGTGCTTTTGATCCAAATTTTCTGAGGGTGAAGGACCTGAATATTTTATCTCTTCACCAAAATAAGCCAATTCATTTAGATTGATTTCAAATCATTTTCTATGGTCAGAAATAGGGATTTGGTCATGCGAGTTCCAAGGAATTCTTCGATGGCTTCATCATTTTAGAAACACGTCCATGGCAGCATGATGTGGTTGGCCATGGTCTATGAGACTCGAATGTGTAGGCTCAAAATTGATGACATTAACATATAAATGTTTAAAGTAAAGATTTGTTTTCAATGAGGTCCTCAAAAATACTGACATGGAGACCTGATGTCATTATCGAGAACTGGTGTCATCATTGTCACTTGAAATTATTATGGGAGTAACATCAAATATCTTGAAACCTAGACCATATTTACTATGATGTTGTGTGTAATTTATTAGGTCTAAGCAACCTTGTTCATTTGGACCAATTACTTTCCCCTTCCATCGCATGTTTTTCATTATTCGGTGAGCTCTGGTAAATTGAGGGGACTCATAACATGGAGCAAAGTCATCATTATGATAACCAAGATCCTGAAAAAGCTTGGAATATGTTCATTGTCAAGATAACCAAACTTTTTCCAAACTGACTGTCCCATTTGGTAAGTGGGATGGATTCTCATATGTGGAGCGTTAGGTTTTCCGTAGCTATGTGGGGATTTGGTGATCTAAAAAGAGTTTGCCATCTTTTGAAATTTAAATTCACTGCATCTTGTGTCAATGATTTTAAATGTGTGAGATGGGGGACCAATAGGTACCTCATGTGGTGGGGAAGTTAGTTTGGTAGTCTTAGAAGATGAAGAGAATGGATTATAAGAAGAAAGGAGTGGATTTGAAGGATGAAGGTTGGTTATTCACAAGAGGAGGTATCTTAATATAAGAGGTGTGGTGGTTGGATGAAGAAGATTGGCTAGGTGAAGAAGAAGATGGTGTGGTGGAAAAATAATTGTTGCTAGAAGAAGAAACCTGATTAGTGGAAGAAGATGATTGATTGGTGGGAGGAAGACTAGGTGGAAGGTGGTTGACTAGTGGATGATAATGGATTGGAAAATGTGTTTTGGTTATGAGATGATGGTTTCAGATCATTGTTAGGGAGTGTATCAGGATCAATGCGTGTTTCGTTAGGGATTATGCGAGGTGGAGCATATTTATCTATTGATGGACAATAGTGATCATGTCGATACCGTCCTTCAAGGAATCTACAATACTCAAAAGGTTGGGGATCTGCACGTAGTATAAATTCCTTATCCAAATGAAGAAACTTAATGCATTTGTGGAATGTTGATGGGACGGCTTTCATGGTATGAATCCATGGTCGGCCGACAAGAATGTTATATGCAACTTCTACATCTACCACATGACAGACTGTGTCTAAGGTGATGGGTCCAACTTGGTGAGGCAACATGATTGTGCCTTTAGAATTTCTTTTGCTATTATCATACCCACGAATGGTTATGATATTGTTTTGTAAATCATTTTTAGTGTAACCTAAACTACGTAAAAGTTTCATGGAACATATATTTAATGTTGATCCATTGTCGATTAAGATGCGCTTGATCTTACGATGAGTTATATAACCCTCGACGTATAAAGAATTATTATTAGCGACGTTGGGATTAAGCAATTCAGTGGGGACCAAAAAATAAAATAGGATTGGGGACTGTAAGATGTGCAATTAAAGCCTAGAATTGTTGTGAATTGATGTCTTCAGGGACACGAGCGTTATTCAATGTTTGCATAAGGATGCGGTGTAGTTGTCGAGAGAAGAATTAAGTAGTTACATGATTGAAATTTGTGTGGTAGAATTCTCTAATTGTTTGAAAATATTAAATGATGTCGTAGGTTGTGGAGAGGAATTGGCGGCGGAATTAGAAGAGTGTGATTAGGACGTGATACCAGGGACAAAGTGGCAGATTTTTTGTCGTAGGAACCCACATTTTTTTCTGTCTAGTGGTAATCGCAAAGTCAGTTCTAAAATTAATAGTTGCCACTAAGTCTTAGTCATAATCTATGGTCAAGATGCCTGGGTGGCATACTCGACGTTTCTTGATGATTCCAACCTTATCAATTTTGAAGTGTTATCATGGTTAGGAAAGAGCATTTTTGAACATGTGAGGTTTGTCATTACGTGAAATTATCTCAAAACTATTTTCAATTTCTATGTGTCCACGTTCAATCAGGTCTTGGAAATAATGGCGGAGTTGCATGCATCGATCTGTGGATTGCCCTTTTATGCGATGGTAATGACAATATTCGTTGTCTTTATACTAATTTGGTCTGGGTTGTCCTTCTTCGAAGGGTCTGACAATGGGATATGTAATTATATCAGAATTTTCCAATTGATGAAAGACACTAGATAGACTTTCTCCCAAGAGGAGTGAACTCTCTTCGTCGTTAAAAAAAATGAACTTCCCTTTCGAGGGATAATGATTGGTTGTTTAGCATTTTAATGTGTTAGTGGGATGGCTTCCGGACATTTTAGACATGATGAGAATCGGTAATGCCATCGTCTGAATGAAAATTTTAATTCTAGTGAAAGAATTTAGATTTGTCCTGGTCCCGAGGAGCTTTTTCAATAAGGTTGGTCCCTGAAGGGTGCTTTAAGTAAGCCCTTCAAAATG
Organism: Taxus chinensis; assembly: GCA_019776745.2. Classification (NCBI taxonomy): domain Eukaryota; kingdom Viridiplantae; phylum Streptophyta; class Pinopsida; order Cupressales; family Taxaceae; genus Taxus; species Taxus chinensis. Next base: position 648,552 of record JAHRHJ020003332.1, on the reverse strand, counting down.
AAGAGCTTTTTCGATTTGTGTGCCCTTTTCAAGGACTTAAAAAAAAATAATAAACAGACAATGCATTTAGATGTGGAGATCACAAAATTCGGCATTGACTAAAATAAAAGACAAAAAATGATTAACTAGTTGTCTCTCGGGTACAAAGCAACGGAATTGACTTAGCAATTCCGCGCCATCATTGTAATAAGGATGGGAAAATTTTTGGATTGGCCTTGTCCCAGTGTTGCAGAGATCAAGCATGATAAACTAATGAGTCTAGGTTCATAGGAAAAAGGTTTCTATAGATTCTCTGAGTGAAGTCTGAAAAATGTCGTGACTGACCCTTTGGGTAGACTGGAAACACCAGTCTAAAGCCTATCCTCCTAAACTTTGGGAGAAGTTAGCAAAGTTCCTAGGTGATTGATGCGTCATAGCAGGGTGCACTGGTTGTCTATTGTGAGGAGTTGAATGGGCGTAGCATGCTGGAGATAGAGATGCACACACGGGCTTTCTAGAACGAACTCTTCTTGGGGATAGTTAGAGGTACTCGAAAGAATATTCAGCTGCTGCACTTCTCAAAGCGTATGAAATCTTAACTCATAAGAAGGCACATAAGGAATGCTAGAAACAGGAATATCTACATATGATAGGAGTCACCAAATGTGTTTAAATAAGACTCCAAAGAACAGAAATACTAATTCCACACACTAAAACTTGAGAAATATGAAATGGTAAGCTTAGATCGAAATTCCCACCAGGGCGTGCCAGAATGTAAGCTAGGAAAAATACACTACTAACAAGGAAGTAAAATACAAACAATCATTACCTCCTCCTTCGTGTTCCGTAGCAAACCTCGGAATGGGCTAGGAAACTTGGATTGAGCCCTTGATTGTGTGATATGTAGGTACTTTTCTTCAAGATGGAGCAATGACCTTCTTGCAACAATGATCCTCTTACTTTGCACCAGAAGGGAAAAAAGGACTATGAGGCTATTTGGGCATTAGGACGAGGCAGAAGGATGTTCTTTTCTCAAAGGATGCAATAACTTAGATAGGGCATTCAAGCTTATTCTCCGTGTCCTTAGAGGGGAGGGGTAAGGTTGTATTTATAACCTGGGGGAGTGATTAACTTAGAGTAATTTAAGTAATCATGGTTTGAAAATGTGGGCAAGATTAAGTGAGTGGTTTGAAAATGTGGGCAAGATTAGGTGAGTGGTTTGAAAATGTCGGAAAGATTAGATGAGTGGGGGCCATGAAGAATGGGGTGAGGATTTGAATTATATTTTTAATTCATAAGTAGAGGATTTTTGGTGAGTGGGGACCACGAAAGGGTGGGTGAGGATTTGAATTTGAATTTTTAATTCAATTGTAGAAAAAACATGGAGAATAATGACATGTGCTGAGGATTAGGTTATTTTTTTGGATTTTGAAATGGATAATTAATCAAATTATATTTGATTAATTTGAAGTGTATTTTTGTAGGAAATGAGGAAGGGGAATTAATTGATTTAGGACAGATGTGATATTAGGGTGTCTACAGTTTTCAATTCAGTAATTTGTTTTATGCAAGTGTGATTTCTTTCATGCAAGTTTGATTTTAATTTTTGCAAGTGTGCTCTTTCATTTTTGCAAGTTTGCCTTTTAATTTATGCAAGGTTGGATTGTGTTTGAAGGAGATGTTTTCAAATATATCTTTCTCCTATTGCATACATCCATCGAACACTAGTCCTAGATTGACATTATTAATGAAGAGGATTGGGTAAAGTTGAAAACCAACAAATGGTTGCTTTTTCCAAACAAAAAAATTTGTACTTCAAAGTCTTTCTTGGATCCATATGATTGTTTCTCTTATGCTGACTTGGTTGATGAAATTATTTGATATTGAAAATTTCTATGTTGCAGAGACCTTGTCTTCATATCTTTTTTTTAGCTGTAGATGGAAATCAAGGTTAGATAACATGATAAAAGAAAGGATAACTACGGAGTATGGTATGGTAACTTCTTTTTTTTCTATTCTCGAATATTGTTATTTGTTAAATTTTAATTACAAATAAATTCACTTCTCGAATTTTTTTTTTTTTTTAAAAAGAGAGAAATTTTTCAAGATCTACATGTGTTGATCAAGTCAAGTAACAAAGCAAATAATGTAGATGACTTATTTCTAGTTTACAGCAATTGGGATCTATAAAGCTGCTAAATTAAAAAAAATAGTTTACATAAGGGCATGCACAAAGCTAAGTGTGGGGAAGACTCGCTCTCTTTGAAATATTTTGAAGAATGCATAAGGAAAAAATGAGCTAAGTGTGGGGAAAAAACTCTCTCTACATTGTCTAAGAAAAACTTCATGAGAGCATGCATAAGAAATAAGTAAAATTTTTACTTCTAGAATCTCAGTTTTCTGCTATCATGAAAAAATGAGAAGACAATTAAAAACATGCAGAAGTATTGACAAAATCATATTCTGAAGGAATATCAGTAGCTTGCATGAGGGCATGCAAGAATTTAAGTATGGGGGAAATGATGAGACCAAAATATTTCTCATTATATCACTAAATAACACTCTTATTCTCTCTCTTAAAATCAAGATTTCAAGTAAATGTAGATGTACTTTTAATAACGAATAGCATATTTAAGGTAGAATATAGGATTTATCTTATCATCTCTTTAGAAATCTATTTGCAATATAATTGTTGTTAATTCCTGATATTTCTCTTCTAAAGTTGGAATGTAATAGTGTGTAGAAAATAGGTCATAAGAAACTCTACTCCAAGATAATAGATTCCAGCTACCGAAATTCTTCACATAGCTAATGAAAGGCCTAGTTGTTCATAGATTACTACTAGATTTCAGCTAACTAAATTCTTCACGCAGCTACCAAAACGCATAGCTAGTGAAATTCTATTGGTTTATTCCAAAGTAATGTAAAGGAGCACCAAACTAGTCAGCCCACTCTTTTTTTCCATGTCATCAACTAAGAATACAGATCCAAACATGTGGAAATCCAAATTCATGCATGCATGTGACGTTCCAAAAATAATTCAAGTTCATGGACTTAACACTCCATTTTCTCTCTATGTTTCAAGGATGAGAAAATAGTAGAATAGTATCGAGAATGTTGAATAAGTATTCTCCCACTTTGTGTTCCTAGATTAAAGGGATACATTATTAGGAATTTTGAATAATTACTCTCCCACTTTGTGTTCCTAGATTCAAGGGATGAGTTGTAGAAATATTCTCCATGATAAGATGACTGTTGTAGTTAAGTTTATTTAGGATTTATTCCTTTGAATAAATATGCCCAAGAATAGGTAGTTATTTCTTGGTGTGTGGACTAAGTAAATTAGAATAAAGAGAAGATCATATTGTATTCCCCAAAAATAGGAGTTGGTTTGATGCATGAACTATAAATGTAAACTTCCACACTCTTGTATGTAATCTTTTACCAATCAATGAAAATTTGTTCTTTCTCTCCAATATTCTGAGTAAAATTATTGTGAAGGTTTTGAATTAAAGTTTGCAAGTATGAATTAAGTCTTCTTCCAAGGAATGAGCTGGCCACTCATTCTAAGGAGGATGGATCAATATTTTATGTTTATTTCTTTATGTTGTAATTTTAATTTTTGTTGTGAATTTCTGATTTTATGTCATGTAATCTTTCTTTTTAAATTTATTTTGTGAACCTGCAGGTGTCTTATTTATTTTCATTTATTTTCAATTCAGCAATTTATTTTATGCAAGTATGATTTCTTTCATGCAAGTTTGATTTTGATTTCTGCAAGTGTGCTCTTTCATTTTTACAAGTATGGCTTTTAATTTATGCAAGTTTAGATTGTGTTTGAAGGAGTTATTTTCTAAATATTTCTTTCTCCTATTGCATACAGCCATCGGACACCAGCCCTAGATTGACATTATTAATGAAAAGGATTGGGGAAAGTTGAAAACCATTGCTTTTTCCAAATAAAAAAAAATTATACTTCAAAGTCTTTCTTGGATCCATATGATTGTTTATCTTATGCCGACTTGGTTGATGAAATTATTTGATATTAAAAAGTTCTATGTTGCAGAGACCTTGACTTCATATCTTTTTTTTTTTCAGCTGCAGATGGAAATCAAGGTTATATATACATGATGAAAGCAAGGATAACTATAGAGTATGGTATGGTAACTTCTTTTTTTTCTATTCTGGAATATTGTTATTTGTTGTTTTAATTACAAATAGATTCACTTCTCAAAACAAATTTAAAAAAAAAAATGAGAGAGAGAGATTTTTTTTTTAAGATCTACATGTGTTGATCAAGTCAAGTAACAAAGAAAATGATGTAGATGAAATCTTTCCAGTTTACAACAATTGGGATCTATAAGCTGCTAAATTAAAAAAAATAGTTTGCATGAGGTCATGCACAAGGCTAAGTATGGAGGAGACTCACTCTCTTCAAAATATTTTTTGAAGAATGCATGAGAAAACAAAGAGCTAAGTGTGGGGAAAAACTCTCTCTACATTATCTAAGAAAAACTTCATGAGAGCATGCATAAGAAATAAGTAAAAATTTACTTCTAGAATCTCAGTTTTCTGCTCTCATGAAAAATGAGAAGACAATTCGAAAGATGCAGAAGTATTGACAAAATCATATTCTAAAGGAAGATCAGTAATTTGCATGAGGGCATGCAAGAATTTAAGTATAGGGGAAATGATGAGACCAAAATATGTCTCATTATATCACCAAATAACACTCTTATTCTCTCTCTCTTAAAATCAAGCTTTCAAGTGAATTAGGTGTAGTTTTAATAATAGATAGCATATTTAAAATAGAATATAGGATTTATCTTATTATCTCTTTCGAAATCTATTTGAAATCTAATTATTTTTATTTCTTGATATTTCTTCTAAAGTTGGAATGCAATAGTGTGTAAAAAACATGTCATAAGAAACTCTACTCCAAGATCGTAGATTCTAGCTACCGAAAGTCATCACGTAACTACTGAAAGGCCTAGTTGTTCATATATTATTGCTAGATTTAAGCTATCAAAATTCATCACGCAGTTATCAAAATGCACAGCTAGTGAATGTTTGTTGGTTTGTTTTAAAGTAATGTAAAAGAGCACCGAACTATTCAACCCACTCTTTGTTTCCATGTCATCAACCAAGAATACAGATCCAAACATGTAGCAATCCAAATTCATGCATGCATGTGTGGTGTTCCAAGAAAGAATTCAAATTCATGGACTTAACACTCCTCCATTTTCTCTCCATGTTTCAAGGATGAACAAATAGTGGAATAGTATTAGGAATGTTGAATAAGTATTCTCCCACTTTTATGTTTCTAGATTAAAGGGATGAATTATTATGAATTTTGAATAATTACTCTCCCACTTTGTGTTCCTAGATTCAAGGATGAGTTTTAGAAATATTCTCCATGATAAAAGGATTGTTGTAGTTAAGTTTGTTTAGGATTTATTGCTTTGAATAAATCTTCCCAAGAATAAGTAGTTAGTTCTTGGTGTGTGGACTAAGTAAATTATAATAAAGAGAAGATCATATTGTATTCCCCAAAACATGATTTAGTTTGATGCATGAACTATAAATGCAACCTTCCACACTCTTGTATGTAATATTTTACCAATCAATGAAAATTTGTTCTTTCTCTCCAATATTCTGAGTAAAATTATTGTGCAGGTTTTGAATTAAATTTTGCAAGTATGAATTAAGTCCTCTTCTAAGGAATGAGCTGGCCACTCATTTCAATGAGGATGGATCAATGTTTAATGTTTATTTATTTATACTGTAATTTTTCTTTTTGTTGTGAATTTTTTATTTTATGTAATGTAATATTTCTTTTCTTACAATTTCTTTTGTGAACGTGCAGGTGTCTTATTTATTTTCATTTGTTTTCAATTCAACAATTTGTTTTATGCAAGTGTGATTTCTTTCATGCAAGTTTTATTTTGATTTCTGCAAGTGTGCTCTTTCATTTTTGCAAGTATGCATTTTAATTTATGCAAGTTTCGATTGTGTTTGAAGGAGTTGTTTTCCAAAAATTTCTTTCTCCTATTGCATACAACCATCGGACACAAACCTTAGATTGACATTATTAATGAAGAGGATTGGGAAAATTTGAAAACCAAAAAATGGTTGCTTTTCCCAAACAAAAAAAAAATTACACTTGAAAGTCTTTCTTGGATCTATATGACTGTTCTCTTATGCCGACTTGGTTGATAAAATTATTTGCTACTAAAAATTTATATTATGCAGAGGCATTAACTTCATATCTATTTTTTTTTTAGCTGCAGATGGAAATCAAGGTTATACAAGATGATGAAAGTAAGGATAACTATTGAGTATGGTATGGTAACTTCTATTTTTCTATCGAATATTGTTATTTGTTGTTTTTAATTACAAATAGATTCACTTCTCGAAATCTTGAAAAAGAGAAAAATTGTCAACATCTACATGTGTTGATCAATTCAAGTAACAAAAAAAATGCAGATGACGTCTTTCTAGTTTACAATAATTGGGATCTATAAACTGCTAAATTAGAAAAAAAAATGCATGAGGGCATGCACAAAGCTAAGTGTGGGAGAGACTCACTTTTTTCCAAATATTTTGAAGAATGCATGAGAAAACAAAGAACTAAGTGTGGGGAAAAACTCTCTCTACATTATCTAAGAAAAATCTCATGAGATCATGAATAAGAAAGAAGTAAAAATTTTACTTCTAGAATCTCAGTTTGTTGCTATCATGAAAAAATGAGAAGACAATTTGAAAGATGCAAAAGTATTAACAAAATCAGATTCTACAGGAAGATCAGTAGCTTGGATGAGGGTATGCAAGAAGTTGAGTTTAGGGGAAATGATGAGACCAAAATATGTCTCATAATATCACCAAATAACGCTCTTATTCTCTCTCTTAAAATCAATCTTTCAAGTGAATTTAGATGTATTTTTAAAAACAAATAGCATATTTAAGGTAAAATATAGGATTTATCTTATCATCTCTTTATAAATCTATTTGCAATCTTATTGTTGTTATTTCTTTATATTTCTTATAAAGTTGGAACGTAATAGTGTGTAGAAAACATGTCATAAGCAACTCTACTCCAAGTTCATAGATTGCAGCTACCAAATTAATATAAAATAGCACTAAACTATTCAGCCAAAGTAATGTAAAGAAGCGCTCTTTTCTTCCATGTCATCAACCAAGAATACAGATCTAAACATATGGCAATCCAAAGTCATGCATATATGTGGCATTCTAAGAAGAATTCAAAGTCATGGAATAAGCACTCCTCTATTTTCTCTCCATGCTTCAAGGATGATAAAATAATGGAATAGTATTAGGAATGTTGAATAAGTACTCTCCCACTTTGTGTTCCTAGATTAAAGGGATGAGTTGTAGAAATATTCTCCATGATAAGTGGACTGTTGTAATCAAGTTTGTTTAGGATTTTTTTCTTTGAATAAATCTACCCAAGAATAGGTAGTTAGTTCTTGGTGAGTGGACTAAGGAGTTGGTTGGATGCATGAACTACAAATTCAACCTTCCACAATCTTGTATGTAATCTTTTACCAATCAATGAAAAATTTGTTCTTTTCTCTCCAATATTCTGAAGTTTTGAATTAAGATCTTGGAAGCATGATTTTAATCATCTTCCAAGGAATGAGATGGCCACTCATTCCAAGGAAGATGAATTTGTGAATTTTTGTTTCTATCTTGTAACAATTTATGTTTATGTTTATTCCTTTTTATGTGATTATCATTTTATTTTCTCCTTGCATTGTAATATTTATTTTCATTCAATTTGTTATGAACCTGCAAGTGTTTTATTTGATTATATTTATTTCCAATTCAGCAATTTCCTTTATGAAAGCATGGATTTCATTATCAAAAAGTGTGATTTATTTTATACAAGTGTGATTTTGATTTATGCAAGTGTTTTTTTCCATTTATGCAATTGTGATTTTCAATTTATGCAAGTTTGGATTGTGTTTGAAGGAATTGTTTTCCAAAGATCTCTTTATATTATTACATATAGCCATCAGACACCAACCCTGGATTGACATGGTTAATGAAGAGGATTGATGACACTCGTCATTTTAGCATTGTTTTCGGGCATCAAACCCAGGTCACCCGCGTGATAGGCGGGAATACTTACCATTATACTACAACGACTCACTCTCTTCCAAATCATTTGAAGAATGCATGAGAAAACAAAGAGCTAAGTGTGAAAAAAACTCTCTATATTATCCAAGAAAAACCTCATGAGAGCATGAATAAGAAAGGATAAATTTTACTTCTAGAATCTCAGTTTGTTGTTATCATGAAAAAGAGGAGAAGAAAATTTGAAAGACGCATAAGTATTGACAAAATCAAATCCTACAGGAAGATCAGTAGCTTGCGTGAGGGCATGCAAGAAGTTAAGTGTGGGGCAATGATGAGACCAAAATATGTCTCATTATATCACCAAATGACACTCTTATTCTTTCTCTTAAAATCAAGCTTTCAAGTGAATTTAGATGTAGTTTTAATAATTGATAGCATATTTAAGGTAAAATATAGGATTTATCTTATCATCTCTTTAGAAATATATTTGCAATATAATTGTTGTTATTTCATGATATTTCTTCTAAATTTGGAATGCAATAGTGTGTAGAAAACAGGTCATAAGACAACTCTACTCCAAGTTCATAGATTATAGCTACTGAAATTCTTTATGCACTTACTGAAACGCTCAGCTACCAAAAGTCTTCACACAGCTATGAAAATGCCCAACTACCGAAATTCTTCACACAGATACGAAAATGCCCAACAAGAGAAATTCTTGTTGCTTTATTCCAAAATAATGTAAAGGATCACCGAACTATTTAGCCCACCCTTTGTTTCCACGTCATCAACCAAGAATACAGATCCAAACATGTGGCAATCCAAAGTTATGCATGCATGTGGCATTCCAATAAGAATTCAAAGTCATGGACTTAGCACTCATCCATTTTCTCTCCATGTTTCAAGGATGAGAAAATAGTGGAATAGTACTAGGAATGTTGAATAAGTACTCTCCCACTTTGTGTTCCTAGATTAAAGGGATGAGTTGTAGAAATATTCTCCATGGTAAGTGGACTGTTGTAATCAAGTTTGTTTAGGACTTATTGCTTTGAATAAATCTACCCAAGAATAGGTAGTTAGTTCTTGGTGAGTGGACTAAGGAGTTTGTTAGATGCATGAACTACAAATTTAACCTTCCACAATCTTGTATGTAATGTTTTACCAATCAATGAAAAATTTGTTCTTTTCTCTCCAATATTCTGAAGTTTTGAATTAAGATCTTGGAAGCATGATTTAAATCCTCTTCCAAGGAATGAGATGGCCACTCATTCCAAGGAAGATGGATCTATGTATTTGTGTTTTTATCTTGTAACAATTTATGTTTATGTTTATTCCTTTTTATGTGATTATCATTTTGTTGTATTGTTTTTCTCCTTGTATTGTAATATTCATTTTCATTCAATTTTTTGTGAACTTGTAGGTGTTTTATTTTATTATCTTTATTTCCAATTCAATAATTTCTTTTATGCAAGCGTGGATTTCATTTCAGCAAGTGTGATTTATTTTATGCAAGTGTGATTTATTTTATGCAAGTGTGATTTTGTTTTTCTACAAGTATGTTTTTCTAATTTCCGTAAGTGTGCCTTTTAAATTTATGCAAGTTTGGATTGTGTTTGAAGGAGTTGTTTTCCAAATATCTCTTTCTCCTATTGCATACAACCATCGGACACCAGCCCTAGATTGACATTATTAACTGAAGAGGATTGACGACACTCATTAGAGTTTGTGTGTGTGTGTGTGCATATCTACATGTGTGTGTGTTTGTGCATGTTTATGCACATATGTGTGTGTGCACGTGTGTGTGCATATGTGTGTGTGTGCATGTGTGTGTATACGTGCATGTGTTTATTTGTGTGTGTTTGCACGTGCATGTGTGTGCACCCGTGTGTGTGCATGAGTGCATCTATGAGTGTTTATGTATGTGTGTGTGGGTTTGTGTGTACGTGTGTGCATGTGTGTATGGGTGCGTGTGTGTGCATGTGGGTGTGCGCATGTGTGAGTGTGTGCATTTTTGTGTGTACGTGTGTGTATGTGTGTGTGCATGTGTGTGTGATTTTGCATGTGTGTACATGTGCACGTGTGTGTGCATGTGTGTGTGTGTGCACGCGCGTGTGTGTGTGCATGTGTGTGTGCGTGTGTGGTGTGTGTGTGCATGTGCATGTACGTGTGCATGTGTGTGCACGTGTGTTTGTCAATGTATGTGTGTGTCAGTGTTTGCGAGTGCGTATGTGTTTGTGTGTGTGTGTGAGTCTGAGTGAGTGTGTGTACGTGTGTTTGTGTGTGTCTGAGTGTGCATGTATATATTTGTGTATGTGTGTTTGTGTGTGTGAGTGTCTGAGTGAGTGAGTGAGAGAGAGAGTGTGTTTGTGTGCGCGCGCATGTGGGTGTGTGAGCATGCATTCATGTGTGTGTACAGGTGTGTATGTGCATGCGTGTGTGTGTACGGTGTGTGTGTGTGTGTGTGTGTGTGCGTGTGCGTGTATGTGTGTGTGTGTGCATGTGCATGTGTATGTATGCGTGTATATAGCATGTATACATGCATGTATATTTGTGTATTCGTATGCATGTGTGTGTGCATGTGTGTGTGTGTGCGCATGTGTGTGTGTGTGTGCATGCATGTGTTTGTCTGCGCATATGTGTCTTTGTGTGCATGTGTGTGTATGTGTGTGTGTGGGGGGGTGCGTTCATGCATGTGTGTGTGTGTGTGTGTGTGTGTGTGTTTGCATGTGTGTTCTCATGTGTGTGTATGTGTACATGCATGCACATGGGTGCGCACGTGTGTGCATGTGTGTGTGTGTGTAACTATCTATGTGTGTGTGAGTGTTTACGTGTGTGTGTGTGTGCACATGTGCATGTGCATGTGTGTGTTTGTGTGTGTGTGTGTGCACATGTGCATGTGCATGTGTGTGTGTTTATGTGTGTGTGTGTGGGTGAGTGTGTGTGTGTGAGTGTGTGTATGTATGTACACGTATGTGTGAGTGTGTGTGTTTGCGTGCGTCTAAAGAAATTAGCAACTTCAGAAAATATAGAGGGTTTATGTTACCTTGGATGTGATGCTTGATACAGGTGCTTAATGATGGATCTTTGCTGCGAGACCTGCAAATAAGATAGACTAAAACAAAATTTTGATTAGATAAATAAATACAGGGGTTTCTTGACTAAGCGGTTCAAAGAATATTTTGGATTCCTTGGTGGATGTCAACCCCCATTTGTTTAGAAAGGATGAAATAAAACAAGTGTTGTAAATAACATGCAGAAACAACAACACTGAATCTAGAAAACTGATTAAGATGGATTTAAATCTGATTTGATTGAAATGACTGTAAAATAAATGTTACCTGGTCTGGGTCGATGGCGACCCAGACTATGTAAAGGTAGGTCGATGGCAACCTGGGAGGATGGATCTAAACTTGTGGATGAAATATGTAGACTTACAAGGTCTAAGAGTGATCTGGAAGTTGATAAGAACATGTAACTGTTACAAAGGATCTGCAGGAGAAAAATAGAAGAGAAAGACTAGGATAAATGGATGAGAAACAGAGGAATTTAGATAGGTGAGTTTTGGATAAGCTGGGCCCTGGTCGATGACAAGATGGGTGGCAAGGAATATAAGTAAAATGCATAGCTGAGGATGAAAGATGAAAATGATACCTGAAGCAAAAGGAGTTGTGGGAGAAGGACTGTTTAGTGTTTTTGATGTTCTGTAACCTGACCGAAGCTGTTAGATCTCAAGAATACGATGATTGTAGGATATAGAAAGTGATATAAGAAGAATCTCATGAAGGGATCGTGAAGATGGTATGTATGGATGTCTTAAGAATTATGTGGATGTCTCACATGAGGGAGGTTGCATGCATAAATTTTTGCTGATTGATTTGATTTTTGATGTTAATGGAAAGAAAACACCCATTTTAAAGAGGGTCGATGGTGACCAGGCTGGGTCATCGCCGATCATGGGGAAAGTTTCCACGATGGGCATGATTTTCTGATTTTGGTGCTTTTAAAGATTGGGCTGAACGCTTTAAAGTATGTAGGTGGGATCAAGTTTCTTGAGGATGAATTTAATTTGGCTAGGTCATAAAAATAGATACGGTAAAAGCTAGAAAGGCAAGGCGATGTATGTGTAGGATAAAAGCATCCTAATTAGAAGGTTGATTAGGGAAATGAGAAAATTATTAATTAATTAACATGAATTAATTAATTAATAAGGATGGGATAACTAAGAATGTAAGATGATTGAAATGATTAATTAATTAATATCACTTAATTAATTAATAAGGATTGGGATGGGCATTTGATTAGATGAAGGGGGATGATTGAATAAATGATTAAATATGCATGCGGGTGAATGAAGGGTATAGATACCAATTTAGGTGACTACATTTTACTCCTTTTTGTTGAGTGGTTTGGGCTAGCAAGCCATGAGAAAAAAAAAGGATTGGATGAGGATAAAGGATTGATGATGAGCTCCCCCTCAAACGGGGGATCGATGACGCCAAGGTAAATTAATGACGCGTTTTAAAAAGGTAAATGATGAAGGGCGGGTGGGTGATGAAAATATGGGTGAAAGCATAACCAAGGCAAGATGCCCCAGGAAAAAAGGATCACAATAATGATGGAAAACTATGGTGGTGAATCCAATATCACATCGGTAGGGGAAAATTGTGGTCTCAACAGAGACAAACAACAACGTTCTATGGACCAGTGAGTGGGTGAAGATCACTGCAGTATGGATGTAGGATGGGATGACCAACGGGTCATAGGAAAGTCATCAAAATATGCACAACTATATGCAAAAGGTATGTGAAATCCTTCGTACATGAGGAATCGAGTGAATAGGTATGCATCCACAAGGGATGAGGATGAATGATATGGTGCCCAATGGGACACGGAAAAATGGCCGAGAAGGTGAAATGAAAAAGGGAGTGATGAAGTAATATGCCCCAAAGGGGGAAAGTATGGCCGCAAAGGCAAAAAAGGAAAAAGTCAAAATATGCCCCAAAGGGGGAAAGGTATGGCCGCAAAGGAAAAAAGGTGAAGGTATACCCCAAGAGGGGAAAAACATGGCCACAAAGGTGGAATTTGATGAAAAATAATGGTGCCTTAATGATGGGCATGAATATGGCCACAATAGGTGGACTTGATATAATGAATGTAATGCCCAAATGAGAAGATGAGTATGGCCTCAAAGGAGGACTTCGTGTGCATAAATTGGATAGGATTATAAAATAAAATGCCCAATAGAGGAGTTGATTATAGCCACAAATGGTGGACTTTAGGGAATAAATATGATTAACATATCCCGAAGGAAAAAGATATGGCCACAAATGTGGACTTGAAGAGTATTCCCAAAAGGTGTGATTTAGAAATGTTGGAAAAGAAATAGTTGAAAAAAAAATGCCCAAAGGGAAAATAATAATGGCCACAAATGTGGAATTAATGGTCAATAATAGATGATGCCCTAGAAAAGGATGTAAAGAAAGAGAGGGAGAAAACCCAAAATGGTTATTGCCAGTCAATGGGACTGAGGCAAATCGATGGTGACCCAAGGGGGTCAATGGCGACCAGGTGTCGGTGGGATATATAAGCCCAATGGTCAGCCGACAATGCTCATTTTCACGCGCAAAGTTGATGAGAGAGAGCAAAGTGAGAAAAGAGAGATTCATAAAATGGAGGCTGATTCACTAAGAGCTATGAAGGAAATTCTAGAGGGTGTGGAGGATTGTGAGTAACAAAAATCATGTTGTTTTTTATTTAATTTAATGATTTATCTATTTTTTTGCATTTTTTTTGTAAAAAGTGGATGATGCAGGGGTGGTTGGTGGCGACCCAGATGGGTCAATCGACCCATCCCTAAGGCACATCGAATGACCCTAAAATACATCGACCCAACCTGGTTCAATGTCAACTAGGGTTAGATTGACTAGATTAGGGTTTAGATTGAAATTTGGATGAAACTTTGGATGGATTTTGGATCAGAGGTCTAATGTATGCATGTCTTGTTTGTGATTGTAGGCCAGAGAGACCTTATATTTGAGAGATCAGGTGTCATCTCTATATGAGAAGATTAGAGGGGATGTGATAGATGTTGAGTGGGACCATCTTTCTATAATTGGATTAGGTGGATTTAGACATTATCATAGGATCCCATGGGATGTGGGGCTTATGATTACTTTGGTTGAGAGGTGGGATAGGTAGACATGTACATTCTAGTTTAGGACAGGGGGATGACTATCACCTTAGAGGATGTGTATCAGATTCTCAGGTTTCCGATACAGGGGGAGCATATAGTTTCCATTACTAGTGATGACAGATTGGCTGTTTTGATGTGGCTATTTGGAGCCGATGCACCCCTTATCATATTTTCTTCAGGGGCTTTTGCGTATGAGCTGAGATACATGAGGTTGGGGTGGCACTCAGCCAATTAATTTACATGGTTATGATGGCAGTGTGAGTTATGCTTTTCTGGACTCAGGAGGAGCTCATTTTCCATGGGCATTGACTGGTGTAGTAGGTGATATTGTTGACCACCAGACTATACTTTCATTCGGGACCACACTATTGGCTCAGGTTTACCATGAGCTATCTGGATACAAGGTGGGTAGGAGATCAGGGTTGGATGTAGTCTTCCTGCTACATTGCTGGGCTACGAGCATATCACAGTGATTACGCCATCAAGGCTTTCATGGGTCACAAGAGACCATATTCAGTTAGAGGATGAGATGGATTTTTGAGATGGAGGTAGATCATGTAACTTACAGATAGATGTTGATCAAGGTTAGATGGCGGCTCCAGGAGTGTGGATGCAGTTAGTGATGAGGAGGAAGATGGGTGAGGATGCAGATATGAGAGGTCAACTTTGCAGGATGAGATGAAAGTTTGAGTTAGATGCAATCTGATGATGAGTACATAGAGAGAGAAATCCTTAGGGAGGCCGATATGAGATCATTGCAGGAGCGGAGAGACTACTACCCCATGGGTAGAGGGAGGCCTAGAGGAGATAGGGCCCAAAAGTTTGATGAGATTTGGCACTACTAGATTGTAGCGACACAGATCAGCTAGTAGTGTTTAGTGCAGTGCCGTAGGGATCAAGGGTGATAGATGTCACCAGATATAGGAGATGGAGGTTGAGATTGAGGGAGGCTAGGATGATTGGGATAGATATATACTTAGCATTGGCTGCCATGGCCAAATATTATGAGGACATTGTGATCCATAGGCTACCTCAGACACCGAGATACTGGGAGCATCTCTAGAGGCAGGTACATGTCGACCAGTGGAGCTGGGCATCGAGGAGTACAGTGAGTGTAGCTTAGCTACAATAAGAGCAGGGAGGCCAAGAGGGTGGTAATGAACAAGGTTTAGGACATGTCATGCCTACCTCAGAGGGAGAGGACTTGAGGTCATCTGACATTAACTTTATAGATTTTAATAGTATTTCTGCTTTGAGGGAGCCCCCTAGAGGGCCATGATGTATTGATACATTTTGATATATGATATATAGGGCCTTTGTCATGGATTATTATGTGTTCATTTATATTTGATGGATTTGATTTTATATTATATGTGATGATGATTTTTTAATTAGATGTGATGGTGATGGTTAGATTATATGTTTGTTTTATATTTGATGATGATGGTGAAATAGATGTATGATCAGATGTTTATTTTATATGTGTATGTGACATGTGTATAATGATGATATAAATGTGGTGATGAGGATATTTTGTGTTTAAATTTGATTTTGATCATGATGATTAGAATGTATATGGGTAAGATGTGATGAAAACAAATTGAAAATGAATGATTAATGATGGATGTAATTTTATAAATGTGTTATAAGATAGATAGATAACATATAGGTGATTGAGATGAAGATAGATGTGTTGAAATATAGATGCGATAGGATTAGGAAAAAGATGCCTTGCAACAGTGGCGGACCTATAGGTGTGAACAAACTACACTATAGCGAGGAACGTATAAGGAAAAGATTCCTCCAACTGCATTGGAGGTAAACAAAAAGGGATCCAGGTAGCGCAATGCACGTGTGACCAAAACAGATGCTAGCAAATAACCAATGATAGTTAGTCATTTCAAAGATCATAAGGAAATGATGGATGAGATGATCTCATAAACCTAATGTTGACATGAAAAAAGGGGTTGAGATGTGCTTGTACAGAGGAAAGAGGGTTCTCCAAAAGTGGTGTTCCCTAAACTATGCCCCAGCTCTAGGAAGGGGAAAGAGAAAGTTGATCAATGCGGGAAGCTTTCTTAGGATGTTGATAAAATGGAAGGTTGATCAATGTGGGAAGCCTTCAAATGACATAAAGAGTAGCCATCCTTTGAGGGTATGGTCTACTTTATACAATATATAGATGGCAAGAATAAATGATAGCCATCCTTTGAGGGATCAACTATTTTTGATTTTTTGATTTTGATTTTGATTTTGATATTGATTTCCTTTTTTTATTACATAAACATGTCCTTCAAGGGATCAATCTATTTTTTTTCTTAATTTTTTTTAATTTTTGAAGAGTATCCATGATTTTTGATTTTACATGGGGGAGAGTTGGGACTAGCTAAGTAGACCACTTAGGAGGGGATAAAGAGTGTACAAGAGACACCCTGGACCCTTTGCATGGTTCCAATAGGTGAATAAGAGGGTGATGGAATGTAATGATCATGGAGTTCTCACCAAAGTGGAGAAACTATCCATAAGGAATATGTTATGAGATTTGTGGTGCCCATATTTAAGGTCACATCTAGGAAGTGACGAAAGACCACATAGTTCCAAATCATCACAATGAGATATGGAAGGGGCTAAGATGGAGGAATGATCTAAAGACATGACTAAGGGCACATTGGTAAATGTGTTAACAATAGAATGGTCAAGTGTAATACGTTAAGCAGTTCCACTTCTGGTTTACCGTCAAGGGAGGCCAAACGATAGGCTCCCGACCCATACTTGTGTGTAATAATGTATGGTCTGATCCAGTTAGGGGAAAACTTTCCACGTTGGCTCCTTTCTAGGGTAGTGACATTCTGATAAAGTTACAAGGTCACCGACATTAATGTCGTTAGGAAGATGGGATGAGATGGAAAAAATAAGAGAAATGCCCTGCCTATTAGGGAAGTGAATGGTATGCATTTAAGATGAATAAATGGTCCCCTAAAGAGAACAAGATAAATCAGGATCAGATGAGATGAGTTAAATAAAGATTTATGAGATAATGGTTCCGCAAGGGCAGGTTCAAAGCTATGGTGCTTCCAAAGGGAAACATAGATATGGCCACAAAGGTGGTCATAGGAGGAGGGGATGAAAGTACGATCGGATAAACCAAAATGGATGAGATATGATGATATCGAATATGGAAAGGAACTAATTTGTAAACAAGCAAGTCCTAGAAAGAAGTCCCCCTAACATAGGAGGATGGATTGATGAAGACGAGAAGAAAGACACTAAAGGATCAATAATGAGGGGGAATATGTTCCCCCAGTGAAAGGGATGTGGATGGATGTCAAAGGATATGGCTATCATGAAGATGGTGTACCAAGGTGAATAGTATCAATGACGGGGTTGTGGCTGATGGAGGAAGTACTTTTTTCATGATTTGTTCCAGGGAGGATGGGAATTGGTTCGGTGTGAGGACATCTGGTTGTGTGGATGAGACAGGTAGGATCTCCTATGGTAGCTGCAAGCTGAAGTGCTCTCCAATATTGCTCAAATAATGTAGGTGGTGTAGAAGAAGGAGATAATGTGGATGTGGTCATGATAGTCAATGTGGTAGGAGTGGGCATAGAAGCACAAGAAAGGGGAACCAGTATGGATTCTAAGGATGGAACAATAGGAAAAGCTGGAAGAGATGTGGATGGGGGAACACGGTTGATGCAAGATGGTTTGAGTAAATTCAGGCATGGAATCAATGACATGAGCAGGTGTGGATATAAAGAGGGGTGTTTGAATCATGTGGTTTATAATGTTTACATGTGATGGTGTAGATGGTGGATGGGTTGGGGTAGGGTTGGAAGAGGAATGAGTGCCAACCATGTTTATTTCAGGCTTTTTGATATGCATATAGGTGGATTGAGGAGATTTGACAGGTGTAATAACATATGTGGATGTGGGAATATTAGATGTCAGAACACTAGGTGTGAAATGAGATAAGTGAGGAGGTCATAAGTGAGGAGATAGGTGGTAGACATATCGAGGTAGATATAGTGTTAGGCGATATGGGCATGAGAAAATAAATATGTGATAATGATGTCAATGTAAGTGTAGTGACGGGTGTGGATGTAGTGGCAGGTGTGGCTAAGGATAATGTGTGAGGTAGGGCTAGATGTGGATGTAAGAGAAGCCGTGGAGGTCAAGGTGGTAGGTAGGTGGGATTGTGGATATAGTGGAAGAGAATAGCTTTTTCTTAAAGGGGTGGTTGGTTCGATGTGGGATGTCTAAGATAGGGATGGATGATGAAGATGGTAAAATAGATGTGGGAGAAGGTGTCTGATGTATGGTGTTAATTGAGAATGGGTTAAATTGATGTGATGTAGTAGATGAATTGGATGGTGGGGGATTAGGAAATGGCTACCTAAAGATGTCACGTGATGAAGATGGGATTGCTTGGGGGGATGTATGAGCATAGTGATGAGTAGGGTCATGGTAAGATGACGAGGATGGGGCAAAAATAAGAAGATATAATATAGAAGGCTCATAGGGGATATCCTTAGGTGAAACATGTATGTTAGATGAGGGGGAGATGTCATAAGATGACACATGATGTGTCAATGATCAATATCTCTTAACTTCTCCATGAGGAAGAAGTCACGGATGGGGTTCTCGTGAGGAGATATATAATGGGAAGAGGAAACATCCATAAGTGAAGTGGGGATATGGTGATGTCGGATGACCCGATTAGAAGGAGCAAAATGAGGGAAGCGAAGATGGAATATGGTGGGGTAAAAGCAAGAATGGTGTAAGGTGATGGGGATGGCGAAGGTGATGGGGGGAAAACTGATTGGTGTGATAGTCGGTCGAAGAAGTAGAGGGCCTGTGGTGGAGATAATCATAGATGGGACTGGAAGAAGGTCTGGAAGCAACCAATGGTTTGGATGGGGTCATGGTGGACTATTGAGAATTGTTCAAGGATTTTGGTTCCATTATTAAACAAACAAGTCAAGAAAATAATTCCTTTTATGTTTTGATTAAGAATGTGAAAAATAAAAGGGGATGGATAACAATGGACCTAGAAGAAGGTGAACTATGTTTGGTTTCAGGTAAATTTTGGCTAGGATATGTTTGAAGTGGCTTCCTTGTTGGATGATCAAATCCCAATCAATCTACCGGGAAAAGGAATGTTTTGATATGTTATTTGATTCATGCGGTTTTGGTTGTGTGTGATAAGATGTGTGATGCAAAAGATTGAACCCCTATTTAAGCTATATGAGCAAATAAGATGCAGAAAAAAGAAGGGTTCTTTTTAATCCTAAAATGAAATGTTATTTTCGATGAGAACACACACAGAAAGGAAATATGCAATGCAAAAAGTAGAAAATAGGGAAAAAGTGGAATACCTGGATAACGCTTTTCCTTTTTATCTGCACTTTTGAGCGATGAGTGATCCAAGCCTCGAAACCCAACATGAGGAAAGCAATAAAGTGAAGCCTCACATTACAGTGTTAGTAAGATAAAAAAAGCAGAATATAGAAAAAAAATAAAGATACCACTAAAGGGTTAGTCCCACCGGTGTGTGCCAGGAATATTGTCCAAATTTCTCGTTCATTAGTCAAATTAATGTACTAACTACTAAAGAAATTAGCAACTCATAAAAGATAGAGGGTTTATGTTACCTCGGATGTATGATGCTTGATACGGGTGTCGAAGGATGATTCTTTTTTGTGACTTGATAGACTGCAAATAAAACTAAAAAAAGATTTTGATTAGATAGATAAATGCGGGGGTTTCTCAACTAAGAGGTTCCAAGAAGCTTTTGAATTCCTTGGTGGATGTCAACCCCCATTTGTTTAGAAAGGATGAAATAACACAAGTGTTGTAAATAACATGTAGAAAAAACAACAATACTGAATCTAAAAAATGATTAAGATGGATTTATAAAGATGATTAGATTGAAATAACTGTAAAATAAGTGTTACCTGGTTTGGGTCAATGATGACTCAAACTATGTAGAGGTAGGTCGACGACGACCCAGACTATGTAAAGGCGAGTCAATGGTGACCTAGGAGGATGGATATGAAACTGTGGATGAAATATGTAGACTTTTAGTGTCTATGAATGATCTGAAGCTGATAAGGACCTGTAATTGTTGTCAAAGGATCTGTAGGAAGAGAATAGAAGTAGAAAGATAGGATAAAGGATGAAGAAATAGCAGTAGTGGATAGATTATTGGATAAACAGGGCCTAGCCGACGAAAACCAGGTGGGATCAATGGCAACTATAGTAGGAAAATGTAAAAGTCCAAGGATAACAAGATGAAAATGATGACCTGTAAGAAAAAGGAGTTGTGGGAAAGGAATGTTGGAAAGTTGTTTCTTGTTGAGAGCTGAACATGCAAAAGCTTAGATATGATCTCACGATACGATATGAAACCCAATGTGATACATGAGATACCAATAAATCTAACAAGATGATCATGAGCGATGCAAGCACACTGGACGAATGTCCAAAAGGTTTGTGAATGTCTCAGGACTGCTCAGGCACGAGGGAAGTTGCGTGTATAGATTTTTTGAAGATTGATTACATTATCTGATTCATGATGGAAAGAGAACACTCAATTTTATAGGGTCGACAATGACCAGGCTGGGTTACCACTGATCATGGGGAAATTTTACCCAATGTGCATGATTTTTTGATTTTGGTCAGTGATTTTGGTGTTGTTAAATATTGGGCCGAATTCTTTCGAGCATGTAGCGGGATTAGGTTTCTTGGGGATGAATTTAAGTTAGGGCATAAAAATAGATAGGGTAAAAGCTAGGAAAGCAAGGGGATTTGTGTGTAGGATAAAATCATCCTAATTAGAAGGTTGGTTAGGGCAACGGGAATATAAATGATTAATTAATTAACATGAACTAATTAATTAATAAATATGGGATGACTGGGCATGTGAAACATTAAAAATGATTAATTAAATAATATCTCTTAATTAATTAATAAGGATTGAGATGGACATTTGATTAGATGCGATGATTGAATAAATGAATAAATATGTGCATGCGGGCGATCAAGGGTATAGATATTGAATTTAGGTGTCTACATGTGCGTATGTGTGTGTGTGTGTGCATGTGTGTGTACGCATGTTTGTGTTTGTGTGTGTGTACGTGTGTTTGTGTGTTTGTGAGTGTATATGTGTATGTGCGCGTGCGCATGTGGGGTGTGTCTCAGTGTGTGCATGTGCATGCATGCATGTGTGTACATGCGTGTGCATGTGTACGTGTATGTGTGTGTGTGTGCACATGTGCATACGTGTGCATTTACGTGTGTGTGTGTGTGTGCATATGTGTGTGGGATTGTGTGCATGTGTGAGTGTGTCTGTGTGCGCGTGTACATGTGTGTGTATGTCTCCCTCTCTCTCTCTCTCTTTTTGTGTCCCTGTATGTCTCTGTGTGTCTTTGTGTGTTTGTGCGTGTGTGTGTGCTTGATCATCTGTGTGTGTGTGTATGTGACGTGTGTGCGCACATGGCATGTGTACATGTGTGAATGTGTGTGTGCGTGCATGCATGTGTGCATGCATACATGTGCGCACGCGGGTGTGTTGGAGAGAAAATTCAATTCTTCATACATTTAGTCAATCAAGAAAATTCAAAACAAAAATTTCACCCTATCTCTGCATTTTAGGATCTTTTACCAAGCCTAGGATGGATATCCTTGCAATTTTTTACTAAATTAACTTTAATTGGTTTATCTCTTCACCATACCCTGCTCTATATACTGCATGCAATGTCAAAACAACTCCACAATAATCCCATTCCCTCAAATCTCATTCAACACTCACCTTTCATCTATTTTCCCAATTTATTGCTTCTCTAGCTCATTCAACTTGTTTACACACTCCAAACAAGCTTATATCCAATATAAAAGTGACTCAAAAGAATAAAAAACACCAAACTTCTCTTCTTTGTCAAAACTGCCTACTAGATGCCCTTAAGACAATGTATCCTGGTACATTCATGCTTGGAGAGATCTAGAAGACCCACAATAATTAAAACCTTTATTAGATGCCCTTCACCATCCTTGATGGTGCTGTGCCAAATTTGGTGACCTAACTCTTAATCCTTTCTTTATCTCACTTTCTCTCCCTCTAGCTTTCAAAGGCCTAACTAGTAGCCCTGTCTCAGTCCCTTTTCAAACATAAATTTCTTTGCATGAGGTTTCAAAACACAAACTAAGCCTTTTTAGATACCCATTTAGCCTTTGCTTCATTCATGCAAAGTTTTAAGATTGAACTCTATGTTATAAACCTACTTCCTTTGTAAAGTACCTACTAATAATTAGGCATCTGCACTATGTTACACTGTCCTAGATGAGGACTGTCATCATTATCTCCATTTTTAACCTATGAAACCTCAAAATTATTCTTGAATATCTTTAACAACTTCCCCAAGATTACTTCTACAAATTCTGAGCTTTTATTCCTTGATTTGAAGCCATTAGATTGCAAAACCCTAGCTATGCCTTGACTGTAGACTACACTATAGCCCGAGGAGCTTGATTTTCCTATAATATGAATTCTTGTACTTATTTTCAAGGCTTGAAATTGGTTCCAGGGGTCTGGTATAAATCTCCCTATCTCAAATCTTGTTCTTACTAAGCATTGAAATCTCATGACAACTCAATTTTATATCTCCAATCTTGAGTGCAAGCTCACTTTCCCAAGGTATGCTAGAACAAGGTACCCTCAGGCTCCTTAGTCTTGAAGTTCTCAAAATTGAAATAAATGAGACTTCCTTTTGATTCTCAAACCATTGTTATAACTATAATTCTATCTTCTACAATTCTTTCCTATGGATTCCATGCAACACATTCGATGCCCATTATGACACATTTTAATCTTGTTCAAATTGCAATACCACAGTCATATTTTCCTTACTTGTGATTATCAACATGCAAAAGAAGTCAACAACCTCTAAATCTTGTTAGGATATAGTCCCATTCCTTACACACATCTTAAATACGTGCATCAATTAAGAAACTCATCATTTTACCTTTCAAGAGACAACTATAGTCATGTCCTTGGAACTAATCATAGTCATGGCATCATACAAAACAGAGCATTGGATCACCACATGTAAGCTAAGATAAATACATGAAAATACATCGTTATTAGTCCTACAATTGATTCAAAACCATTCCCAACATTAAACAAGTTGAACCATCATTTCTTAAACTCAAACTTAGAACTACTCATAAAGAAGTAACATAACACAAAAACATTGTGCTTATGTATATATCACTGTACTGCTTCATACAAAATTGTAGGTTGATTCTTCTACATTATTCCATCCTTCTCTTCCTCCTCTACCTTGAGGAATGTCTTCTCTATCTGACTCCTATCTCCTTCTCTATATATCGAATTTTCTCTTCTCATGTAACTTCATTGAATTCATAACTAAATTTTTTGCGAGTCACTCTTGGTCTCTTCATATGCCTCTTCCACATTATTATGGGAATTTTTACATTATTTTGATCACTTCAATGACTCTTACACTTTCTAACACCTATTACCATGTGACTAGACTCCACACACAACCACTTAGACTCTTTGAAACCCCATATGACCCTTTTCCATTCACTATTGGCCATTTTTTCCTTTTTAAAAGCTTTTACAAATTTGAATCCCCTTTTAGAGGGAAAATACAAGAGGGAGAATTCAAATTTCCAAACATTATTACTTGTTTTAAATGACTCACATGGTCCTATTAAGATCTCTAAGGATTTCTAATAACTCAAATTGACCCCATGAATATTTTTTTTTGCATTTGAAGGTTTTTTTGATGATGATCTTGCATGTGTGTGTGTGTGTGCACGCGCGTGTGTCCGTGTGTGTGTGTGTGTGTGTGTGTGTGTGTGTGTGTGTGTGTGTGTGTGTGTGTGTGTGTGTGTGTGTTCGTTCGTGTGTGTGTGTGTGCGCGTGTGTACACGTGTGTGTGTGTGTGTGTGCCTGTGTGTGCATGTGTGTGTGTGTGCGCGTGTGCGTGCATGTGTGTGTGTGTGTGCGTGTGCGTGCGTGCGTGCGTGCGAGTGTGCGTGTGTGCGCACATGTGTGTGTGTGCGCTGTGCGCACGTGTGTGTGTGCGTGTGTGCGCACATGTGTGTGTGCGCGTGCGCGTGTGTGTGTGTGTGCGTGTGTGTGTGCGCGTGTGCGTGTGTGTGTGCGTGTGTGTGTGTGTGCATGGGTGCGTGCATGCGTGCGTGTGTGTGTGTGCGTGCGTGCGTGTGTGCGTGCGTGCGTGCGTGTGTGTGTGTGTGTGTGTGTGTGTGTGTGTGCGTGCGTGCACGTGTGCGTGCTTGTATTTGCATGTGTGTGTGTGTGTGTGAGCGTCTGTGCATGTTAGTGCATGTGCACATGCAGGTGTGTGTGTGTGTGTGTGTGACCCACGAATATGAAGTTGGGATACACTTACAAAATCATCATGCTATTTCTTTAACATATTCATCACTTTTGAATTTTTTGAACCATGTTTCTCTAAGAAGTTATAAAAATGTAATGTTGAGTTCACAATCCATGTATTCCAACCCCCTAAGATTGTAATCCCTCTTGAGTTTTTCAATAGAGGCTACCACTATGCTTGGACATGGTTCAACTACATCCCGATATTTATACATTTTATTCATGTATTATTGATTATACTGAGAATATTTTCTACAAGCTTATCAAATTTGCTTTGACTTAACAATAATACCAATGTGACACATTGTGAGCTCCCTATTTGAAGTCTCTAAGGCCACACTCATAATTGTCCCTCAAATCACTTATATCTCCTTATCTGTGTACCTCTTGTAGATGATATTGTCCCTCTTTAACGATGGTAGTTACATGCACCTATCAATGCCCACCATAAGACTCACACACTAGTTAGCGTTAACATCCATAAACCAAAGACATTATTAACTCCAAAAATCATTATCCATTCATTGGACTATTCCAATATATTCACTTTTAAAAGAGAACTACTATTTTATCCATCATATTGAGAAATTAACCACTTTTAATGCATAATTTTACCTTTGCTCAACAATAACTTTCCAAACTATTCCGTAGAAGAAATGTAACAACTTTATCTGTTAATATGGGGATCAAATCATTGGTATTGAAGTTAAACTTAATAATCAATTTAAACCACATTAATACAAAATTTTCCAAATAAGTCTTTCCCAAAATTTGGGATGTGTCAGAATGGCTTTAGGTATGGTTTGTCTATCAACATTCAATCTCTCTCATGGTCTTATGTTCTTGATTATTACGGGGTCCACTTTGTTATGGTTATATAGGTTAAAAGTATCAAAGTTCTTAGAAAATGGGTGGAGTGCATCTTGGATATTTTCTGCAAAGGCACTCAATATTAGCTTTCCTAGCCAATTATCATAGAAATATTTTAGCTTAAGAATGGGCATTCTAAATTTATTCTAGATATTTAGAATGTCATACCTGAGGAACTCCTCCACAAGATTGGCATGCACTCTAATTTTATATGGTTGTTGGAGTGGAAGTGGACAATTGAAACACCCTTTTGCCACTACACACATCTAACTTGGTTACCAACTTCTCTTTTCAACATATTTTGTTTGAAACTCAAAATGCACATTAGAAGTTACATTTTCTAGCAAGCCATATGGATCGGGTGCCTATCAAATATCTAGAAACCACGATTAAACCCAAAAGAGCTCATTTCCTTTGGTGTAATTCATACGAAGGTTTTCATGTGGGGGACTAATTGAATTACATGACATTATTTGACCACTTTTATCATGCTCAAGACAATCAAGCATCATTTTTTTTCCCCTCATGCTCAGTTAGCTTGGAAATGGATTTATGCCATCTTTTAGTCTTTCCTCCCTAAATTTTTGTCTTAGAAAATGGTTCAAAGTTTAACCATATTTTTTGTGTTAATATTTTATTTTAGTTATTGAAAGAAAGAAATAATGGTGTATATAACAAGCTCTATGCAGACAAGGTTTTTTCTGTAGCCAACCGAGTTTCAGTGATCTCTGATGTTAGGCTACAAATACAAGTCCACATAGATAAGGTTTGACTATAAGTTGAACATCTCTAATCCCTATTCGACCATTGGGCTCGTGCCCCATATGCTATTAGAAAAGTGGCATCTAACCATATGCTACTAGCAATTTTCCATCTAATCGTATATTGTTAGCAAAGTGTCGCCTAACTTCCCCCACCACTAGTCCCCTTCTTAGGGTCGTGGTCACGAGTGTTGTGGGTGTCATCGTTCTTGCAACAAGATTTTCTTGCTCATTCCCAACAGTCATCTTTGAGTCGAAATAATGGCGGTGCTAATTATCCCTTCATGGTTCTTGATGTTGGTCGGTGGGTGGTGTTGTAGCGAGCCATGTTTCCTTGGCTACTACTTATCACTTATACTATCAAACCTACAAAATAGGTTGAAGATAAACACAAAAGAAAAAGATGTGTGTGATCCTATAAAAGATACAATGGATCCTCCTAGTTGTGATGGTTGGGGGACAGATTGGATGATCTTTTTGCCACCTCATTCTACTTTTATATAACATGTTACTTCCTTTGTGTTTTTTATGCTTTCTCAGAAGGATTTTTTCAAGTTTTTTTGTCGAAAAATTCTTTTATAAACGCCGAAGGCGTTCCCCCTATGGTAAAGGACCTCCGGACGTTTCTGCGACTGTCTTAAAATTGACGGTTTGACGGCCGTCTGGACATTTTCACATTTTTAACAGTTTTTTTACCTGCGTTGTTTGCAATCTGGTTAAGATAAAAACAATGACCCACATTCTCTGATACGAATATCTCCACGTCGTGACCCGCACTAATCATTTCTCGGCAATATTCCATCTCTGTATCACAGATCACAGCTTTGTCCACGATGCCCACAAATAAGGGAGGAAAACTGAGTGTGTTAAGAGGGGGAGCTTGAGGTCCCATGGGATTCAAATTATCAGATCATCTTTAGTGCTTCCCACAGGCAGAGACAACGCCATGAATCTGTCCACCATCTCCAGCGTCAAAAGCGCCGAGTCGGGTGGAATTTCAGCCTCTGATTTGCTTCGCACAGATTTTCTTTCCAAGTAGGTCACGTACTTGGGAAATTGATGGTCTGTTGACCCTCTTTTCTTTACATAGTGTGGAAATTAATAGTGTTGTATTAGGCAGGAGATGTCTCATTGTGGGCACTCGGAAGTGAGGAGACCCAATTTCTAGAATACATTTAGAATTGGTGGATGGGCATTGGGACCAAGGAAAGTTATTATGAAAATGGGCATTGGGATCCTTTTCTACAAAACTTAAGACTATGTTGTGCATTTCATCAGAGAATTAAATTTAATAAGTAATTAGCCACTTCGAGTCTTGCTTGCCATTAATGGTTGACTCGTGGGAGTCTTTCAGCAGTTTCACATTCGATATGATGGTGGCGTGGGAATGTCCCACTGCAGAGCAAGAGAAACAATGTGAAGAGGGGCAGCAACAAAGAGAGATTGAATCAGAGGCTAAAGAGGAGGAAGACGAGTCCTTGCTCTTCTATTTTGATTTGATGCCTCTGTTGGTTCATTGGTTATGGTCGTCGTTGTTATTAGTAGCAGTTACAGTTCGCTGGGTATTGAATTTGAATAAAATAATTACGATTGCAGGTGGAAGTGGAAAGCACAGTGGGGGAAAGGGCATTTACTCGATTGGGTCCAGCCATACCACAGTAACAAAATCTATTGAATTGGTTGAGTGGGAATGCATGTGTAATGTATATTGAT
The DNA here is from genome assembly GCA_019776745.2 of Taxus chinensis. Classification (NCBI taxonomy): domain Eukaryota; kingdom Viridiplantae; phylum Streptophyta; class Pinopsida; order Cupressales; family Taxaceae; genus Taxus; species Taxus chinensis. The sequence goes on along the minus strand of JAHRHJ020003332.1, from coordinate 620,510 downwards.
GATGGAAATATTTTGAGACAAAATACAACTCCTATAGAAAACGTATATACCATAAGACCCTAAATACTAAACTATCAGCATGTTAACTCGTAAAATACAATACTCATTTATATTCATAAATGGACTATGAATGAAAAATTATTTAATAGAATTTGGATGATCTGTATTACCCCCAATGGCAGAAGGAATCCCTGAGCGCTATGAGCGGTAAAAGCCCTATAGTTTCATCTTTTTGTATGTAGCGAGAAGGCTTGCCTTGCCCAAATGGAGGCTTTACCTTTTTGGGAAACTGTAGTTTAATGGCTTATGTATCTGGTATATATTTTGTCATTCCATTTTTTGTGAGATTTTAATTCACCCCTGGAAGATGAAACTCCATGACATGAGCTTGGCATTATTCTCCATTAGATGAAACCCTTGTCATGGGCCTTAACAACATTGTTTCACTATTTAATTCTGACCTACTCTCATTGGTTATATTTGACTATAGCTATAGCAATGAATTTGATTGTGTGCACCTTTAATTCTAATTTGGTTATATAATCCATTTTCCATCCACTTAATTATGTGTTTTATCCAGTTTCTCATCAGTCGTCAACTATTCAATAATTCATTTTGATTTGGTGAAGCATAGGATTCAAACACTGACCCATGTTCATTAGGATGGTTGAGTTCAAGCTTGTCTACTAGAAAAATTCTCCAGCATGGATATGCACCAGTTGTTGGAAGCCGAATGATCTGTATTACCCCCAATGGCTTATGTATCTGGTATATATTTTGTCATTGCATTTTTGTGAGATGTTAATTCACCCTTGGAAGATGAAACTCCATGACATGAGCTTGGCATTATTCTCCATTAGATGAAACCCTTGTCATGAGCCTTAACAACATTGTTTCACTATTTGATTCTGACCTACTCTCATTGATGCATGTTGACAATAATCATCAAACTGTACGTTGGATAAAAGTCTTCATAGAATGGCCTACACACCTAAGAGTAGGAGATGACTCGATAGTCTGCAAAAAAAGTGTGAGACTTTGGCAAAATTCAAATGCATACATTAGAGTTGTTTGGCTCAGATGAAAATCAGGAAATAGATTGTTTTTGTGTGTCATTTTGTTATGTAATGTTTGCATTTCTTTTTTTGAAGTGAGCAGAAAAAATAGTGGAGAATAACATGTTGTCATTTTTCCTTGTTTGGATGCACAACAACTTGTTGTTAGGCTTCTTCCGGGAGTGGAAAACCAGAGGCTTTTTGGAGGAACAAAAGGTAATCGTACGTTACAGTGCGTTAGCCCATTTAATGAATTTTAGAAAACAAATTATTTTGTTAACATGTTTTCTGCTTGCTCCTAACCTTAATAGTGTTTTCACCTGAATAATTCCTTCCTTGACCAACTGACATATGGAAAAAACAATCAAATCTTTTTTTGCATTTAGCCTGGTTAGATGGTTTAGTGATTTTTTTAGCTCAACTATAGCTTTTTGATGAGTTTCATATGGAAATATGTAGCATAAAGCTTGCAGATGCATCCTTCAATGGGACTCTGCTATTTATGCATTTCAAAATAAAAGCAATCCTCTTCAAAGTAAATATGTATTGCAGTTTTGGATTTTGGCTATATTTTCTGGGAATGTTTATTCTTACTTATCGATGGTTTTTGGGGCAGATTTGGAATGGAAATTGACATATGTGGGATCTTTTGGTTGTGTGCACATTTAATTATAATTTGGTTGTATAATCCATTTTCCATCCACTTAATTATGTGTTTTATCCAATTTCTCATCAGTCGTCAACTACTCAATAATTCATTTTGATTTGGTGAAGCATAGGATTCAAACACTAACCCATGTTCATTAGGATGCTTGAGTTCAAGCTTGTCTACTAGAAAAATTCTCCAGCATGGATATGCACCAGTTGTTGGAAGCCGGATGATCTGTATTACCCCCAATGGCAGAAGGAATCCCTGAGCGCTATGAGCGGTAAAAGCCCTATAGTTTCATCTTTTTGTACGTAGCGAGAAGGCTTGCCCTACCCAAATGGAGGCTTTACCTTTTTGGGAAACTGTAGTTTAACAACTTATGTATCTGGTATATATTTTGTCATTGCATTTTTGTGAGATGTTAATTCACCCCTGGAAGATGAAACTCCATGACATGAGCTTGGCATTATTCTCCATTAGATGAAACCCTTGTCATGGGCCTTAACAACATTGTTTCACTATTTGATTCTGACCTACTCTCATTGATGCATGTTGACAATAATCATCAAATTGTATGTTGGATAAAAGTCTTCATAGAATGGCATGCACACCTAAGAGTAGGAGATGACTCGATAGTCTGCAAAAAAAGTGTGAGACTTTGGCAAAATTCAAATGCATACATTAGAGTTGTTTGGCTCAGATGAAAATCAAGGAAATAGATTGTTTTTGTGTGTCATTTTGTTATGTAATGTTTGCATTTCTTTTTTTGAAGTGAGCAGAAAAAACAGTGGAGAATAACATGTTGTCATTTTTCCTTGTTTGGATGCACAACAACTTGTTGTTAGGCTTCTTCCAGGAGTGGAAAAACAGAGGTTTTTTGGAGGAACAAAAGGTAATCGTACGTTACAGTGCGTTAGCCCATTTAATGAATTTTAGAAAACAAATTATTTTGTTAACATGTTTTCTGCTTGCTCCTAACCTTAACAGTGTTGTGATGACTACTTCTACACTGAAAATCTATACACCATAGTATGATGGTATATCTTCCCTGGTTTGTAAACCGTAATGGGAAGGTCTGGGTCTCTAAGGCCAACGCTGAATATTTCCCATAGATTGCACCTCCTTTTCCCACATTCATCTTCAACATATTGGAACTGTAAAAGAATAATAAGAAGAAAATGGCCAACCCAAAACCCAAAACCCACCCATAACCTAAAACCCACATGAATACTCAAGCTCTCATTATTGCTGGAAGTTTTACATCTCACACTGGGGCCAATGAATGCATATAAATCATGAACAAAATAAATTGAGCAAAGAAGACTAAAGTATTAAATTTTTTAATTGTTGATTGCCTGGTTATTATATGCTTGAAAAAATTGACCACAAAAGGCTACCTACCACTCATGATATAAGATTTGCAAATGTATATGACCGAATTTGTAACAAATTTGAAATGTAGATATAGAACCTTTAAATGTAATGTTTCATCTATATTTCTACACTTACAAAATCAATCACACCCCTTATCAACATCAACTACAAAAGTAATAACTATCCCTCTAAATCAAATAACATATACCATTCGGCGTTCACATTGCATTGTACACATGCGATTGCTAGATCGACGGCAGCGGTCCAAAGCCTCCATATGAACGGCCGAGATCATCTTCTTCCCAAGAAGCCGTCGCAATCTGCCAGCCTGTCCCCATCTGACGTGTTTTTAAATTAAACAAGCTGAACCTTCCCATCACCTGGTCAAAATGACCGGCAACTGGCTAAACTTAAAACCAAGACTGACAGATGCCTTTTGCAAATGATGTTAAAATTAGCATACATGATTATTCTGGAATATTTCGGACAATATTTCAGTCGGAAGCCTTGGAATTCTTTCTGCTCCTGCGGACGACAAATCAAATCAACGGCAAGTAATTTTGTTTTCCCTGCCATATTTAGTTTTTCCTGCACAATTTAGGCTAAATTTTTTTGGGAAGGATTTTTCGTTTCCGTTCAAAAAATGAAGGATTATGTCAAGAGTTTGGCTGTTCTTTATGTAAAGAAAAAAAGGGAGCAGAGCATTAAATGTTAATGAAATTTTAAGGATAAATGCTAAACAATATGTAAATTACAGATATTGACAACAAGAGGCAACGGATTTCTTCTTCTAGTAACGATTTTTCTTTGCTATTTTGAAATTTCTGGTTTAATTTTGGTTTTTTGAAGTTTTCCTGTAGATATGGTGTCCATATTAGCAGTATTTGTAGTGTTTGAATTTTCTCTGTACAAATTAGTGTAAATTGCAGTATTCTTTGCACGGTTTAGAAGATTTTCGAGAGAATGGTGCAAATTACATCGCTGTCTTTACTATTTAAAGAAATGGCGTTAATTGCATTCCTATTCCCACTATTTCAAATTTCCGCTACAAATGGTGTAAATTGTGTCAAGATTTGTGTTATTTGCTGTTTCTCTACATATCCGTGGAAGCTACATCAGTATTTGTATTATTTGAAGTTTCTCTTTAGTCGGTGGTGTAAATTTCTTTAATTTTTGTACAGTTTGAAGGTTTTCTGTAAACTATGGTGCACGTTGTTATACAATTTGATGTAAATTGCGCGAGCCTTTGTACGGATTCGCAAAAATATAGAGGAATTAGGCTATGCGAGGGGTCGCCATAATTTTCTTGGCTGTTGAGTGAAATTCGGAAAACTTAGCAGTAAAAAATTTCACCTCTTTGCTGCAACTACTCAGTTTTTTACAGTTATAAGTAGCAATAGAAAAAATTAGTTACACAATAGCAAGACTAAAAAAAAATCATTACACATTCACTGTTATTTGACAAGAAATGTTCCTAAGAAATATTATGGCGAATTGCAAAGTTTCAGCCCTACTCTTCATTTAGAAACCTCAAATTTAGGCTTCTGTTATGGAACAGGGTATCATTAAACGGAAAGCAATTTAGTTTTTCCGGTCTAATTTTGTTGATGATTTTCCTTTTTTTCACCTACAAAATGGTGTAAATTTCATCCATCTTTATAAAGGCTTTGAAAAACAGGGTAAACATACCCGCTGCTACAAGTCTTGTGAGCAAAGCTTTTGTTAACAAAATTAGGCTGTTCATCAATATTCTCATCAGCATAAGTTTTTGATATTTCGTAATTAAGAAAGAGATCTGTTTAATATCAGCTAAAAAAAATATTTAGAAATTCCTGTTTAATTTTATGTATTTTTCACTAACAGAGATTCATAAATGCAAAAAACAGCCATAAGTAAGTAAAGAGACTAAAGAGTTTAGCAAGACAACAGCATAATACCGTTAACAGTGAAAAAGCTAACATATTAACCAAACATCCATAGAGCACATTCCTTCAAGGTATACCATCAGCAGAAGCAGCAGGAGCATCCATCAGGAAATGGAATGTAGAAAATCTTTGATGGTCAACTCACCAGGTAAGAAAGAAGAAAGCAGCCCAATGATGTCCGCGACCTTAAAGACAGAAGGGCTCCTTTGCTATTTGACTTGTTTCTAATTTTCATATCCTGAGCGTCCTGACGAGTACAATTCTGAGTTAGACTAATACCTTCCAGACCAGTTTTTTATAAACAACTCACCTCAAGATGGGAAATTGAAGTCTTCCTGCATTATCAATGTCAGTACTAGTAAGGGCTTTGATAGAAAAGGCAAGGGCTTTACCTTTAGTGAAGCTGGTCAAGGTAGTATCACCCGGAAGAAGCTGGATTCTTTCCAGAACATCGTTTTTTCTGACCCTTTGGCTATCCAACTTGAGTTCCAACCCCATGCTCCCCACATTGCAACCAAAACTGTAAACTTTCTGACAACTACATATTTTATTCATTCTGTTTAGGAAACAAGTCCAGATTTTCCAAGAGAAAGGATAATGAAGCGGAATTGCAAAACACACAGCTGGAGGGGCCAGCGAACCCTCAAGATCCTCCCCCCTCGCCCCTCCCACTCCCCGCAACAGTTAAAGAGATATGTGTGTTCGAAGGTTTCAGTTGTGTGTGAAGGTGTATACAAGCAGAGTCTAGACTCCACACATATTTGTATAGTCCTTTGACACTCAGAGTTGTTGTATGTGTGATTATACAATCCATTGAGATTATGTGCTGAATGTTCTAATGCACATTGAGGCTTGAATCAATAAAAAAAATGTTGTTCTGCATTCGAAACCGCTATATTACTCTAAAGCTGCAAGATGTTTGAAGAGTTTCTGTTGTGCGTGAAGGTGTATACAAGCAGAGTCCACACATGTGTTTGTATATCCCTGTGAGGCTCAAAGTTGTTGTATGTGTGATTATACAATTCATTGAGATTGTGTGTTGAATGTTCTAATGCCCATTGAAGCTTGAATCGATAAAAAGAATGTTGTTCTGCATTAGAAACCGCTATGTTACTCTAAAGCTGCAAGCGTGGGCTCTTATTCAGTTGAGACCCCTTGCTTAGACTGCATTACATTCCAAACCTTAATCTGCCTGTTAGTTATTGGCTACAAAGTCTTGGTTTCAGTACGGGATAAATGCAATTGCTATAGTATGTATACACTACAGTTCATTTATTTCAATGCTCTGCTGATTACATCGTCTCCCCAGTCACGTCTTAGTTCTATTTGGGATTTTGACAGAATGGGTCAATTTTTATTAACTTATTGAAAGTTGGTGCTTTTTCACTTCACTTCAACATGTGATTTCATTCTTGTGGCAGCTAGGCTACTTTTCTAGTTGTTTTTAATACAGAACAATGTACTGTAAATATAATTCTAAAACCCCATATTTGGTTGGTTGCAGAATGATGCATGGTTGTTTCTATATGGGAGCCTGAGAGTGAGAACTTCATAAAATTCAGGGTTCAAGTCAGACACTTTGGAATTGTTATCAAAATAAACATTCCTTGCATTTAGAGCAATCATAGCTCATTTTATGCTGCATAAAAGTTTTAAAAATGAAGTTTCTCGAATACACTCCTCTTGCCAGGTACACAACATATCAGTTCACATATCAGTGTACAACAGGGGATTATATATGTTGGATATTAGTGTACAACAGGGGATTGTATATTTTTGGATATTAGTGTGCAACAGGGGATCAAGAACTTGTGTAAATTGAGGACTATTGTGTTTCGTCGTTTCAAGTATATTTTGAGTTCCTTATCTTTTGTATTGTTATTGAATACAATTTTTTACGGAAGAGTTTATAAGTACGATGATACATATGCCAAATTGTTTGTTCTTCAGGTTAAATGCTTTCTTGAGCCATGTTAATCTTGGAGAATGTGTTCTCAAAGGTGTCCTTGAAGCATATTCCTGTAAGCATTTCTTTCCCTGTTCCTTGACAAGTTTCAAACATGATCTAAATTTTAAATTTGTAATCAGTAGGATGGATTTTTTGTTTTTAGTTTTGAGTCACTTTCTATTTTTAGTTAATTTTCAAATCAATGGGTGAATTAATGAAGTGCTTTTGCATATAGAGATTATCTCTGACTATTGTTTCTTGGACTGATAAATTTTCTGTAGTAGGTTGTTTGAATTTCATTCATAGCACTATGTTTTGATCAGTAGAATCTTTAATTTTCCATGGAAGGTTTCAATCAATGGGGTATTAGGGTTATGGTTGTTTATTTCAATAGTTCTGAGGTTCGAACCTTGTTTCTTTTTCAGGCAAGCTTGCTGGGATAGACAAGAAGTTGTCACGTAGCTTGGAGCAAGAGGCAAGTAGTGTTAAATGTTATAACAGCCTTGCATCTTATACATAATGTATCTTTTCCTAATTAATCTATACGTCACCTTTGATTGTAACTTCTTTCTCTCTTTTGAACCGAGTGACTGTTACTAAGTTAGTCATCCCAAGGGGCCATGGTCGAAGTTAACAAGACGAATGGGTGTGGGTGAGTCCGGGGCCTCAAAATTTATAATTCAGGGATTCATTTATTCATTTTATAAAATCATGATCCAAATCAGAAGTAAATGATTTCACGAGCCCTTTTGATCACAATTACTTTAGTCTGTAATCATTCATGTAGTTGTTACAACTCTGCCTGTGTATGATTGTCATTCCAAAAATTAAGATTTTATTTCAAAGATAATTTTTTTTGCGTCTTATAAATCAATGAATCTTTTCCTAATTAATCTATAATACACCACCTTCAATTGTAATTTCTCTCTTTTAAACCAAGTGACTGTTACTTTCTAAGTTAGTCATCCCAAGGGGCCCACGTCAAAGTAGACAAGAAGAATGGGTGTGGATGAGTCCGGTGCCCTAAAATTTAGCATTCAGGGATTCATTTGTTCGTTTGATAAAATCACGATCCAATTCAGAAGCAGTTGATTTCATAAGCCTTTTTGATCGTGATTACTTTAGTCTATAACCATTCATGTAATATTACAACTCTGCCTTTGTAAGAATGTCATTCCAAAAATTAAGATTTTATTTCAAAAACCCAATTCTCATGTCAATTTTTCTTGTAGCCATTTTGGATTCTACATCCAGGTGATTTTCAAGTTTGATTTTGTGGATATCCAATTTCGTGCGCCCAAAAATGACCAGTTCCAAGGTTGGATTAGCCAATCTGCTAACATTGTGTTAGACTCAGCTGCTGAAATTTTAGACCCCTCGTTATCCTAAATATCATGTGTATAATTATCAGTCCACAAACTTCGATGTGTGTCAGATAGAGCATGTGGGAGGCATCCATATCTGTACATGGCACCATGTTCTTCTCAAAATGTGGCACACTAAGCTGGGAAAACAATGGACATAGACATTGGTGCTACATGGAGTCTTCATTGTGTCTTTAATCTTTAGTCATCTCTTTTGACAAATTTCTTCCCTTCATGATATGTTTGTATGCTCCAATGCATTGTCCCTCGCATGAGAATGTAAAGGGAACCATTTGTAACGGTACTCAGGGGGCTATATCAGGGTCACATGGATGGGAACTTGTACAATCACTTAGCAGTAGCACCAAACAAACATTTTTGTGCTGAGCATTTACTCCCAGTTGTTGGTGGAATTATTATTATTCTAGGATATCTTCTCTGACATTGCTGGTATGAGCTACATTTCTCCATAGGGCAGATTAGAGTTGGATGCCATCAGCTTAGATTTGAAGCAGAGCACTACATTCTTAGAGCATTTGTGTTCACTTGAAGTTGGAAAAAGATCACTCTCTTTTCTGCCACCATGTTTATTATGAGATTAATGTGTCTTCTTGGTGCTTATTTCAGGTCTCAAATAGTCCACTCTGTGATTTCTTTCTTTCAATATAAGATCATATCTGTTTGGCTTTATATATCAGTGAAACGATTTGTTATATGGGGGTCCTTCTAGATAGCAAATGCATAGCACTGGGTACTCGCCTTATCCTCTCTACCTTTGATTCTATTGACAACAGAATGGACAGAGAAGCTCTGTTTATTTGCCAAGCATGCTTCTAGATTTGCAAGGTCCACAATGGTGCATTTAACCTTCTCAGTCCTAGCGAGAGATAGAATTTACTAGAAGTTCATGAGTGTTATCATAATAACATAGTACATACAGACTCCCCACAGTTTCCCTACCTGTTTGTTGTTGGGGATCTATTTGACGTTTCTCTAATTTGCCTTTGGGTGTCTCCTTGTATCTTCACAGCTGTCTGATACTTGTGATATAGTCGTTTGTTCTACTTTTCTTTTCCAATACAGACTCCCCACAGTTTCCCTACCTGTTTGTTGTTGGGGATCTATTTGACGTTTCTCTAATTTGCCTTTGGGTGTCTCCTTGTATCTTCACAGCTGTCTGATACTTGTGATATAGTCGTTTGTTCTACTTTTCTTTTCCAGTTTAGTAGGCTATCTGGAGATGCATTACTGTGGTATTGTAACATGCTTGTACTTCACCAGTCTCAATGGCTGTTTTGGTATTTTCATTGGACATTGATCTAATTATTTCGTTCTTTTCTTTCTAACTTGTAAAGGAATGGAAACTTTGTTCAATCTCACAGGTCTTGAACCATCTCTCAGAGTCGCCTGAAAGCCATTCTTCCTCTCCAGTAGGGCCTCTCTGCAACTCAACAAGGTACCAAACAAAATTTGTTGCTTACAAAAATATTACTTTTAGTTACAACAATTGAAGCAAAGGTAAAATTATCTTCAGAACTGGTCCATACTAGTTTTCCAAGAATATGGCTATTTTGTTGATAGATTTTTTTATTGGCAGTCTAACCTTGACAGCTTACAACTTGTGATTGTCTTGACAGTCGCAGGACTTTAATTCACCTTATATTGACTCTGAATCACATGTATCCTGATTATGACTTCAGGTAATATAGTTGGTGTAGAAACTCATTGTTGTTTGACCATAATCTTTTTTGCATTTACAAGAATTGTGGAGGAGGATATTTGGGTACTTCCAATGTCAGCTCTTTGAATGATATGGAAAACCCAACATATATCCTTCCCCATTGAGATTTGGAAGTGATGTCTATATGGTTGACAAGCAGTTTGGTAGACTGCTGCTCTGAAAGGAGCTGAGAGTTCAATTCTCTCCATTTCCTAATGCATGTTAAGTTCTTTTGATGTCCAAGTCTTGAATTCAGTTACACTATAACGTAAGTAACTGTGATTCAAAATGACTGGTATGATTAAATATACAACTCTCTAATTCTGTAGAGAGATGGTAGTTTGTCACTCTTGCTTATTGGTGTGGTTCTGAATTTCCTAATTTTTTTCTTCAATTTGGACTCTGTAAAGAAGCATGATCCGAGCTGACCATTTCTCCAAGGAACATGGATTCAACAGTGTGAGGAACAAAATGGAAAATTACTTGCTTGAAGCAGAAAAGGTAGTGGCATATCTAGTTCTGTTTGCGTCATGGCTTCTGTTAACTGAACTCCAAAATTTAAAATAGGTGTTATTGTAGGACATCATGCATTTTGTATTTTCTTTTCTGATGGCAGGTGTGGGTCGCAGAGAATGGGGATGACACTTCGTTTCTAGATAGTATTTGGAAAGCAATTGATGAGGTTTGTGTTTCTTCTTGCTCGTATCTTGTCCATGGTTAACATTCACTCAATGCCCTTTGTATGGAAACTGCCATTGCCATTGTTCTGTAAACAGCCATTGCCGTTCTCCTGCAAAAAGTCATTGCCTCTTCTGTAAACTTCCTACTGCAAACTTAAAATTATCTTTGGATGTCATTAAGTAAGAAAAGAGGTTGAGTAAACATTAACAATGCTTATGGTGGGCAGGTGATTGATGTTGCAGACAGTGAGATTTACAGCTACATTCCAGAAGTCGAAGGGGATGCCATCTTTGAAAGAGGAATGATGTATGTGCTCCTCTCATAATAGTTCTACATGGGTAGCAGTAGAAGTTGAAGTCAGTTTTGCAACCATCATCTAGGGTTTAATCAGATGCATTGTTCTCCTATCTATTATCTATCATCGCTTGTGGAATATGGAACAATATTTTATCCCTTTTGTGATGGGGAACCACTTAGAGATAAACCATCAGTATCTGTGAGCTAACAATTCTTTTGTTGATTGCAGATGGTTCTTTAACTTCTTTTTCTATAACAAGAAGCTGAAGCGAATTCTCTGCTTCAGTTGTCGTTCTTTAAGGTATGGTCTACTACTTGCTGTAAAATGATATGGCAGGAGATCAAATATAAAATGATTAAGCAGGGCATTTTCTGTTTGCAGCAAGCTTGCCATTGACGACTCATCAGTTGATGAGATGCTGAGTGACGAGGAGGCAATTTTTGAAGGCATGGACATGGAGTAACCTATGACTGATTTTTGTAGATAAGGAGGATTCAAGACGGCCTGAACCTTGCAAAATGTTGTGTAGGATGCCTGTATCAGTACTTTGTACAATTTGTACAGGATTCAAAAACTGTGACTGGTAATGTTGAATGCGATTCTCTTTAAATTTGTCACTGTGCCGTGTTTTTTAGATATGGTAATTTGTTTCATTAATGTTTTTTCAAAAGGAAAAAAACAGCAGACGAAATATGATTATGGAGGGGGAGGAACAATTGCAGCAGCGTTATTCCAAAATCCAAGTTCGGGTTAGCACTTGAAAATCGGTAGAAATTAATTATCATTCACTGTTATTAATTCTTAATTGCAAAATAAGTATTCAGCAATCAATTTTTAGATAATTGACTTGAATGATATCCATATGAATAAACCCTCATATTGATAAACATTCTATTCCAACGAAAGTTATTTCCAACCCTAGATCTCTGGGTTTTCAAATGCAATTTTCGTAATCTCTCTCGGAGTGGTTATGGTGCAAACACAGAACAGCAACTTAATCTGTAAGCATTAGAAACTTTATGCAGTCTTTGGAAAATGGTAACTTACATGGCATGTTTAGTGCGAGCCAGCCAATGGAAATATCTGAAGGATAATAGTTCGATTACTTCTCTGGCTTTTGTAATGGTCTTATTGCGTTCTGGTGGGGAAGAGATTGGAAAGAGAATAACAGCATGTACCTTTTGTATTTAAATCACAGTTAAATTAAATACCTCCTGCGTATTGGGAGTACAAAGTAGTAATATATATTATTATAAGTCATTTGTAGACCCAAAAATAGGCTGCTCTGGGTCGAATTTTGACAGGGCTCAATCAACAACTCTGGAGTGTCTACTTCTGTGGGCCGCACCCTTGTTATGTGCCCTGCCTTATTCAGACTCTTTTTATTTTTCCAGATCTGTTGGGTGTCTTTGAATGAATAATTGGACCTTCTTCAGCTTAGAGTCAAGGACTGGGGGCGACCCATATTCTAGAAATTAAAAATTTAATTGGGAGATCCTGTTCCTTATGGACTTGGTCTTTGAAGAATGGCGTCTTTTCAAGGGTTTGGTGCCATCCTTGTTGGAGGGCATGTTAGACAATATGGGTACTTCACACGGCTGAATTAGCCACAAATTATTAACGGATTCTATTTCCTAGCCCCGTCATGGGATGTTATCCCAAAGAGAAAGCAAATCGATTTATCATCTTGCTGAATTATCTTTGAAGCCCCTCAACTATTATCTCATCAATAGAACAAATTCGGAAGCGTCCAACACACTTTCATGAAAGTTAGGGGCCTGTCGCTCCTAAAATTGAGCAAGCCCAAAACATTTGTTAGAAACTCTGTGCCTGGGTTTGTCACACTGTTTAAAGTTATTTCATTGTTTCCAAATTCAAAGAGACTTTCAACAAGGTCATCGAAAATGGGTTCTCGATAGAGTGGACAAAAGTGGAGGTGTAAATAATCCTTCGAATTATCAAACTATCATGGTAAAATTCTCTTTTCTTAACGCTGTATGGGAGAATCATAGTGTAAGATTAGCAGTTGGGCGTAAAATAAGAAAAGAGAACAAAGGGGCTTTTAAATCCAAACACTCAACTATCAATCTTTGTGTCACACTTAGACACCTTGAAAAAGTTTTGTATAAAAAAGGGGATGCATATTGTTGCTTTGTAGACTGCAAACAAGCATTCGATACAATTATAAAGAGAAAATCATGGGTCAAAATTTACCGCCGAGGGGTCCTAGTGCACTATATGGTTCCCATATTAAATGAGCAAGTCGAGGCTAAAATCAAAATGCAAACAAGACTAATTTAGTATTTTGGGAGTGATGTAGATGTCAAACAAGGTTGCTCTCTATCTTGGACTTTATTTAAGGTAGACATTGACAAACTAGAAGATTGTTTAAACAAATTTGGGGGAAGGGGTCCACATGACCAAATATATATTGAAACTCTTATTTTATGTTCGTGACCTAATTCTAATGGCGGAAACAATCTAAGATCTAAAGCTAACACCTACAAAACTTAGAGCTCTATTTTAAAGTAGGGATGCAAGTTAATATTGGTAGAACCAAAATTATGATTTTCTTAGTAGAAAGAAGTAACATTTTGACTTCCAGTGTGCAAGAGTGTTTAGAAGTAATATTAAAATACAAATTTTTTGACCTGGGCTTCTATAATAAGTTCAATTGAGATATATGTAGGATGAAAAGAATACAAGAAGTTTGATAAGCTCTTTATGTGCTCCAAAATAGGGGCAAGGATGTTGAATAATGAGATTGAAAGGCCATTAGGGTCCTATTTGGATTATTAGTTGTATTGGTGGTGTTGTATGGTTGAGAGGTATGGGCTAATGAAACGACAAGTTTGAAATGGAGGCAAATAGAAAGGATTTAAAAGAGGCCAATAAAAAGTTATTTCATATTAAAGGTTTTAGTTCCCTATGAAATCATCCTTACGAAAATAGGGAACTCCCTTTTAGAAGAAACACTCTGGTTATGTTATTATGCTACCTATAAAATAATAAATATGAAGACCAAGAAGTGCCACATGCCCACAAGAGATGAAAAGTTGTATAGACGAAAGCACACTTGGATGGAACAAAATCACAAAATAATGAATAGATGGACATCAACATTATCAAATGTCCAAACCTTAACAAAGACAAAATTGTGAATAAAACGTTTAAAACAACGACGTTAAGGAAGAAAACAAGCAAGACCGATAAAACTACATTGCCTAATTCAACTCAACTTATGAACGTGGTGAAAAAACTTATATAGGAGCTGAAATTAAATGAAGGGAAGAGATCCTCATTGCTCAAGTAAGGACCATCTCCTATAGGCACAAATGTAAAATAGGCATACTAATAGTGCTTAAGAAACAATTGGAAGAAAGAATTATCGTTTAACGTATACCATAGGGGTAATTGAAATGGATAATCATTTCATCTTTGAATGTCCAAAATATGTAGGTATTTGAGAGTGAAATATGTTAAATAATTAAGAGTTGCCTCCATGGTAGAACTATTAAAGAAAAATAAAATAAAATGGTTTGAGGGGAGAAGTTAATTCAATTCAACAAAAGGAGCAATAACTTTGTAAAGAACAATGTTAAGCCCACAAACTTTTGAACAATTCAATCAAAGTAATCAATGGTTCCCATAGGTTGTTTGGTCTACTAAACATAATTAAAATCATTTCAATTTCATTTCAAGTTGAAATTGGTTTCTATGTAGACATGCATAAAGTTCTTTGAGTGTTAATGCTGAGTGTCAAGGTCAATGCTAGTCTTTAACGACCCTTTAGTCTATATGTTGAGTTGAAAGGGTTGTGGTCTAATGGTGAGGAGAATGACTTGTCAAATCATCTACCAAGGTACAAATCCCTCTAGATGCATGACACGAAGAATCAAACATATAGTTGCCAGAGTCATTCGTCAAAGACTTTTCTAGATTAAATGCCCTTTAGTTGTCGTTAATTAGCCAAAGAAAGGATTCAATATAGATGTAAACATACTCAATAAGTGTATTATGCTATAAGTATACTCCATGCAAACAAGGTATAAAGATGTTGATATCTACGTAAAATCATTGGTTTCTCATAATTCAAAAAAATGTGGACTCCTACTTTATTGCAAATAGAAAAAAGATTGTTTTGATTGAAATTATTAGCTTTGTGTGGGTTACCAACATAAAGTGTTTCTTTGACCTTCAGTGTCTTGAAGGACTAAATAAGAGTATCCAATTCTTATTGAATTCGTCTGGGGCATGATCTTGACTTCATCCCTTTTTCAATATTGGTCAAAACAAGATTTTACCTTAGTCAGGTGGATGATTAGGTAACACCTTTTACACTTATCATCCTCATCATAGGACTATAACCAACTTGATAAATTATAATTTTTGTAAAATGGTAATTGTGACCCCAAACCTCAAAATGAAACTCCTTTTAAAATCGGGAATTCAGTATCTTGATCTAAAAAACCATGTACTTTATAAAAAGACTCAAAGCTTTTGCCAAAAAGTGGAAGTCATGAAAAATTTACAAGTTACATTTGCAACTTTGAATAGAGTTTGAAAAATTGTGTCTTTCAAAATCTTGTTGTGAATATCCATTTGTCTGCCATATTTAATGTGTGTTTGAGGGCATGCATAAAAAGATAGCCTATTTTAATTATAAGTTGAGAAATCGGGTATCTTGATTTAAAAAACATGTTTTTATAAAAAGACTCAACCTTTTGCCATAAAGTGGAAGCATGAAAGTTTTAAATTACATTTGATGTTGTATTAAATAAAGTTTGAAATAGTTGTTTTTCTTCCAAACTCTTGTGAATATCTACTTATCTGCCATATTTAATGCATGTACTAAAACGTTAGCCTATTTTAATCTAAGTGTTCTGATTAGTTTCACTTTAAGCAGTCCAATGTCCGTACTTCCACCTTTTTTCTGATTCTTTTTTGTCGATTTTGGTTAGAACTGAATAGATGTTGGAGTTATTAGGGACCTGTGGATCAAACTTTTGATTTAGTGGAGAGTAAGTAGTTTTCTCTATCAACTAAGCCACAACCCACTAGTTGCCCACTTTTGCATTTGCTTTTGTTAGCCTTTGATAATTCCTCCAATATCTTTGCCATTCTCAAATCTCGTGCATTAAAATTGAATTTTTTGTTTGAAATTTTTGGTTTTAGCTTTCTTCTTATAAAGAATATAGGGGAATTTATTGTCAGTTAAAACTCTACAATGTGAAGCAATAAGTCACAATGGTTAACGAAAAATTCAATCATAGGGAAAAAAATGACATGTAGAGACAACAGACAAGAACTTATAGATAACTCTCAATTTGGAAGCACAACCAAGAGGGGCGAGAGTGTATTAGTGTGCCCTATAACTTTCTTTCACTTTCACTTTAGCAAATTCTTAAAACCATTAAACATACATTGTTTCCAAGAATTATAACCATACATGAGCAATGAGAACACAAGAACACTAAATATAAGCGGGAAACCCTTGAAGAGAAGAAAATCCACTGAAACAAAGCTTAGACAACTTGTCCTAAATAAAATGAATTCAAATTTAGTTGAACACCAACCCCTAAGTTTAGTAGAGCACCAACACTATAAGGAAGCTACAACTCCCTAGATGACTTCACAAATCAACCAGTGATTGTTTGTCACCTATAGAATGTTGCCACAACAAATGATGATGACACTTTTTCAGCTCTCATTTATTCCATCTTCTTCAAATTTTTCTTCCAGGATTCTTCACTCAAGGACTTCTTCACCAAGATGATTAGGTCAAATGACCTTTCTCTCTAATAGCAGAACACTCTCTAGAACATCATAAACTATCATATGCTCTTCCTTGATTGTCACAAAGACCTTCACCTCTTCACAAATTGCATTCTTGCTTTGTATACCTCTCCCTCTCTCAAGTCAAAAAATAAGGTCTTCTTCACTTGCATATTACACGAAATTAAGCATCATACACATTTAGGTTAGCGAACATAGAGCATAACACATTATAACAACATGAAAACATCATTTTTTTGAAGCCTCCTTAGGTAAACAATAACACCTCATGCCCAAATTTCTTCATTAGGACCCAATTAGGCCTAAATGCACTCAAACGCCTCATTCACTTGATTAACTGAAATTGAATATTCTAGTGTAATCTAATGCTATAGGAGTAGTAAATAAAGATAAATGAAACAATAAAATATTGAAATACAACCCAAGTAATCTAAGCAATGGAATTGAAATCCCTAATATGTAAAGAGGGTTAAGAAGGCCTTAGTTCTTTCACAAATGTCACGGGACCATGTTGCAGTGGAGACTAGATGAATAGGAGGAGGATGACCTTCGCACATGAGCATGAGAAAATTACATATCTGAGCTATGTGATTGGATTGGGGCATCTGGAGAGGGATAGGGGCGCCCATGGGTGCTTTGGTTTGGGCATGCTAGGCATCTTGGTCTACGTAAATGACTCCAGGAAAACTTATCTTTGCAGGTGTCACAAGATGTTCGCTTTGGTGTTTTTCTTTAGTCATGTGTATGTCTCTGTATGATCTCCAATGTCGTTGTATACCTACAATGAAGAATCACATGTAAAACCTCATACAAAGCATCAAAACCCTAAAAAAGAAAGATGCATATGAAGGGGTCAGATTGTCCTCAAGCTACCAAATGGATGGAACTTATCACCGAGCATTGCACTACATCTCATACCCAATGTAGTTGGGTGTGTGTGTGTGTGCGGAATTGTGCACTAGGTTACTCTTATGCAAGTTGCACTTTGTGAGTAGCGAGCAAGTAACTAGATGTAGAATGTAAATAATGTGTGCATGGAATAGAATAAACTCCCCTCATATGAAGTGTGATGTAAAAAAACCAGCCTTTTCCCCTTGTGATGGAGCTAGATGGATGTAATGGAGCTATTAGATGCCTTTGATGGATGCAACCTTAGGTGGTGATAGTAGTGCTTAGTGTTTGGTCCCTTATTATGATCACATAACTTTATATTTATATGGTTCTCTTGCTTTAATTTCATAATTAACCCTAGAAAAGGCTGACTACCAAAAAGATAAGAAATCTCAAACAGCTAGAAAGTGTCCAAAAAGTGAGAGGAAAGAGTAAAGAGGATCAGGGTGCACAGAGGGGACCAGGGTGCTTAGGGCAGTCCTGGCTGGCGCCCCAGTCAGAAATAGTGAAAACGTAATATGAAAAATACAGACTGGGCAAGTACAGGTGCAAGATCGAAAGTAACAATAGAAAACAAAGCAAGATGGTCAAAGACATGGGTTAATTAGTACTCTTTTTCACTTAAGAACCATATGAATAGTAGTATGAGACTGAGACTAAATAATTACCCAAAGTGTGTGATTTTGTGTCTACATTTTCCCCCACTTTATGTTGGTGAGAAGAATGCTCGGTAACATAAAGTAGATAGAGATGCATACCTGATATCCATGTAGAGTGATGTAGAAAACAAGTGTCGAGGGACTAGACAAACTGTGGAGTGATAAAAAATGGAGCATGGAGACTAAAGATGCGAAAGTGTAAAAAAGTGATGAGAGTGAACCTAGGGCGAAAGCACGTGTGTAGATGCCAATGTATGTTATGTACCTACATGTTAGTATCGTGTGTGTGATGTTATCGATTGATGTTGTTGATGTTGACTACTTGCTTCCCATACGACGTACATGTAAAATAGAAGACGATCAAGTATTCGAATACGCATGTATATGTGTAAATAAAAAAAGATATATGTATATGTGTAATGAAAGTATGAAAATGAAAAAGGAACATGTGCACCTGATCCATGATGAGAAAAAGGGTGTAGAAAGGATCCTGTAAATATCAATGAAGTGCGAGTTTTTTGGGCGATCTCACACCATTGGCCGAAGAAGTGTAGGGAGGAAAGTTTGATTTATCCTCCAACCTATAACTACTTCCCAAAAACTGAAGAGATCTCAGTATTGTCTTGTTTTTTGGGTGATCCAACACCACTAGCCGAAGTAGTGTAGAGAGGAAGGTCTGATTTATATCCTCTAACTTGTAATTGCTCCCCATAATGCTAAGGATAATATGCCCTTTAAAATGCCGTTGTGTATGGAGTTTTGTAGACTAGTATGAACCCACTGTTGTGTAACCCACTGTAACATGGACGAAAACTGAAAACTGATAGTGTGTTGGTAGTGTGTGTAAACCCAAATGATGCCCCCCCTCTTTGGGGGCACATGCGACTTCATGGATAGGAGAATGCTAATCCCAAAAGAGGACCGACCATAAAAACTGAAATTGTGCCCTACATGGGGGAAGGGAATGTGCTTGGTAAAAATCAAGGCACATGCAAACAACTGGCTAGGAAACAAGTGTTAGTACAAACAAGCATGCATGTAAAACAAAGTGTAAACTACATAGAAAATGTAATCTAAGATAAGTAAACATGCAAATCTGCTCAATGAACTTTTACTAAAATTTGGGTTGCAAACATGGGACATCACTCACAATGTCGCAAGACAAATTCCTATTCAATTTGACATAAAAATACACATGAGAATGAGTTACATATAAATAGTTCAAAGTTCCTTAAATCCCAAGGAGTACAACTCAAATCCCTACTATCTCTCAAGGACATTAAATCTAACCATGGTAGCAAAATCTCTCACACCCAAATCTATGAGTATGCACAAACTATTTACACTCATGTATTATTTAGAATATTAAATAATGTATATTCAAACAATATGTTCACACTAATGAAAGTTATTTCCTAACATTCACCCCCTTAGTGTGAACATGGGTGAGTTTTGTCTAGTACCTATTCATGTTCTACAATTCGGTGGTTTTCAAAGAGTACCATAAACTCCAATGGGTTTTCTAGTGGAACCATTAACCACTCTATATGTGATTTTCTAAGAGATTCACAAACTCTCAAATTGGTTTTCTAGTATGACCACCAACCACTTTCATAGCAACATACACATTTATCCACCATGTTACATAAAAGTTAGAACATGTACAAGAAATATGCTCATAAAGATGTTCACTTATTACATTGAACAAAATATATCATATGTTCTTATTACAACACAATGAAAATTAAACACAGAAAAATAAAAATGCCACAAATTCAAATGTGGCCTCTTCGCTATGCATTTAGAGGTCACTGTTATTCTCCTTCCTCTGTATGCCTCAGTTTCTAGAACCATCAGAGTGCTTTCTTCAAATGCTTTCATCACTATAGGTCTTGTTCATCATTAGCTTACATGATAAAACATATTTGGCACGAACAATACAGAAAGAA
This sequence comes from Taxus chinensis, assembly GCA_019776745.2. Lineage (NCBI taxonomy): Eukaryota > Viridiplantae > Streptophyta > Pinopsida > Cupressales > Taxaceae > Taxus > Taxus chinensis. The sequence continues at coordinate 600,201 of JAHRHJ020003332.1, read as the reverse complement.
GACTTGTTCCATTTTCTTGCAATAAAAGCATTCTAATTCTTTTTTGTTTCTTGAAGAACTAGGATACTTTTTCTTTGTATAGAGGGCAGTTTATCAATATCTTCTTTTATTCTTTTCTCTTTGAGCTAGTAACACAGAAATCATATCTTCAAGTGAATGAGAATGCATTTGACCAAGAGTAAAAACCATTATATGTTTTCCATAGGTAAGCTATTTAACAAAATAGCTTTTGCATCTTCATCATCTACCTGAGCACTTACTTCTGTCAGTTGTCTTACAAGAGATCTAAGATCATTAATATGACTTGACATAGTTGCACCCTCATTCATTTTCAACTTGAATAATTGCAAATTAAGTGTAAATTTAGCATTCATAGCCTTTGCATAAAATGTTTGACTAAGAAAATCCCATGTAGTTTAGAATTTGTTTCTAAGTCTACATAATGCAACTCAGTGTCAGATAAAGACAATGTGTATAATGAATTTTTCTTTATCATCGCACGGTTTGCCACTCTAGTAATTTTGTTGCATCCATTAGTTCAACTTCTTTTCCATTTACAAGTTTGAGATTTTTGTTCATTAGTTGCATTTTTATTTTCACCTTCCATGTGTGAAAATTTATAACATTGAATTTATCTAATGGGATTTCCATTATGGGTGGAGACTCAGTAAAATGCACCCTTACAATAATCTTTATTTAAAAGTTGGAAAGTAAAATTTGGCTGAAATATTTGCAAAAAATAGTAAAAATATTTTTTGGTCTGTAGTAGAAAACATATGGATCAATGCGTAAAGTTGAAAAAATACACATTACCAGATGAAAGTTATGGCACTTACAAGTTCCTAACTCCAACATCATTTCAAGATGATTTCCAAAAATGGAAATTTATTTTTCCTTAAACTTGTTTATTCTGAATATGTAGAAAATGGCAAAATGATGTAAAGTTGTAATGAGGATTACCTATGTAACAATATTTTAGAAGAGTAGAAAACGACTGTGGATTCACCCGTAGCACTATGGCATTTACAAGTAGACAAGATGGATTGCAATTGTGATGGTCGAAGCCCTTAATGCATCACAGAATTCTAAACGTGATTTAGTGCCAACGCATATGGGACTGAATGTTACTCACAACAGAAAATGAGATGAATTTTCAATGATCTGATGTAACAATCAACAAAATCATGGCACCATACGTGGATACAATCATTTGGTAGTTTCCACGTGTGACATTGGATCAAAACGCAATTTTGGAAAATGACATGTTTGTTCTAACAAGTCTGAGATAATAACATGGGGTTTGTTTTTCATTTTCATCACATAATAACTTGTATCTTTCCATACAAATTCTGCCATTTCATGTGTGATACCAAGATAGATAACAGTGATGAGATTGCCCAATGAACAAGAGTGGTATAAGGGTACTTATTGAAACAAACTAGGCGTAATTAACAACGTACAAAATTAACATTATTCAAATTCAGTTTGGGATATAATACATGAGAATGATTCACATATAAATACTCAATGAGCTCCTTAAATCAAGGAGTCATGGCTCACCCAAATCCTAATATCTCTTGAATTATCCTTTGCTAGAGAACCTCTCACACCCCTAGGTATGAGTTGTGCATTACAACTATTTCACACTCATGTATTATTTAAATATTAAATTTATACTAATATTCAAACCATATGTTGTGTGTAGTGCACTATGAAACTGTATTGATGGCATACGACAAAGAGCTAAGTGTGAATAGTAAACACGCAAGAAGACAATGTAGACAACGAAAAGTGGGTTGCAAATATGGGACACCACTCACATGATGTTGCAAGACACTCAAGGTCGATAATGATGTAAACAAATATGTGTGCACATAAGACAAATAACAAAACAATTTAAAATGAGAGAAAACAAGTAGTGACGTAATGTAACAAACAAGTATGGAAGCAAGTATCTCTAGCATAACAAATGTTGCACATAAAGCACCCTTAGCATGTTAGAAAGATAATGATGTATGTCAAAGTGTGTATGAGGTTCAAGTGAATAGTATGCTATGAACAAAATATGAAACAATAACACTCTGTAGTGTATGAAAGTGGATGCCCCGGATAGGAGCCATGTGGGAGATGGTAGTAGGTCCAAGCATCCATGTTGCAATGTAATAGGGTCCTGTATAATCTGTGATCACAACTAGAAATAAAGTGAGTGTGTATGTGTGTATGATAAAGATAATGACATACAAGATCTATCTAGCATGTGTAATAAAGCCCTCAACATGTACAAGTATGAACTGAAGCAAGAGTAAATGTACAACCATAAGATGCAGTATGTTTTGGATGGATGGAATGGAATGCATTATGAATGATAGGAGCACATGACCCCTTTTTGAATGGAGTTATATGTAGTGAGATTCATTTTTTTATGCCCCCTCAGTTTGTCAAGAATAAACCCTAAACGAAAGTGCATCATTAGGAAATGGTCGAACTATGTGTTGTACGCAGCATGATGTATGGATGCGTAGTGATGATATGCGACTTAGAGATGAGGTGCGTGTGTGTGATAATATCCTAAGCGTATATCATAATTAAATTACGAAAGGAGTGATGATTCCTAATTGTCTACGACGTAATATCACTAAATGGGGATGATGATGTAAGAAGAATGATGATGTAGCCTATGAGCGTATATCACTAATGAGTAGAAACGTGGTGATAAGAAAATGTGTGAATGGTTAAACTACAAGTGATGAAATATGTGATTTGTAATGCTTATACCCTCAATGTCACTAACCTATGGACCATGAGAAGGTTGAATGATGAATGCACAAATGTGTATGAGTAGGTTCATTTGTAATATGTGGAGTCAGACAGTACAATGTGATATGAGACTAGAGTGTAATGTGTAATGTAGTGAGTGCAAGATGTGAAATGTAAGTGTGAAGACATGTGTATAATGATGTGTATATAAGATAAAGTGTAAGATGTAGGATGTATAATTGTATGATATGTGTAATGTGCGAGTGTGTATCTTCTATAGTGGCAGTGTGTGGGTTCATGTGTATAGGATGCCCTCAACAGTCAAGTATGAACCGAAGCACAAGAGTGTGTCATCAGGTAATGACGATGTAGATGCGTATGTTAGGATATATGTGTAAGTATGTATAATATGTGAGAAGAGAGTAAGGTGTCGCGCATTGTTAGGGGGAGTATAGATGTCATGCCCCCAATTGTGCATATGATGAAGAAGAAAATCATGTAATGTCATCTAGAAGGTCATCGGTATCAGGGTCAAAGTCAAATGGGTAAGCATTAGAGCCTTGGTAAGCAATAGTGTCAGGTTGATCACGTAATAAGCCATTGAGGCATAAGTTGTACATACCCATGGAATAATCCTCATCAGTGAAGGGTGGTAATGGATGTCCATGTGCATGCCAATGAGAGAGATTCTGCATATAGCCAAGAAAGGAACTATTGCAAATGAACACGCGACCAAAAGGCATAGGAAATGAGATATCCATGTGATCAGGGTCTAGAGTACCCCCAATGTAATCAAGCCATGATTTTCCTAAAGTTAGTGGTGAACAATGAGGTTATTGTGTAAGAAAAACTATGAGATGAAAAAAACATAGGCCATAGGTAGCAGTAATGTGAACGAACCCATGATAAAGATGAGAAGAGTATAACAGAGGATAGAGATCCTCAAAACCAAAGTCTAGACGAGTCAAGCCATCATGTGAACATATAGTGTCATCACAAGTAGGATAGACTAGAATATACTTCCAATAAGAATCATTCATGAAAAATGTGCATGTGAAAGGAGATCATACTGGTGGAGGCGGCATATGATGAGGTGAAGGAGCTAGAGTGAGGTCTGATGCAGGGACAGACCCCCGATAAAAAATCATAGTAGTAGTAGTAGCATGGGGAGATAGAGATGTAGTTGGTACATAATCTATCATGCAAATGACACCTCAAGTGGTGGTAAATGTGGTATCTCATCAATGGGCCGTGTCTCCTCAGTAGTATCAGACCTTGGAATAAGAAGTGCAGTGTTGGGATCATGGTCACAATATTGGTATGGATGACGATAAAGAAGAACATTATATTTGACACCCTCATGTAGAAATTTGACACAGTGATGTATGGTAGATGCAACTGCTTGCATGAAAGGAAGCCATGGATGACCAATTAAACAATTGTATGAAACATGGAAATTCAATGAAAAATATAATTGTGTTAAGATTTTTAGGTACAACTGTGATAGGTAAATTAATGGAACCTAAACATGGACGAACATAGCCATCATAGGCACGAAGGGAGAAAGACATGATGGAATAACGTTGGCAGTGGAAAGACCTAGCTTTTTAAGGAATGACATAGGACATAGATTAAGTTCAGATCCATTGTTAATTAAATTACGTATGATACCCACATTATATATGCGGATCATGATATGCAAGGGTGGATCATTGTCAAAAATAGAAAGATCAACATGAGGATTAGATGGGAAGGCAATATGCTGAGAAAATGCATCAACAAATGATTGATAAACAAAGTTGGGATGCATATCAGCTGGAAAGCGAGTAGTAGTAAGAAGATGTTGGGCCCTATGCCTTATGTTAGGGTTGAAAAACAAAAAGTCATTGATTGAGATATTCATCATGAGGAAACAAAAAAGCAAACAAGAGGAATCAAATGTCAGGCTCACCAAAATGATTAACTAAAATTGAATATTCTAGTGTAATCTAATGCTATGGGAGCAGTAAATAGTTAGATAAATGAAATAATAAAATATTGAAATATAACCCACGCAATGGAATGTGAAACCATAATATGCAAAGAGGATTAAAAAGGCCTCAACTGATTCAAAGATTTCGTGGGACTGTTTCGCAATGGAGACCTGATGAACACGAGGAGAAAATCGTCGCATAGGAGCCTGAGAAATTATAGATTTGAGCTATTTGATTGGTTTGGGGCACCTAGAGAGGGATAGGGACGCCTATGGGTGCTCTAGTCTAGATTCTGGGTGCCCTGGTCTACGTAAATGCTCCAAGAACCTTCTTTGAGGTGTCGCAAGATGTTCACATGAGTTCGTCTTTAGTCATGTGTATGGTACCTATTAAAATCCTTAGCCCTTGGTCATATGGTATGGTTGTATGACGACTTAAAGCTTGTAATTTCTACTAGTAGGGGCTTAACTCTAGCCCCCTTTCATTTTATTTGTGCGGTGAAGACAAGAGCATTTTATTTTGTTTTAGGTGGCAACTAAAATAAATGAGAGATAATATTGAAACTTGTAACTTTTGATCGGAAACTCGGATTTGAGTGTCATTTTTTTTGCAAAAGTGATTATTTTTTCATGCTCTTTCCATTGAAAATATTTATTTTGAAAATCGCACTATAATTATAAAGTGTCATATTGTAACACACACTCATTATAAAGTGCCAAAATCTAGGGGGATCTTGTTGCATTGCTTGGGGATCTTGTTGCATTGTTTGGTTCTTTCATTTATTTTTGGTGATTTTTTGAGGATGACATCTAATTCTGCATTAGATCATGTTGAACCATTAACAACACATAATTACAACACATGGAAACCAAGAATGGAAACAATAATTAAGCGAAAAGGATTATGAGATTTAACTTCTTCAGAACAAGTAGTGTTCACTAGAGAATATGAGAAATTTCAGTACCAATGCAAATTTGATGAGTGTATGGGTTTGATAGGAACTTATGTAAGTGACAGTATTTTATTTCATTTGGAAAAAATTAACTCTCCTTTCAAAATATGGGAGAAATTAGAGGATTTATTTGGTAAGGTGAATCATATGAGAGCCATGCAAATTGAAATTGAAATCACCTCTCTTAATCCTGAAGATTTTCCAACAATTATAGACTATCTTATCATGTTCAAGTATTTTTTGACACAATTAAGGGGAAGTGGAAGAGATAAGAAATATGAAGAGTGTGTTTACTTGATTCTATCTAAGTTGAGAGGACCATTCCAAATTTTTCTTCTACCTTTTTCTCTAGCATGGATGCCTTAGGTGACACATTCAAAATATCTGACTTAGAAACATTTTGTGAAAGACTTACTAGGGAAGAATCCAAATATGCCTCACCTTGAGTCTTTCACCTCTCAAAAGGTATTAGTTGCATATAATCCTAAGGGAAAGGGAAAACCAAAAAGTAAAACAAAAGCCACCCCTTATCCATCTCAAAGTGCTCCTAAACCTAAAGAAAACATCTCTAAACACAAGGAGTCTTCTAAAACCAAGAATAAGTCTAGCCTTTCATTCTCTTTTTGTAGGGGTAGTGGTCATGAAGAACATAGGTGTTATAAGAGAATGCAATCCTTAGAGGATGCAATCAAGAAACACAAAATTTCTATCTCCACTCCACCTCCTTCTAATCAGCATGAAAAAAACACTTAATGTTTTTGGATATCTCAGTCACCACTTGCAGACAGTTGGGTTATAGATTTTGGTGCTTCTCTTCACATGAATTCTTCCAAGGAGTCTTTTGTTTCTCTAGGTTTGAGTTCTACTTCCAAAATTGAGGTTAGAGTTTCTTCCTTTCTTTCTGTTAAAGGAAAAGGTGATATATAACTTGATGGTGGCAGTATCCAAGATGCACTATATGTTCCTAACATCACTACAAATTTGTTTTATGTATATCAAATTTGTCATTCTGGTCAAGGGAAAATACAGTGAATTTTACACCACATGGGGTAGAAGTTTGAAATTTGTTGGAGCCTTATTCACTTGTTGCTCAAGGTATTGTTGATCATAGTTCTAGACTATATCACTTTGAGGGTTTTGATGACACTTCATTCTATAGGGATATGATTGGTTTCTCATGCAGATTCAGAGAGTAAGCTTTGACATGAAATATTTGGACATCTCAATTACAAATATTTGAAGGAGTTAAGAACTCATGGTATGGTAGATGTTCTTCCTAGAGTTTCTTGTCTTGAGGGAGTTTGTCATCTAGCTGTGCATTAGGTAAACAACACTAAGATCCATTTCCTAATAATTTGTTCTAAGAGAGATTATTCACCACTTGATATTGTGCATAATGGCTTGATGATTTTTCCAACCCCTCTTTCAATGGAGCTAAGTATGCACTTACCTTTATTGATAATTTTTCGAGGCATACTTGGGTTTATTTTCTCAAGTACAAAAGTGATATTTTTTCACACTTTAAAGTCTTCAAGGCTTTGGTCGAGAAATAATCTTCGAGTTGCATAAAGAACCTTCACATTGATAATGGGGGGATTACTTCAATAATGAGTTTTTTGGCTGATTTTTTGGAAACTCAAGGCCTTATTCACCAACATTTTGTTTCCTCATACTCCACAACATAATAGACTTAGCAGAACAGAAAGAATAGAACTTTGAAGGAAATTTGGGTATCTGTTACAACTGATGGGTCATTCTAAATAGTTTACCTCATATCTATGGCAGAATCAATTAATTGTGCTAACTCATATCAGAATGACATAGTTATAGAGCTCTTGAGCATTTGAATCAAGAGGAAGTTTGGTCCAAGCACTAAGCCAGATGTCTCATTTTTTCGAGTCACCTAATATGCTTGGGGATTTGTACCAAAGGAAGAAAAGCACTTAAAAGGCATTGGATAAGAAGACAAAATCATTGATCTTTGTAGGGTATTTTGAGGATGCATCATTCTTATACAAACTTAATGAAGAGGGATACTTATGATGTTATTTTTCACACACATGTTTAGTTTACATTGCTTACATGATCTAAATCTCATCTCGAGGATCTTTCATTGTGCAGATTTGCATAAGGAGAATTGCCGTTGAGGCATCCTATTACACACACTGATGTTGTCACTATGCCTACAGTGGAGTTTTACTACAGTGTCTGAGGCAACAAATTTTGATACTTAGTTCACTCTTCGGGTGACCGTCAAGGTACAATCATGACTCACACATTCTGCATCTTAGGTTCTTAGTTTTGATGTGTTTATAGGCAATGTTCTAGATATATCTCTTTGTAGGTCTTTAAAATTCAAAAGCAATACATAAAAATACAGAGCCACAAAATGTGATGCTAACAACGAGTATTCTCCTTTGATGCAAAGAATCATAGGAATTTGGTATCTCTTCCTAAAGGACTTGACTAGATAGCGCCTAGGTGCTAAGTGGGTCATCCCGTAAACTTTTTTCTTGCAGTTTATGAGTCCCATTGACCTATAAGTGATCCTATTGTTGTAAAATGATTTTCAGTATGTTGAAGTAGTGCCTTACTTTGAGAATTTTGCCAATTCGTGGAAGATGAGATAAGTCACTTGTCACTCCTTGTTTCTTAGGGTATTGCATATCATCATAGGGGTGGACTTTTCCACTAGTATGGACGTCTAGTCCTTCTTACATGGATATTAGTAAAAAGGAAAGTATACATTATGAAATCTATGCTAGATTTGTTCAGGCATTCTTCTCTTATTTGTAGGCTAATGAAGGTCTCTCTACAGTCTTCCAACAAGCCCCTCAAGATTGGTATGAGAATATTGGATTCTTTTCTTCTCATCTACTGGTTTTGTTCATTACCACTCTGATCATACAGTGTATATCTAGCATGTTGGTGAGGATATTGTGATACTTGTCATGTATGTTGATGATCTGTTACTTATTAAAAACTCTTCTTCCCACATTGCTGTTATTCAAAGGGATATTTCTACATAGTTTGACATGACAGTATTCGGTTATTACATTATTTGCTTAGATTAAATATTTCTCAAATAGATTCAGGGATTCATTTGAGTTAGAAAAACCCTACACCCATGATCTTCTTCGACATTTTGGTATTGGTAATTGCAAGCCAATGTCCATCTCCTTTTCAGTCTGGGGTTACTCTTACTTCCACATCTACTACACCACTTTCTTGATACTACATTTGTATAGGCAGTTGGTTGGGAGTCTCATGGTCTTGACCTATACCTTGGCCCTTGCGCCATTTAATTTACAGTAGGGATTGTATCTCATGTTTCACATTCTCCTCATAGTAGTCATCCATGGATGCTAAAAGGATTTTTCACTATTTCAGGGCACTTCACACTTTGACCTGTCACTACACTAGGGGTTCTACTTAGTTGGTTGGATATACAAATTCAGTCCTGTACATGGTTCTAGTGATGATCTGTTCCACTTCTACCTATCTTTTTTGTCTTGGTTCTTCTCCAGTTTCATTGGGCATCGCAAAAAGCAACAGGCTGATCACCTTGCCATCTTCAGAGGTCCCCTCCTCAGGGAAGCCCATTACAACGAGTCAGAAGATTCTTTAGCCCCTTCACAGTTATTGATAGAGTTATTCTTCCCATCAGGATTCATTGACATACTTTGCCATCTCTGTGATAACCAATTAGTGGTAATTCACATTTCTCAAACCCAGTTACCCTTCACCAATTGACCAAGCATATTGAGATTGCACATCCACTTCATTCATCAGCACATTTAGATGATGAAGTTCTTTACTTGGAGTACATTCCACACTCAACAACAGGTTCACATAACATTTATGAAGCAAATTTTTTATAACCTCTTCTACCTTGAGTTACATGGACATTCTTGGGGTTTATGAAGTTTTTCTTGGGGGGTGTTCGTGAGAACATATTCCTTATTCTCTTTTTCTTTCTCTTTACTCATTTTGTAGGATTCTTTCTTTCTTTTGGTTCAAGATTTCTTCATGGTATATACATTGTACATGAGTACCTCATCAGGCACTTAGTTGTCACGGACTCATACTGTGGACATGAGCACTTCTATTTTGAACCCCTAGCTTCACTTGAGAGGTGGTGTGAGAGTAGGTATTTACCTTATTCATGTTCACCTAGGTACTTTATTTACCTTTATTGTATTTATCCTCACCCACTTATGTGTGTGGATATTTCTTTTTATTTATTTAGATATTAGGGAGATATTTATCTAGTTGTTAGGTATAGTTCTTTCACTTGATCTATGGTATTGACTAGATCTTTGATGTCTAGTTCTTTCCTAAATCTATGGTCTTGACTAGTTCTTTGATGACTAGTTCTTTCCTTGATTTATGGCTTGATCTACAACCTTGACTGGTTCTTAGATTGTTATTCCTTGCCTATATAAGCAAGACCTATTCACATTGTATTTTATTTTGAGTTCTATAATAATATATGATATTGCTGCTCATTTGTTTGCAAAGGTTTTATGTAAAGTTATTCTAGCGAATTTCTTTCATCTTATTGATCATGGTGTTTTGATTAGCATCCGATGTTCTTGGGCTTTGTACCTAAGTGATGGTTATCATTCCTTTTACTGACCACTAGCCCTAATGTATCTTGTGAGATTGTGATGATGTCCCATGGAATGCAATAAACTATTTCCTATTCAAGTGTACATATTGTCTTCATAATTTGTCCCTACATTGTGATTCTATTGATGCTAGTTGGATTGTTACACTAATCTATGTTTCCTAGCCCTTGGATGGATTTGTGTGTGCTTAGGTGGTGCAGTAGATATTCAGTGCTCGATCCCTCATGCATGGTCACATAAATTTATATTTATATGTTTCTCTTTCTTTGATTTCGTAATTAACCCCGAAAATTGCCGACCACCAAAAATATAAGAATCTCAAATGGATAGAAAGTGCCCAAAAAGTTAGAGGAAAGTGCAACGAGGATCAGGGCACCTAGAGGGGATCCAGGGCGCTTGAGGCGCCCCAGTTAGAACATATCAGGAAAAATGCCATAAAAGTACAGACTGGGTCACAATACATAAGGTGCAAGATTGAGAGTAGTAACTTATGTCTTGGGGAAGAAAAACAAACAGTGGACAAAGACATTCCAGCAGTTACATTAGTATTTTTTTAACACTCAAGAACCATCCAATTTTAAATGAGAATTTGACTAAATAATTACATAAAGTGCATTATTTTGTTTCTACATCAACAAGACTGGGTCTTCTGGAAGGAGATATATGGCCTTCACCAAACATCATGGACCACTTTACATGTTTTATCAACTTTACTAACCTTTTATGTTCTCCTTCATCTTTGTAAAACCATATTTGCTTTGAAGCCACCATTAGGATCAACTATCCTAATTATGGTCGATTTCCTACAAAATGAGTCTTCACAGATAACGATAAACCACTCATAGGTCATAACACTTAGCTCAGATATGTCACATGAATTTAAGATTCATGACCTCATGGCCATCCAAAAATCCACCAAACACTCTTACTTGGATTGTAAGTTCCCAAGAACCACGTTGCCAATGCGCATTCCCAAAACTGTCATAAACCCTAAAAACTAGTCATGTTACATTGACCATATAACACCTGAGGGAATTTTCCAATGCCTTCATGAGTGATGGATATGATACTATAAGTTGGCCCATGATCATTTTCATAGAGACAAATGCGTTATGGTCCAATGCCAAACATTGGTCTTGTAGACAAATCTCTTCACCTAAGAAAAGCCTAGTTCAGAACTAGGAAAAAATAGTCAATCTTGTGCACACCACTTCACCTTATTTGATGTTTACTAAAAAGTTGGGACTTCATTCAATGCTATGATTCATGTGTATATTAGATTTGCATAAAAAATCTATTCATATGATTTAGATAATTCATCTTAGATCTTATGTGCACAAGACCATCGCTTCACTTGACCACCTAAAACTAAAACTGCCCCAAGATAAGTCTTGTAAGAATGAATTCCACAAAATCACCATAAGGACTAAAAATTTTCTAGCATGACCATATACATGGAGGTCAGGACTTCCATACTTCCTCTATCTCTTACCACACTTGTACTCAAGTTTACAAAAAATTGAGATCCTATTACATACTTCTAACTTCTTTAGAATACACATTTAATTTGTGTGGGGTCCAAAATCTCACTATTATAAAACACTTCAATGCCACTCTCTTTAATTTATTTTGTAGAGTTCAATAGAGCCTATTTGCTAATCAAAATCAGGTCACATTATCAAGCACAATCTCGCATATTTAGAGGAAAAATACTTCTACATTTTCACCTTAGTAGGTTTTCTAGACCACCTTACCTTATCATATGTTGTTCATAAAGCCCAAGGCCTCAATCTATAAACTAATGCTTCACTGAGATCCTTCTTAGGACACTTAGGATAACTCTATTCTGAAGAGATCACAAGGTCCTATTCATAGGTTCTATCACATTTGTGCTGATAGTATTCAAAAAACAACATAAAGTTGGGTTTCTCACTTCTGTAGACACAAAATCACACACTTGGGTACATTTATAGGTCATAAAAGCATACTAGCATTTACATGATTCCTAAGCGAGAAAACTAGGAATTGGTAGCTATCTTTGGTCTTTGTCTATGTTTCTTATTTTCTATTTGGTCTCATACACCCTACGACCCAGTCGGTACTTTAATTCTTTATCTTTTATGACTTTAGACACCAACGCCCAACTAGGATGCCAACGCCCAGACACCCTCATCCCGTTTGGGTTTCCCTGACCTCTTTCTAGCTTACTAGCTCCTTTTGGGCATATTATTTTCTTATGGATTGGATTTCTAGTTGTCAATTACGAAATTTAAAAAAGGGAATCATATAAATACATAGCTATGTGATCAAAATAAGGGAATGAGCTTTAAGTATTACTGTCTATCACCTAAGATTGCATACAAAGCATTGCGATACATCCATATAGCATCCATAAAAGGGACAAGGGACTACATTTTATGCATAAACACTGCATAGGAAAGGGAAAGTTCATTATTCCATCCACACATGTTATACATTGTTACATTATAGATGTAGCTTGCTATTAAGTGCAACTTGCACTAGGGAATCCTAGGGCACAATCCTCACACACACTCACAAGAACTACATGGAGTCTAAGATGTAGTGCAGTGATCAATCTTAACTTCACTCTGTCGGGTGATCGTCAGGGTCATTATCAATCCCCATATTGCATCTTTCTTTTTTTGGATTTGATGTAGTTTTGTGGATTCTGTAGGTGAACATGTCTTTATGTAGGTTACAAGTACATTTAACGAGAATAGGTGTGACATATCATGTTTCACCACAATGTTGCGTATAAAACAAACAAGGTAAGGTGAGGAAAGGAGAAATACCTATGAACTTGAAGAAAGTTGTGCACATTATAGAAGACCATGATGATCATGAAAAGCTAATTTTTTGCTATGAAGAACTACCTTGCAATAAAAAACAATACCACCAAATAGAGTCAATAATATAGGTTAGTGGACTTCCTAGCGCAAGCTAGATTCAGGGAAGTTGAGTGCTTCCTTGAAAGGTTGTCAATCCACTTTCAATATACAATTTAATGCAAATAAATAACAAGAAGTGAAAGGTCCTATTGTAGTAACATGATTTAGGTATCTCATATACTAATAATAAGCTAGATTTAAGCTAAATATTGAATATAAATTTAAATATAGAAAAATTGGTTAGGAGTGGTCAAGGTAACATAGTTGTGGTAGACGGTGTTAAAGAGGTCTAGGTGAGATTGGATAAGGTTTTTGAGTGATTTTGAGTGAGTTACGGGCTTGCTGGTCATATAGGGAAATTACTAGACACAGTGACCGATATAAGTTGGGCGACTGATGCAGGTACCTGAGTATATAGCCGACGCTGGTTTGGTGACCGATGCTAGTAGGGGCGATTAGATAAAAAGGTTAAAATGGGCTGGTTGGGAGTCTCTCTGTGATTGCATAGAGAGTTGGGAAAGCTTAAGCTAGGTGCTAGGATTTATGTGAAGACTCATGGAGATGGTAAAATAGGTGGTTAGGGGGATAGAGAGGTTCAAACGGTAGGTTTTACTATAGGTGGGTGTAAGAGGTATTCGAGAGAGAAGTAATCTTTCAAAATAAATGATTTAATACCAAAAGCTAATGAAACTTAACAAATAGATTAAAGTACTTACTTGGAGATTGTAGGTTGATAGACGATGGTTGTTGGTAGGTGCTTGGAGAATAAACAGGTCCAGGTCCACTGTAGTAGCAATGAAGGCTTAATGTCACCCTATGTAAATGATCTGAAGCTATGGAGAAAAAATCTGATTATTGATGAAGAATGTGAGTGCTCAGGTAATGTGTTGGTTGTTGGAATCTTGTTTTGAATGTCTGGATGCAAGAGATAAGAATTCCAGAACTCAAAAGATAAGATCCAGGAACCCAAGTAAAGGGTTGAAATTTCCTATTTAAGGAAACTAATGATAGTTAGGTGACCAGTGTTAACCGAGGAATAATCAGCATTGGTTAGGGAGAAAAGGTCATATTTGCCAAAAATAGCATTTTCTCTCCATTTTTGGTATTGGTCAAGGTTTTTTATGGACTAGGAGTGTGGGTTGTCATTAAATGAAGTGGGAAAGTTGGTAGGAGGGATAATAGGTAATGAATGTTAGGGTTAGAATGAGTCCTAGTTAGTTAAAGGAAGTGGTGACTTAGTCTAGGTTAACAAATAGGCTTGGAATGGGTCCATGGTGAGGTGGAGATGTAAGGTGAGGGGTGAGAGAATTATTAACTTAATATAGGTAATTAAATTAATAATAATGCATGGAGGGTCATGGTAAGGGGTATTTAGTTGAAGGGGGCCTAGAGGATTGTGACCCAATTTTGGGTGTCTACATTTTCCCATTTTTTACATAGCTTGTATTGATAAGCGATGATGAAAAAAATAGGAAGTGGTTGCCCCATGTATGGGTGGAGGTGATCCCCCTCAAACCAGGAATTGATGAAGGAGAAGGAAGAATCAGATGGGTTTGATAAAGTGGTAGGTGATGAAAAATGAGGTAAGGTGTGGGTAAAAAGGAAATGGTGATATCCAGTGTGGGTAATAGGTCAAAGGGGTAATTCAAAATACATGCACACATATAGAATGCAACAAGGCATTAGGATGAAGAGTTCAGGAAATCTCTACATTGTCAAAGGTCGATAGGTTTATCCAAACAAAGTTGATATGGTCCATGTATCCAAGGTACAGGATATGATCTTGAAAACATAATGAGGATAGGTGTAGGAACATTTAGGTATGTTCCAGAAGCACCAAAAGGTTTGGTCTAGTCGAGATAAACATCATGGCATAAGGCAAGGTAAGGTTGGTAATATGTAAATCAACATAATAACAATCATCACAAGGTACAACTAGTAAGCAATTCGAGTGTCAAATGGGAAAGGTCGGCGATGGGTGTGGGTCCCAGTATCGAGGTAAGGCAAGGCATGGGTAAGGCCAAGGTATAGGAAAAAAATGTGCCCTTAAGTATAATTAGGTGAGGTGATAAATGATAAGGTAAGGGATATTAGGCAGTGTCCAAGTGGTAAGGTTGTGGGTGAGGTAAAAAGGATTACAGGTCAAAATTTGGGCAAATTAGGAAAAAGACTAGGCAGGTGACCGATGACGGTTGGAAGTAAGCTGATGCCTGTAAGATGGTGACCAATGTCGGTCAGCTAGGGCATGACTAGACCGGTGTCAGCCATGGTTTTAGTTGTGATGTAAAATTCACATGGAAAAGGCGCTTTGAACCTTTTGGAGGTTAAAATGACATCAGTGGGCATAGTGTGTTGATGATCAGTCATGACTGAGTAGGTGACCGATGGGAAGAGGTTATCAGTTGTAGACTGTGGATTTTAGGGGCAACTAAGATCTACCCGGTCGATTTGATTGGTTGAAAAATAGGCAATTGGTTTCGAGGTTGGAAGAGGTAAGGGAGAGGGTGTAGGAGGAGGTGGTTCTCCTATTCCAAGATCATACCATGGTAAGGGGTACATCGAGGTAAGGTAGGATTTAGAGCTCCATGTATTAGATTTTGGGAAAATAGGGTAGGTAAGGGAATTTGAGGGGTTAGGAAATTTAAATAAAATAAGGTGAAATTTGGTTGGGTAGGGTGTTATTAGTTTAATTAAGGGTGCAAAGGAATAGAGAGATGGGTGTAGGTTTTTGGGGTTGATTGGATGGGTAGATTAGGTATCTCTTTTCATAGATATATTGGAAACACCTCAGGACTGGGGTATACCTATTTTGAGAGTCTCCGGATGAAACAGTAACCTTATAGTTGGTGTATCTAAACTGATTGGTATGGGACCCACATTGAGAGTAAAAGAGGGGACTGGTTTAGTCAAAACTGAAGGTGATACACCAGTCACTATGAAAAGTGACTGAGTAAATGCACAATTGGAAATAAGGGATAAAATATGTGCGGAATAATCCCTCACAGAAATCGAACAGTAGAAACTAATATGCAGAAACACTATTACAGATCTAAAATAAAAATGCAGAATAAAAATAAGACAACACAAAGAGACAAACGTGGTTCACCCAATTTGGGCTATGTCGACCAAGAATCCCTTGCTCATATTTTATTACAAGCCACAAATATCTCAATACAATACCCAGATCAAATTTGGAGCTATGCTCAACAAACTCTACAGAATTCACAGCCGAATTCAAAACACATCTGCAATACATTTACATTCCATACTATCATATGCAAAAGACCATATAAGTAGACAACTCTTAAGTAGTTTTACAAAACCGTGGGTTTCAAAACCATGGGCAAAACCGTCCCATAAACCTATGGGTCAAAAAAATCACCCATATGAGAAAAGCACATTTCCTATATGTCGGGTTGTATTTTTCGAGGCCAAAAAATTTTATTTCTTAGTGTACAGTCTTCAACAGATCACACATGAAAAATAGAGCTCCACAACCTAGGCAAATTATTGGGGATTACAATTGGTCAGCTTGAACATTGGTAATCTATTATTAAGAAGAGAAGGATTTAGGCCATTTGCTAAAAATATGATTTCTTTCTGAGGTAAGGTCTCTCCATGAAAAGATCACTCTGTATTCTTCTCTATTTTGTCAACTGTTAGTGAAGGCATGCGAAAATACTCCTGAGTATTGAGCAAAAAAAAATTAGGTGAAAGGTGAATTTGTCCAACCAATTTGATCATCAAATAGGACAAAAGATAAAAGGTAAGGAAAATTGTGTAAGGAAGATAGGTCAATGGTAAAAATGAGTAAGGAAACTCTAGAACTCTGTCCAGGTAGGAAGTGGGTAAATGATTCACTTTACCAGTGTGCCACTGTTGATTATGTAGGACCATACTAATAGCTGATTTGAACGAGTGCGATAGTATAGAATTGCCGCCCCTAGTTGTAGCCTTAGCATATGAGACATAGCTTTTAGGTGGATAGTGGGCATCACATGATGGCATTTTGCATTATTTGGGAGCTATTATGACTATAGGCAGATAGTTCAAATTAGAATGATAATTTTATAAAACGCGGGGTTGTCACCCCTCCCCATGATAGATTACCCCTTGACACAATTTTCCTACCTCATCGGGGCATGACTATCACATTAGAGTTTGCTTTAGGATTTCTTTATTGCCAATTTCAGGGAGCCATTGTATCAGATCATTTGGCCATCAATTTCTATCCTATAGTTATAGTTTTTGAAGAGGCTCATGGGGATATTTTTCCTATCATAGTGCTTTTAGCATTATTTACAATGAGATTATCAACACCTTAAAAATAACCCCTGACTCCACTTTGATGTTGTTTATGGTGGGTATTCTTAGGCCTATGCGGACCATATGAAGCTTGAGGGTGGGAGGTTTTCCAAACTGGTTTCAAGTATTAGAGACTATGATTAGGAGATCGCTTCTGTTTTGCATGGGCACCATGTACCTAGCGGACTTATCGGGCCTAGGGAGAAAGTTTATATAAGAGGAATTTGGCAATTTTGATGTAATTCACCATCTTCCGACTTGACAAATTTTGGGCCTCAATCTTGATGATCAATTTATGAGCATGATCTACTGTCTTATTGATTTTTTATGACATTGATCTGGTCAAAGCATGATTTGGGTATTGAGAATTTATTAGATGTGGATTCAGATAAGGGCACATCATGGTTTGCACAACGTCACGGTATTGACATCAATTATAAATGAGACATTGGATGGCCTATGCGGTCGTTGACTTATGACCCAATGCTTTAACCTGTCATAGGGTTTGGAACTATGACAGAGGAAGTTGGTCAAGTTCATATAACTCTTGAGATGATACAGGGAGCTTGATCCTTCATTTGAGATGATTTCCAGTTCACTAGGCTAGAGCGACAGTTCATTATTAACTGGGGTTGAATGTAAAACACTACCCTTCCCACAGTGCACTGGTACAAGAATGAGGCTTGACCCAAGACCATTTCATCCACCACATCTTTTATCTAATAGGGGTAGCCCTGGCAAGAGCATGTGGTGTTCATGAGGATTGTTTGATCTAATGAAGCTGGGTCGATAGCTTAGTGGTCGATAGCCCATTGAGGTATTCTATACTCGGCTCAAGACAACATGAATTGGTTACTGTTATGCAGAGATGATGCTTCTTACAGGAGTGGTGGCTTCTAAAGGATTCATGTCACATTGTTTATAGTGTTTTCAGCTCTATTTTGCTTAGGCCTCCACAGGTGGTTCACCTTAGAGCTCGGACATCTAGCATTTGCATTCGTTTTACTCAAACTCTTCGTACACTTAAGTTGGGTGATTTGAGACATGTCTAATTTTAATTGAGGCCCAGGCTATGATTATAGGCAAGGTGGCCACGTTATAGACACAACTGGCATCTTGGTTCACAGACACTTTGGCATCATTGTTTCACAATCGGTAATTAGGGACCTTGATGCACCAGGTTACTTGATCCATGGCCACAAAAAGTGTACTAATGACTATATTTTCTTTTACATTAATAATGCATGTGGAAATCTGCAACTTCCTTCAATGCAATCCTAGATGTAAGGTTTTGGAGACACTTCGTCTGTGGAACCTTGTAGGGTGGATGCTTCCTCAACTCAGCCAAACTTAAAATTCAATTGCTAGTGAACATTTGGTTTTAGCAGTTTGGTTTATATACTTGAGATTCAATCTTGAGGATTTGTAAGAAAGGTAAAATGTATAATTTATAGCACTGAAACCTAACCTGTAGAATTTGGTACCTATACAGCCATGAATTCATATGCTAAAAATCCGACATTGTGGGAAATTACAATACTTTATACTTGTGGATAGGCAATAAATAGATTAATTTCAAAAATCTTTCTCAGGAAAGGTGGTTGTAAGAGAAATGTACTTAATCCTGCACCTTTATTAGGATTCTAGAAGTGCAGTTATTAGGCATAATCCTTCATTCAGGTAGTCCATATAGATATTCTAAAGTGGAGTCAATTTTACATGGCCAAGCCCTCAAGTGGTTTCCTGAATTCCTTTCCTTGACTGCACAATCTTAAAATTACCTTGTCTGCAATTAATTCTTTGTTATTAACTTATAACCTCTTCCATTTGTAAGATACAATAGCTTTCCAGTTACGTTGGTCCTGTCGACATTAAAATTTTCCTCCGTAATTTCTATTTTATTAATGTATGTATTAGGAATAGGATGTTGTTAAGTATAATTAGTAGTGGCGTCTGATAGAAGATAACGGCGCCGTCAGTACGGTGCCGCCAATAATGTAGAGTATGGTAACAGTCAAAGTACAATAGGAATGTTGTAAAAAGTAAATATTTGTCGTAAGTGGTCCGGTAATGTTAAAATGTCAAAGTTGGGGTAAGTAGAGAAGTAGGGTCTACATGATTAGGAATTAGAAATATTATATTTGTAATAAGGACAAAGAGTGATGTCATAAATATTTTGTGTATTTTATTTGTGGAAAAGTCTAAAAAGGTGGAACCCATGTGAGATGAGAAGGTTTATCTTATCTTAGAAGATAAGCCTAAATGTAAAGGTAAGAGTTTAGGCATGGAATATGATTTGCCGGAAGAGATTTCCTATCCTATCTTAGAGATAAGATGGATAAGCTTGAATTCCTATAAATAAAGAGGCCACCCCCCTCATTTAGCATAGAAGGAAGTTGTGAGAAATATTGTATGAGTAAGTGTGTAAAGGAAGCCATCATTTTGAAGGTGTGTTAAAGAAGCCATTAAGAAGTGTAATTGTAAAGTTTCTCCCATAGTTATTGTTCAAAGGCAAGTGAAGTCAATAACACTTGAAGTACCTCATGGGTGAGATTGTAACAATTTCATGTTGATATTATAATTTACACTGATATTTCAGATTTATCATCATTCCTTCTTATCATAGTCTATGGTATTCTTGTGTTATGTTTGTTGTTGTGTTTCCAGATTACATCCACCAAACTAAAGGCTGTGCATTAGTAAATAATCATAGCACGAGGAGTTCCCAGTGAAGAATTATCATAGTGCCGGATTGGTGTTGACATTTTGGTTCCGTTGCCGGGACCATTCCTCGTTGGTGGATTTTCTGGAGAAATATTCCCACTTAGTCAGAAAATCATTTGGAGGGTAACCTTGTTTTTACTGTGCATAGTAGTTACCATGGTAAAGTCACTTTTTACCGTGAATAGTATTTACCATGATAAAGTCATTTTTACCGTGAATAGTATTTACCGCAGTAACTTCAAACTGTCACTAATGTTTACCACAGTGAATCAGTTTTTACCGCAGTAACTTCACTTTTTACCGTGAATAGTGTTTACCACAGTAAAGTCAGTTTTTACCGCAGTAAGTCAAGTTTTACCATAGTTTACCGTGGTCATTTCTATTTTACTGTAGAAAGGTGTAAAGTCACTTTCTATAGTATAGTGATTCCAATTATTTGTGCACATAAGTCTTGTTGATTGTACTTGTGGGTTGGTATTTCACTGTGGTTACTTTTGGAAATGGGAAAGATTCCTGTTTTTTCAGCCCAATCTAATGAAGATGCTTCCTCTTTCATTCAAGAGTTTAAACGATCTTGTATTTGTAATGGCCTTATAAGAAGGGAACAATGGACTGAATTTTTTTCCTACCTTTTTGGATGGTTCAGCCCTTAGGTGGTTTGAAACACTAGGTGATAATGTGAAAAATTCATGGGATTTATTAACTGAAAGTTTTCTTGAAGAATTTGGTGAACAACAGAAATATGCAGATCTCATGATTGATATCACAAAGCTATCCCAAGGAGAGAAGGAGAAGATAAGGGATTATCATGCTCGTGTTCTAGAGCTAAGGAGGAAGCTCGATGCCCAGATCCGGAAGGAAGGATTAGCAGATGGGTTAATGAATGGCATGGATAATCTCCTCTGTAAGCACTTCATTCTTGGGATGAAGCCAGAGATCAGACAACGAGTGAAGTATGACCGCCAGCTACCATTGAACAAGCAAAGGAGATTGCAAGAAGGCAAGAAGAAAGCATGGAAGAGGAGCCCAAAGAAATTGTTGCTAAAGTAGAGCCTACACCAGCACCTTTGGTCCAGAATCCACAACCACTCTCGGTGAGCACAAATCCTTCTCCTAGTACATCTACTGAGTATGAAGATCTGCTCAGAAAGATGGGTCAGTTAACTATTAATCTTCTTCAAGGAAAAGAATTTAGTTCTCAGGGAGGAGATAGAGGTCCAAAAAGAAATATTTCTGAAGTTGTATGTTATGGTTGTTATAAAAAGGGTCATTATAAGTATAATTGTCCAGATAGAGCTTCTACATCTAGTAAAGAGATAATGATAAAGGAAAAGCACCTGTGAATTCTTTTGATGTAGTAGATAAGAGCATAAATAATGAAGTAGATGTGTTTGTAACAAAAAGAAAGAAAGAAAAAGATAACCAAGATGGAAATGATCCTAAGAAGATGAAAGGAGAAACTAGTAAGAAACATAGGAGAAGAAAGTTGGGTGTGCAGGATTTTCTGATTTCACAGGGACAAGGACCATACTCCATCTTAGAAGATCTGTCCAAAAGGCCTGCAAATATTACATATGGTCAACTCTTGGCTATGTCTTCTGAGAAGAGGCGGGAGTTGCGAAGTGGACTCAATGCTCGACGAAGGAAGGAGGTTGATGTCCCTATTTTGGAGGCAGAGGCGGATCCCTATGCTCCACAAGCTGAGGTATTATGTAATGGTATTTCAATTCATGATGTCTTAGTTGATGGAGGTGCTGCAGTTAATGTAATGACTGAGTCTGTAATGAATATGTTGGGTTTAAAAATTGATCGCCCCTCAACACTTATGTTAAGGTCATTAAATAAAGGAAAAACTAAACCAGAAGGTGTAGTTTCAAATGTGGCAATATCTGTTATGGGTGTTGTATGTGTGGTAGACTTTCAGGTGATGAAAAATGGTACTGTTGCGTACCTAATGTTGTTGGGAAGACCATGGCTAAGAAGAGTTCATGCAAGAAACTACTGGAATGAAGGCTTCATGACACTTGGACGTGGTAGAGAGAGGGTGAAGATAAACGTGATCCCTCGACATCATAAAGCAGAACCTGTGGATTCAAGTGATGAAACTGATGATTGGACATCCTCTGATTACTCTAGTACCAGTGAAGTGGACACTGAAGATGAAGAAAGTGAGGTTGATGTTTCAGTCATGGATATCCTTCCAGTCACACCAACTCATGACCCCATAAAATTATCTGAAGAAGAAATTGATGATCGTCTCCAACAAATAAAGATTGGTGATGTTGTGATGGAGAGTGAGAAGGAATCCTACCTCCAGCTCTTTCGAAGGTACATACACCTATTCACTTTTGATTACAAGGAACTCCGTCAAGTAAGTTGGGTAGAACATTCTATTGAGCTGGCAGATGGTGCTAAGCCCATAAAGCAAATGCCATATAGAATGAATCCTAATTTTTCCAAGACTGTAAAAGAAGAAATAGATAAGTTGCTTGATGCAGGATTCATATTTGCTGTGGAGAATTCAGAATGGGTTTCTCCCATTGTGATCTCAATAAAAAAGAATGGGAAGCTACGCATTTGTGTTGATTATAGGAATCTCAATAAGGCAACAAAGAAGGATCATTACCCTCTTCCATTCTCAGATCAGATCTTGGACGAAGTAGCTGGCCAGGAGTGTTATAGTTTTGCTGATGGATATAGCGGCTACAACCAAGTTTGTATAGCAGAGAAAGATCAGCTGAAGACCACATTCACCACTCCTTGGGGAACGTTTGCTTATAGAGTTATGCCTTTTGGGTTGTGTAATGCTCCAGCAACATTCCAGCGCTTGATGAATAGGGTGTTTGAACCCTACATTGGGAACTTCATCAGAGTATTTCTGGATGATTTTTGCATCTATGGGAGCAAGATGGACCACCTGCACCAAATGGAGATAGCATTTCAAAGGTTAGATGAAGCACAAGCCTCACTAAACCCTACAAAGTGTGTCTTTGGATGTTCTAAAGGCGTTTTGTTAGGGCATGTTGTATCCAGAGATGGTATTGGTACTGATCTTGATAAAGTTTCAAAAATCAAAGATTTACCATTTCCTATGAATAGAAGTAAGTTGAGATCATTTTTAGGCCATGTGGGTTACTATAGAAGGTTCATCAAGAATTTCTCAAAGATTACACAGCCACTAACCCAGTTCTTGAAGAAGGATGTTACTTATGAACCAGGAAATAAGGCGCATGAAGCTTTTGGACAACTGAAGGAAGCCCTGGTGTCTTCACCTGTTTTAAAGAATCCAGATTGGAGCAAGCCATTCATTGTGTACACTGATGCCTCAGATGCAGCACTAGGAAGTACTTTGAGCCAAAAGGATGAAAATGGGAATGAACATCCAATTTACTTTGGGAGCAGACAAATGAGCAGTGCTGAGGTAAATTATACTGTAACTGAAAAAGAGGCTCTGGCTATCATTTTTGCTGTAAAGAAGTTTAGAAATTACTTGCTAGGGAAAAAATTTATAGTTGTAACAGATCATCAGGCTCTAAAATATATTGTAAATAAGCCTAACCCATCAGGGAGGATAGTAAGATGGATAATTTTGCTACAAGAATTTGAATTTGATATTATAGATAGGCCAGGAAAGAAGCATGTCAATGCAGATGCACTCTCTCGAGCCTATGATGGTTTAGGATCATCTTGTGATGATGATGATTTCCCAGATGCAGCATTGTTATCCCTTGACACAATCCCTAGTGAATACATAGATATTTGGAATTATCTGAATGAATTCAAGTTTCCTGATGGTGCCAATGCAAAGACTAAGAGGAAGATTACTCAAGCCAGTCATCCATATTCTATTATGCATGGAGTATTATTTCGAATAGGACCTGATGGACAGTACAAGAGGGCAGTTGGATGTGATCAAGGGAAGGAACTGATAGAAGAATTCCACAATGGTACATGTGGAGGGCACTTCTCTGGACAACTTACAGCAAGAAGGATCTTGGATGCAGGTTATCACTGGCCCACTCTTTTTAAAGATTGTTATAATTATTGTAAGACATGTGATATTTGTCAAACACATGGTAACCGTAAGACTTCATCAGCTCCATTATGCCCTATTCTTCCACTTGGTCCCTTTGAAAAGTGGGGAATAGACATTGTAGGTCCACTTCCAACTACCCCACACCAAAATAAGTATATTGTAGTTGCCACAGATTATTTAACCAAGTGGGTTGAAGCTAGGCCATTGAAAACAACTTCCATGGATGAAGTGGCAAGGTTCATATATGAACGCATTGTCACCAGATTTGGTTGTCCCATTAGAAATTGTAACAGATCAAGGAAGCCACTTCATTAATGAGGTGGTAGAAGCCCTAGTCAATAAGTTTTCTATTAAGCACAGGAAGGCAACAACATACAAGCCAAGCACAAATGGACAGGTGGAACGAACAAATTTTGTGTTGTGTCAAATTCTAGCAAAAGATGCAGCCTTGCAGGTACATAAATGGGATAAAAGGATTCATGCAACATTGTGGGCATATAGGGCAACATCAAAGTCAGCAACAGGATACTCACCATTTCAGTTGGCTTATGGCATTGATCCAGTTCTTCCTATTGAGTTTGATATTCCCACTGTGAGAGTTATTAAAAATGAAAGGATGGATGAAAGTGATTCAGTAAAAGAAAGGTTGGTACATCTTCATTTGCTAGAGGAAATGAGGGAAATAGCAAAGGATACAAGCCATAAGAAGAAAATGAAGCAGAAGGAATATTTTGATCAAAAGATCCGGTGGTCTCCATTTCATGTGAATGACTTGGTTCTAGTATATGATTCCAGATACAAAAAAAGAAGACAGAGAAAATTTCTTCCAAAATGGATGGGGCCCTACAAAATAGCAGCTGTGCATGAAAATGGTACGTACCGACTGGATGAATTGGATGGCACTCCCATTACAAAATGGGTCAACCATGACAAGTTAAATATTTTCCAAGCACCAGCTTCAGAATGTCCATAAGAGTCTACTCCGAGGACGGAGTAGAAGCTAGGAAGGGGGAAAATGTCGACATTAAAATTTTCCTCCGTAATTTCTATTTTATTAATGTATGTATTAGGAATAGGATGTTGTTAAGTATAATTAGTAGTGGCGTCCAATAGAAGATAACGGTGCTGTCAGTACGGTGCCGCCAATAATGTAGAGTACGGTAACAGTCAAAGTACAATAGGAATGTTGTAAAAAGTAAATATTTGTCGTAAGTGGTCCGGTAATGTTAAAATGTCAAAGTTTGGGTAAGTAGAGAAGTAGGGTCTACATGATTGGGAATTAGAAATATTATATTTGTAATAAGGACAAAGAGTGATGTCATAAATATTTTGTGTATTTTATTTGTGGAAAAGTCTAAAAAGGTGGAACCCATGTGAGATGATAAGGTTTATCTTATCTTAGAAGATAAGCCTACATGTACAGGCAAGAGTTAAGGTATGGAATATGATTGGCCGGAGTGGATTTCTTATCCTATCTTAGAGATAAGATGGATAAGCCTGGAAGTTCCTATAAATAAAGAGGCCACCCCCCTCATTTAGCATAGAGAGAAGTAGTGAGAAATATTGTATGAGTAAGTGTGTAAAGGAAGCCATCATTTAAAGGTGTGTTGAAGAAGCCATTATGAGGTGTAATTGTAAAGTTTCTCCCATAGTTATTGGTGAAGGACAAGTGAAGTCAATAACACTTGAAGTACCTCATGGGTGAGATTGTAACAATTTCATGTTAATATTATAATTTACTTTGATATTTCATATTTGTCATCATTCCGTCTTATCATAGTCTATGGTATTCTTGTGTTATGTTTGTTGTTTTGTTTCCAGATTACATCCACCAAACTAAAGGCTGTGCATTAGTAAATAATCATAGCACGAGGAGTTCCCGGTGAAGAATTATCATAGTGCCGGATTGGTGATGACAATGTGCCTAATCACAAATGGGTGAATAACAGGGTTGCTAGATTCACATGAGGAAACTGTAATTTTGCTGTATCCTTCCTCTTAAAGAGTTCGGGGTTGGCCTTTAAGTATATAGTACTGCTATCAGTGAGCAGAAAACTTATGAAGCATTAGGTTCCCCGGTAAGAAACATGAAGTGAAGCATTGGTGCTGACCCTAGCAAGAAGAATGGTACCCATTAGTGAGTGGTATTATGCAGCAAGTGTGATGGAACCCATGCTCCCACCTAGTCCTTTACCACCTTCCATTTTATCACCAGCCATGGAGCCCATCCAACCTATTACTATCGCTACCGAAGATGAGGAGTTTGTGACTTATGACTCCTTGACCAAAACCCTGCCCTTTGCAGTTCTACCTTTTCCATTCATCCACTCGAGATTCCTCAGGTCAGTTGATATACGCATGCCCCTATTCTATCCCCTGGACTCTTGTTCCCACTCCACAACCCCATCTGGCTCCATGTGCTTCCCACATTTACCCTTACCCCTAATCATTTTGCACAGCTAGGTCCTATACCCACTATAACTGTCATGTCTGCCACCTCTGTGGCACCCCTACATCCACCATACCCTATGACAACTACCCAAACACAACCTCATCTTCCCCTAATGTCTCACACATACCCATAGCTACATTACCACCTCCCGTGTCAGTGACCCCTACCCCATTTCAGAACATGGTCCTTTCCATTCCACAATCGTTAGCCCCTATTGCCACTAGGGTTACCACGACCCTTCCACCTCCCTATACATACTACCAACAACCTCCCATTTCATCCATTATTCACTCTGGGTACGTACCCCCTGTTTCACTGCCTTCTTCTCAATCAACCTACATGGCAGCCCCATACACTGGAGTGCCACCCCTGTTATATGCCCAAAACCAATCCTCTCACGCTATAGGAGGCACCCAATCATCACAACCCACCAATGACCTAATTAAATTGATGTTGGACAAGATGCAGACATTGGAGGCATCGGTTTCAGGCTCCCGTAACACTCTCACCTATGACGAGATTTGCAACGAGCCCATCCACCCATCCATTCCTATCCACTCATACCCCGTGCATTGGGAAATGCCTAAATTCAATCGTTTCAATAGTAAAGAAGACCCACAGCAACATTTGCGGTCGTTCAAACATGGGTGTTATCTGATCGCTCATGATGATGCCTTGCTCTTGAGAACCTTTCCCATGTCCCTCACTGGACTTGCATTAGATTGGTATAGTGGGTTACCTAGACACTCTATATTCTCATTCAATCAGGTAGCCCAAGCCTTCTTGGATCATTTCTCTATCAATATCGTCAAGAAGGTTACCATGACCGATCTATACTCCACACGTCAGTATGAGGATGAATCTATCGCATATTTTTTTGCTCGCTGGTGTAGCTTGATCAACCAACTCACCTTCCAACTGCCCCAAACAAAACTCATCGAGCTCTTCACACAGGCTTGTGCTAGACATATCTCACCGACCTTACAGGTCCAAACCTTCCGAACATTCGATGAAGCATTCACTATGGCATGAAAGTTAGAGATTTGGGCCATCGAAGAGAAGAAAATCCAATTACGCAATAAAAATTCGGCATTCAAGTCGAATGATACCTCTTCTTCTTCCAAACCACAAAAAAATTATTCAAAAGCTAAGGGCATTGCTAATGATAGTGGTACTCAAGGCCGACCAATAGCATCCGTCAAATCAGGCTACCCCCTCATCTAATCTCTCACCCGTCCAGACTTTTCAATTCAGATGAGAGCAGTGGAAATATACCCAAATTGGGGAACCTTACTCTTCTGTCTTAGAAAATCTTATCAAATCCAAAGCCATCACCCTTCCACCTATAAAACCACACATTGGTTTTGACCCTGCTCGCCCCATGCCCGCATGGTATAAAGAACATGATTTCTATAATTATCATCGAGTAAAGGGTCATAGTGACAGAAACTACATCACTTTCAAAAATATTGTCCAAGAAATGCTTAAGAAAGGTGAGTTAACCATGGATAATCCTAATGCACCTGCCAACCAAAACCTACACATCTTCAAGAAACCATTTCCCAACCATACCCCTTCGTCTGATCAAACCGGTGAGACCTCAACTCATGATACCCATACCCGCGAGGTTCACACTATCTTTAATGACGTACCTGTCGCCTCCCAATTACCCCATATTCCTTCCATAGAGGAAATCCTAGCCCGAAATCCTCCTTCCGTGTCGGAACCAACCTCCCCTATTCCTTCACCAATAGAGGAACACCTTTCATCTCCTTCATCACCTACGGAGGAGTCTTCTGCTAACATTGAGACCATCTCACCCCTGGCTTCTCCACTTAGAGAACCTTTACCCACAATACCTCCTCCACCCATAGAGGAGCACCCATTATCTCCTCCACCCATAGAGGAACACCCATTACCTCCTCCACCCACAGAGGAGCACCCATCATCTCCTCCACCTATAGAGGAGCTCCCATCATCTCCTCCACCTATCATAGACCCAGTTGAGATACCTTTGCCTCTTGGTGAGCATTCTCCATCCGCTACCCAAAATCCTGCTGACCTACTTTCAGCTCTCTTACCCACGGAAGCTAAAGCTAGCCAATTTCCCATCTCTAAGACACATTTTACAGGAATTGCCATTAGGTCCTCATCAACTCCACCTACAGACATGTCATTCTCATGTTTGGCCGATCACTTAGATTATGTGGATAGAGCCTTACTATGGGGGCACCTTTTGCTTCCTATCTCAACGCAGATGCAGAGGTCACTTATTGATACCTCCACTATCTACCCAAAAATATTTTGACCAATCAAACCAAACACAACCACCTCTATCATAACTCCTTCCACGACACCTGTTATAGCTCAAACCACACCCTTACCCATAACTCAAACTACACCTAAACCAAAACCCATAGCTATAACATTTACCTTGACTAAACCTATTACCACTTTAGGGGTCACCCCGACCACCAGCCTTACTCATCCACCTATCAAACTGGATTTAGCTACATCCTCCAAAGTCAACACCATACCTACTCCTACACCCAAACAGAAGAACCAAACCCATCGACCTCATACCCCGGCTGCGCCAATCACACCTGCACCTATCCTGTCCATCTTAGGATCTCAGCTTCCCCACATGGTCAAGAAACCTCCACCCACCAATAAACCAAAAACACAACAACCCATTCCTTCCTCACAAACCTCTAATCTCCCCAGATGCCCAACATGACTTACACCAACCTACAACATCTTTACCACCCATACCTCCAATACCCTCAGTTATTGCTTCACTACCCACTACACTTCAGTCGTTGTCCCTCACACCTCAAGCACAACCCACGTCATCTACCTTCATAGCACCCCCATTATCCCCGTGGGTAACTCACCCTCTTCCTCCATCTTCTTTTCCTTCTAGACCTCGTACACCCACATCACCTTTACCTAAGAAGGTGCAACCCAAAAGCAAAACTCCACTACCCCACAATAAGGTAGTCAAAACAACCACACACCCTCCTACCCATCCATCTACTATACCCCTACCTAAACAAACACGACCGACACCCAAAACCACACTGACACCCAAAACCATAGCTTGATCCACTCCTCCTCTTCCAAAGACCATTCCTCGACAATCAACCACACCTACATCCAAACCTACGATCACTTCCCATTGTGATCCACTAGTAGGGTCCTATGCCAAAATTTTAACCAACCTCCTAGAGACTTATGTCATCACATTACTGACACTTAGACCTTATGACCCCCTCAAACCCAAGCCAAAAGGGTTTGACGATACTAAAATTTGTGCATACCATCGTGTGCCAGGGCACGATGTGGAGAACTGCAAGGCCTTGAAAACCATCTTTATCCAATTGTGTCCTCCAGAAACTAACTTTGACGATGATGACCCTTCTCGATGAGGATCCTACTTCACCAACACCCATTCCCACACTACCCACTCCACAACCACAACCTCCATCCTCACAAACTCCTAGAGCCACCCCCAAGATTTGAAATTAACATGGTTTGTATCAGAAAACTTTCCACACCACCACCCAAATGTCATTACACCCAGCTCACCTCACAAGGCTTTTCTCCTCTAGTAGGTTTTTTCCCTTCATGTCATTATACCACTCATCCTACACCTTCTCCATTTAACAACTCCCCTCAAATCAACATGATACACATCACTACACATGCACAAAAGGATAAGGGAAAAGAAAAGGCAACTGACCCACCAACCAATCCTATACCAACATACCATCTGCACCCATACCTAAAATCACTATCCGTGGCCCCACGTACCCCATTTCTAATGGTGTCACACATCGCACCATGCTCAAACAATTACATCAATCTCCCCTCAAAATGTCCTTATATGACCTCATTCAAACCTTGGAATCCCATCGTCAAGCTCTCATGGAGGTTCTTCAATCTATTGAGGTTTTACCCAATGACCCTACACATGTAGCCTCCATTATCACACCCCATCATGTAGCCTCTCTCACCAAATTACCACCTTCATCTTCACCCCACCCTATTCACCAAGTAGCCTCCCTTAGCTTCTCAGAGGAAGAGATCGTGCCACACCAAAATGATGACCCGGACCCAACCCTCTTCATCTTTGTCCACATCGATGACATACGGGTATGCACCGTGTGATGATTGATGGGGGTGCTACAACATTAACATCATTTCATCCCATGCATTCACTCAAATGCGCATACCTAACAATTGCATGCATAAACATCCTAGTCATGTTGTGTTCATTCAATGACACTATCACCTCTACACTAGGCACCGTCATCCTCCACATTCACATGGGCCCCCACACTATTCCAGAATTGTTTTATGTCTTGGAGGGGGAATTCCAATATAACTTGTTGCTTGGCAGACCCTGGATTCGTGTCATGGGTTGTGTTCCTTCCACTTTGCATCATTGTGTAAAGTTTGAACATGAAGGACACACTTATACCATTCCAGCTGACCCCTCACCTTTCAAAACATGCAACATGCTTTACCGACCCAATGATGTGCTCATACCTATTAAGCCATCTACCTCCACAACCACTACTTCTTCACCTACACCTCCACTTACCAGTACAGCCGCTGCTTCTACTGCACATATCTCCTCCATTACTACCGCTATCATAACCTCCACAGCTGACCCATCAGCTTCCCAATCCATTAACTCTACCTCAGCATCAACCTCTAACACATCATCCATACCAACTACCTACATACCAACCACTGATCCCTTGGAAGGTGTTTTTCAATGCCTCACTCTGGGGGAGTACCACCTATATAGTGTCAACACATTCCTTACTCCACAAGAGTATGGAAGCCTTCACCAACACCCATCGCTACGATCACCGTATAGGAGAACGTATCCTTTATGGTCCTCCTTACCTTCGTACTAGTCTACCTATGGGGGACTTTATACTACCACTTACACACCCGAACCACCATCACAAACCTGCCCATTTTCTGCTGACTTCCAATCACTTACCAATCACCATTTTTTTCCACACCTTCCTACACCGATGTGCGTGGAAGGGTTTTGGTTTTGGATTTTATGAGCAAGGCCGCCATACCATTATTCCATGTACCACCCGTAAACATAACGACTGTAGTGGTATCGGCTTTCCCAAACCACCTACCAAACAGGCCTGCATTGAACTCATTAAGGACACTAGCTCTTCTACACCTTCTTCACCCGCTCCACCTTCATCACCACCTTCACCGACAAAGTTGATGGATCCTGAATCTATCCCTCCTAACTTTTTTTTTCATAAACACCATTTCCTTGGGGCCTCTGACTTATCAACGCGAGGGCAAGGCCCCTTCCACTCTTCCCTTCCTGTATCCTGAAATGATCGATGATGATACACCTTTAATTAATGTTTCAATGTCAGGATGATGAATCCATACTCACCTACCTTGGTGTAGAAGACTCATATATTCATCAGTCGTTACCTTCTGAGATGCAAACCATGTTGAATGAATCGACTATCAAGATCAACATTCATACTCAAGATGATCCACACATTCTAAAGATCAGACAATCTTTAGATGTTGCTAAACAAGAAGCCATCACTTCTTTTCTCAGAGATCATAACCATGCTTTCACTTGGTCTTACATAGACATGCCGGTATTGACCCCACCATAGTGGTCCACAATATCGTAACCATTCCCGATGCCAAACCCATCAAACAAAAGCTGAGGAAAATGTACCCGCGCATTGCTCTTCTCATTCAAAGAAGAAATTCAGCGCCTTCTTTCCATTTCCTTCATCTTACCCATTGATTATCCTCATTGGATTTCTAACATTGTCCCTATCACTAAAGCAACTGGGGGACTCTGCATTTGCATGGACTTCCGTGACCTCAACCTAGCCTGCCCAGAAAGATGACTTTCCCTTACTTGGTATTGACCAACTGGTTGACCTTACCGCTAGCCATGAGATGCTATCACTCATGGATGGCTTCTCAGGTTATAACCAAATCTTGCTTGCCCCAGAGGATCAACACAAAACCTCATTCATCACCCCTTGGGGGACCTTCTGCTATCGAGTCATGCCTTTTGGCCTTAAAAATGTTGGTGCCACATATCAGCGGGCTATGACTTACATCTTCCATGACATCATGCATCACATATTGGAAGATTACGTGGATGATCTCTTGGCTAAATCTAAATGCCGCTCCGAGCACCTAACCATCCTCAAAACCATCTTTGACCGCCTCATTAAATATTGCATCCACCTTCAGCCTAAGAAGTGCATCTTCGCGGTTCTCTTAGGAAAGCTCTTGGGATTTATTGTTTCCCTCCATGGTATAGAAGTTGACCCTACTAAAGTCAAGGCCATTCTTGAAATTCTCCACCTACTAACCTTAGACAACTCCGTAGTCTGCAAGGTAAGTTATAGTCTATTCACCATTTCATTTCACAATTATCTTATCGGTGTCAACCATTTCATCATCTGCTCAAGAAGGATGTCTCCTTTAAATGGGATGATGATTGTCACAAAGATTTTGAAGCCTTAAAATAATACCTTCTCCAACCACCCGTACTCATTCCACCTAAAGATGATAAACCTTTTTACCTATACATATCTACTATTGATCATTCCTTGGGAGCCATGCTTGCTCATCACGATGAACAACATAGGGAGCATGTGGTTTATTACATAAGCCGTACTCTTTTATACTATGAAACCCAATACAACCAATCCCAAAAACTTTTCTTAGCCTTAGTTTCCATTGCCACCAAACTCCGTCATTACCTACTCAACCAAAAAACCTATGTTGTGACCAACACTGACCCCTTACACTTCATGTACACCAAACCTTATCAAAATCAGTGGGCCACATGATGGCTTATGCTTTTAGCTGATCTTGACCTCGAATTCATTCATCAAAAGTCCATCAAGGGCCAAGCTATCACCAACCAATTGGTCGACACACCTATTTCTGGGGATCAACCCTCTAATTTTGACTTTCCAGATGAGTCAATTACTTCCCTTTCCTTGGACGAACCTCCTTACCAAATGACACTCTTTTTTCGATGGTTCCAAGTGTTAGAGTGGGGGCGGGGCTGGTATTATCCTCATTCCTCTTGATGGTGAACCCATGCCTTTGTCTTTCAAATTAGATTTTGAATGTACCAACAATATTGCTAAATACGAAGTAATCATACTAGGTCTCCAAGCCGCGTATGCCCTAGATGTAAAATCAATCAACATATTTGGTGATTCTCAATTGGTCATAGACCAAGTCAATGGTATATACCAATGTCGTAAAGAGATACTTCAAGAGTATAAACATCATGTAGACATACTTTTGACCACCTCTGATCTGTTACACCCTTCAAACCATCCCATGTTAAACCAATAAGTTTGTAGATACCATGGCCTACTTAGCTTCCCAAATACCCACTTCACCTGCATATTCTACAATCTTCATCACTGTATAACGACTCCAATCACCTTCTTATTTACCTCATGATTTTTACTCGATCAGAACTGATACACCTAACCAGAGTGACCTTTGGTATAAAAAATACTCCGACTACCTTTCTCTCTCCATGTTACCTCCTGATCTTACCCGTAATGGACAATGTGCCTTCCTTAAAAAGGTATCTCGTTATGTCATTCTGGGGGGCCTCCTCTATAAGCATGGATTTGATGGTATTCTCTTATGATGCATCACAAGTTCTAAAATTCCTTATACCATTAAGGAATTTCATGATGGAATATGTGGAGGTCACTTCAGTGGCCTCGTTGTTTGTAAGCATATTCTTCGCCTATACTATTACTGGCTGACCCTTAACCATGATTGTTGTAACTATGTCAAACGTTGTGTAAAATTCCAACAACATTCCAAACTTCATCATACACCCAGTCATGCCTTACAAGTCGCTTGTGACCTTTGGCCCTTCTCTCAATGGGGTTTGGATCTTGTCTGAGATATCAATCCTCATTCATCCCAACGTCATCGATGGATCATTACCGCTACCTGAATACTATACAAAATGGGGGAAGCCATACCACTCATCTCCACCAAATTTGAGAAAATATGTGAGTTCATTAACCACCACATCATTTGTTTCTTTGGTGTTCCTCATCGCCTGATCACTGACAATGGAAAACAATTCAAAAAAAAAACATTGAAAAAACTTTGCGACGTCTTTGACATTCAACTTAGTTTCTCATCACCATATTACCCACAAACCAACGGCCAAGCCGAATCCAATGAACAAAACCTTAAACAAAATTCTTATGAAAGCAGTTGACGATACTAGGAAGGATTAGCATACACACATTCCTTTTTCCTTATGTAGGCATACCGCACTAGTATTCACACTTCCACTACGGCCACACCATTTTCTCTAGTCTACGGTACAGAGACTAGTTCTACCTCTCAAAGTCCAAATCCTCTAACTTCGTATTTTCTCTCCATGACATTCTCACTGATGATGACTTTCGTCAGGATCGTTTAACACAACTAGAGTTATTAGATGAAGCGCCATCTTAATGCTCTGGATCACCTTCAAGTTTACCAACAATGTATCAAACATGCCTACGAAAAAATGTGTCCATGAACTGAACCTTCTAAGTTAGTGACCTTTTCATTGAAAGAAAATCAACACGTAACCAAAGCAGAAAAAAGTAAATGAGGAAAATTTTGCTCCTAATTAGCTTGGACCATACATCGTGACTCATACCTATGGATCAGGTGCTTATCATTTATCCTCTCTTGATGGTAAAACCCTAAACCTGAGCCCCCTTAACACCTTGTATATTCGACCATTCTATTATTGTACTTGTCAGTCCTACCTCACCCTTTGTCCCTTCCCATGATTGTCCATTGAGTGCTCATTCACTCCTATACACCTCCCTAATGATTAAACAAGAATCATGTGAGTACCTGTCATTAGTTATCTTCTCTTAATATGTGTACCACAGCACTGGACATAACATGATTCTCATGGATACTTTTTATCTACCTTTAGATGAGATCCCATGGTCATTTCACCTTGCACTTTGAACAAGAGTCCTATCTTTCACTTTGGTCTTGTCCATGAGTACAAAGACCTCACAATGGGACCAAACTCCTTAAGTCAAACTTCTAATAAAAAGATGACTCCCTCAAAAGGAAATCTTCCTCTCAAATTTTTTTGTTATAAATAGAATACTCCCATGAAGGATAGCTATGTAAAGCTCTTCAAAAAAAAAGATAGAAACTAAAGCTTCCCACATCGATCAACTTCATTTTTCCATAAAAACTTCCCACATCGATCAGTCTATATCAACTATAAGTCAAAACACTCAATATTTTTTTCATGGACTTGACCATTGTGACCTCGGATCTCTTGTCCAAAGCACATGCTACCTCATACCATATAAAAATTACCTACTCTTCACCCTTTGAACCATGCCCACGCTCATTTCCTACTACCTTAAGGGACTTTTGGGAACTTAGACATTTGGTGATCTTGTGACTACTTTTCACTGTAGAACAATCAATCACGCAATGTCTTTAGTGTCTTATGTTCATCACCTCTGTAACGTCCCCATTTTAGTACAATATAACAAGATTTTTTTTTTTTTGATAAAAGCTTCCTAGTTCTAAATACATAATTTAGAACTCACAAATCAAAACAACCATTCTTATAACAGATAACCATATGCAGCTGTAATGACTCGGAGTACCTCCGATCTATTCATTCCATGACTCGGTAATCTACCGATCTATTCATGAGTATCAAAGAGTTGGCATTTTTATTTTAACACATCACTCTTGCAGTTCTCTTCCCTAATCTGGGATTCAGAATGCTCTGTCCAAGGAACCTATCTGAATAATTGTTACCATTATTCATCGGCATCTCGTCCCTTAGACTAGGTGACATAGGACAACGCAATCAGCAACTTGCGATACTTTGGCCAAAGATTTGAAACATACTGCTTATGTCTCGTATTCCTTGACGGCATACTCGTCAATCTGGAATACGTCCTTCACCCCATTCCTATGTTATGTAGAATGTCTTATACTGACTTCTGTCAGTCTCTCCTACCCCAAGTTATTCACTCAGGAACGGATTAATAATATGACAACGTTATAAGGATGCTCACGAGGACTAGGGATACGCTGACATACTGGGTCAACCCTAGTTAACCCAGTGTGTCAAGATACCCCGAGTCTCCAGGGGCAGCCTTATAACATGACCACATTCCTAACCAGTCCCAGAGTAAAACTTGTTCGAGTTTAAGGTGTAAATCTTAACGATCAATGCAAAGGGTGTCGCCATAAGTCACCTGCATTGTTGTATCTTCGAGAAGATCCTAATCTTCTCGAAGGTACAACCCTGTAGTTGACTTGTGCCATCAACCTAAAAATCCACCTCGAAAAGATCTACTTGAATTTAAGGTGTTACCTACGTTGAGTTAAAGTTATACTTTAAGACGCTCCTTTTTGGGTAGTCTTTTTCCCAACCCCTGGGTTCCTCACCTTAGAATTGACCTTTCTTATTAAAACCCATTTCACAAAGAGAAGTTATTAAGACTTGAGGTCTCATCAAGGAGTTCATTGAATATACAGTAATGATCTAAATCAACGAAATTGGGCAATTAGCCCTAAATCTTCTCATAAGGTTGCTAACCATACCCTTTTTGGTTTATATCAGTTCTCAAAACTGAAATATATCATACTTATTAGTATTAAGATATAGTGATTTAAAATCAAATTAAACGTTGTCTTGACTTAGTTCAAGACTAGGAAGTAATAATTTATTCAACCCGTTTAGCTTCCTGCTTGAGGTTTATTTTAACCTTAGCATCTCAGAAAGACAGTGATCTAAATTCCAATTTAGCTTTAGATAGAACATAACAGAACTACTAAACATTCACAAGTATTCAGTCACATAATCCTTGCAAATCTTACTTAGAGAATCCAAATGTCTCCAAGGTATACAATAATAACAATGCTCTTAAAATCATTTGAACCGAAGAAGTTCAATCCATCAAGATATGAATGCAAACACATAAGTAACAAATACCTCATTTCCTTCATTACTAAGCTAATCAAATACATTTTATGCATTCAGCATATTTGATACAATACTCAACATCAAAAGAACATCTTTCTTCAAATAGTACATTTAGAGAATCAAGTTGGAATTCATCATAAAACCAAATTAAACAATCTGAACATCATATCAGATCTGCGTGCCTTTACCACTTATGGCAACTATCTACAAAAATTGTCAACATGGGTCAGTTCGATGAACTGAGCATGATAAGCACTAATTCTTAAAACAATTGCAATCCACCAATTGTTCTCATTAAACTAACCTGTTTAAATGAAATCATTTCTTCAAATTCCAAACATAAATCCGGCTATTCATCTCATATGTTAGAGACTAAGAACAAAAGAATACAACCATTCTAAAGACAACAAAATTCCTAGAAGATTGTTTCCCAACAATTTCTCAAAGGTTAGTTAAAACATTCAACAAGCTCATGTCTTAATTCTTTTATCATCATAATACATTTCAATGGTATTGTCAAGTATACCTATTTATACAGCAACACACATTTTATACTAGTCTCATCCATTCGATACCAAAGTTTATTCTTGTTATGCTCTTACCGTAGAGATCCACAAAAGGATGCAAGAAGAAAGCACACAAGGTTTCCTGACTAGGAGAGAGAGAGAATTTTCCTATTCAACTTATTATACATCAACATATAAATTACAGTCTAGAAAAAAGAAATAGAGTCCATCAAAATCCTCAATCAATAACATTTTGGACTGTACCGACTTCTTTAGACTAATGCAAATACATTTACGCATGCGACTAAATAGTCAAGATTACAAGAAGAACTACAGTTCCATCTAAATCTTCAATTATAAAAGTCACCTGTAGCTGCTAAGCAATACAAGAGCTCTCGCGACAAGCAAATAGTAAGTAATCCAACCATAATAGACTCAACAATTCTTTTTCATATCATTCATCAACATGAATATACCAATCGCCATAGTTTAATAGAGCACAACTAGGAGCTTTTTATCACAGTCAGCCACGAGACTAGATAACACTTAAAACAAATGACGTTCCATATGCAAATACAGTGATATTCATACTAAGTCTAAACACAAACATGCACAGCTTCATTCAACTGAATCTAATCTCTATGAATTTACAACAAGGAATTATATTAGAAGCCGATTTCAAGAACGAATAATCACAACAAGGACTTCACAGAAGCCGAATTCCATATCAATAATTTCCTCAAGTTTCATCCGAAGTTGAGCTACTACGAAATTCAACAGGGTCTTAAACAGAGTCATGTTGGTAAAGAAAACCCATCCTTTAATTCCACAGAAGTGAACTGAATATCACACAACAATGTAAGAAAGAGTCCGGTACGATATGCATGAACAACAAGTGGGCAAGATTAATTCGAGAATCGAGCCAACTCGCAAAATATCAAGGACTCTTTACAGTGTCAAAGTACAACTTTAGTAGTGGGGATCATAACCAAGGTTTCGATTGAAGTTGAATTCATACGACAACAATTCAAGAATCCCAATAGTACTTACAGCAAAACTTCTACAGAATTTAAAAACATAATATACGTTTCAAGGACTCCAACATTTGAGTGAATACCATCAGTATTCTCAACTAAACAACCGTATTAAACTAAGCTTAAGACAGAAGTTGAAATACAAGATACATTTCAAGGACTCTCACTGAGTCGATACCATCAGTATTCTCAACTAAACAACCGTATTCAACTAAGCTTAGACAGAAGTTGAAATATGGGGCCTCGAAGATACATATTAAGGTGGTGGGGGATTCCAACAGAATCAATATCAATAAGTATTCCTTCTATAGAAGTCGATTGCAAGATACATATTAAGGATTCTAACAGAATGCAATATCAATATGTATTCCTTCTACAGAAGTCGAAACACTAGTTACATTTCAAGGACTCCAACTGAGTCAATATTAACAGTATTATCGCAACTAAACAACAGTCATTCAAAATTAAGCTTAAGCAAAAGATGAAAAACATACGAAACACTAAAAGGACTTGCTCATTGAGTCATTTTCGACAGATATTCCTTGCAAACTTTGCGACCTTCGCTATTTCATCCCAAAAATTCAAAGTATGCAAACACAGTGAGGACTTCTACAATAGTCACATTCAAGTAGAATAATCGCAGCAAGAATTTCCAATAGAAGAATTTCAAGTATTCACAGCAAGCTTTGAATAGGGTCATCAATCAGCGACATGAAAGGCACAGCCGGTCTTTAATGGCAGGTGCAAACCAAAATTTCTACGAATAATGCTATTAACCATTTCAGGATTATGGTCTTTTACCAATCATTTGGCTTTCCTAATTCTCACAGGAAAAGAAGAACCAATACATTGATGGGAGGCGGGTAGACTGAACTGAAATCAAACTGAACAGAGTCATCTTTTAATGGAAGCATTTGAAGGACAATCCTTCGATTGTGGAGAATTTTCAGGGCCTATCATGCCTGGTAATGTTGCTTTAGAAATTACGAAGAAGAAGACCTCTGAATGTGCTCACAGCCTTCTCTTCTTCTTCCACGTTAGATTCAGCAACAATAAATTGTTACCTTCATGCCTTATAAACTTTCCCGATAGAGAAATCATGAGTCTAGAAATTCTCAAATTGCCATGCAACACACGAAGTAGAATGACTGGTTTGAAGAACCAGTGCTCAATATCAGAGCGAAAACCGGAACAAATATGGAAAACCAAACAACCAAAGGTAATGAAAATTTTCCATTTCTTAGTTGATGCCTTCCCGTTAGCAATCCGCGCTCGGGAACCGTTTGTTCATTTGATTGCAGGTATATTACTGCTCGATCCTCCCGCCTCCAATTTATACTCCATTGCCACCCGAACCGCCATAATTGGTGATCGCCAAAATGAAAACCAAAGTATGTCATTTGCCATATTTGGTCGACTCTCGCCACGGCAAGGTCCACATTAGCCGTTAGAAACGTCTGCCAAACCTGACAGCATCCCTATGTCCTTCATGCTTATCCTTCTCATCGAAATGCCATGGAAACCTCCGCCCGCGGCTCATGGACCCCTTCATAGGTCCCCCTTGGACGACATTCTATCATCAGTTAGGTTAAACACATAGGTTAGATCATAAGGTTAAGACATTAGTCTCGACACTCCATAGCGCTAGGTGAAGTTAACTCTTAGGAGCATTAAACTTATAGTTTAGGGCTAGGCTAGATTAACAAAAAATTTTAACCAATAGGTTATAGTTTAGGTTAAGGTTATTAACCTTAACGAATCAATTCTAGGTCTCATGTGAAAATAGATGTTGCACTCTCAAAGTATAGAGAACCATACAGAGTATAAATTTCCTGTAAATGGATTCTATTTGAGCATATGAATAATAAGTTTGCAGGATATACACAAGAATCTATTACCTGGCTTAAGGTCTAGGCCTTCTTGATATTACGATATCTGGAATCAAAGGATCCATTTAACAAGATCAGCCTGAGTTAAAACTCCTGGACAAGATGGTCATTCAACATCATTCAGACCTTGTTAACTTTCGTAAGGTCAATAAATTTTTTCTTCATCCAGAATAAGCTTAAAACATCTCCTTGGATCAATGCAACTGATCCAAGGCTGAGTCATAAAGATGGATAAATCCACAATTCATTTCAAAAATCAGAATTGAACTCAAGTGTTAAAGAATGAAAGAAATAAAAGAGTATCCAAGCATATCCTGACTCAGTCAAAGATCTTCAAGAGTAAAGAAGATATAATCCATATCAAGCATGACTTCATAATTTTCCAGAAGGAACACATTTGTCCTTTTACTAGAAGAAATCATATATCAACACTTGAATGCTCAGGAGAAAGTAACAACAATTCAGGGTGTTACACCCATACCCAAAAGTCATCATTCGAGGTCCTACATAGCTTATTTCCAACGGGGTCACACATCGCACAATGCTAAAAAAATACACCAATCCCCCCCTCAAATATGTCTTTATATGGACCTCATCCAAACCTCGAAAGTCACATCATCAAGCCCTCATGGAGGTCCTTCAATCTATCAAAGTCTTACCAAATGACCCCACACCCAAAGCCTCCATCATTACCCCGTCACCATGCAGCCTCTCTTACTAGGTCTTTGTCTTCCTCTATCTACCTCCACCCACTTGCCAAGTGGTCGCCCTCAACTTTTCAGATGAAGAGATCACTCCCTTCCAGTCCGATGACCCCGACCCCACTCTTTTCATCTCCATCTTTATCGATAATATACGCATATGACGCAATATGATCGATGTGGTGCTAGTATTAACGTCATCTCCTCCAATGCGTACAACCAAATGTAAATACCATCCAATTGCATGCATGGTAACCCCGTTATGTTACAGTCCTTCAATGAAGCCATGACCTCTACACTAGGTACCATTTTTTTATTTCCATGTCCGCGTAGGTCCCTACACCGTCTCGAAACTTTTTTATGTCCTAGAAGGGGAATTCCAATATAACTTGTTGCTTGGCCAACCTTGGATCTATGCTATGGGTTGTGTCCCTTCAACTTTACATCGATGCCTCAAATTTGAACACAAGGGACATAATTACACCATCCCTGCCAATCCCTCACCTTTCAAGACCTGTAACATGCTATATCGGACCCAATGATGTGCTTATATCGGTCAAGGCATCCACCACCATCACCACTTTACCTTCACCCATGACCCCATCCACCAAAATTTCCACTACTTTTGTTGCATCTAACCCTCACTATCCCCACTGCATCTATAGCATCTACCGGTGGCACCCCTATTTTCCCCTTCATCTAGTGAGCCATCTATACCCGCTACCCACATACCAACTACTGATCCCCTTAGAAGGTGTTTTTTCAACGCCTCACTCTAGGGGAATACCACCTATACAATATCGATACCTTCCTTACCCCACAAGAGTATGGTAATCTGCGTCAACACCCTAGTTATGACATCCGCATCGCTAACATTTTCCCTCATGGCCCTCCCCACCTTCACACCTACCTAACATATGGGGGAATTGATATGGACACCTATAAACCCGAACCTCCATCCTAAACCCAACCATTTTCATCTAACCTACACTCCCTCACTAACCACCACTTTGCTCACACTTTCCTCCACCGGTGCACGTGGAAAGGATTTGGCTTCAGTTTTTATGAACAAGGATGCCACACTGTCATTTCCTATACATCTTGTAAACACAATGACCTTAGTGGCATTGGTTTTGACGCTTCATCCTGTAAGAAGTTATCATCGACCTTATCTAGGATGAGAAATCTTCCCCCCTCTCATTCACTCACATTACCATCCTCACCCATGGTCTCCATAGATCCTGAATCTATACCTCCTAACTTTTTTTTTCCTAAACACCATTTCCTTAGGACCGCTGACCTATCAACGCAATGGTGAGGCTCCCTCTTCTCTCCCATTCTTGTATCCTAACATGATCGATGATGGATACGCCATTAATTTAAAATTGTTCAATGTTAGGACGATGTGTCCATCCTTACCTACCTTGGTCCAGAAGACTCTAATATTCATCAGTCGTTACCCTCTGAGACGTAAAACCATGTTGAACGAATCGACCCATAGAAATCAACATTAATACTCAGGACAACCCACACATTCTAAAGATCATCCAATCCTTAGATGGTACTAAAAAAGAAGCCTTCACCTCTTTCCTTCGGGATCTATCAACACATTTTATTGGTCTTATGCCAATATGCCCAATATTGACCCAAAAATTGTGGTTCATAATATCATAACCATTCCTGATGCCAAACCCATCAAACAAAAGCTGCAGAAAATGCATCCTTGCATTTCTCTTCTAGTCAAAGAAGAGCTTCAGTGCCTTCTCTCAGTTTCCTTCATTCTACCCATTGATTATCCCCAATGGATTTCTAACATTGTTTATGTCACGAAAGCAATAGGGGGGACTTTGCATTTACACGGATTTCTATGACCTCAACCTCACCTATCCCAAAGATGATTTCCCACTACCAGTCATTGATGAATTAGTTGATCTCACTGCTGGCCATGAAATGTTATCACTCATGGATGGTTTCTCGGGGCTACAATCAAATATTACTAGCTCCCGAGGATCACCACAAGACTACCTTCATCACCCCTTGGGGGACTTTTTTGCTATCGAGTCATGCCCTTTGGCCTAAAAAACATTAGTGCTACATATCAGCGGGCTATGACTTACATCTTCCATGACATCATGCATCACATATTGAAGGATTATGTAGATGATCTATTTTCCAAATCCAAGCATTGAGCCAAAACACCTTCCCATTCTTAAGGTCATATTTGACCGCCTCATCAAATATTGTGTTCGTCTTCAACCAAAAAAGTGCGTCTTTGCGGTACTTTTTTGGAAAATCCTAGGTTTCATCATTTCTTTTCGTGGCATATAATTCTATCCTACTAAAGTCAAGGCTATCCTTGAAATGCCACCACCCACTAATCTCCATCAACTTCGCAACCTACAAGGAAATTTGCAATCAATTCATCTTTTTATCTCACATTTTTTTGACCGCTATCAACCATTCCATCATCTTCTCAAGAAAGACATTTCATTCAAATGGGATTATGAATGCCATAAAGCCTTTAAAGCCTTAAAACAATACCTCCTTTAATGACCAATGCTCATTCCTCCTAAGCATGACCAGTCCTTCTACCTATATACTTCCGCCACTGACCATTCTCTAGGTGCAATTCTCGCTCATCACGACAACCAACACCGAGAGCAAGCGGTTTATTACATAAGCCGTAACCTTATTGACTACGAAACTAGATATACCCATGCCGAAAAAAATTTCCTAGCCTTAGTTTTCATCAAGACCAAACTCCGCCATTACCTACTCAACCACAAAACCTTCGTCATTACTAATACTGACCCATTACACTACATGTATGCCAAACCTTA
This sequence comes from Taxus chinensis, assembly GCA_019776745.2. Taxonomy (NCBI): domain Eukaryota; kingdom Viridiplantae; phylum Streptophyta; class Pinopsida; order Cupressales; family Taxaceae; genus Taxus; species Taxus chinensis. The sequence continues at coordinate 555,439 of JAHRHJ020003332.1, read as the reverse complement.
TCAAAATCAACGTGCTGCACATTGGCTTATGCTTCTAGCTGACCTCGACCTCGAATTCATCCATCAAAAGTCCATCAAGGGCCAAACTATCACCAACCAATTGGCTGACGTACCTATTTCCAGGAATCAACCCTCTAACTTTGACTTTCTAGACGATTCTATAACTACCCTTTCCCTGGACGAACCTGCTTACCAAATGACACTCTTCTTCGATGGCTCCAAGTGTCAATGTGGGGTGGGGATGTTGTTATCCTCATTCCACTTGATGGTGAACCTATGCCTTTATCTTTCAAACTCAATTTTGATTGTATAAACAATATTGTTGAATACGAAGCACTTGTATTGGGTCTCCAGGCTGTTTATGCCTTAGGTGTTAAGTAAATCAACATCTTTGGTGATTCTTATTTGGTCATAAACCAAATCAATGGTATATAATAGTTTTGTAATGAGATACTTCAAAAGTATAAGCATCCTGTGGACATAATTTTGACCACCTTTGACTATTACGCACTTCAAACCACCCCACGTTCTACCGATAAATTTGTAGATACCATGGTTTGGTTGGCTTCTCAGATACCTGCTTCGCTCATTGAATCTCAAATCTTTGTCACCATACAAAGACTAAAATCACCCTCTTATTTGTCTTGTGAATTTTACTCTATCAGAACCATTGCCCCTGACGCACGTGACCTTTGGTATAAGCAATATGCAGACTATCTTTCCCTTTCCATTTTACCCACCGATCTTACTCGTAATGGACAATGTGCCTTTCTTAAAAGTATCTCTCATTATGTCATCATGGGTGGACTTCTTTACAAACACGGTTTCGACAACATTCTCTTGTGATGCCTTACAAGTTTTGAAATTCCCTACACCATTAAGGAAGTCCATGATGGAATTTGTGGAGGTCACTTTAGTGGTCTCGTTGTCGTAAAACACATTCTTTGCCTAGGCTATTACTGGTCAACCCTAAACCGTAACTATTGTGATTATGTTAAACACTGTGTGAAATGCCAGCAACATGCTAATCTCCATCACACCCCTAGTCATGCCTTACAGGTCACATGAGACGTTTGGCCTTTTTCTCAATGGGGTTTGGATCTTATCAGTGAGATCAATCCCTATTCTTCACAACGTCACCAATGGATCATAACCACTACTGAATATTACATTAAATGGGTAGAAGCCGTTCCCCTCATTTCCACCAAAACTAAGAAAATATGTGAATTCATCAACCATCACATCATTTGTCATTTTGGTGTCCCTCACCGCATTATCACTGATAATGTAAAACAATTCAAAAACAAAACCCTATGCAAACTATGTGATGCTTTCGACATCCAACTTAGTTTCTCATCACCTTATTACCCATAAACCAATGGTCAAGACGAATCAAGCAATAAAACCTTGAACAAAATTCTTATGAAGGTAGTTAACGATACTAGGAAAGATTGGCATACACACATTCCTTTTGCCTTGTGGGCTTATCGCACTAGTATTCACACTTCGACTGCTACCACCCCCTTTACTCTGGTCTATGGTACTGAGGTTGTCTTACCTCTCAAAGTTTAGATTCCATCCCTACGCATCTCACTATAAGACATGCTCACCCAAACAGCCTTGTTTTTGGGTTCGCACATTCTGAGAGCAAAGGAATGAGATCAGAGCTGCATGCAAGCAAAACCAGCATCCTTTCATGTATCTAGACATCCAAATCCATCACAATGAAATATATTGAAGCATTGCACTCACGGAATCCTTCTGGGATCCATTGCTATGATACCAAACACCATTCTTTTGATCAACTGCCATTACCATTCAGCCATCAAATCTACATCACAATACGTACATTTCTACCAGCATTGTCCATTTTAGTGTAGTTAGCTTCTGTTATTTCTGTCATAAATCTATACTTTGCATGCTCATTCCTCCATCTCTTTCTACCTTATAACTCAAATATTTCCTTTACCCACATCGCCAAATCAAAATCCTTGCCTATTGTTCATTCCTAAGTATACCTGATACCCCTATCAACCTCTTTATCCACCCTACCCTCCTTATCAGATCCCAGATCAAACCCTACAATCATTTTTCCTTAATTCTCTTACACCCTGACCTTTCCGATGCCAGTTACCCATGACCGTCATCAGTTCTGCATAAACCTCCATCAGTCGTACAAGACTAACATCGGTCTCTATGTTTTATACCCTGACCCATAACAGAACCTAACAACCTCTCATCAATTGACCTAAACAACCTAGACTCAAACCCTAACTAGTCCCAACACCCTGACAACTACCTACCTTTCTGATCTGACCATAGCCTAGCCTTTTATGTTAAGATTTTCTTATTGTACTAGAATGAGAAACCTAAATCATATCATCTACAGTAGGATTTCCTTTATTTATCGCATTAAGTTTTTTTAAACATTGGATTGACAACCATCTAGGGAGTATCACACTTTCTGGATCTAGCACACGCTAGGTAGTCCACTGTCATATATCATTTAACTTCTCTTTTGTGGTCTTTCTTTACATTGTAGGTAGTTCCTCCTAGCCAAAAGGAAGCTCTCACAATTGGCACTGGATCTAAAAGTTAGAATGCACGTAACAACCATCAACCGACTAGGATTTAACAGGTATTCCTCCTCAACCCTTACCCTTATTTGTTTCATCTCCACCATGCCTACATGACCTTGGCTCATTCATGCCTAATCCACTTGATTTCCACCTATCTATATATAACAATGCAAATTAAAACATGTATACCATCCATATTATAAACACCATCATCCATAAATTAGATAGTCTGTATAAAAATACATGTGAACATATATCCCAATAATAATCACAATCATCTCAAATCAATCAGATACATCCTCACCATCTTCAGCACGCAGGCCAGTATATCAACAAAAATAAAATAAAAAACTCTCTTCTACATCCTCATCATCTTCGGCATGCATGCCGGTATACATATAAAAAATATGTCAAAAACATAGATACATAGATCATCAATGATGACTAATCATCACCCTACCTGATATCCATCCATGTCTCATCAGTCTCCTCCTCTCCTCTGCCCCTCCATAGGGGTGCCATGCCAATCTCTCCCCACCTCACCCCGATCTATCTGATGGTCCCTCACCTGGAGCTAGCCTCTGTGAACTGGTGCCCTCACCCTGACCCTATCTTGGGGCTTGATGGCCCCCTGTGCTCTCTACAATGTGGTTACGTGACCTGGTCCTCTCACTCGAGGCTTGTTGTGCTCTATACTCCCCATAGGATAGAAAATCTATCCTTGTGGCCATCAAAATATCCTAATAATACTGGACCTCACCTAAGGCATCTCTCAACCTACCTATCAGTATTATCTATGGTGGTGCCATCGGCCTCGGCCCCTGTACCTATCTCTCAGGACCCTGTCCCACTGGTACTTGTAAAGAGGGACCCTATCCCTATGCCTGTGAGTGTCCTGAGGGACCCTGTCCTGCTCCTGCTTGTATCTGGGCCTGAAGGGCCACAACCTACGCCTGTGTAGTGGCCAATTGGCCCTACAAACCTGTAATCTGTACCTATAGGGTGGCCACCTATACCCCATCTCCATCTCCACCATGTGCGGGTACCTTGTCCCTGTGCTACCTATGTCTGTAGATTGGCCACCTATGCCTGTAAAATAGCAACTTGTTTGCCTCTGAGCCTTTCAGTTGCCCCTAAACTATACCCAACTATGTAATCAGAGTCGCCACCTACCCCTATAGGGCATCCCTCTACACTGTGATGGTGGCTAAATCTGGCTTCCCTAGCCTTGACAGTACTGCACATAAATGTGTAGCCCACCACTCCCTATATCTATCATGTAACCCTAACATCATCAATCCACCAATATCTCACCTTCTCCTCCTACCCTGTCAGCACTATCGGCTATGGTAGAGGTAGAGGCCTCTCCACGTCATCCCTCCTATATTGTGGGAAAGGTGGTGGTATATCCTGAAGCAGCCCAAACTATCATCTAACCCTGTCCATAGGTATCATCTCGTGCTCTCTTGCACATTGCCCCTCTATCCACCGGAGTAACTGTAGCTCCTGTAGCTCCTCTGCCATCCACCCATATGATGGAAAACCCACATAGGGCCTCCAAATGATGTCCACACCAGACAACCCCTCTAGCAATCACCTGTAATAGGCTACATCGTGTGTAGCTCTAGTTGCTCGGTGCTCCCCAATCATAGGCACCCATCGCCTGAAGCCCACTCAAACAAAACCTGGCTCGAATGCATCATCCGGGGCATACCAATTGGATGCACACATACAATGTGCTCATATGCCCAAAAATGGAGTAGGAAAGTACAACACAGGCTAAATCTCCATAACCACCCATAAGCCCATAACTCTCTATATAGCTGAACTAGGAATGTGGGTGCCCATGCAAAATGAGTCCTATCCTCCACCATGTCATGTAGAACCCCCATCAATGATCATGGGAATCTCCCACCCTCCGCATCTGGCAATGCAAAGCAACAACTACCTCCATCAACAACACTACTAGCCTCATCTCCTCTGGATGGGCCCGATACATATCTCCATAGCTCATACTGGCACTATGGAACCTCATCTCTGCCAGCCCCTCACCAAACATGGTCAACATCAACTCCTCAGAGGCCTCTGAGGAGATAGAATACACCTACATCCCCACTATCGGTAGAACATAGGATCCTATACACATCCTCCAGGGTGACTGTGATCTCACCCATCAGCAAATGGAAGGTATTGGTCACTGAGTCCCATTTGTCGATGAGAGTGACCATCAAACTCGGCTCCCAGACTATGTGTCGGTAGCGTCTGACCCCAATCAGGCCAACCTCTGCTACATGGTGCCATTCATCAGCTGTCACACCCCCTCATACCTCCACGAGCAAGGGAGGTACCCTATCTCTCATCTGTAGTGGTCCCTGGCTTGCATTCAACCAATCAAACAAATTATTAAACACTTGATTTTACCCAACATTGACCTTCAATCCCCCCACCACTATCTATTTTACCCACTTTACCTAACCTTTCCCCTTACCCCTCCTAGACCTCTAGCCCCTTTTTCCTTAACCAACACCGATTACTCTTGACCATCACCGGATCGATATAACCAACATCGGTTCGTCTCATCACTGACCGATGTCAGTGTGATAAGACCAACATTGGCCATACCTTTATTTTATCCCGTGCCCAAATCATGAAACCCCCATTTTCTCCCCCCATTTATTTCCCATTTTCCCTACACACCTACCCAAACCTACCCCAAATTACTCCCCAACCCTATTTCCTCTACCTATGACCTTTCCACCCCATCATCCCGCAAAATTTTAACCACACATTTCAAATTCTCTACCCTTCCTAAACTGACCTACCCATTCCCTTCTTCTTATATCAAATAACAATGAACGGATTAGATCTTACCTCATCTCGATGTCACCTCCGTGGTGGCATGTCTGGCCGCTGTGTCATGGTGGTCCACCCAAACCCTCTCCTGCCTCTGCCATGTCCAAATCAACCTCCAACCTCTACCTACCAATCACCTCACTCTACCCGATCTCGTGGACCCATCTACCTGGCTCCTCTAACCAACCGGATCTCTCCACCTCAGCAGGATATCATCCCTCATCCTTTCCTCCTGAAAAAGCACAACTCGTTCAGCGCTCTGTCATTTTCACAAAAGCCAAAATGTACAAATGAATCCATATTATACGGCTTTCTTCTTTTTTATATACCCACGTCGACCTGACCGACGTCAGTTATACCTAAACTGACATCAATCCTGTGCCCTAGCACACCATGGTCAGTTATACCCAAACCGACATCGGTCCATGTGCCCTAAAAAACCATGATCGGCTTACCTAGACCATCACCGGTTACGTATGACCAGCATCGGTTACCTGTCATACTCTTGTCATACCCTTTCCCCATTTCTGACCAACACTTAACCAAACCAGCCACCGTTTGACCTTACCCACCCTTATCGCAACCAACCTCCATGCCTACCTTACCTATACTTATCCTTAATTACATTTGGGACTTGTTATTTTACCCATACCTCATGGCCCTACCCATGTTGTGACCTAGCTACTTGGACCTGGAACATTGTTAGTGACCTATGAACTCATGTGCTCGTTATACCTTGTGACACTGTTACCCGTGTTGTTTGACCTAATGACCTTACCTTGCCTATTGTCATGTATTTATCCTGACCCAACCTTTGGTGTACCGAAACATACCTAAACATTCCTGCACCTGACCTGCGAAGTGCTTCCACACCATATCCTATACCTTGGATACCAGAATCACCTCAACCTTGTTTGGATAAACCTATCGACCTTAGACAATGTAGAGTTTGTGTGCTCTTCAACCTGGTACCATGCTGCACATTTATACGTGTGTGTGTTTGACTTGCTACCTTTGACCCTAGCCCATTACCTTGATTACCTGATTGGACCTTTACCCCATTACCCCCATTGTCCACCTTCCTCTTCATCACATCCACCTTTATCAAACCACTCACCGATTTAGTCTTCTACCTCATCCATTCCTAGTTTGAGGGGGATCACCTTCACCCACACATGGGGCAACCACATCTTATTTTTGTCAGTGTCGCTTACCAATACAAGCTACGCAACAAAAAGGGGCAAATGTAGACACCAAAATTGGGTCACACTCCCCTTGGTCCCTCGTCAAATAACCACTCAAACATACTCATCTAACCATGGCCCCTTCCACCCCACATCACTATTAATTTAATTAATTATTAATATATATCCTCACAATATTTATTATCTAATTATCTTAATTCATACCCCACCACCTCACCTAGACACCTCACCCAACCACCTCACCCTAGACCTATTCTTGGCATGTTTCCATAACTAACAATAACTAAGTCTTACTTGCCTTAATGAGCTAAGATTTGGTCTAACCCTAAAATCAATTCCTAAAATCTCTCTAACCACATTCCCACTCATTAGAAGGGAAGTTTCCATTCTAATCTGTGAGAATAAATGAACTGGGCCAAAAGAAATCAGAAAGATCTTCCCATTTTAGTAAACCTAGGGAATCCTGCCTTAACCAACACCGGTCACCGATAAATTGACGCCGATCAACCCAGAACCGTCGTCGGTTATCATTTATTAACCTAACCAACCTTGTTTTTTGGGTTGGCACATTCTAAAAGTAAGGGAGCGAGATCAGATCTACATGTAAGTGAAACCAGCATCCTTTCACGTATCCAAACATCCAAAGCCATCACCAGGATAGATATTGAAGCATTGCACTCACAGAATCATTCTGGGAGCCATTGCTATGATACCAAACACCATTCTTCTGATCAACTGCCATTACCATTCAGCCATCAGTTCTGCATCACAGTAAGTACATTTCTACCAGCATTATCCATTTTAGTGTAGTTAGCTTTTGTTATTTCTGTCATCAATTTATACTTTGCATGCTCATTCCTCCATCTCTTTCTAGCTTATAACTCAAATATTTCCTTTACCCACATCGCCAAATCACCCATCCTCACTTGCTATTCATTCCTGAGTATACCTGATACCCCTATCAACCTCTTTATCCACCCTACCCTCCTTATCATATCCTAGATCAAACCCTACAATCATTTTTCCTTGATTCTCTTACACCCTGACCTTACCGACGCCAGTTACCCATGACCGTCATCAGTTCTGCATAAACCATCATCAGTCATACAAGAATGACATCGGTCTCTATGTTTTATACCCTGACCCATAACAGAACCTAACAACCTCTCATCATTTGACCTAAACAACCCAGAATCAGACCTTGACTAGTCTCAACACCCTGACAACTACCTACCTTTCTAATCTGACCATAGCCTAGCCTGTTATGTTAAGATTTTCTTATTGTACTTGAATGAGATACCTAAATCATATCATCTACAGTAGGAATTTCTTTATTTCTCGCATTAATTTGTTTTAAATAGTGGATTGATAGCCATCTAGGAAGTATCACACTTCCTGGATCTAGCATACGCTAGGCAGTCCACTGTCATATATCATTTAACTTCTCTTTTGTGGTCTTGTTTTCTATTACAGGTAGTTCCTCCTAGCCAAAAGGAAGCTCTCACAATCAGCACTGGATCAAGAAGTCAGAACGTGCACAACAACCATCAACCAACCAACATTTAACAGGTATTCCTCCTTGGCCCTTACCCTTATCTGTTTCGTCATTCAAAAGGTAAAGAAAATGGTGAAAAGAGTTGAGAAGTGAACTACATAGGCTTGAATTCTTGGAGAGGTTGTGGTTACAGAAAAGAGACTAAACATATGGTTGGAAGTTGAAGATGAGAGTGAAGTGTCCTATAGAGTCACTTGTTATGAGAAGAAGAAGGAAAAATATGAACTCCATGAAAATAAAAGAAGGTAGAGAGAGAAAATCCTATGGAGGTTTGAAAAATAGAGAGTTGCTAAGTGAGAAACATGAAAGGGAAGTTGTAAAAAAAAGTTCTCATTGTGGAGAACATGGAGAAGGATAAAGAAGAGTTGAGAGAAGAAAAAGTGAAAAAAGAAACACTTGTTGAAGGAATGAAGAACAAGAGGAGCATTTTCAAAGAAGGAAGCACTTATGGAGACATTTTGGTCTCAAATTTTTCTATTTAATGTTGTGTTTAAGTGTATGTGTGTAGGTATGGGAAACTTCATGAAGAATATCAAAGACATGACATTGAAATTTGTAAGAAATGGAGCAAGAAGAGCATCCATAGAGACAAATGAATAAGATGGAAGAAGAGAGTACATTGTGGGAGCTTATAAACAGGAAATTGAAGATCTTCATCATGCCAAGGAAGAGATAGAAGACGAGTTAGAGTTCCATGATGCTTTAGAAATAATTTCAGTAGAATCAAGTAAGAAAGAATACAAGAAAGAGGTGAATGCAAGCAATGAAGACACGAGAGAGAATATGACTATACAACAGGCTATTGAGCAGGTAAATAGAGATTTGAAACTTTAATTTGATCATGCATATAAGGATGAAATGTTTGATGTAAAGGTTGATAAAAAGAAGAGGAAAAACTCAATGAAAAAGGGTACTAAAGATGAAAAAATACAATGGAGGAATGAAGAAAAAAAAAATGGAGCAGACTTCAAGATAAAACAAACATATAGTGAAGATGGACAAAGATGGAGACATGAATAAACTATTCAAAAGCATGCGCCAAATTGTGATTCAAGAATACATAATGAAGTAATGAGCATGTATCAACCCAAGGTGACGAAGAATAAAGTTTGGAAAATGAAAGAAGCACAAGATAATAATGTCATTAAGCATGACAAGGAAGAAACATTTCAAGAATGCATGGAACTTGAACAAAAAAGATATAGTTGAACAAACAAGAGACAAGAATGAGATCTTCACAGCCTTGTGAGTCCACTAATCAAGACAAAACTGATGAAGAAGAATTTAAGAGGATAAAGGTAAGCTTAAGAAGATCTTGGAAAGAGAAGAACCCAAAAGAAATGAAAGGTAAACATGTTCTTTTGAATGTTTTGAATAATGATCCATTTAAATAATTGAATAAGATTGTTGAAAGTGAAAATGAATCTTGGGATGTAATGAAAACTAACATACATCAAGAAGAAGGGTCAAATTTGACACCTAAAGAGGAGAAACTACAAGAGGAAGTCTTAAAACAACATGAGGGAAGTAGGAGGACATATTTAAGGTCTTTAGCAAGGGCTAGTGATCAAGATAATGAATATGAGTTGTTGACACATCATGAAATCCAAGGAAACCAAATGGAAGGACAATGTTTAGAGGATGGTATTGCTTATGAAAGGAAGTGGAGATCAATTCTTATAAATGGTGAAAAACAGATAAGAAGTAAGGTGATAAATAGAGATAAAGGACAAGAAGTCCCTAAGTTTGATGAAGAGAGAGAGAAGAAATGGATGAACACTTATTGAAAGAAGAAATGAGAATATTGGAGGAGCTAATTAACCTTCCTAAAAAGTTATTTACAACTGAGAAAAGTTCAGATTGGATGGGTGGATTCATTGAAGAGCTTGAAGATGAAGTGAAAATGAAGCAAAAACCCTTAAAAATATTAAACAAAGAATAGATACAATGAGGATAATGGTGTGGTGAAGATTCAAGAGCAAGAAAGGTAGGAAGAATGTGATGAAAAACAACAAAATATAGTTGAAATAACAGAGGGTGATCAACAAAAGAATGACAAATCCAAGTGGTGGAAGGAAGAAGTCAAATTAGACAATTTCCAATCTAATGTTGCTTTTAGCTATGTTTGTCTAGGTATGAACCAAGAAGTGGATATGGAAGATGGAAAAGGACAAGAAAATGTTGAAAAAGGCACAATTGAGAGATGAATAAAAAGAAAATAAAAATGACAGAAAGATTGAAGAAAAATGGAAACAAAACAAGCAAACTAGGTGCAAGTGAAGCAATGCAAGATAATGAAGAATCCATGAAAGTTGAAGATAAGCTCAAACAAATTAGAGATAGAGACAATTCAAAGAAGGAACGAGATTAGAAGATGGGAAGTTGAACCGGATTTCAAATCTTCCCACTAAGGGAGTATGATGTAGGAGCATCATCATGCAAATAACAAAAGTTTGGGTTTCAAGCAATTTTGGGTTGAATAGGGTCTTGAGAGGCATTTTAGGTATTTTGCAAATTTTCCCACCTTCTTAAGTTCCTCCATAGGTGATAAGGATTTAATTTGAATTTTCTCTCCAAAACACACTCTTTTGAATATTTAAATTCCTAGTTTTAAATTCAGAGGTTTAATGTAAAATGTGAAAGCATATAATGACGTAAGAAGGTCATTAAGGACGTCATGTGATGTATACAAGGTTTCATCACTCACCCAAGTGAGGTTACCTTTGTTGGGTCAATTTTATCTTGGTTAAGGTTTCACTAGTTTATGTAACTACCTATAAATTAGGCTTAAGGAAGAAAAATATTTGAATGAAGAAGAGAGGATAATGTAGAGAAGGTGGTTAGAGTTGAAGGTAGGGATGAATGAGCCGAGGTAAGGTTCAGTAATCTTTAGAAGATCATGAATCATCTTGTATTGCAGATTATCCTTGAATAAATCTTTGAAAATATTGAAATTTTGTTTAAACAGGGTAAAAAGGAATAGTTGAATTTTTATGTTTCTTTTGATATCTATGATTTGACAATGATAGACTAGGTTTGCTTTGGATGGTAGTGTTGATAGCAAGACATGTTTGATCCCTTTTAAATGAGATTAAGGAACATATGGAATATATTGTCATATTTATGAGAGCGCTCTGTATTTAATGTTTAGCAATGAAATTTACATGTTATTGACAAGGTAACGAGACTTTCACAATAGGTGGAAAATGTCAAGAAGTCCCTAAGAGCTTGAGGAAAACGGGTAAGTTGTCTAAGTTGTCTTATGACTGTATGAGGAAGATCCAAGATTGAAGAAGAGTTAAAGTGATTGAAAAAGCAACAAGATTATATGTATACATTGTTCAAGGAGAATATACATTGATCTCGAGGTCTATAGGTCCATGCTAACACTATAGTGTTGAAGAAGTATAGACCCAACTTCTTTATAAACACATACCATACTTGGCAAAATAGGGTCTAGAAGGTATGAAATTCTATTATTGAGTAAAGAGAGCTTGAAAGACACTTGGTAACACTTTAGGAAGGTGGTCTTGAGCCTGTAGAAAGTGAAGAACCATTTATAAGGTTTTAAGGAATTAATTTGAGGTCAAAGTTTAAGATTGTCAAAGAAAAACAAAGTTTCTTGAGTGGATTTGTATGCAAACCTTTTTGTTATAACTAATATATGCACTTTCAAGAGGTGAAGTAAAAAGGAGAAATTTTATAAATGTTATTACAGAACTTGTAAAGTTTATTTGAGATCATTAGGTGTTAATTTTCTCAAGTTATTGATTTTTCTTTGCTTGTTGTTTGGTTGATGGCAGCCCTAAGATTTCAATAGAAAAAAGGGTATAACTTAAGTTTTATTAATGGAAAATTTCTAAAAAATGTGATCATGTTCTTGGGGACATAATAAGATTAAATAAAAAAGTTTTAAGTTATTTTGATGTTTTTTGGTCATGTAAAACTCAAAAACTCATACTGGAGACCTGTAAATGCTAAGAAAGCTTGTCTAAAAAGGAGAAAATGTGCTTTGTCTTGCATCTTTCCCAATGGAATGACTTAAAACTTGGTAGATAACGACTAATGAGGGTATTATAGTTTATTTTCATGGTTTGGAGTTGAATGCAGGTGTACGGACTCCATACTTGTTGATAGTCTCATTAAACCTTGTTATATACCTAAGAACCTAGTTGAAACCTAAGAGAAAAAGGAAATGTGCAAATCTTCCAAGGAAACCACCTAAGAGCTTTTGCTAGCAGTTATTTGAAACAAATGTATACTCAAAAATATCAATAGCTTATGGAGAAATTATGTATGTGAGTTTTTCATTCTAGAAAATGAGATTAGGAGACCTAATTGGGAAAAAGGACAGTGAAGTTGATAGGGTTGTACGTGTTGTTGAGAGCTAAATTTTGGTGGTAAGTTAGAACTCCATAAAGGGTATTTGAATATGTATTTATTTTCTCATGGGGATGTGTCAATTGTTCTAAACAATAAGATTCATATGTAAATAGGGCTACAAGAAATAGGCCTAGTGGAGGAAGGTAACAGTTCACTTGAAGGTCTTCCCTTGTGAATCAGAACTTGAAATTTCAGGTGGACTTGTAATCCCATAAAGTGTGTCCACAATGGTGATCATAATCTCTTGAGTTCTCGTGACCTTTTCAAAACAATAAGGCTTGTATCATTTCAGCGCTAGTAGCCCATGACGAGGTTTTTAAAGGTGCGTGAATGAAATGAAATCTTGATTCATTAAAGAGTATTCTAATTGAAGTTATAGCAGAGTAAAGATTGGGGAACAAGTGAAAACACTCCAAGTAGCCCTTGAAACAATATTTACAGAAATTTGGTGTTGTATGCATATTGAAGGTTTTCAAGATACTCATGATTTTGAAGTGATTGAAACTAGCTTTTCGTTGTGTTATATCTTTCTCTCCATTTTGCATCAATTCACATACTATTATACTAATTCATGTAACTTAACTAATGTGAGTGCTAATTACTATTTTGCTAACATTACCCCCTAGTGCGAGCATGGGTGAAGAGAATCATATTCTTCATAAGTTTCTCTTCAAAAATATTTTTTGGACCAAATACAACCCCATCAAGTTGTCTTGTAACCCGTGTAAAGGTGTAGCTCCCAAATTAAATTCCCGAGTTCCCAAATGCCACCTCCCCAAACTCTTGAATTCCCCAAATTCCCGAACTATTTGGACAACAATCCATGTAGAGTTTACCTCAGATCTTTCCTGCCTCACCTCGACCTTCCTCTCGCCTGCCTCCCCCCCGCCCCACGCACGCACGCACACACACACACACACACACACACACACACACACACATCCATCCATCCATCCATCCATCCATGCATGCATGCGCGCGCGCGCACACACACACACACATCAATCCATACATCCATACATCCATCCATACATACATACATAAGCACTTTTCGACAAAGGCTTATTTTTCAATATATACAAAGACAAACTTCAAACTATATAAAAACTATCACCGCCTATAATAATTCAAAAGCTTAGAAACTTGCTTGATTAAAATGAGGAATGTAATTGCTATTTCGAGAATTGGCTTCAATTACTCGTGTTTTATCCCCTTGAATGATAACATCTCTAATGCCACCAAGATTTATTGTGTACTCCCAAGTACTATGCTCTAATTCATCTATGTGTCATGCTAATATTATGCCTTTAAAGTAGACATCGTTGTGGATGGATGGCGATCTGGCATTTAACAATGTTATTGTAACCCCAAAAATTGACAGGTGAAGTGCTAACATTATCTTCAGGAAGGATGAAAAGAGATTGTGATTGCGATAAAGAGGAAATATGTACTAACATACATGATATGGCATTGCCTCATTAGCTATCCATTCTTCCATTACACAAGATAAAATACTGCTCTCATACCATTTGGTTTAGATTATTGAAAATATGATTCACAACAAATTTACAAAATATTTGATCTCATAAAATTAAGGAGTCAAATCCTATCAACAAACCCCAAGTTCTCTTTTAACTTCTCCCCTAATATCTTTCTCTTTTATTCTCTCACACACACTCTCCTACATATAATAACATAATATTATTTTCACTCTATAATAAATCATATAACAACTTTTTTTTATCGATAAAAAAGGGTCAGTTTGTCCCTTCTCATTTAAAAAAAAAAAACTGAAAGAGTTCTTACATAAGCACAAGTAAGTTTTTAAAAACCAGAAATTGTTCTTCCATAGCTACTAATAATACCTTATCATTCATTCGTAGCAACGAGGAAATGCAATAATGGCTGAAAGTAGCAACACCAAACCAAAATGTGTTACATCCTTTTTGTAGCAATCATTTGTAAGAGCTTTGAGAGCAACCACATCTTCTAATTCATGTTCGACTAAGCATACAAGACCAAAATATCAAGAGGGAGGGTAGGCGGCTCATCAAGTTTATCAGAAGCCTTTAGCCTCTTCAAATTTCATCTAAATAGCAAATCGTTCATGCTTGTCCAAATCATTCCCTCCATATACTACATAAGGGGCCACCAGAAGAAAGGCAATTGAAACTTTAAGCCCCGCCAGCTAACCCCAGACCTATTCATTGCTCAAGTATAAAATGTTGCCCTCACTCTGGGTTCCCATTGTTTAACAACTTATTATTCACTACTTATATATTAATTGACGTAATTTAACAAATGTTAATGTTAATTACTATTTTCCTATTAGCATTAAACAAGGAATCAAAAGCCTCACAACTATAATTATGTTGAGGGGTTGATAGGCATTCTACAATCGCAGTTAGGGTTGATGGTAGGGGTTGTAACATCCATAGATAAACAATCATTGATGATCTTCAATTTAATGTCCATTAGACCATCAATCAAAAGTTTTTTTCTTTTTTCTTTGAGATGTCAATCAAAAAATTGTAATATCTTAGCTATATGGTAGAGGGGTTTGAAGCCCCTTTTTTAATTTTGAGTGTGACAAATTGGTGCAACTAGATTAATGTCATTCATCACCTGTTAGGAGGAATTTTTGGGAAAAGGTAATGGACTTGTTAATCAATTTTGTATATAGAAAATCCAAGATAAGAGCCTTGATATATTTAAGATATCTGAAGAAAATCATAATGTTTTCTAAAATTATGAAGGACTAACGTAAGTTGGGGGTTATTAAGTACTAACATGGAATGGATGAAGGGAAAAGTTGAACAAAATCTGTTGTAGAACAGAGATTGAGAGCAAGTTAAAGTTGAGCAGAGATTAAGAGAGCAATATGGAAATCATCTGAGAGGTAGTTGTAAGAACAAAAAAGTTACACAATGAAATAGCTGCAAAATGTGTAGAGACTCAGTGATTCTGTTGAATATGTGCATCAACCAAATTGAGGTGGCGAAACTCATTACTCCAAGCTCTATGTAGACACTCAAATTTAACAATTCCTTATTTTGACACTACTAGTTATGATTGTGCTTCTTGGCTAAGACAAACACCTATATCTTATCCCCACGGAGTACATCTTGTTATCTTTCTCCCAACTTGTTTATTCCTACACACTCATGTGTCGACATTTTCTGAATATGAATGCATAAAATCAGTGTGTAACCTCTTCCCATCATGATGCAACTTCTAAATTTCATCCACCATCTCCTTGTCCAAAACCATACAACAAGGTCATGATGTGAAATCTGGTCCTGGCCGACCTATACAGTCTAGGACCAACACATTATTCAACTCTGCTTTCAATTGCTCTATCTTTGTTGGGTATTTCAACCTTCCTGGGCCGGCTTTTACATGACAAATTACCTTTAGAGCCCTATATAAACAAGTTAACATCACCTCATTTACACACCAATCCTGAACATAAGAAATCACTTGGTACAGTCCTTGCAAATACATACAAAAGGCACCCAATGCTCCCTAAATCTTCCCAATGTTGATGCACATCCATTAGGGTAGTCATTACTATAGTTTTGAAGCATTCAACTAGGGAAAGGGGTTCAACTTCCCTAATCTCCAAGCACTCAAAGAGCCTTACTCAATATCTTAGCAAGAGCACAAACATGTCAAACATGTTTAAAGTAATTCAAGTTGTTAATTAGCTACATTCATATAGATATCACAAGCTAGGTAGAGAACTACGTGTGATTTGAGGTCTCTTTGAAGTAGTGCCGATATAGGTGGTGCATAGATTGCACTTCAACCCAAACAATAACTTTTTTGCAAAGTCTTCCACTCATGGTTAAGGTTCAAGTTTCATTCAGTGGATTTCAAATGGTTTCATGATTGTGCGACACTTAGGGTTTAACAACGAAGCATAGTTCTAGACCACTGAAGGGCACAACAAGTTGCAAAATCTCATTCCAAGCAAGTCCAAGACCGTACAAATGCTCCTGGCAGACATTTACGGTTCTGTACCATGATAGTTTCCTGTCACAGTTCCTAGAACGAAGTATCTACAAACCCATTATTCTCATATTGTCTAGTTTGTGCGTCTAGATCTCCCCTATATTACGTTGTGTAGCTAAATAAACCTTCCCACTTGTAATTTCAAGTCGGTAGCATATTATAAACACTAATTGCAATTACCAATCAGTAATATGATATTGTATTTTCAAGTGTGTAGCTTTTTTTTTAGTCTTTGTTGTATCAGCCTGAAGATAAATAGTGAGTTTATGTCATTGAATTGTGTCTTTGACATATGATGTCTTTAACTTTCGGTGGAAGTGTGCGATGCTAAGCATGCCTCATAAACACACTAGAGTTTTTTACGACCAAGCTGTCCTGCTTCTAGTGAACATTAACATCATTCATTGTAAGCTGGTTGTTACCTTCGTCTACCCAGACAATAGTTCCAACTTTTCATAAATTTTCTGCATCTGTAGATGTGATCTATGGATGCCTTATAAGAAAGCATGCACCTGTTTATGAACCTCAATCCAACTGCACCCAGGCTCCTTAGTAACTCCCCTGTCTTTCATCATTTTCCGCACCTTGTCAACACCATCCCGTCGTCCAGCTGCAGCATAGATGTTTGATAGAAGCACATAAGGTGTAGCTTTTTGGGGGTTCAATTCAATTAGGCGTTCTGCTACAAATTCTGCTAGCTCCATGTCATTATAGATTCTACACGCAGCAAGCAGAGAACTCCACACAAAATAATCAGGTTTTATTTGCATTTTATGGATGAATTTTTTAGCCTCATCCAGGCGTCCGGCACGGCCAAGGAGGTCAACCATGCAGGCATAGTGTCCCATCACAGGCATGACATGATAACATGTAATCATATCATTAAAGTATTTCCAGCCTTCAACAAGTAGGCCTGCATGACAACATGCAGACAGAACACCAACAAAAGTTACATGGTCTGGACACGGGCCACAGCATCGCATCTTTTCAAAGAGTTCCACAGCTTCCTTCCCAAAACCATGCAGAGCATATCCTGCAATCATTGCGTTCCACGAGATAACATCTCGGCTAATCATTTTGTCAAACAGATAACGTGCAACTCTTATGCTTCCACATTTTGCATACATGTCAACAAGGGCATTCCCCACAAAGAAGTCGGACTCAAGTCCACTTTTAACAATGTCTTCATGAATCTCCATGCCCTGTTCCAGAGCTGCCAATTCAGCACATGCTGAGAGAACACAGGAAAAGGTCGTCGAATTTGGCTTCACACCTTGCACTTGCATTTGTCTGAAAAGCTTCAAGGCCTTCTGGCTATACCCATTTTGTGCACATCCTGAAATCACAGCATTCCATGAAACTACATTTTGCACTGGCATCTTTTCAAACAGCTTCAGGGCCTCTTCAACCTCGCCAATTTGTGCATATCCTGTAATCATCGCAACCCAAGTTACCGAATTCCTATCGGGCATTCTGTCAAACAGTTGCTGTGCTTCGTCAACATATCCATTCTGTGCATAAACCGAAATCATACAAGTCCACGAAACCACATTTTTCTCAGGCATTTTGTCAAAGAGTTCAGAAGCCTCCTGTAAAAAGCCGTTCTGCCCATATCCCGCAATCATAGTCGTCCAGGAAACGACATTTCGCTCCGGCATTTGCTGAAACACCTTAAAGGTTTCACCAACGCCACCATTCCGCGCATATCCTGACAGCAAAGCATTCCAAGAGACCACATTTCGTTGAGGCATTCTGTCAAACACATGGCGTGCACCCTCTAAACTACCACACTTTGCATACATACATACAAGAGCATTTCCAACAAACAAATGGACAAGATTCTGATAACTGTTAGACCAACTGTCGAAGTAGCATCTCCATCTATTTCTCTGATACCCGTTATAGCGATTCATGATATAGCCATGATAATACTGGATAAATGGGAGGAACAACGTTGGGTCAAGTAGCCGTATAACATTGCTATTATTGTTGAACAGTGCCACTGCGTCTTCGCCATTTAACCATGGTAAGCTAGCACCAAGGCCATGCAATGCCGGCTCTATCTAGACATGGGAGCTCCTACATTGCTAGTCAAACACCAGAGTTGAATCCTCATTCCATCCCCTAGAAGACTCAGAGCAATAGTGAGGATAGCTACTTCATCCAAGCATGTTTTCCAAAGAGACGTTGCAGGAGGTCATTGAAGTAACTAGCAGAACCTTGGAATCATGAGGGCATGTGACGATCAAGAAACAACAAGCTCAAATGCTCTAGACTGGTTAGGCATGACTGTAAGAGCCCAGTGATAAGTGGAGGAGTCTACATGCCCTTCCATGGCCAACAAAATAGTCTGACCAGCTCAGGTTGCAAATTCACAAGACTTCAAACCAAATGACAACCTCAAGTTGTCAGGCACATCATTCAACCATATTGATTCCAAACACTAACTTCAACATCGAGAGCCTTGGTTCCAACATCCAAAATTTCGAACCAGTGGCACATAGAAGTACGACGTGCCATGTATACCCCCTGTTGGATCTACCTGCACAGGTGGTTTTATCAACATGTTGAATCAAGAGGGGTGCACTAAAGAAAGGCCTTGAGTGGTAGGAGACCAGGTTAATGGTGGTGTCTGCAAGAACTCTTCTTTCCAATTGAAGGGCGTTGTCATTCTAACAGTGGGACCTTATACCCAACAAGAGGCGTTTTTTTAGACTAGAAACTGTCATTGCCTAGAATTTAGAAAACATGAATGACTTTTGCTGGTTTCTTTGGTTACACCAACCACCTTCATCAAGGCATATGCCAACGCATGGTCAAGCCATGGGAGATGGTAAGGACCCAATCTGAAATCCCAGTTGTTTCTCAAAGCCACTCCTACCATCACTTGATGACTGTGTAGACACATAATCCTCAGAGAATACATTTATGTGTAAACATATCAGCCTAAGAGTACCCAGGTTGTAATAGACACATGTTACACTTAACAATCAAGATCCAGAAAATATCATGCCAAGTTTGTAAGGGAAATCATTATGACTTGTATCAATGTCAATCCCCTTTCAACATCTATCAACCAAATACAAATATGTTTAAACACATGCGAGCATTTCATCATGTGGGAGTCACTGGCAAATTCCTTGGACAAACTTTGCAGATGTGTTGCAAGCTACCTCTTGGCCAAGCTTGGTCTGTCTCAAATGATCTTAAACAAGGATAGGATCAAGAGTTCTCACTAATGCAGTGCAACAGGGTGGGGGTCAACTAAGATAAGAATTTGAAGACCCCATTCATTCTATGTGTCGTAATGATTGTTAGAACTCATATCTATGGTACACAACTATTACGATGGATAGATTGCAGGGGCAAGTATTTCAGTAATGCCGAAACAAATAGCAGACTACAATCTAGGAATAAAATTGTGCATATGGAAAGGAGTTGGTGCAACTGGATGGACTAGTAGTGTGAATGGTTGGGATCATCAACAGGTTCTAAGTCCTTCCAACAATAACATGACGAATTTGGAGCCATGAGTAATGTGGCTAATCATGTTACTGCAAGATGTGTCCATTTTGAATATGGGATCTTCCACCTCTCTTTGCAGCTATGTTTGGATGCAAGGGACTTCACATTACATGAAAATCTGGTTGTGAGTATCCTTGAATCGTATGCAAAGTTGGTTTACTGAGCATAGTATTTTCAGATGATGAGGTATGGAGCTAAGGCAACCATAAGATACATGAACCAATTACAATAGGTTCACATTGAGCCTCATGTGCCAATTCCTATCAATGAAAATTGTTCAACCTTTGATCAAGGAAGAGTGTCATCAAATGATCTGGAAACAGGTACCAATAGGTCGAAGGTATTCCAGATTTGACTATAGATGAATGGGAAAATGAAAGGCATGTGTTTGACGCATTTAAGGAAATGGAAGAATATGAATCAGGTGTATATTGTGGACATGGAGATAATTCACCCATTTGTAACATCACCAAGCTAGAAAATAAGTATGGCAACAAAGTTTGGTGACTATTTTTCGATGGTTTAAGGAGAAAACAAGGTTTTGGGGGTGGTGCAATGTTGGTTTCACCACAAAACATCAAGTAATATTTCGATTTTTACATTACAGTTCTCTTGTTTGAAACAACACAGCTGAATATGAGGCTTTGATTCATGGAATTCATTGGGCTAGAAAAAGAGGCGTAAAGAATCTACAAGTATTTGGCGATAGCAAGCTAATCATCAATCAAGTCAAGTGGCAACATGATGCAAACAAAGACGTAATCAAGAGCTATAAGAACAGGGTATGGGACCTCATTAAGGATTTCGAACCTTTCAACATTGTGCCCATACCCAGGAAGAAGATTAAAGCTATGGATAGGTTCGTAGCAATTGGAGCAACTTTTGATGTGGTGGATAACATCAAAAGAGACAAAACATAGCCACATATCCATGTTATTGTAATTCCAGTTGTTCCAGATAATAACACAAGTTGGCAAGTGTTTCAGAATGATCAACAAATCATTAATTTCTTGCAAGAAGAGGCTAAATTCTCAGCTAAGAATCACGATAAATTGGAGTAGCACTATGGGGGTTAAGTAGTGTAAACTACAGACAAACAAGCTTCCAAAGGGTTTAGTAATGTTGGAGTCAATATTCAATCCTAATGACCAGTTTCATAAGGAGAAATCAAACATACAGGTCAAGGGAGAATATTCAGAGCCAATCTCAGTTGAAGAGGGAAAAACACTCCAAATTGGAAAAGTGGCTACTGAGAAGGAGAAATATGACTTTGTACAACTTTTCCAAGAGTTTCCAGATGTCTTCACCTGGAGCTATGAGGATTCAATCCGAAGTTGGCACAACATAAAATTGATTTGGACCCAGATGTTAAGCCCATCAGGAAGAAACAAAGACTAGTTAACCCCACACATTGAGCCTCTTATGAACAGGGAGCTAAACAAGTTAATAGAGGTAAGAATTATATTTTCAATCAATCATTCAAGTTGGGTTGCAAAAATTGGTGTTGGTCAGAAAGAAGAATGGAGAAATTAGGTTATGTGTGGACTTTTGGGACCTAAATAGTGCCTCTCTAAAAGACCACTACCTAATCCCCTCAATGGAGAAAATATTACAAGTGGTAGCCAACTTGGAAAGACTTTCTCTCCTGGATGGCTACTCGGGGTATAATCAGATAATGGTAAAAGAAGATGACCAGTTCAAAACAACTTTCACCACTAAGTAGGGCACCTATGCCTACAAGAAAATGTTGTTTGGATTGTCTAATGCCGAAGCCACTTTCCAAAACTGGGCAATGGACATGGAATTCAAGGGTTTTTTAAATGTCAAAATTGTACTCTTCTATCTTGACAACATCACTGTGTTCTCAAGAAACACATAAGATGAACCTCTTTCATCTCAGGTAGGTGTTTTAAAGGTGTAAGAGATTTGGCGTATCTGTAGACACCAAATTTGTGTCTTACGACCCCCTGTGCCCCGCATCTCATTTCGCAACCTAACCTCATCACCTAAACCTTACACAATTATTTATTAATTACCTTATAATTAATAAATCCACATCGCCATACCTGCCACATCATTTCGCCACCTCATCATGACCTAGTCTTAACCCTAAACTAACCTAATTAAGACCTATAACTTGGTCTACATCCACACCTATGACTAATTACTCCTCACCCTCCCGCACCCAAAAACCGACCTCATAATGACTTGACCAAGCCCGCAACTAATCCCTTGGTAGAAAAGGAGGGAAAGCTGGCTATTTTACTAAAAATAGCCCACTTTGACCTGACCGATACCGGTTCCTACTCGACCCGCCGTCGGTTACGTAACCGCCATCGGTTCCCTGTAAATGACCCACTCCCAACCAAAAACAAGGGATTGGATTTTCATTTGATCGAAAAAAAGGAGAAGTCATTGGAAGGAGCCAGAATTTACTTGGCTGAACAGAGACAAGTGAAAGAAACAAGAAGAGTTTGCAGAGAAGGACATCAAGCCAAAAACTGCAACTGAGTAACCAGAGTCTTGTGACACTCATCTGTTCATCGGGAGGGAAGATAGCTCATCTCCTGATTGTCAGGTCATCCTACCTGAGTTCTGCCATCTTCATCACAGTTCTTGGACCTGCATCCTTATCAATAATCAGTAAGTAGTATCTTGTATGTCCTTTTAATAACATTTCTTGAACTTCTGAATCACAGCCATCATAAGTCTATTCCTAGATCTACTACCCAGTAACACACTACATCTAACTGTCATTCCTCTACCCTTGCGTTACCCCAAGAACACCCCCCCATACTCTCTGAGTCCTTCTCATCACCCCATTACCTAACCCCACCCATTTATCAGCCTTATAAAACAACACAACCACCTTACAACCAACCGTCACCAAAAGCCCCTAAAACATTGCCCGTACCGATATCGGTTACCAACAACCGGTACCGGTTACAGTGACCGGCATCGGTCACCGTGATTCTAAACCAAGACCAGCCCCTTCCCTATTGTTCTAACAAGGTAAACAAATTGTTATTGGACAATAGCTTATTTGTTAGAATTTTTGTTAATTCATATTAGCAGGGGAACTGACCACCTTCGAAAGGAAGTTTTATAATTCATGGGCCCAAGGCAGTTCCCTCATTTATTGTCTAATCAAAATCTAGTGGTCTTGTATTCTTACTTGCAGGTAGTCCTTCCAAGACAAAAAGGAGTTCTTCGCAGTCGATCTGATCTTTCTCTACGGTATGCGCACACCATCTCAACATTCAATAGGTATTCCTCCTAGCCCTAACCCTTATCTGTTTCTCAAAGGAATGAAAGGATAGAAGCAAATCTATTCCAAAGAGCTGAAACATTCTGTGCGAAACATTTTGGCACGCCCGGTGGGACTCATTTCGGGTTTTTTTTTCTCTTGCTTGCTTTCATATAGGGAGCATACTTGTTGTTTTCTTCTTATAAAAATTTCACACGATATTTTGTTATATTTGGTAAAAGAATTTGTCTTTCTTTCCCAATTTTGCATTAGTAAAAGTCATCTTCCTTGCTTCATCGAATAAAAATTTTCAATTTGGGTTTAAAACACATGCATTACATTCTTGTTTGTTGTTTTCAATTCTAGTGAACGTAGATTAAGTAACAGGTCATACACGTGGGGGTGATTTCCACGGTATTGACAGGAAATTAATCTTACTTTCACTACACAACACATACCAAATCACTTCACAATTAACACAACAGCTCAAAACATCCCCCCTTTTCCGCGGTATTCCTCCGCCCGATTGAGGTAACCTTATAAGCCAAAACAAACTTGACATTTCCCCTAAGTCTTTTGTTTTAAGATTCACATCATTTTGTGTCTAAAGGCATAATCCCAAATTGATTAAAATTAACCCTAGGGTTAGTATGTTAATTTATTTGTGCATTCTTACTTGTTTTTAGTTCTATTTCTCTGTCATACACTGTTTTCTGTGATCACTACAGAACAGTTTGGTAGGCATACAAATCACTGTTAACACCAAATCAACAACTTCCTACTGCTTCTTACACCAGTTCTATTATACCGACATCGGTTAGCTTACCGACGCCGGCTACAGCCTGACCGACATCGGTTACCTGACCGATATCGGTTATTGTCTTTCACAGTTTCCGAAACCAACAACCTACCAATTTCACCATTCTGAGTCTGTTTCTGTTCCTGATAGATTGAAACCCTACTGTGTACTCTTGTCCATGGTTGTTATCACTTGAAAGCAAGACGCCACCATGGTTTCACATGCTTTCTCTGTGCCTTTTCCTGAATCACCCCCTTCACATTCTATGGGGAACCCTACGAACACCAGTGAGGTTCCTAAAATCCATGTAGGAGATAAGGAATTTGCAAAATTTCTGGACGCCAATCCTAGCGCTGTACAATACTATTTGTCTCATGCCCCTGACCGTAACGCCCGATGGTCAACTCCTTGTTGGCATGCCTTTCAGTATAGCTGCTCATTTAGCTCCTTCTCCCACCTGATAACTCCACTTTTCCTTCTGCATCCTTAGCCCCGTCTCCCAATCCAGTGGCTTCAGGGGTTCATACGACACAGATTGGATTTCCTTTGGTTAATCTTGGGCCCCACATGTCGTTACCCACGCCAACTGCGCCTACCTCATCTCTCTTGCAGACTGTTTCGTTTATGATTTTCTCTCTGCCACCTATCCACACGAGCTTTCCTTCTCAAGCTCCACCCACCTTTTCATTCTCACACACGTATCTAGTGACCTCAACGTCTTATATAGGACATCCCTATTCGGTCACCTCAACACATTTTTCCTCCATACCTTATCAACATTTAACGCCACCATTGTCTAGTGGAGGCCCTTGGCCCAATTTGCCTCCATTTTCTGCAACCGCACCATCAACTCATCCAACCACAGATTTCATCAAACAAATGATGGACAAAATGTAAAATCTGGAGGCTTCTATTTCAGGAAGTCGTAGCGCCTTGACATACAAGCAAGTCTGTCGGGAGACTATCCACCCTTCTGTCCCCCTTCATTCATATCCTCCTCAATGGGAATTACCAAAATTCACTACCGTTTTAATAGTAAGGAGGATCCTCAACAACACTTGCACTCATTTAGACATGCCTGTTATCTAATTTCTCACGACGATGCCTTACTACTCCGCACCTTTCCCATGTCCTTATCAGGACCCCGCCTTGGAGTGGTACAGTGCTTTAACCTAGCACTCAATCTTCTCTTTTAACCAACTAGCCCAATCTTTCTTAGATCACTTCTCCATTAACATTGCTAAGAAAAGTATCCATCACCCGACCTTTATGCCATTCGACAATTCGAAGACGAATCT
The DNA here is from genome assembly GCA_019776745.2 of Taxus chinensis. NCBI lineage: Eukaryota > Viridiplantae > Streptophyta > Pinopsida > Cupressales > Taxaceae > Taxus > Taxus chinensis. The sequence goes on along the minus strand of JAHRHJ020003332.1, from coordinate 529,981 downwards.
ATCACAGATTTAGTTGGACGATGGCGGGGCCTTATCAACCAACTTACGTATGCCTTGCCTCAGGCCGAACTTATCGAACTCTTTACGTGGGCCTGCGCTAAGCACATCTCTTCCTACCCTCCAAATTCAAACTTTCCGCACATTTGACGAGGCCTTTACTATGGCTCGAAAACTAGAGATTCGAGCCTTAGAAGAAGAGAGAAATTGTGGTTGTGCAACAAAAACCCCAATTTCCAAACCCAAGATTCCACCAACAAACCTAACACCACCAATCCTCACCCATCGACTGCTTCGAAATCAAAAGGATCTGTGCACGCGGTGATGGTAAAATCCCAACCACCGTCTAATACCCCGCAAAAAACCACCTATAAGTATAAAGCTGAGCCCATCAACTACACCCCCTTGGGAGAAACTTATGGTGTGATATTGGAAAAATTGCTTAAAGAAGGAGCCATTACCTTACCTCCTGTTAAACCTCACTCCGGGTTTGATTCCACTTGCGCCATACCTTCTTGGTACAAATAAAATGACTTCTGTAACTTCCACCACATGAAGGGACACAGTCATGAAAACTGCAAGATGTTGAAAAACATAGTGCAGGAAATGGTTGATGCGGGGGATATAACCCTCGATAATCCTAATGCCCATGCTAATAGAAATTTGAAAATATTCAACAAACCATTCCCAAATCACTCTCCTAACAGTAACATAAACCAAGATATCTTAGCCGAGGAGAGTGTTCATGAGATCCATGTAGTCTTCGACTCCCAGATAAAAGCCTCTATCAAAAAAATTATGAATCAAACTTCTTCACTAACGCAGGAACCCGAACCCCCTTCCTCACCATCAAGACAAGACAAAATCCTTGCCGTTCCTTTACCCATCAAGGAATTAACCACCCAAAGTTCTCTTCTTACAGATGAAACTTCTTACACCACATCCTTGCAAGACTGTGAGCGGATGTTATCTAACTTATCTATTTCCCAAACATCTCCCTCTACCACTCTTGCTGCACAAGAGGAAGGTTCACCACTTCTTTTGTCATCCTTAGACGAGAGACCTCTTGCACCGACATCACCACATTCTTTAAACATGATGGATCCTCTCAAACACGCCCTCCTACCTATTAGTTCTTCATTGCCTAAATCTTTTCAGCAACCGGTTGACCTCTTAACGCCCATTGATACAGTGCCTCATCTTCACCCTGTATCACACCCACAGTGGACCGAAATCACAACCCACCTTTCTTCCATACAAAATTTCCTATTCACACATGAGGATTGTCATCCCTCAGAAGATAGATGAGTCCTATGGGAACGTTTGCGTACCCCATATTCTACTCAAATGCAGATGACCGATCTAGACGCCTCTACCATATACCCGAAGTGTTTACAAAAGCTTAAAATGCCTATGTCCTCATCTTCACCCCCCTCATCTCTACCAAATACCTCATCCACCTCTATTAGCCTAACCAAATCTTCCCCTATGCTTGGGACCTCACCAAATACCCAGTCTAACACACCCACCTAAGCGGCTTGACTTATCCAAAAATAAAGCCGTCCATCCACTTAGGAGACAGACTCAATCTCCTCAACCTATGTCACTATCACAACTAAAACCATCGTCGTCACACCTACCTTCCATACTGGGACCTCATCCCTGAAGGAAATATCCATGGCGTGCTAAAACATTGTGCCCACATTTGACAGACCAAAGGGCATTTTCTGATATGCATATGTTCCCCACTTGGTTTTAAATGTTGTTTTGAATTGATCCTCTTCCTTGACCAAGATCTAGTTGAAACCCGAATACCCATCTAGCATGGAGAACGTCTGCGCACCAACTACAGTCTATAGAACTTGCTCTATTGAAGGAAAATGATAATGATCCTTTACAGATGCCTTATTCAAATCTTTGAAATCAACACAAAGTCTAATTTCACCAATTTTATTGCGTACTAGAACAAGATTCATGACCCAGGTGGAATATTTAATGGGAAAGATAATTTTTCCTCAATGAATTTAGATAATTCCTTTCTCATGAGGGGATCTATTTTTGGATTGATTGATCGTTGCTTTCTATTGATTGGCATTTATAACTAGGAATCAAGGTCAATGGAGTGTTGAAGAAATACTTTTATCAAAACCTTTTAGGTATTTATGATCCCATGAGAAAATATCACTGTATTTTTGACAGAGAGATATGAAGGTCTTTCTTTCTTCATACGCACAAGTCTGCCTGAGCAGCAGCATTTTTCCGCACACAATAGTAATGGAGGAGCAGTCCTCTTGCACAACGTCCATGTATCTTTCTTTAACCTTGAACTCATCATTAGGGCTAACATTTCTCTAAGGTGAACTAGCCTTTAGGCAATTATTTGGTCTTTAGGTGTTTATTACTTCATCACCATAGCTGTCATGCAAGTTCAGGTTGCATACTTGATGAAAACTTCACACTTCATTCAAGATAAACTAGAGAATCTGCATGTCACTTTTTGAAACAGCTTTTTCTAGCTGGTGTTTATTGTTGGAATGGATAGTGGGTTGAATTACATCTTAATGTGCTGAGTTTTTCATTTTACAAAGTCTCATTAGGAGAAAATTGTGAACCGAGTGCGGCCATTTGGTCAGCTTCTTGTTCATTCTGCGCAAGGACTAACTACAGATTAAGGGATCAAAGCTCTCAAGTAGGTTCCAAAATATTATTTATAAGCTTTAAGAAGCTTATTCTTTATCTATGAATTTGTTGTGACTGGTGGATTGATCATTTGTGTCCCAAAGATCCGTAGGGATTTAAATTTTCTTCTTTTTTCAGCAATGAGCAAGCCATGCAACAACACTTCATATTCTTCCATTGTTGTTAGAGCATGCAAACTCAGCTGTGCATGAAGAAGAATTTCTCATCCTTCAGGGAAATGATAACACTCCTACTCCCATGCATTTTCTACTTCTAGATTTTCCATAAAAGTACAACTTCCATAAACTATTTTGAACTTTATCTTTCAAGAGAGCACACGGAAAGCATAATCTTCTTCCTAAGATGCAATAAGTACCAAGCCCAGTTTTATAGGCTTCCAATTATTAAGCATTAGGGATCAATTTGTGATGTCTTTCCACCCTTCATCAAGCACTAGGTATGGAACAGAAGGTCGAAAGAAGACTACTCTCAGGAACTGAAACTTATTCTTCTTGGATAGACAATTAGCTGGAGAGGGGGATGGTACGATAAGACTTACATGATAGGAAAATTAAGCTTTAGCAATTGTAATGGTAAACCGGGTAACATATATTATCTTGAGTAACATATGATTACCAATCAAAAGACAAAGTAAATACCCCACTTTAGCAGTAAATTCTCTTGATATAACATAGGGCAAACAAAGGAAAGGCAGGGTCAATAATTGACACAGTCTTGAGTAATTATCAAGGCTTGGACATGCATGGAGGGTTTAACTAAAGTATCCTTGATGATTCTTAAGATGGTAAAAATGAGCCATCAAGTTGTAGGAATCCATTTAGACAAGAGGGCTATATTTCAAAGCTAAGACATTTAGCTACCTTCTTTAGGTATAAAAAAAATCTAGCACCTGATTCAAAGTCATGTAGTTATGAAACTAGGTTTTTCCTATAATAAGGACAATATATATAGGTTTGGGGTTTTTACACATTTACTTACTTGTTTCTACTCTTCTTTGGTAGATTTGACAGAAGCGTGTGGCTTTCTACATAATAGAACAGCGCACAGGGGGAGTTGTGGCCAGACTCATGCAAACAGATCCTACTAATGAGAATGGAATGGTCAGGGCCATCCCACATTGTGACATTTAATGTTTGTCCTCTCATCTAGTCCAACAATGTTGAACCAAAAACCCCTCATATTTGAATTTGGGGAAAAAACATCCCTTCTTGACTGTTCAGGTGCACGAAGCCAAATTTTAGCTGGGGCATGAAGCTTGGCCTATGCCAAACGAGGGGTTGTGTGCTATTTCAGAAAGAGCTAAATGAGGGGCCTCTCTGTATAGGGATTTGAGTGCTTTCTATTGCACGATGCTTGTATGCATTATTTCTTATTCTAAGGATCTTCTTGCATTGTCAGGGTTATAACCTACGTGCCTAAATCTAACATTATTTTCTTCTATCTTGTGTTATCTATAACTTGGGCACACATTCTGTTTGTAACATCCTCATTTTAGACAATAGAACAAGTCAATTTTTTTTTTTTTTTGATAATTGCATACTGGTTCTAAATACATAATTTTAGAACTCACAATTCAAATAACCATTTATATAACAGACAACCATATGCAGCTGTAATGACTCGGAATACCTCCGATCTATTCATTCCATGACTCGGTAATCTACCGATCTATTCATGAGTAAAAAGAGTTAGTGTTTTTATTTAACACAATACTCTGGCGGTTCTCTTCCCTAACCTGGGATTCAGAATGCTCTGTCCAAGGAATCTAACTGAATAACTGTTACCATTATTCATCGGCATATCATCCCTTAGACTAGGTGAATTAGGACAACGCAATCAGCAGCTTGCGATACTTTGGCCAAAGATTTGAAACATACTGTTCATGTCTCGTATTCCTTAACGGCATACTCGTCAATCTGGAATACGTCCTTCACCCCATTCATATGTTATATAGAATGTCTTATACTGACTACTGTCAGTCTTTTCTTTCACAACTGAATCACTCGGAGGCAGATTAACAAGGTGATAATGTTATGTGGATACCCACGAGGGTTAGGGATATAATGACATACTGGTTCAAACCTTGCAGTTCAACCAGTGTGTCATGACACCCCCAAATCTCCGAGGTAGTCATATAACATGACCACGTTCTTAATCGGTCCCAGTGTAACTCGTGCGAAATCAAGTGTAAATCTCAACGATCAATGCAAGGAGTGTCGCCATAAGTCACCTGCATTGTTGTAACTTCGAGAAGATCCTAATCTTCTCGGAGGTACAGCCCTGCAGTCGACTTTATGTCGTCAACCTTTAGATCCGCCTCGAGAAGATCTACCCCAAAACAAGCGTTACGCACTAGAGTTTAAATTACTTCTTAAGACTTTTCCCTAAGGTTAGCCATTTCCAATCCCTGGATTCATTTTCTTAAGACGACCCTCCTCCATTATTCCCATTACTTGGTAGAGGTATTAAGGTCTAGCTTCTATCAAGGAGTCATTAGAATACATCTGATTCTAAGCAACAGATTCAGACAATATCTCATAACCTATGCTTGAGATTGCCACCTGAACTCCATTGATTGCCTATCAGTTCTCTTAACTGAATTTATATCATACTTTTTAGTTTAAAGCTATGAATGATTAAGAATCCAATTTACTATTGTCCTGGTATACCTAGGACTAGGGATTAGTAATTCAATCCTGCTCGTTTAGCGTTCTCTTTTAGGCTCAATTTTAACCTATCCTCAAGAGAGACAATAATTAAATTACAATATTGCTTTTGCCAAAGCAAACTAGAACTACTAAATACTCATAAGAATTTAGTCTAATTACTTACATGCTTTCATTGTCAATCACAAAAGCATCCATATTATACAAAGATAACTATGCCTCTTCATTACGTAAACCGAAGAAGTTCATCATTCAGAATAGAATACAACACATAAGTATCAAACACTTATTTTCATTCCTTTCGAAACTCGTACAATTACATTTTATGCAACAGCATACTTGATATAATGCTAACGGAAAAGAAACATCTTTTCTCATATAGTACATCCATAAAGTCAAGCTGTAATTCATAATAAATCAAATAAACAATCTGATCAGCCTATCAGATCTGCATTACTTTTACCCTCTTACGGCAACCATCTGCAAAAATAGTCAACATGAGTCAGTTCAATGAACTGAGCATGATAAGCACTAACTTTTAAAACAATTGCAATCCATCAATTGTTTTCATTAAACACCCTGTTTAAATGAAATCAGATATTCACATAAGTAAACATAATTAGACTATGCCCTTGTAATACAGAATGATTACAATTATGTAACTCTATCATTGTTACAATTAGTCTTAATCATTTTCTAATATTTCATCAAATATTAAGAAACAAGGAACGAATGCACACAACAATCATTAAACCCAAAATCACAACGTTGGTCAGATTGTTTCATTCTCCAAAAAGGAAATAACATAACAATTCAGGATTCCACCAATATGTTACAAATAATTTCCCACTGATATTCCATTATCAATAATATTAAATAAAGGAAGAGAAAGAACCAAACCATTCATACTTCCTTTCACATAAGTTCATCACTGTACTGCCTTCACATATGAAAACAGTCAACCAGTATATAAATGAACAAGTTAGACAAGCCGCAAGCAAGATCACTGCTTAACTAAGAACAGAAACACAGCAAACTTTTGTACAGCAACTAACACATCAACAATTCATGTATCAATCCTAAGCCCAATGCTAGTTCCTTTTACACAGTAAGGCTTTGATACAAGTTGAAAACAAGAGCTACAAGCGTATCGCTGAAAACAACAACTATTGCATCAACAATCAAAGGTTTCCCAAAGGACTATGCTATGTTGCCCACACGGTACTTCCAAATCATGCACAGTCAATCGGGCAGATCAAAATGGAGGGAAACATAGCATACATATTCTTGCTCAGTCAAAATCGGACTGAAGTGAGGAAAAGGAATTCAACCAAATCGATCCTTACCTTGCAGCACGCAAGTCTTGGTGCGTTATTCGCGACTTACCCTAACAAAGTCCAAACACGAAACAGTCATCCAAACTAAGGATCTCAACAATGACAAAAAAATAGTGTCCAGGGTCGAATTCAGAAAAAGACAGAAGTGCTGGTTACCCTTCCAGAAGTTCTATGATTCAAACGGATGTATCAATTCAAGCGAATGCATAAGAATTCATACTGTCATTCATCAACCAAGCATAACAATAACCAGCCACTAAATTACTCTCAGCCAGTCACTTTATACTAATTTGTACAGGTTGAAGATATACATGTCTACATAAACATCTGTAACTCAAAATCCCAAAAAAATACGAAGGGATCCCAATGGTTCAACAAGATCGAAATGCATGTTCATCCATTAAGTCACTACAACTTAACTATATTTGGTTCAAAATATACAATGAATCATTCAATCGACTCCTCAGAGTCGTCCAAGTCACATTAGTATATATATATATATATATATATATATATATATATATATATATATATTCGCACTGTAACTGTTAAGGATTTTGCACTCATAACCACTGAACCCAACAGCAACGTACGATGACATAGATTGATAAATCCATATATGCTATTCATGGCTAACATTCAGAAAGAACAAGCGAAGCAAATCGAATATCCAATCCTAGCAAGGAAAAGCAACTGAGCCGCTTCGAACTTTCTAACAGCTTTCACATAGAAAGGAAAATGCATATACAGGAAATCTTGATCCTTTAATTACTTCAAATAACAGTAGACAAAAGCCCTGTTTCATCTTATCAGGCTTTTACAAAATTCCAATCACAAAACTTGCGGATAAATCTACATTTCCAGCAATAGAAAGCAATACGATTCAGTCATCGACTCCACTGAGTCGATACAACAAAGTACAGGTGTATTTATATTATACACCGTGCACAAGTAATCCTGCTAACCTGGTAACAAGGAAAACAACTTCCGCCAGGTCGAAAAGACTATGGTGACAATACGGTTGCCTGTTCCAGACTAAAGATTGAAAACAAATGAAACCCGAAAGTATCATTAGTCGTTGTCAACAAATCCCACGACCGAGCACCCAAAGAAGCGATAATACTAATCATTCTTACAGTATTCCTTCAAATCATTAATACAGTTTCTATATCAAGAAACAGCGACCACGAATCAAGACATACAGTGGTCCTATACTACACACAGGTATATTCTAAGGGCTCACGCTAAACAGGCCGAACATTCAAACTTTAGAATAAATACCACACATGTATAAGCCAGAATGAATACTCAAATAAATAGAGTCGAAGTTCGATTTAAACAAACACCCATCAAGAAGAAATTGAAAAATCGAACCAGACGAGATACAGTGCTAAAAATCAAACTAGATCTCATAATCATAAAAATTCATCCAATCTTCACAGAACATTTGAACAGAGTTGTTTTAATGAAGACATTTGAAAGACAGAAAAATATTTAAAGGATAGGGCCTAGCATGCCTGTTTGTTGATCAAATTTTCGAAGCAGACCACAGGAAGAGCTCAAACTTCCTTTTCTTTTCCCATGATGAAGCGACCAACAAAATTTCGCTGTCCCATTTACAATATATCCTCCATGGCAGAGAAAAGAGCCAGAGAATTTCATTCTCGCCATGCAACTCAAAGAGAACTGGTGCTATGAACAGTAAACTAGCAGAGAGAGAGAGAGAAGAAGACCGAAAATCGCGATACACCAAACAAACCTTCCAACTTCTCGTTTTGCATGCTGTTCCGCGAGCTCCGGCTCGACTCCCTAGACATTAAATGCCATTAAACCAATTTTCCCGCTTAATCTCAACTCCCACCGACCGCCGAAATTGGCGACAGTCCATCCAAAAACTCAAGTTCATTTCCAAACTTAGTAATTGCCAAGTCTGCCAAGGTTAGCCGCTGCCTAAGCCTCCGCCATATGCCTGTCCCTCATCCTTATCCTTCCCATTTATTGCCATAGAGAATAGCGCCCATGGTTCACCACCCTTCAAAGGCCCCTTCCCAAAAACTCTTAGTTAGCTAGGTGAGTATCTTAGGTTAGAGTTTTAGGGTAATGACCATGCTAACCATTTTATACTTGGTTATTATTTTAGGATCATAACACATAGCCTAGGTCTAGGTTAGACTAACAATAATCTAACCCCTAGGTTAGGTTATTGTTTTAGGTTACTAACCTTTAATAATTCAGTTTGGTCCTTCTCCTGAAAACTCGAAGAGACTTGTATCATACTTTCTAGAACATAGCCACTCCTGTTCTTATTACAGAATTGTATGTCAATGAATTATTACCTGGTCTTTAATCGAGACCTTCCAGATATACTAGATATCGGGAACCATTTCATTTCTCAAGATCAGCCTGAGTCATACTCCTGACCAGCTTACTAAATGCTTCCATACCTTGCAACCTGTTCAAGGTTCGTGATCTAATTTTATCACTTCACAAAATTAAAGCATTACTTGGATCAATTCCTCTGGTCCAAGTCTAGATATTATTGATGAATACCTGTATAATTCATTCCGTGATCAGATTAATATTCAGTCACAAAATGAAATAAATAAAAGAGTCTATTAATATTTTGACTCAGTCAAGATCTGCAATCTGCAAGAAATTTAATACATATCAAGCATGATTTCCGAATCGAGGTACACAATCCATTTACTAGAAATCACATATCAACACTTGAATGCTTAGGAGAAAGTAACAACAGTTCAGGGTGTTACATGCTTCCCTCCTAAAAGGATTCATCGTCCCGATGAATTACATATTAAACTTAACCTTCCGGTCAATCAATTTATTAGTACACAAACGATGTGTTTACTTCCATATTTAATAGTTTCAGAAATCAATGTCACCACACTTTTATTCAACCTGAATAAAGTCTACCTTAATCAGGCTTTCATAAATACTTAAAAACAATCAGTTCATAAAAGTATTTCATCAACAGATTTCATTCTGTTGCAAAAAGAGAAGGAAAAGCAGTTTTCGTCTCTTCCAGGTTTTCCCAAGTTGCACTTTCTTCGCTAAACTGGTCCCACTGGACCTTACATTGCTGAATATCACGATTCCTTAAATGCAACTGGCGAGTTTCCAGCACTCTTGTGGGTTTAACCACGATTATTCCTGGGTCTTGGACCTGCAAGGAATTCCAATTTAAAACATGTGACAGATCTGAAACGTATTTCTTAAGCAAAGAAATATGGAAAACATCATGCATACGAGATAGAGCAGGAGGCAATGCTAAACGATAAGCTACAAGGATTGATTATCTCGACAATTTCGAAAGGTCCCACATATCGTGGTGACAACTTGGCAGCCTTGCCAAAAGTTATAGAACTCTTTCTGGGTTTAACACGCAGAAAAACCTTATCACCAAGCTCAAACTTTCTATCACCCGCTTAAGGTCAGATGAAGCTTCTGTCTATCCGCTGCTCTTTATCGTTCACGAAATCACTTACTGCTGTTCCATTCTCTGTGAGAATCTCTGGTCCAATACCACTCTATTCCTCTACACTGTCCAACTTACAGGGTTTCTGCAGCCTTTCTTCCATAAGTGCTTCAAAGGTGCATCTAAGAGATGATGATAAGTGTTGTGTACTGCGAACTCAACTAATGGGAGATACTTCTTCCCACTTATACTGTTGGTTTACCATGCAATAGCATTCGCAACATGTCCTCCAAAACACTTATTTACCTCTCATTTGCCCTCCGTTTTGGATGATATGCATGAACTGAATGTTTAAAGTTTTTGTTCCTAGGCTGCGTTATTAGCGTTTGCCAAACCTTGACGTCTATTCTAGGATCCTGTCAGAAATAATCAGTTAAGTACATATCAAGCATGATTTCCTTCCGAATCGAGGTACCAATCCATTACTAGAAATCACATATCAACACATTGGAAAATGCTTAGGAGAAAGTAACAACAGTTCATTCAGGGTGTTACAATTGCTCCCTCCTAAAAGATTTCATCGTCCCGATGAATTACATATTACCTTTACCTTCCGGTCAATCAATTTATTATTACACAAACAATTTGGTTTACTAACTCTTCCCATATTTAATAAGTTTCAGAAATCAATGTCACCACACTTTTATTCACCCATTCCACCTGAATAAGCTGCCTTAATCATGCTTTTCAATAAATACTTAAAACAATCAGTTCATAAAAGTATTTCTCAACAGATTTCATTCTGTTGCAAAAGCAGAAGGAAAATCAGGTTTTCGTCCCCCCCAACAACCGGGAACGAACCACCCCAGGAGACCCCCCTCTTCCAGTTTTCCCAAGTTGCCTTTCCTTCGCAAACACTAACTGGTCCCACGGACCTACATTGCTGATATCACACATTCCTTAAATGCAAACTGGCGATTTCCTCCAGCAAAAAAACTCTTGTTGGGGTAAACCACGATTTTCCTGGGTCCTTGGACCTGCAAGGAATTCCAATTTAAACAGGGACCGATCTAAACGTATTTCTTAGCAAGAAAATATGGAAAACATCATGCCTACGAGAAGAGCAGGAAGGCAATGCTAAACGAGTAAGCTACAGGATTGATTATCTCGACCTTTCGAAAGGTCCCACATATCGTGGGACAACTTGGCAGCCTTGCCAAAAGTTATAGAACGCTTTCTTCTGGGTTTTAACACGCGAAAAACCTTATCACCAAGCTCAAACTTCTATCACCCACCCCCCCCGCCCCCCCTTAAGGTCAGCATAGCTCTTCTGTCTATCCGCTGCTTCCTTTAATCGTTCACGAATCAAGCTTAATGCTGTTCCATCTCTGTGAGAATCTCTGGTCCAATTACCACTCTACTAATCCTCTACACTGTCCCAACTTACAGGGGTTCTGCACTTTCTTTCTTTCTCCATAAAGTGCTCTTCAAAAGGTGCCATCCTAAGAGATGAGTGATAAGGTTGTTGTGTATGCGACATCAACTATGGGAGATACCTCTTCCCACTTATACTGTTGATCCATGCCATACATTCGCACATGTCCTCACACTTGATTTAACCCTCTCAGTTTGCCCATCCGTTTTTGGATGATATGCAGAATGAAGTTTAGTTTTTGTTCCTAGGGCTGCGTTAAAGCGTTTGCCAAAACTCCTTGACGTCATTCTAGGATCCCTTTCAGAAATAATCAGTTCAGGTACACATGTAACTGAAAATTTCGTGTACGAACCTCTTGCTAGCACTGGAAATCATCCTTGAGATTTCCAGCGATGAAATGAGTCTAACCTTAGTAGCTTATCTACAACTACCAGGCATAAACAATCATGTTTATTCCGGACATAGGTTAGTCCCTTGTACAAAATCCATGGTTATTCTTGCCATTTGTACTGCTGTATGCTTATGATGATCCAACAGTCCCGCAGGGTGGCATATGCTCTCCTTAACCCGCCTGACTATCCATGGCAGTGAGTCACAAAATTTATCACATCCTTTTTCATACCTTTCCAGAAGTATTGTGTTTCAAATCAGCTAGCATTTTTGTGATACCCGGTGCCCAAGAAAGGTTGAATTATGAAATTCAACTAACAACTTCTTTTCTCAAATCATTCAGGCACAGGTACATATACCCTATTTTCAAACTCAAGATTCCTTCATTATCCTAAATGAAACCTTCATAACCTTTATCTTTAGTTCTGGCAGCAAGCGCGCTGTTACTCTTGCTGAAAATATGTATCTGATTCTGAGGCACTTTTTTACCCCTCATCTTTAAACGTGAGTTCTCCACAACGTTATAAGAGTAGAATGTTCCTCCGACGACTTAGAGCATCAGCTACTCTATTCTCCTTTCCTTTGATAGAGCTGATATCAAGCCATATTGGATGAAATTCTAACCACCTCTTTTCTGGCAATTCAGATTGGGCTGATTAAAAATATTATTTCAGTCCCAAGTGATCAGTTTTTAACTCAAGGTTTTCCCCCCCCCTTAAAGTTTAAGTAGTGGTCCTCCAGACTTGAAGCGCATGAACTAATGGCAACAGCGAGCTCCAAATCATGAAGTGGCATTTCAGCTCACGGAATCTTAAGTTTTCTTTTCTACCTCATAAAGCTATGACTGATCATTTTGTAGCAAAACCCTCCAGGCCTTCCCCACGAAGCAATCGTTACACCAGTAAAATCGCCATTAGGGTCTGGTACAAAGCCAATATAGGTGCAGAAAGTCAACTGGTCTTTTCAGACTTTTGAAAGCCCTTCGCACTTTCATTCCACATGAATTTCTTATCTTTCTTCTGCAATGAAAGTTATTGTTCAGCTACCTTAGAAAATCCTTTACCAAATTTTCTATAGAAACCTGCAAGACCCATGAGCTGTCTTACTTCATGCACATTCTTTGGTACAGCAGGCCACTCATTTTCTTGTCCACTATTTTTGAAGGCTTACGCGATTCCTTCCTTACTTATGACATGACCCAAAAGCGAACTTTCAGAATATAGAAGAACATTTGGATAACTTACCATACAACTTTCTCTTTCTCAAAATACCCCAAAACTATCTTCAATGCTCATTGTGCTCCTTACGCTCTTAAATAAATAGTAATAATTCTATAAAAATATCATTTTATCTATCGGACTGAGTTTAGCCATATCCTATTTTCTCATGTCATCTTATCATATCTACAACATGTCTCTAAGAACCGCTATGCCGTAAGTGATTTCACTCAAGATATCAGTAAACTCGACCATCAATTCCTTTGGGTCTAACTAGGATCAATATTTTAACGGAACTTCAATCTGAGCTATAAGCTTGATCTCTCAGTGAGCTCAAATGTTTCAACGCTGAGCTATTTCCTTTCTCCCAAAAAACATGCTTGACTTTCTGAGTGACTCGTTGAAGATGCTCATATAATTACAAAGCAAATTATGCTCCATGAATATTCTGATATGAAACAGTTCCACCTCTATGAGATCCGTTTCCATGAGTTGCATCGTAAAATAAATTTAATCAAGTCTCCCGGGTAACACTCTTACTGTCACTTAATCGATTTTTATAGGAATATCTTGAAGGAAAATCTCAAATTTGAGGATGCATTTGATGTTGATCAGATAAACACATAGTTGGACGACCTGCTTGTTGGAAGCACTCAAAAAGGCTTCTGCTATACTGCAACATGTCAACTGCCTGTGCACCAAATGCTCGGCCGAGGAAGGTCTGAACAACGCCAGCGAAAATATATATACTGTATTCACTAATACCCTGGCCCGGCATTCTTGCTGTCTCTGCGAGCTTACCATTGAAAAATTATCTCGAGTAGGCCTCTCAGTTTTGCATTAATCAATGAGTCCTGGAATTGTATCCTAGAAACCATCTTTAATGTATCCACACGAAACGAGTTGCCTTGAATTATCCATCATGCTCGATGAGTCCCATTGATAGGGATCCATCATGTGTCTCTATTTGCGGAACAATCTCCATTCATTTTATGGCACTCTTGATGCCTTGGCTTGCGTTTGAATCACCCTAGCTCTGTAGAATGTGTCCTAAAAGAAGCTCACCACATGATCTCCAAAATGAACGAGCCACGAAGATGAGTCCAAACTCTTTATCTCTGCCTTCGCTTCCACCTGTGGCTTGAACCTTTCCAATTCATTGAGACTTTATTGATAGCTCAAACTGACTCTCCCTAACTTGGCCTTCACTTCCGCATGCATCAATCTCTACCGAGATCCTTATAGGGTTCCCTTCATTTGTCAATTTTCAATGAGCTATATTTTGCATTAACAAGACCTCGTCGAGCTCTTACAACTGAGAGTCCCCACTGAGATGATTTCTATTTGACACCAGGTTCTTTATCAACTCGACCCTGAACTCTCCACTGAGTTGAGATCAACTGGGTGCCTTTCGATGCTAGGCGATCTCTTCATATGCAATTTAGGAATTATTTTTTAATTATTGCATCTCGTTAATAACCGAAGGTGGGTTCTTGGGACTATTATTTCATTTTGAACATGACAGGACCCCCTTGTCCAATCTTGCCAGGTGTGCAAAATTGGATAACATTTTTGGTGACCTCTCGGGGATGATTGCCTGCTAAGCATGATTCCAGTAGCCTTAAGTCATCCATTGGGCATGGAGTCTATGTTGGAATCCTGAAAGTAGTATGATTTTCTTTGACACATCCCGGAATCTCCTTGAGCATTTCCGATATCCTGGACCTCCTTGGAATGCTAAGCATGAAGTATATTGAATCTGTTGAATGCTTGACATCCATGGAACATTGCAAAAATTTGAATGAAGCAGATTTTGAAACTCTTATGGAAACCTTGAACCTTTCTTCTCCTTGACACCTTCCAATGATGAAACAATGTGCAGAACAACACAAAACACAACAACAAGGAAAGCAAAACAACAACACACAACAATGTGCATAAGCACTTGGAGGAAAACACCTAATTTAACTGTACAGGGGGTGGAACGCTTCTCAAAAACAAGCTTTGAGATGTATCCCATTCACATGAATGGGCAGTTCTTCTCCATTGAGCCTAGATAGACGAAATGAATTTGCCTCTTTGCAACTTGTGATGATGTATGGCCCACTCCAAAGAGCGTCAAACTTGGCATGCTTGCCTGGTTTGGCCCTGTCTTCATCCCATTTGAGAACTAAATCTCCCTCTTGAAAATGCCTGTCGGATGCCTTCTTGTCAAAAGATTTCTTAACTTGAGCCTGATGTTGCTCCAAAGTTTTCATAGCCTTGTCTCGTACTTCCTCTAACTCCATGAGTTCAGCAAACCTTACTGTCAGAGGATCACTCTCTATAACTTCAAGTTGATGAGCTAACTCCAAAGAAGGTAACTCCAATGAGAGTGGGAGTTTTGCCTCTCTTCCATATACAAGAACGAAAGGAGAATTTCCGATGGCCCTTTTAGGTGTGATCCGATCTGCCCATAAGGCAGTCTTAAGCTGTGTATGCCAAGTCCTCTTGTTAGTCTCCATTGTGCGCTTAATAATCCTTATGAGGTTTTTGTTGCTAGACTCAGCCAATCCGTTTCCTTGAGGATAGTAATTGGACAAAGTTTTGAGGTATACCCCATTTTTAACAGCCCATTCACTCAATTTCATACCAAGAAAAGCCAGCGCATTGTCTGAAATGACTGTAAACGGAACACCGAACCTCGTCATTATACCTTCCAAAAAATCTAGAACTACCTTTTCATTGCTCTCTTTTAATGCTACCACCTCTGTCCATCGAGTAAAATAGTCTGTTACGGTAAGGACCCACTTATGTCCGTCACTAGATGGAGGATTAATCATTCCGATGAAGTCCAACCCCCATTGAACAAAGGGTTGATCCACTTGAATTGGATGCAATGGAAGAGCTGCCAGCTTCTGCTTACCTGTGAAAAAGGCACATTCTTTGCATTTCCTTACCCAAAGATGGGCATCCTCGAATAAATCTGGCCAATAGTAGCCAGCTCGCATGATCTTGGTAGCTGTTGTTCGTGCGGAATAATGTCCTCCAGATAGGCCATTATGAAATTCTTCTAGTATCTTACTTACCTGTTCTGGTCCTATGCACCGAAGGAGAACGCCGTTCAAATCTTTTCGAAAGAGAATGCTATCTACCAAAACATATGGGATAGATTGAAGATGGAAAGTTCGTCTTTGGTTTTTATCCATGTTTGTCGGGTATGCTCCTGAGAAGATGAAATTCTTCATTTTGGATAACCAGTCAGCTTGATCAACATCCTCATCAGTATTTAGGAGTGTCACGTCCTCATTACTTTTTGATTCCATGTCTGTTGCAAGTTGCTGACATAAACCCTTACCTCTGACAAGTTTAGTGACTTTGATGTGCACGTCATACTCCATTACCTTTGTGATCCATCCAGCACGCTTTTCGTTCATTTCTTTGTTTAGCAAAAACTCCTTGACACCTGGATGAGACACCATCAGATGAATCTTGTTGTTGGACAACATGTGCCTGAATTTCTTCAAAGCTCGAATAACCGCAAAGACTTGCTTTTCAATGAATGAGTATTTGAACTCGTAGTCTTTGAGGGATTGACTGAAGAAAGCGATTGGTTGCTCCATCAGGTTGTTGTTTTGTTGGGTGAGGATCCCTGAAATGCTCTCTTGACCTGCAAAAGCATAAAGGATAAAATCTTTGTCAAACCTGGGGTTCACAAGCGTGGGAGCTTGAGAAATGGCTGTTTTGATGGCTTCAAAGCTTTCTCGTCCTTCCTTTGTCCATGAGAATGGCATGTTTTTCTTTAGCATGGCTGTCAGTGGTTTAGCCAATGTCGTGAATTGAGGGATGAATCTCCGCACGAAATTTATGGTTCCCAGAAAACTCTGGAGGCCCTTCTTGTGACTTGGGAGAGATAAGGACATAATTGAATGAATCCTGGCTGGATCGATTGATAATCCTTCTGCTGAAACCACATGCCCCAAAAATTTTCCCTCGTGTACTGCGAAAATACATTTCTTGGGGTTAAGTGAAACCCCAAATTCCCTACACCTTTGGAAAACTTTCCTTAGATGCGTGATGTGATCTTCTGCATGCTTAGAGTATACAGTTATATCATCAAGGTAAACTAAAATAATATCATTGATTAGTCCCTTAAATGCCATGTCCATGGCTCTTTGGAAAGTAGCCCCGGCATTGGACAATCCAAATGGCATTTTATTGTAGGCATACGTGCCCCACTTGGTAGTGAAAGCCGTTTTGAATTGGTCGGATTCTTGGACTAGGATTTGATTGTAACCTGAATATCCATCGAGCAAAGAAAATCTTTGAGCTCCTGCCACCGTTTGAAGGATCTGCTCCATCGATGGAAGAGGATAATGGTCTTTTAATGATGCACGATTCAAATCCCTGAAATCTACGCATAACCGGATCTCTCCGTTCTTCTTCCTCACGGGCACCAAATTGGCTACCCATGAGGAATGCTTGATGGGAAAAATTATACAGGCCTCGATGAGCTTGGTTAGCTCCTTTCTCATTAGTGGCTCAATTTTGGGATTAATTGGTCTCTGTTTCTGACGAACTGGCTTAGCATTAGGATCCAGTTCGATGGTATGTTGTGCTAGACCTAGATCAAAACCACGCAGATCTTTATAGCTCCATGCAAAGATGTCATGATACTCTTGAAAAAGTTTGATGAAAGCTTCTTTCTCCTTAGAAGTACACACTTTTCCGATCTTGAGAAATTTTTCATTTGATACTTCAACTTCCTCAAAATATTCTTCTTTGACCACCATGTTAGGGCTTTGTCTTTTGGCTTGGTCATCTGAATTGAAAATGGATTCCAAAGTGACTAAACCTTTTGGTAACTTGTTGCTTTTCAATTGGATAATTTGTTCACCATATGAATCTTGCAACTTATCTTGATTTTTTGCAGCAAACTCCGCCTCTTCTTGTAGGAAGAGGACAATTTGGTTGTCACTATCGAACACTTGCCAACTACTCACATTATCAGGGACTGCTGGTCAAACCACCATTTTAACAAATTGCTGCCCTTCTTTCATGATATCAACTGGTATGTTGTATTGTGAACCAATTGTAGCAAGCCTATCTGCATCTTGATTTTGACCTCTAGGAATTGCATGGATCCCAAAAGCTTCGAAATCTTCAATCAGGTCCCAGACTCGGTTCTTGTATGATCTTAAAAGATCATTTTTGGATGCACTACGTGCCGAAACTTGATGAACAACTAACTCACTATCTCCAAAAACAGTTAGGGCCTTGATTCCCTTCCTTTGGGCTAGTTGAATTCCTTGCACAAGAGCCTCGTATTCAGCAACATTGTTGGTGCAACTGAACTACAACTGGAAAGATGAGAAGTACTTATCTCCCTCTGGAGAAATTAACATAACACCAGCACTGGATCCATTCTTACTTCTTGAGCCATCGAAGAACAATTGCCACAGTCCTTTAGAATCACTTGGTGTTTTGACAAGTTGTGGTATGATCGTATCTTCTTCATGGATACAGTAAGTACCTAATCCTGTTTCTTCCAAGACCAGCAAACCAGCTTCTTCTTCTGCCAATACATCAGTGTAGGGATCATACTGATGATCTCTACTTACTTCATCTAGCAAAGTATCAGGGACTTCTTCAACAAGGGTGGTTGGTTCATGATCGGCATCTTCCTCTTCGGGATCGCCGATGGTGTAATTTCCATTTATGGGACTAGCAGTGTAGGGTTCTACATGATTATGGCAGATTGGTTCTGCCCTTATAGTTACTTTGGTTCCGTATCGAGTCCTGAGAATCATATGTGACCAATCGGCTGATAGGTAACCGCCCATCTTGGCAGTGAAATCCCGTGATAGGCAGATGGCAAAGAGAGGAGGGAGATCGATGACCGATATGTCTTGGGTGAATGACAAACTTGGGCATGCATGAATGGTAAGTTGAAGTCCTTTGATAACCCCAACAGTCTTAACAGTTGTGCCATCCAGTTGAACAACCCCTCTTATAACTGGCACATATTGTATGCCTAGTACATCTACAATTTGTTTCGGCATGACAGAGCTACTGGCACCAGAATCGATCATGCAATTATGTACCAGGTGGTCGCCAATGATCAGGGAAATGTAGAATGGTGGTGGTTTGTTTTCCGTAGGAATGATTTTCCCTTCCGGTTGACACAAATTTGTAGCATTTGTCACTCCATGGCTTGGTGATCCGCTGGTTGTACTAAAACTGTTCAGAGCTTCTCGCAACAAGTTTCTTTGGGAAGGAATCGAGAGTGCATCCCACATGGTAACGCTCAGATTGGTTTTCTTCATTTGTTCTACTATGCTGAAGGGAATTGCTCCAACTTTGATGACACTTTTTTGGGCATTGGGGTCCTCCTTTGGAAAATGTTTGTTGGGTACCGTGATGCCTGGAGAACCATCTTTCCCTGCGGTGTGGCTAGCCGGTGTTTCTGGTGATTTCTTTCCTACATTTTTGTCAACTGCCATTTGAAACCCAGGTTGAGAAGTGGATGCCAGATCAGCTTCGAGAGGTTGAGGCTCCATTGCTCTCTTTTTGGAATGAGTGTTTGCCGCCACTGATGAAGAATCTATATTCAATCCACAAAAATCTTCTTCTTGCCAGTTTAGCAACGTGGATTCTTCAGGTGCCTGCGGTTGATCTGCTGCTTCTTGCGTAGATGAATTGTTTGTTAACTCTGAAGGGGTAGATACACTTTGAACCATAAGGGCCTGGCTAAGAACCCCATTGGGACAAAGATTTTGATTGTGAGGTTGAGAGCAAGGATAACACCATTCGTAGTCTTGAACTAGATTATTTTGAACAGGTACTATAGCTCTAGATGAGCTAGCTGCAAGAGGGTTCTGAAAGTTCAAGGGCCTGACATTTGCAACTTGACTTGTAGTTTGATTTTGAGGCTGATTGTTTCCTTGAAAAGGAGGACGGTTAGCCTGATACTGCTGATTTTGTGGCTGATACGGACGATTGTATTGAAATTGTTGCCTTTTGAGTGCAACGAGCTCATTTCCAAAATTTTGCAGTAGTGACTTGACTTCAAATAGGTCATTTGAAGAGGTAGGGAAAGATTGAGATGGTTTCCTGGAGTCTACTGGAATAGGAGCAATGATAGGGTGATGATTCGTAAGATCTGGAGAAAAGGGCATTGGTGGTCGTGGAGCTATCTTTCCAACCTGAATCAAAGAATTCTCTGCACTTATGGCAACTTCGTAAGCATCAGGAAGTGTAGTCCCTCCCATGGACTGGATCATAACTGCTACATCGCTATTCAAGGCTCACAAATAGTACAAGAATGCATTATGTGCAGAAGGCTTTACGAGCACCGGAATCCTATTCCAAGTCCTATGGAATCGGAAGTTGAAATCACTCATGTATTCTTGGGAAGCTCTCTTTATGGTAGTAAGTTGTTCCAAAAGTGATAGGTGATCACTTTTGTCTTCAAATTGTTTACATAGCTTTTCTCCCAACTCGTCCCAAGTGGTTATAGTGCCAACACCTAACCCGCGAAACCATTGAAGCGCTTTTCCCTTGAAAGAGGTAGCAAGAAGTCTAACTGCAACGTTGTCTTCGGTGATATTATGTACTGCACAAATGCTGGCTACATCAAAGATATGCTCCACTGGAGTAACGTGAGTTTCCCCCATGTAGAAGGGTAAACTTTTGAGTGCCGCAACAGGTATCGGGTCACGTTGAGCCAACACGAGAGGACTGCTTGCATTGAAAGGGGGAAAAACTTGGTTCCTCGCCATAGCAACGAAAGGTTGATTGTTCCTGGGTGGAGGAAATCTTCCGTAAGGAGGAGTTGAATGACCCCTACTAGGTAAATCTGCAACTGGGGATGTGGAAATGCCTCTTCTACTTCTCTTTGGAGGAGACAAGGAAAGTTCGATATGCTGATACTTTCCTTTCTTTGAAGAAGCTCTTGTCTGAATTCTTCGCATAAGTTACTGCACTGAGGTATTTGGATTTTTCTAATCCAAAGATATAGAGTTTGGTGCCTATTTAACACATGAGATTCACAGGTACTTTATGACTTTTTTAAGTGAGAAGAGAAGTACCAACTCTCTGTCCCACCGGGCGTGCCAAAAATTGTTATTGCCAAATCACTGCACCCCCCGAATGGCCAGAATGTGAATAAGACGTTTGGTGTGATTGGGACACATGGGATCACCTCTCAAGCTGTGGGACTTGGGCTCGAGGTGAACCTCCGGAGAAGGCCGGCTTCCTCTTCCTAAACTAAGTGTTGTACTACTCCTAGTGTAACAAAAATGATTATCTAGTCCTATGCTAACATTTTCATGGGGTTTTAGGGAAAGAGATTTACAGAAATGAAACTATACTAGGGATGGTGATGCACCGAATAAAGGGTGTCTTCAGATTCAGGAAGGGTTAATTTGAAGAGGGTGTGTGCACCACAGGTCAACTTCACCTACTGCAACTTAGAGAGGGTACAGGATACCACAGGCTAAGAGACACGCGTTCCCTTTGTTAAACTTTATCAGACTAGAGAAATATACCAGTTTCCCAGTGAAGAAGGATGAACTCAAGAAGGGTGAACAGACACCACAACTCAACTGCATGCAATACTCCACCACTCGATAAGCACAGAACTCCAAGAACCTGCAATAGAAACTTAAACTTGCACAGTGTACCTGCAAGTATGAGAAAGGCACAAAGAAGCATAGAAGGATGAAAGGACCAAGATTAGTCACAAAACACACACTTTTATTGCTTCAATAACATGCACAATGCATCATACATTCAGAAGAGGCAATAGTTGCCATTACAGTCTTGAAGAGGAGGCTTGAAAGTTCTCTCAACACACAAGAACAACTTGCAGAAGAGAGAGGATTCTTGAAAAGTATACACTCTTGCCTGAGATATCTAACTGTCCAACTTGTCTGAACTGTTGGAACCCTTTGAAATGAGCTTCCAACTTACATTTATAGAAGAATATGTGAGAAAGAAGAGGAAATGGTCATAATTACATTCCTAAAATGAAGGCCCATGATGTATTTATTACAGTTAGTTGAACCACCTGAGAAGGTTCCATCATGGGTCATTAATTGCCTGATGACCTAGTCTTCTCAATTAATTAAAAGAATATTTAAATAAAATATTTAAATAATAATAATAAATATTATTATTAAAATATTTAAATAAAAATATTAATTTAATTAACATAATGTTGGGACCCCCCCCGTTGACCCGTTTGACTTGAAGAGGAGGGGGGTCCATGTGGATAGAGTCTGCACAAATCTCAACTCGGTGAGCTTCGAATCCTCTAACTCGGTGTTGCAATTGATTTTGAACCCCACACCAACTCTTTCCTCATCTTGGCAATCGGTACCTTTTGCATTGAGTCCTCCGAATGGTGGGCTATCAAACTTGATTCTTACCATTTTGCTCTGTTAACTCGAAGCCATTTATGCATTCCTCGTTCAAACTTCATGAAACATCACCATGAGCTCCCTGTGAAGTCACTGAGCTCTTCATCCAGCAAACGATCTTGCCTTTCCTGGGCTCAAACTCACTTGAATACTGAGCTTAACCCGAAATATTGTAAAAAGAATGGTTTTACCACAATGCTCACGGTTCTTCCTCATCATATAACACTTGCAGTAAGAATGTTTTAGCTTTGCCATAATAAGCACAATTGTACCTTCCAAATGATGAGAAAATGCCATTAACAATAAAGACCTAATGCTGCCATGATGATGACCTAGGCTTCATGCCCATAACATCTCGATAGACACCCTTGAGACTGATTTTTTGGCCAAAGAGCCCTTCGGTATTTTTGCAGTGCACTCGGCAATCTCGGATCCAATCAACAATTATGCCACTATTGGGATCTTAGTATGGCATAGGTAGCTGTGAGCTACACAATATAATCATTTTTCAGAAACTAAAAAGATCCTTCATGTTACAATTTGCAACACATAAAAGGAGCCCTTCAAGAAATACATTGAACAACTGGGGCAGCGAAGAGGACCTTGAAAAAATGTACAGGTAACAACCATATGAATTCTTCCTTAGTCGTGGATCAAAGCTAATAGAAATAAAGCTTGATAAGATTAGCTTGAAACTACAGTATAATCGTCCATTGAAAAAAAACAGTTTCTCTGAATCCTGGTAAAAGAATACTTTTATTGTCTGATTGGACGTACATAATGGAAGGGTATAAATATTGCGTACTGCCCTCCCACTTTCTCAAAGAGACCATTTACGAGTAACAAGGATGCAGCATGCAAAATGGCCCGACTAGGTATTTCAGAGTTGACCTTCACATTCAATTATGTTTCTAGGAGAAGGAATGCTGAGCAATATGAATCGTTTCATTCTGCACCGTTTTAAACCTTCATCTCCTGGTTCGGGCAAATTTTATGAAGCCTTGAATGGTCGTGACTCTACAATCCATCGTACACGGCAGTGAATATTTGTTTCCTACAGTTGTTGCTGGAAGCGTTCAAAAGACTTCTACTGTGTTGCACGTGCCTGCTACCTAATACGTGGGATCCAGTTTGAGCTCAATGACCACTGAATGTTGGACAAGTTTTCAGAAGTGTACGCTCAAACCTCTCACATGAGCCATACCCATGAAAGCTCTTATCGTGGCACTGGCTAGAAACTTGAATATGCTGGCAAAGGTGAAAACTGATCAGGTCAGGCATCTGTTCACTGCATTCGGTGAAACATGAACAAGGTGAGGAAAATAACTCGTGTCTATTGGAAGCACTCAAAAGAAGCTTCTACTGTATTAATGAACACACCTGCTTTGATCTCTATGCACTCACCTCCACTCGGCGTGATGACTCGTTCCTCCAACCTGGCATTTGACTCCACATACATGCTCTGATAGATTTACATAGCCTTGTGGAAGTCTGATGATGGTTTTCCATCTTAATATTTCCGCGCTTGGCAGTGTTTTCCTGAATCTCCCCTTCACGGAAGTTTGAACCATGGTTTGCCAAACCAATATCTCCACACCTGGCAGTTTGACCAGATTTCTCCCATTTTTTGGCAGTAGACTCAAACTTCTCCCATGTCAACGGGATTTCTTCTTTGGCTTTGACAATCACACGTCATTTCCCTTGGCAATGCTCGGCCTTATTTTCCACGTCCATGGATTTGGCGTGAACTTAATTCACACCAAGAAATTTTAGCTTTCTTCCATTTTGGCAAGACCTCTGACCAATCATTTCTTTCAAGCTCTAGGGATTTTCATGACCCATTCGAGCAATCAAGCTTTGCAAACATGGATATTGCAACTTGGCTCCACTCTATGTCTAATCCCCGAACTCGTGGCTATAAAAATTATCATTTGCCATCATCCGAAAACCCACTTGGCTCCTTTATTTTCACTCAAGTATGTTAATAGGTACAACTATGTCTCTCCATGAACCATTATGGAGCAAGTGAGTTCACTCAAGATATCAGTTTCTTGAATATAATTCCTTTTGGACTAACTAGGATCCTATGACCTAATGTCACTCACTTCTTTCAATCTGAGCGTAGGGAGATTCATTTATCTTGGTCAAATCGATTTCAACGCTGTAGCTGATTTAAGGTTGATAATCTACCGAAAAAGGTGCATGCTTTGACCCGCTTAGTGACTTTTGAAGATGCTCATAAATTGCAAAGCAAATTATGCTCCATGAATATTCTAGATATGAAACAGTTCCACCTCTATGAGATCCATTTCCATGAGTCTACCCCATCGTAAAATAAATTTAATCAAGTCTCCCGGTAACACTCTTACTGTCACTTAATCGATTTTTATAATGGCATATCTTGAAGGAAAATCAAATGTGAATTTGAGGATGCATTCGATGCTAAACAGATAAAAACATAGTTGGTGATAATGTACCTGCTTGGAAAGCGCTCAAAAGCTTCTGAATACTGCAACATGTCAACTTCCTGTGCACCAAATGCTCGGCCGAGGAAGGTCTGAACAAGTGACAGCCAGCGAAAATATATATACTGTATTCACTAATACCCTGGCCCGGCATTCTTGCTGTCTCTGCGGGCTTACCATTGAAAAATTATCTCGAGTAGTCCTCCCAGTTCTGCATTAATCAATGAGCCCTGGAATTGTATCCTAGAAACCATCTTTAAGGCATCCTTCTAAACTGAGTTTGATTGAATTATCCAGTCATGGATCGACTGCTCCCATTGATAGGGCTCCAATCAATATCGAGCTCTGGCGTGCAACGATCTATTCATTTTATGGAATACTCTTGAAATGACCTTGGATTGCGTTTCGAATCTCCCCTAGCTCATGCAGAATGATGTCCTAAAAGAAGCTCACCACTCTGATCTTCTCTGGCCTAGTCACAGAATGAGTCGAACTAGCTTCATTAGCTGCCTTCGCTTCCAGTGGCTTAACCTTTCCAATTCATTGGTGGACTTTAGTTGAGTAGCTCTGAACTAGTGTGAGGCCAGTGTCTATGTCTGGCCTTCACTTATGGATGTTGGGCTCGATCTCTTGGGTCATAACCGTAGATTCAGGAATTATTTTGTAATTATGGTCATGCTTGATAATCAAGTCCTGTCGAATCCTAGGTTTCTCAATAATCTGGGACTATTATTTCAGAATTGAACAGCTGTGGACTTCCCTTGAATATCTCCAGGTGTGCAAAATTGGATAACCTGGATTCTTAGGCTGGTATCTATGCCTGTGAGGTGTCTCCTACATCTGGTTGTGGAACCAAAGGATCACAACCGAACATTTGCTCTCTTTCAAACCCTTCTACAGTCATGTGGATGTTTTCCTAGGGTAATCTGTAGTTTGGTGATTTGACCAAAATGTGTGCTTGGTCGTCTTCTATGTTTAACCCTCTCAACTGGGAATCTGATTTGTTGCAAGCTCTATTGTTGTTTGGAAGACTTGTATCCTAAGATTTTGATCTATATCAGTTATTGCTGTGATGAGATTGGGCTAGGGCACGATTGGCTCGAATATGTATTCCCTGGGCTCCCTAGGTCCCGTGATTGTCATACAAAAGTAAGCAATGTAAAACAACTGTAGCAAAATAAAATTTAACTACGTTAGAATATTCTATAGCATATATGACCTCTATTTTTGTATTTTCTGATGAAATATAAGAATGATTTTAAAAGCAACTATTTAATATATCTAGAAATTTGACAACTAAATAATGAAAAATATTAAAACAAACAAGATAACCGAGTGTAGCTATTTGTCTGTGCAATTTGTAGATCTATTCTAAATAATGAAATAACTGATCTAATCTATTTGCAAGATTCTCGATCCTACCTCAGAAGTGAGGAATGAATCATAGTTTCTCAGAAACTATCAATCCCCACAACTTCCCTGGCAATATCGAAAGTAAAATTAACTGAAATAAAGCAATTAACTACTCTATTTGATATGATTCTAACTTAGAACTTTGAAAGCTAGAACCTGGATTCCGCAGAACAGTGGCGAATCCGATGGTGTGTGTGATCTTGTCCCCTCAGTGTGATCTCCTCGTTCCTTCGTGTTCACGTGGATCCAGAAAAGCATGTAATGCTAGCATCAACAGAAGTAGATATTGGGACAAAGGACAAGCTTCAAGATACAGACTGAATACAATGTGAGTAGGAGAGGGATAGCGCAAGAGTACAGAGCTTGGCTTATGCAATTCCTAGCGGGATTTATTGCGAGTCATGCAACATGAAACGTCCAGAACCTGAAACTATCCTGTTTGAAGAACAAAACCTGCAACTTTAATGGCTTCCTATTGAAAACAAACTATAAAACAGCTACTCCAATGGATTGGATAAAATAACAACAGTGACTTATCACAAGATGGATATGTGGCTTAATGACTAACAAGATGGAACAACACTAACTAAGCATGTAATGAAAGAAACTAAGAATTCTAAGCAAAATGAAAACTAAATCTATTGCAAAGAGAAATCAGAGGCAAATTTGAGGGGCCATTTGCTTGAGCATAAGCCAAATATTTATAGCATTTGCATTTACCCAAGGTAAAACCAAATAGAACTCTTAAACTATAAACAATGGCAAAACACTATTCCAGGGAACCAAAATCATAAATGCAAGCCTTATGGCGGTGAAAGAAAGCTGGTAAAACGTTGAAATTACGTGAGTCGTGTTAAAAGAGATTTCTGGAAAATGCGTAAAGGACCGCCGCCCTGAGCAGGGCGGCGGTTACAGGACCGCTGCCCTGTTCAGGGCGGCGGTCACGAGACCGCCGCCCAGGCAGGGCGGCGGTTTCGTCACTGAAGAGAAAAAGGCCAAGAAAAGAGGGGAAAAGGGGAAAACAAAGCACGCGGGGGCTAAGCGGGGCATGCGGGATGTTAACGCACACTTGGAGATCTTTTCCGGATCCCGAACACCTTGCGAGGAGACCTGTATCATCATTGGGGCACTTGTTACATTATTCCGGCAGTACAGTACCTTACAATTTTGGGTACGTACATATTGCCCCCTCGGAGAAGTGTTTTAGCCATGAAGAGGCGTAAAACGGTGGGTCCGAGTATGGCAGTCCCGAAATGGGAAGTTAGAAGTTATACCTGATACGTCCGTGTGTTGAAATGACGCCCTCCAAAATTCCCGCTACCTGCAAAATGAAAAGAGAACTCAAGTGCAGATAGACACAATAGTTTGGAAAATAAACGCTAAAATAATAGGAAATGAGAGCGTACCATTTGTGCAGGGATAAGAACTTACCTCCGTCGGCACTCCAAACCTGTGAAAAGGCATTTAAAATGTAATCAGGGTGCTATATATATGAAAGTGGGCCCATTTTCCTATTCATTTGTGCAAGTTGATTTGATTGATTTTGAGCTCTGGGACCCACGGTGACGGTTTCTTGCGTGAGTAGAGTCAAAATGTCCGTGACAAGATAGTGATCATGCCTCCACAAGCGGAACATCGACCCGCTGAGATCACAGGTTAGTTTTCTTCAATTTATCCTTTTTACCCCCTTAATTTTGAAATGCTAAAATCTTTGTCATGGGGGGGTAATTTTTGAAAATGTTAGTGTTAAAAGGTCCATCTAGGGGGGGCGCCTACTAGGTAGGCTTTGCATTTTAGATAAAATGGGGAACTTGTTTTGTACATTTTTAGGGCTTTTTAGGTTTAAAAACCCGCGTGGGTTTTCAGGCCACGACCGTCGCCCTAGTCCAGGGTGGCAGTTACACACGACCACCGCCCTTTAAGGGCGGCGGTTACAACCGCCAATCCAAGGCGGCGGTTGCAAAACCGCCTCCCTGCTCAGGGTGGCGGTTTTGTACAGAATGCAAAAAGATCATCTGTTTGAAATTGTTTTTGCATTTTATGACAAAAACAATTTCAAACAACAAAAGCCCACAAAAGCTATGTATGAAATGAGAAATCATACATGCTCTAATTGGAAACATGCAAAGTGTGCACATTGCACTTCTTTTGTTGAACACAAACCTATCCTACCCTACTCTAACCAGAGAAATGAGAAGCTTAAACAAAACCTTATACAAGTAGGGAGAAATATCTTCCCTTTCTCACAAAATGTGGCCATGTAAATAATTTGGCACTAAGCATGGCCTTAAGTAAGATTGAAAAACTGATTTTACGCTGGTTTTCCACCTTTTTCTTCAAAGTATCAACAAACAAAAAAAATACCTCTTTTAGTTTTCTTTGTATTTGGATTCAAGAGGCATTGTTGTTAAATGTTGGTATACTAAAGCTCTTTCTCATTCTTTGAAGTCAGCATGACTAGTTACAACTGTGTCTTTGGCTCCAAGCTAGCTAGATACTTGATTGGGTAAGGGGATTTAAGAACCAATGGGCTGATCCTTGTGATTTTTCCATTCCTTGGAATCTCATCCCCATGAATGGGGGAATCCTGCAGACTTTCCTCCTGAAGTAGACTATTTGCAAGGTGATCTGAACTCTTATTTTCCTCTACAAACAACTCTACCTCCTTCAAAACAACATCCTATGAGTCTAACTAACTTCCCCTTGAAGTATATGCCCTCTTTTGTTCACTTTTCATAATTTCATCTTCCCAATCAGAGTCATATCATTCTTCAATGGTTCTACAATCATCAAACATGATGATACTGGTTGGGCATGATGCATAGGTGAGGGACTGTTGATTACTTGCATTGTTAGACACAGAAGATGTGGAAGAAGATGGAAGAAGGGGAGAAATAGGAATGGATTTCCTTTGGCCAACCTAAATGAGAATCTTCCCAAATAATATGGAAATCTCAAATGCCCGAGGAAGAGTGCTACCTCCTAGAGTTTGTATCAATACAACCAAAATAGAATCAAAGGTCCTCAAATAAAACAAGAATGTTATACATTGTGAGGGTTTGAGTTCTTGAGGAATTCTATACTAGGTCCTCTCAAATATGATGTTGAAAACTGATATGTATTCCATTGAATCCCGATGTATTGTGTTAAGAGTTTCCATAAGGATAATGACATCTACATTCTCCTTGAACTGGTTGTAGAATAGTTCTCCCAGATGATTCTAAGTGAAAATGGATATTGGAGCCAAACTACTGAACTGATCTTTATCTTTGCCTCTGAATGATGAAACAATAAGCCTAAGGAAAAAAACGTCTTCAATGATATTGTGAATTGTACAATGGTTTTCTATATCTTGGATATGATTAATAAGAGATTGATCTCCATCTTTATTAAAAAGAGACAAGTTTATTAGGGTTGTTTTGGGGATATAATCCCATTTCTACAAATGGAGGGGAGAGAAAAGCTAAAATGAAAATGGAGGAGCTCTTTGGAGAGCCATGGATGAAGTGAAAACATTAAAATGAATGGAATGGTGAAAGAAAAGAAGGAAATAGATGAAATAATGAAGGGAAAGGTCTGCAAATGAGATAATGGGTTTTTTGAATTAGTGGAGTCACCAAATTTGTTGAGAAAATACCTCCAAGTGACGAATACCATCAAGAACACATCAATCATGCGGGTATGAAGTTGTAAATATCTTCAAAATTTGTCCCACTAGGCGTGCTAAAACTTTTGGAGCTTAAAATTGCACCCTTCCTTGAGTCATAGACAACCTAGGATTTTGAGGCAACATGGGACTGTCTCCAAGTTGTGGGACTTGTACTATGAGACAAACCTCTAGAGAAGGTTGGCTCCTCTACCTAATCCTAATGCTAAAACTACTCCTAATGCTGGAAATGAAGCTATTTAATCCTAAACTAACATTTCAGGGGACCAAGGTTAGAAGGAGATGCATGAAAGGGAAATCCTAAGCTAAAAGGCAATGATAACACTAGAAAAAGGGGCGATGATCACTTTATGAGGAAAGGTGGGGAATAATGGGCATAGAGAGGGAAAATAGAAGTGCCACAACTCAAAACGACATTCAACTTGTCACTTTTTCCTGAAATACAATCAAAATGGATCTTGTAAATGAAAGAAAGATACACAATAGTAAAAGTCAGGCAAGAATGCAAATATAGCGAGCTACGGCAGAAAAAATGTGCCAAAAAATATATTTTATTACTTAAAATATGCACAATCCATTACAACTAAAATAGAAGGAAAGAAAATATCCACAGAGGCCAAAATGAAGGTTCGCCACTCATAGCTTCTCGAGAAACCTTTTTTACAAGGTTCCTTTATAGTTTTCAATGTCCATCTCTTTAAAAATGAAAGATTTTACAATATATAGATCAAGGAAGAAAGAGAAGAGAGAAAAGAGAGGGAAAGAGATCAGATTTGATCTTTTCATTAATGAATAACTCTATCTTTCCCTATAACATGAATTTTCAAACTATAAGCACTATTTTCATGCATTAAATCATTGAGAAAAATTTTGGTAACCCTGTCAAATCCATCCCCCAATGTCCTTTTGCTTCCAGGATAAGGTAAGAGCCCCATACTTCATCGATTCAGGTGGTTGAGCCGTCTGAGTCTATATATTAATGGTACAAATTGTTTTCCCATTTTCTCCCACAAAATTTCACCAAAATCTGATTTTGATGATGCCAAATTGAAGGGATCGAGGAGACCTTTCCAATGATATATATTTTTTCCAATTTGGAGTTTTGGATCGAAATATATGGCCATCTAAAGATTTATCTATTGGGAAGCACAAAAGTATTATAGGTGGAAGCCTTTGATTAGCTCGGGGATTTCCTCTACTAACGTGTGCATTACTTTCCCTTTTTCGATGTGTCAGTCTCTAGTTCGGTCATGGGGTTTGGTTTTACTTCCTTTTTCTTTCTTTACTTCTTTTGTCCTTGTGATAAACTCTGTTCCTTAATGGAATGCGAGCCAATAAGACAATACCACACTCCTTTGCAATGTTAGACTGTCTATTACCATTACAAAGCAAAAAAAACAAGGTCACTCCATGCCACTTCACAATTCACCTTTTCAATAGCCCCTGACTGACCTCTGTGAAGTTTGATCCAATGAGAAAGCTCTATGTGATTCACAATGCCAGTCCTTTTGATTACCCCTTTTGTCCCTTGCGAAACATTAACCAATGAGGAAGCCCCACACCACTCATAATGTCAGTGTTTTAGACCTACCTTAGCCCATCACGATGTTAAACTACAAAAAATGAGCTAGTAGAAAAGCTCTACTAATGGAATGTGGCCACATTTCATTCATTGTACCTTCGCATCATAATTACTAACTTGGGCGGACTTAAAAAAATTTAGATTCATAGGATGTTGCCATGTATCCTTGAATTTTCTAGCTTTGTCTTTCCTGTCGTGGACCTGAAATTATATTGAGCTTGGATTCTTGACACGTGGCCTATTGCTGATGTTTGGCATTGAATTAGATGGCCAAATGAACATTAGGAGGATTTTAATATAACCCGCGAATGAATTAGATTTAGTATCCTACGAGTTTTTAGATGCAAATGGCCAATGCTTTTGGAAGGGGGAATTAGATGACCATTTAAACATCCTAAGATTGTTTAAATGGCTAAGTCCATTTTAATGAGTTATCCAAACTAAATTGGGGGGTAAATTTGGGATAACAAATACCGCCTAAACGTTTGAAGCACACACACCATAGACAATGCCTTGCACTTTGTAGTTGTATAATTTTGATCGGTTGGTGTGAACTTCCTTCTCAAAAAAAAGATAGGATGGTCCACATTACCTTCCACTATATGAGACAATATTGCCCCAATGCTTATTCTAGAAGCATCCACATGAACATGAAATGGTAGATTCCAATAAGGGAAATGTAAAATGGGTGTGTGATCCTGGGTGTTTTGACATGAAGCATCCCCATTTTTTTTATGAATATCATCTTCACCTGATCTACGTGTGTGATCCTGGCCTGATAATAGCCTAAAAACCATCAATAAAGGAATATATCTCACACCCTCCAATTCCACTCTAGTATTTATTCAGTTATGGAGTGGGAAAAGGATCAATAACACAGGAAGCACTAAAAAATCGGTAGTCCATCAAATCATGATCCTCCCATCCTTCTTGATGATGATGACCATTAGGTTGATCCACTCTAATTCCTCTATGGGTTATAATATGCATACTTTCAGCATTTTATCAATTTTCTCCTTCACCTTGACTTGTAAGTTGGGATTCATCCGGTAAGTCCTCTTATGAACCGGTCACACGTCATCCTTAAGTTTTATCTTCATCTCACCTAAAGAAGGATGGAAACCTTTCTACTCATGCTGCCCTCTTGGAAATAGATCTTCATAACCACTCAGAAGTTTGATTATTTTTTCAACCTATGCCTCAGACTAGTAATCAATAATTATTACCTCCTTCAGCATATAATGAATCCCAATGTTTATTTTTTTGGTCTTTAGTGGCACATGGTATGCACACGCTTGTTCATCAGACGTATCTAGGACTTCTCGTGCACCCTTTGTATTCTCTATGTTAAGGTATTCGAATTCATCATCCTCTATTAGGTATACAAGCTCCCCTTTATCCTTTTCTCATCAAGCATGCTCCATTAGAATCTCATCCGTCTACATGCATGTGCATTCGCTCACGTGATCTTCATGGGTAGTTTGATTATATATCTATCAAGTGTTCTTCAACCTTTGCACTATCCCCCAGTGTGATGAAATTCATTAGCTATAATTATTCATGTACATGAGGTTTAGTAGAACAATAATCAAAGGTGTGTACAATACTTGAGGTTAAATCGTACCAAATTTATGTCTCCTCCTTCAACTCCGCATGTATGTATCATGTGAATGTGCATCTGCATAGTGTGTAATAAAACTTATGAACCCAAAATGATGGGGGTAGCACATCAGGACCTTTTAGCCAATTTTTCTCAGAGACCTGTATGTGATTCTGATGGGATGTATTTCCATCATAAGTTGGTTTTTGATAAGGAAGGTTATTCCTAGAAAATTTTTTCAAGAAGGATACTCTGAGCTCATACCATCTGAGCATATTATCTCTATGTATAACCCAGCACCACACCAATGCTCCCCTCAAGGATTAAACTAACATATTTCTCATATCTCTTTCATTCCATAACTTCTCCTCCATTACACATAAGGAATATTCATGTTTCTCCTCCTCATTATATCTTGGTAGCGCCACTCTTCTCATCTACCTAATTGTTTATCTCCTGATCATCCATGTTACTCTTCCATGACACTCATGACCCACCATTTCATAAGTTTCATGACCCCAATTATCATAGGAAATGTTGGTAGTGTTGCTAATAGAATGTGCATTTCCCAATTAATCACTACTTCCTTTGTTTGTTCAATATTTTCTAGTGCACGCGTTGTCTACGTGTATATCTGATTGAGGTCCTCTTCATTAGAAATATCACTTTACGATGTAATCTTGGTACCTTCTATCAAGATTAATAATCCTTCCTCCTCATTCTCAAAATTGATATATCAATTTTTAAAGTGCAGGTTTGCATTGTTCACATAACACCAAGGGAGACCAAATAGAGTACAGAAGTTATCTTCCTCTTCCAATTCTAGTACTTCAAAGTATCCTTTGAAATTTTCTCCTTAAATCATGATGCTTACATTATTTAAAAATCTAATGGTAAGTTCCCTTACCTTATTGGCCATGTAAAACATGCTTAAAGATGGATACAATGGTGGTCTTCACATTTAGTTCCAAGCATACAATGTTAGGTTGTTAAATTCTATGTTTGTATTAATCAAAATGTTACTTACCAACCAATCATATATAACTACATCCAGGGTAATCTCCTTGTCATACTCATGGTTCTGGGGTGG
Source organism: Taxus chinensis (assembly GCA_019776745.2). Lineage (NCBI taxonomy): Eukaryota > Viridiplantae > Streptophyta > Pinopsida > Cupressales > Taxaceae > Taxus > Taxus chinensis. The sequence goes on along the minus strand of JAHRHJ020003332.1, from coordinate 495,588 downwards.
TAAATTAACATGTAATATCTTTCTATCCCTCTCTGTCCCTGCGCGTGACACTTTCTCTCGTAACCATTCTTCTAACAGAGGGATGATGTTAGCTTGCCTAAGCATTCTACATACATCCTTGAGTTCATCTGCATCCTTATCAGGTACCTCCATTTTATTGGAACACTTTCTATCCCATCGCTTATTACTTCAGGAAATGTATCTCCCCCTTGCAGTTCTCTAATAAATCCCACGGTTTCTTGGAAAAATTATTATTTTTGGACCTATTTTTCCCAATATTTAGTTTGGCTACACATTATCGTGCTCGTCTAAAGAGTTTCCTTGTTTTTTCCTATTCACATGTGCATGACATTTCTCTATGCATAGTAACCTATAGTGGTCACTACTTTATCCAAAACATCCAAATTCTTAGGTAGCCATTATCCTTTCCTAAAATGTGCTCAATCATGTATCATTGTTGTCTCCCCTATCCTTCTTATTTTTACACATATGTGTATACAAATCTGGGTAGTCTTCTACTTTGTGCCCCTTTCCAAAGGTACGTGCAATACTAGTTCATTCTAATAACTCACGTTGGTAATGGTTTAGCAACCCACATGTATAGCACATTCCTCGCTTAAACCTACCTCTATGACATCCTCGGACTTCTGCCATGATATCATCCTTGGTATCCCCCATTACCATTGTTTACTGCACCGTTATTACTTTTTCCACCATTACTCTCACTTTCTTGTTTATGTCTCTGAGAGCTACTTTTAACACTAGCCTAGCGCAACTCCGTTTCATAGGCTTCATGGATGTGGTCAGTCAACTAGACAATTAGTTGTATCATGGGTGTATACATCAAAAATCATGTACAATACATTGACACCTTATTTTGTTTTGTGCACTGCAAAAGTGGGCAGTCTCAAACATCATGGTTCTTGTGACAAATCTCACAAAGCTGAGAATAACAGTCCATGCACACTCCCTCGTATGGAAAAATATCCCTTTGTGACCTTCTACATTATAATCTGTGCACCATAGTCCACTGCAAGTATCGTGTGCTGAGTTAGAAGATAAATTCTCTAGCTGAGTTGTCCATGGCTACAATTTGAGCTTCAAAGAATGAACTTATTCCAGTTTTCTACACTTCTAGCCACCTTTATGCGCAGTGTAATAATTTCTCCAAAGCATCGCATGGGTCTGTGAGCATTTTATATGATAACATCCCTTCAAAATGGAGTCAACAATCCCCCTACAAATCATTGCACATGTTGACTATGATGGATGTCATATGAAAGCTTAGACATACCAAGGTTTTGAAATGCACATCTTATTCCCTGATACTTTTATCCAAGCCCTTTTTGATGTCCTTAAGCACATTGATACTCTACTACTCAAATTATGGTATGTGAAATTTGACCAAAAAGGTAGTGTAGCAACACATCATAGTCCATTGTTACTTGATGCAGTATTATACTTCTTGTACCAAATGTGCGCAGTGACCTTGAAGTGTTATAGCAAATTGACTTACCTTCCTATCAGAGTTTGTTATTCCTTTGGCCCTCCATTAAATGTTCACACTTGTGCACACGCTTTGTTACATCTTCCACACCTCAAATACTCTAGTAATTGAAGTTACATATTGAAGAAAATATGAGGAGGTTCTTATGGCAATGGGTTACTTCCTTATCCCATATTACCTCCACTTGTTGGGGGATCAAAACCTGACCTCAAACATCCACTAGGGTTGCCTCCACTTAGGGGAGGACCAAATCCTCCAGAGCCTCGTGTCATTGGTAATAACAACGATCATGATGAAGAACTAGTCTGCATGGCCGTAATAAAACTAAATTGTGTGCCAATTTTTTTCCTTGATATCCTTCCAATGGGATTATTTATGCTGAGTAGAGTGCCAAGGTTTTGTTTTGACATTGCACCTATTGGACTACTTCCAAATAAACTTTGTTGTCTAGCTAGGTGAGCATGTTGTGCTTCCATATACATTGCCTTTATCTGATGTGCCTTCTGATCTGATACCAACACGTATCTACCTATATCTCCAATCCAACTTGGTGATCCCTGATTACCTTCTTTCTCGCCGTCACTATGATGATCCTCTATAACAACTTTTAAATTCTGAAAACTAGGTGCAAGGGCTATGGGTCTAAGGTGGGTTAGATGCACACCAATGGTCCTTATTCCTTCATCAAACTCACTCTCATTAGATGTCGAGGGGTTCCTTTTATTGTGCTTTCCAAATATCTGAGGTACATGGTCCTGCAATCCCTCTCCATCTGTAGGGTTCTCATAACTTCCACCTGACCCCATTCCTCTCATTCTTATCTCCTATTTAACTTACCTCTCTCACACATCACTACATTTACAAATCCTCTCTTCTCTCTCTCTCTCTCTCTCTCTCTCTCTCTCTCTCTCTCTCTCTCTCTCTCTCTCTCTCTCTCTCTCTCTTTCCCCCTCTTGTAAAATTACCATCCTTCTCAATCCCTTTTCCTTCCCCTGCACACAGTGGGGTTTTATCCTACCATATGGAGATTTTCCAATCTAATATTAATCATTAAAATATCGATATCCAAGGGGAGCACATGTAAATAGGATCCGTTGGGTTCATGTAGGAACTAAAATTTTTCCTCCTCTGGACAAAAATACATTGAGATCACGTACTCCAATGTATGATTACTCAAACTACCTACCCACCAATGATCTATGGTGTGCGTCCGAGGTTCATTAATATCTACAAGTATTTGATAGTTATACTTATTGGAGAAGCCCCATACATCTACTGGTTTGAATAATGTAGAGATGAGTGATGCATGGCGTGAATTGTTCCAAGACAAAATAATAGCATGCGATACAAGACTACAAATTACGAAAATACAAGAGAGATAATTACAATAACACATAAATATCTTCCAACTCTATATGATCAAATAAAATAATGTAAGAGATGTACATATAGGAGGTGAATGTGTAACCTCCTCCTAGAATCACGACAACCTCTACTTAGAATAGTGGTAACCTCCATATCCGAATGGTGTCGTCAAGTCATGACATAACACCTAGAATAGTGTATTCAAGGGTAGTAACCATACTACCTAATTGAAATAGTGTGGTCCTCAAGTGTACACCTAAGTAAGCATATCCCATAAGTGTAGGAAAACTCCAAGTGATGTGGAATATCCCGAGTAGCATAATACAAATAAAGTGAGGAAGATAAATCTTACACTAACACCCCCAATAAGCATAGCTTAGGTGGGTGAAGTGACAAAATGAAAGTGGGTCCCGGCAACAAGGCCTGATGAGGGTACTTACATACAAATTAAAATATCTCACAAAGATAAAGTAGATGGAGAAAACCCATAGTGGGAAAAAAACTCCCACCTAAAAGAGAGACACAAAACTCACTCAAGAAAATTAGAGAAGAAGAAGAAGTAGTGGGTCCCAGTAACTCATACTGATGAGGGACACATGTACAATGATTATTCCCCTATAGTAGAGAGAGAAATAAGTGAGGAAAATAAGGTCCCCTAAGAAGAGTGTTGATGATGTGGTCCTCAAAGTAAAGAGTGAAGAGAATTCGCAAGCACTGAACAATGTTCATGTCCTTAGGAAGGACAAAAAAGGAGCATTGAAATTCGATCCCACTCCACAAAGAAAGAATAAGCCTAGAGTACTTTGATCTCTGCATCTAGTATATCAATTGAAAGGTGGCATAGGTTTGGCAAAGGTGTGCACAAAAGACAATGGGAATGCCACTACAACATACGTGTCAGAGAAAGAAAATGATGAGGAGCCTAGTAATCATCACAATAGGGATCCATAAGAAGAGGTGGATCATGAAACATCTCTGAAATAATGGAAGTGAAAAATGTCCCAAGGCGAGACACTTCCAAATGAGAGATATAGAATAGGTCCTTCAGAATGTGTGATGGCCTCAATTGGAACATATTATTATAATGCAACACAAGTGGAATTTGGTAAATAGACAACTCAGGCTCGGAAGATACTCATCCCAATGGGGTTTCTCAACAAGAACCCAATTGTATGAACAATCAATGTATTAACATCACAACATGAAGAAAGAGTCAGATAGTTTGCTAAAGTAGCTTATTGGAAGTCAAAGATGAGGCAACATTGCACTCAAAGGTAGCAACTAGATGTATGTGGAGTGTCCATTAACTAAGCAATCAATTGTTATAACGGAGCACAAGAGGAAATGGTCACATTTGTCTCAAAGGAAGGTTCTCTAATAGAAAACTATCGTGGAGAGTGAATGGAAGCATGAACATGGACGATAATGAGCTATGTGGAGGAAATAATAGGGAGAGTGTGCTCAATGGTAAGATCCTATGGTGAATGGTCAACATGGGAATCTTGAGTAGCAACAAGGTGCAAAAGAACACTCAGACAATGAAAGGATGTGAGGAGGAGGAGAATGTATGCAGGTACTAGAGTGGTCCAGGGAAGCGTCACTCTCAGAAGGTGAAACAAGGTCAAATAACCATTTAGCTGTTGAGAATAATGGTACAGGAAGTGAAAGGGTACTCAATGTGCTTGAATGGAACGTAATGTATACATAGAAATAGTAAGATCATGAGAAGGCCATATACCCCATCATTATAGTTAAACCACTCATCCTTCTATAGAGGCTCATCAGGCTCAATATGAATGAGAACACATTGAGCTAGGGAAACTAAACCTAATGCACATCTGAGCTGTAATGTATAATAATAATTTGCCTTCAAGACACTATAAGTTCATAGATAGTTGATCATAACAATAGAACAATGGTGAAACTCCATAATGTAGATAAACATTTAAAAAATATCCCAGATGACACTTGTATAACTTAGTGTGAAAAGTACAAGTCCCCATAGAAATTCTGTAAGAACCCCCTAAAATGTGCAATTTTTGATAAAGTAGCGCGTTTACAAAAATAAATGAAGCCATTCTCATATAGAGCATGAGAAACATGCACTTTTGTGACAAAAAAATGTGCTAAAATGTGAGCCACTGATCTAAAAGTTATAGCAAACACAATTTCCTGTAAATAATGGCTTATTTAATTAAAATTTTACAAACATGGATTTAAGGTGGAGGGTAACATATAGTTTTATCAAAAGGTCGAGGGTTTTGATGAATCCAAGATGAATCCCTGTCGACTCGCTAAATATTTGATTTGACTATACATAAGTTGCAGCTTTTTATCTACACGTGTACAGATTTTAAATTTGGTTTTATTTAATGTGTATGCAATTTGAACTCTATCAAGAAGACTGGTGTGTATTCATTTTTACTGCACGTATGTAAAATTGGATAAGTTGGAGATATGAAAGACTCTGGGATATTGAACATAGCAATCTTGGATAATATGGAGGAAAATAGGATGCATTTGTGATTTGTGAGCATACTCATACCCATTGAATTCAGAGCATGATGGGTTTGTCAATTGATGTATGTTGTACTTATACTTCTAGAATTAATACTGAGTCTTTTATTGGTTAGAAATGGATGAAAGAATACCAATTAATATTTATTGGAGTACTAAACTAATAGCTTTCCCTAGATGTTGACCTTACTCTCTACAAATGGTTTATAGAAGTTAGAACAATTTTTTAAACTTCAACAATCAAAATTTTGGTGTCAAGATATATTCCATTGCAAGCTATTGGATATTTTGGAGGCCCAGATGCAAAATAGTGTTCAAGTATTGGGCACAGTGTTCCCCACATAATGGCTGACTTCTCCCCATATGACTTGGGGTACACATGAAAGGCTTAGTTTTTTTTTCGCAGTTTGTACCTGCAACCTGCTCATTACTAACATAGGTGCCTACCAATCCACCTACTACCTGACCACATACCACCAGTCTCATTTCAAACATGGTTTATTAAAAAAACAAGAAACTGGCAATGTAGAGTCAGGTTGACTTGCGGGTCCCACTCAGTGCATGCGCATGCATGTCTCTATGGTGTTTTTAGATGGGTCAATGTTCATAACATGTCGGTGCATTGCCATAATGGTTGGACAGAATAGCTTTTGAGTGATACAGAGATTAAGGACCTGAGATTGCCCAAGAGAAACAAGGATTATTTTGAGGAAGACCATCGCTACCCATAAACACCGACTAGAGCATAACAAGGTAATTTTGGAGGTCATTTATCAGGTCGGGGTCAAAATGGAGGCTAGCTTGAAGAGCAAAAATATTGGTGTTTATACTCAAAATTTGTTTATGATGTGATTTTAACAGCAACAAAGCACAAATCAAGAAGTCTTGGATGATCCGATTTTATGTGGGACAAGTAGAAAGCTTTGCACCACGGTATATGTTAAACCTTGGATTGAGCATACCCAACTGGGTTGAAAAACACCACCTCCAAGCATATCTTTGAATCCATAATCTCTTGGTTCAATCTAGTGCCTTATAAACGAAGTATGGGACTTGATAGAGCCATATAAAACACAGGGAGTCACATTGATGGTTGCATTTATTAAATGGGTGACATAAACCTCTTCAACACACAAAGAAACAATAAGGAATCTCAAGCCAAAATGAAGGAAAAGTAATTTGATGAAATATTTTACAATGGGCTTGTATTTTCCTCCTACATCTAACTTAAATAACACAATGATGAAAATTAGGTGGACCTTTGTAGGGTAACAACAGATTGAATGTATGACAGCTTCTAAGGACTGAACGAAATCAACTGGGAAGGAGAAGGCGTGTCAATCCCACATGGACTTGATAAGCAGACATAAAAACAATAAATCTTCACACACAACTAATAATGAACTTTGAGAGATTAGATTTGAACCAAATGATGATCTTTCATCAATTGTTCAATTTTTTTTTATTTTCATTTGATGAGCATATGTTGAAGTGGAGCTCTTCATTTCCCTCTCTCTCTCTCATATCAACCTAAACACTATACTGTAATAGAGAGCTCATTGGCACTAATGTGTTGGACATGTTTGCAAATTATTTTCCCTTGGATGTTCTTCTCAAGTTGAATGGTTTGATCATCGCAGACCCAAGCTCTTCATGTTTCATTTTTATGCCTTCATTGATTACACATGTGTGTGGGTTGAACTAGACATCATCCTCCACTATCTTCTAGAAATGAAGCGAAGATAAAACTATGTCATCAAATAATCTATCTCATCAAACTATCTTTGGTTGTTGTGGTTCAAAAGGAGTGTGTGCATTCTTCATACTACAGGTATTATCGTGTATTATCATCATCTACTTTCACAATTCCCATTAGTTACATGATGTTGTGAAAATATATGGGACATAGCCACTCTTCTTGCTAATAGAATAGTTTTGGTTTGTAATGAACTATTCCATCCTCTCCTTACTCATTTTCCTTTGAGAAGAAATTTACAAGAATATTTAACTATCCAACATTTTTCTTAGGATTACTCAAGCATTTTAGTGTAGGAATTTCCTAGAGTCTTCATATTTCTCACTTCTCTTGGTGTTGGATACAGGTAAAGAATGAGAGTCACAAACTATCCTAGACTAGTTGTTAAAAATCACTTCAATTATTGCATTATCAATTAGTATTTTATGGTCTCTAGGAGTCACATAGTGAGGAACTTGCCTAGTTTGCTCTGGGATAAGAAAGAACCTATCTCTAGTCTATACATTTTACAACTTCAAGATTCCCATGATGCATCAATTAGTATTGGTAGCTCTATTGGGTCATTCTGAAAAAGACAACAGTGTTATAATTTTTATCTTTGCAAGAATTATAACATGTAACTCAGAGTTACATATTCAATGCATGAGATGATGTTGTTGAGAACACTATAATTGCAGGCCTTAATTGCCTACTCATAAGGAACAATTGTCCTTCACTTCTTCTGACTATTGTTTCATCACTTACTATTCATCTGGATAAATAAGCATTAGGTGCATCCTACTAAGGTAGAGTGTATTTATGAGAAACATGCAAGGTATTTATTAATCCCCTCCATAGACTATAAGGTCTCCATCTCTGCCATCGTAAACGCTCAAAATTTACTAGGTTAATAGCTAGACACTTGCTCTACTTTGGGGAGTGCCAAGGCATTTCTCGACACTTGATAACACCTCAATGTCTTGTGTATTCATCTTGATATGATCTAGTAATTATCTTGCCTTCTAATAACCATACCTTCTCAGTTTCATTTCTTTCAGCTGTGCATTACCATTATCAGAGAAGTGCCACTAATCTATTGTTCAAAGAATGCACGGGTGAATGATGCAATACGTGAATTGTTCCAAGATAAAAAACTGCAAGCATACAATAATTGAAAATTATGAAAATAAAAGAAATATGCCATTGCAATAACACAGAAATAGCTCCAACTCAATACGATCAAATAGAATAATGCAAGAGATGTACATATAGGAGGTGAATGTGTAACCTCCTCCTATAATCATGGTCAATCATCCACCTAGAATAGTGGTAAAGCCAACAACTAGAATTGTGTAGTCTAAGTGGTGCATCCAACACCTAGAATAGTGTACTTCAAGTGGTAACCAACACCTAGAATAGTGTAGTCAAGTGTACACCTAAACAAACATATCCCATAAGTGTAGAGCACCATTCTCAATGAGGTAGACATATCAATGAGTAGGACTCATACACTCAAAGCAAGGAAAATACCATCTTCACATGCTTACAATCGCTAAATCGCACATGAAACTTATTCCCAATCTTTGGTAGGTGTTTTCCTAAGAGTATGCTACCTCACCATTACCCAATGATGCACTTTTGAAATAAACTCAAGAAAGTCTCTTACATGACTGTTGACATAGATCTATTACAATAATAACCCCTGCTTACATCTATTGTGTTACACTCTTTCCATTGTTCTATCTATCTGAGCGTACATCTATCCTGGACATTATTTACTTGAACGACACACTCTTATTCTCCATTGGTAGTCAAAATTCTATGCATTTACTACAGGGGTCTTGATGAACAAAATGAAACCTCATCTTTTTTACAATGACACCAAAATGGGGCATCGCTATTCTCCTCCCCCCCCCCTTCAGTCAGGTGCACTCACGCACATTTCAATCATACATCATGTATCATCCAGTTTTCACCTTACATATATCATTATCACATATTATTATCCTTCATTTATACATATCAAACCAAGATTTTTAACATAGCATCAATCTACTTGATATCTATCTCATCACATTGAAGACATAAATCATTTAATCATGAATACCCACCATACATCATCATTCGAACAGATGCTTTGATCAATCATTCAAACAACCATACACACATGAACAACAATCATCTGTATCACATATCACAAGAACACTCAACATAACACAACAGTGCCAATCATCCATATTATATATCATCCATATATTATATCATAAGATATATATATCATAAAAAATCATTGTTACAAAAATACAATCACTGGGGGAAAGCCCTACTCCGGTCTATATCTACATCATACATTATCAACTATATACAACTGGTGGGACCTTTTCCTTCAGAACTTTAGAATGCTTCATCCGTTCAATAGACTCTCTTATACTTATCTTACATGTACCGTAGACCCATGCTTTAGTCTCTCCACTGGCTTTTCTACCTCCATAGTAATGCCACCTCAATCAATATTACTCCACCTGAAACAGCCCTGTAACTCTACATACCTCGTTGAACACATATTGCCACTAGTGTATTCCATCCCCATATAGTCTCCCTAGCTCGATGAGTCTCTACCCCGCTCCTCATCACGCTCACATATAATAAAACAATTACACATAGTCGTTGTTATCGCCACTTTAGCCCATTTGGAACACTGTGGGCATGCTCACTCGCGTGTGACATCTACTCACTCCAACAATCTCACCTCCCACGAGCACATACGTGTAGGCCTTCACACATTCATCATATACTGTGCAGATCGATGAGTCAATGATCAATGACCAATATGCTATCACCTGTACACCATCCAAGCATGGATCATTACTTACTACACAAGATAAGTAGACAATAAAATTGTTCTCAGTGACAATACACACAAATAATATGCAACACGGGAACATAGGTGCATGCTCTGTTATCGCTGTCGTTACACCATCACTATTGAGGACAAGTTCCTGCCTCTTTACTCTTCCAAGAACATGACGGTGCTAATCAAATACCACGATCCACATACAGACCAAAACAATAACACTAGAATCAACTGCACATACCCACCATTACAAACTATATGAGCTTACTACATACCATACATTATTCTGGAACTCAATGTAATAAGCCTTGAGAATGGCCGCATCCATCTCATCTAGGACTTAGGGGCACTAGTCTATGCTCCATTCAAGTCTCGGTCTCACTCCCAGCCATAAATCAAGGAAATAACTAGTCATTAAAGAACTTGTCACCCATACATAAAAGAGAACTAGGGGCACATCAAGTGATCTAGTCATACTAAATTGATCAAGGACAAAAATATACCTAACAACTAGATAATATCCTCCTAATATCTAAATAAGATAAAAGAAATAGCCACACACATAAGTGGGTGAGGATAAATACAATAAAGGTAAATAAAGTACCTAGGTGAACATGACGCTAAGGTAAATACCTACTCTAATGGGCCCTTGGCCCCATCAAGTGAAGCTAGGGGCCAAAATAGAAGTGGCATGTCCACTAACTATGTGTGCAGTCCTGAAACTGGAATATGAGGTACTCATGTACAATAACTGCTAGAAAAAGGGACACCACTAACTACCCAAAACTAGTAACAACAAAGCAAAGAGAGTAAATACCCACTCCAAGGCATCCCAAGAAGCTCATCTCAAAAAAATCATACAATGATGAAGAATAACCTTGGTGTGCATCGAAAATGGTCTGAATCCACTACTCGATCAGTGTAAAATTTAAAAATAACTAACATTGGGCTTTACCATAATTCAGCTCCATACAATGAGTCTGTCAACAAAATGATGTCGAAAGTACAAAAAAAAACACCTCTGTATGTCATAATTCGTATTCAATTTCTTCAAATAGGTGTGCCACGATCCAAGAACAATAACCAAAGCAACATGGCAAGGACACAAACTTTAAGTTTCACAGATCACAAGAAAACTCCAAGGTAACAAGGCAAGGACACAAAACCTCTTGAAGAAGCAAGATTCAATTCACCACACCCTCCCATATGCTGAATGGGTGGAATGACTCCCTACAAATCTAATGATTTGACAAAATCAACTACTCTGAACACTGAACAAACTAACACTGGACTTCACCAGAATAAGATGTCCCCACAAGAGATACTGTCAACATGCCAAAAGTGTCAAAAATACAGATACAAAATCTCTCAACAAACAAGAGAGATACACTACACTTGCTAAAGAAAAATGCTCAAAACAAGAAGCATTACAATGCATAAGGTATAGATTTAAGTGGAGCAAGAGGCCTTTAATGGTGGAGGATTCCATGCATGTAGAGTCCTCTCAATGAATGCCTATGTCGCCACCATGAGTGGTCAAATATCCACCCCAAATCAACACGGATAGATGAAGAAGATGCATGCATATGACTTGGTGCAAAATGCATAATGGATGCATGCAAAGGAACATCAAAATGTGTGTCAAGGTTGATCATGTCTGATAACTGAAATCTCAGGTTTCTCAAGCCTGAGTGAAGATGCAAGGGAACTCATGTGTTGCTCATGATCCTCATGAAAGAGTTCGAGCGAACAAAAAAAGGAGCTCTATCCAATGTGTGATCCCAATGAAGTATCTTCTCGAAAACCAATGTCATGGCGAGAATTCCACTTAACATGTGGAATAGAGGAAACAATACCTTGTGAATGTCTGCCAATGACTTCGCTAGTGAGATCCATAGAACATGAGCATGTGAGAACTGAATGCAGTGGTATGCTTCTTAAAAAAGCCATGCAGTTGAGGAGAAGTAGGATACACAACATGTGGTACTGTAATAGGCACAGATGTGGAAGAGCATGCAGTAACAAGCCTCACAAGTTTAGAAGCATCAAAAGCAGGTTCAGGCTCAAAGACTGGCAGATCAATGTCAGTGGGTACAAGAGCAACAACTGCAAGTGGACTAGGAACATGGATATGGTTGTCCACAATATGATGGTGATGTTGTAGGCTAGCAAGTTTGTTACTACAGGGAGTGTATTATTGTATCCTTATCATGAATGAGTGATTGCAGAAGATGAATTTCACTTCTTGAGAAATCTATTTTCTTCAAAAAATTTTTACAATATCCTCTTGAAGATCCACACACTTCATATAAAATCATATCATTCTCAATTAATCATGATAGGTACAAGACTGTAACTCCCAAAAGTTTTAGGACGTTGGGCTAATACCAAACCTTCTGTCCAAATTTAGGGTGTAGCAACACTCCTCCATATTTGACACTTAATAATGAGTTCATGTTACAATATGGCACTTTATAGTGCCATGGTCTCAAAATAAATATTTCCAATGGAAAGAGCATGAAAAACAAGCACTTTTGGGGTAAAATGGCACTCAAAACTGAGTTACCGATCAAAAGAGGTACAAGCTTCTTCGAATATTACTTGCTCTAATATTTATTTTAGGTGCCATCTAAAACAAAATAAAATGTTGTTGCCTTCACCACACAAATAAAATTAAAGGGGCTGAAGTTAAGCACCTACTAGTAGGAATCAAAAGCTTTAAGCCCTCATATGACCATGCCATATGACTGGGGGTATTGCATAAAATGATTTTAACCACCCTAATTAGTAGTCCCAGATTTTCAAAAAGCAAAAACGTGCAAGCTATCCTGGACCCCTACCAGATAAGGAAAGATATCTTTCTTTATCTTGTGGTGTATGAACTGCATCCAACAGAGGAAAACCCCAGAATCCTCGAGTGTTTTTTCTTATGGTGTTTCTAATCAACAAATTTCAGGTGAATCTCCTTGCCTCACAATAGCAAAAAAACAAGAAAAACTGACTCTGCCTCCAACAAATGGTCGAAGTTTACAATCAATCTTAGGATTTTCATGCCTTCCGGATCCAATGGAAGCCTCTGTTTTACATAAAAATCCACACAGCAACAAAATACGATCAAATCCCAAATATATGAATATACAAAGATATTATTTGCAAAATAAAACTTATCAGATGGATGTCAATAACAATCTCCATAAGGTCTGATACCATGAAAGGAACAATAACCAGATCATACCAAAGCTAAGAACACTAGATGCTAATCAAACACCATGATCTATAAGATGAAAGCCTAATTCACCAGAATAAGGTTTTACATAAAACCTTTGCAAACAAATGAGCAGTAATATCATATATTATTATGGAACTCAATGCAATACATTGAGAATGGGCCTTGCTTATATAGGCAAGGAATAACAATCTAAGAACCAGTCAAGGTCGTAGATCAAGCCATAAATCAAGGAAATAACTAGTCATCAAAGAACTAGTCAAGACCATAGATTTAGGAGAGAACTAGACATCTAGGATCTAGTCAATACCATAGATCAAGGAAAGAAATATACCTAACAACTAGATAATATCTCCTAATATCTAAATAAGATAAAAGAAATATCCACACACATAAGTGGGTGAGCTAACATAATATTGTTCTAAGGAGAAGACACACAAAGAATATGCGCATGGGAACAAGGTGCATTTGAAGGCACAAAATAATAGGAAAGGAAACACGCGCCAAAACAGTTTTCTCAGGACTTAGACATTTTTATGGATAAGGGCTATATTTGGAGATAACATGTGGAACACACATTGGGATGGATACTTGCACAACACACAAATGGTATTTTGGGAATGAGCGGCTGATAAGTGCCATGCATGGTTGTAGTTAATAATAGGATTACTTCTTCTAGTTAACTATAAGACATCTATTATTAGCGCACTTGCATGTGTGCATGTTATTGTAAAGGTGCATGGCTATTATCAACATGCGACCTATTTTGAGAAGTGCATAGGTGGTGAAGGGAAATTCCCCACCTCTATAAATATGTATTGAACTATGTAGTTTAGAGAGAGACTAGTGTGTGAATTATTGTAGAGTTATGTTGTTGGATCTGATATGCGCATGACTTATGGTGATACTTTATAATGTAAGAAGCTTATGTGTTTTACAGTGTTTAATGTAATGAATGATATTGGCTGGATAATGGTGTTAGACATAACTAAAATTGGTTCATGTATGGTTAATCTTATTACAGTTATTGTTTAATTCATGATTCTCTAAGATCTAGATCTGGATTATGCACTGTGGAATGTTTATGTTTAATTATGGATCTGAATATGTCTTATCTTCATCACACTAACATCCTACACAAGAAACTCTAAAGAGGGGCTTGGTACCTTTGCACGCTTTGGGTGAGTGCTCAGCTCAGGCTGGGTGATGTGCCAGTGCGCCTGGGGTTTTACACAGTAGATTCTAGGCTGCATCATTGGTTCCATTGCTAGGACCTCTTTTTCAGTTGTTTTCAGGATGTTTCACGATGAAGACATACCGGTTGACCTTAGCAAGTGTTGAGGAGTGGATAAAAGATCTAGAAGAAGAGTACGCTCAGAGGTTCAACATTGGATTTGAGTTTGATGCACATACGTGGGTGGAGAAGAATTTGTATGACTGTTTGTATGAGAGCTTCTTTGCTATCTTTCTGGTAGAGTTGTACAAGTGGCTGGTTTCTTATGCATCTAAAAGGAATTAGAGGTATCACACACTTGTCTGGATGTAGGAATAATTTCAGGCTCTTTATGATGTTGATCTGATTTGGATGCATGCTTGTGGATACTTGGTTCCATGGTGTTTTGAATAGCTATATTTTGGAGTACTCAATTTCCACTTATTCTTTCCCAGAGGTAGCTGAGTTCCAGTTTTTATGTTATCCCAGGGGAACTTATTTGCAAGGCATTCCACTGGCAATCAAAATCTTGATGGTAACCCTGAACTTGGAAGAAAAGTTGATGGCTAGCTAAACCCTACCACATGTGGGGGCAGGAGCAGGTTTGGTGAAGGATGGCAGACCTAGTGGTAGAGAGGAAAAGAGAAGAAAGGTGGCTTAAGTACAATGAGGCACGCGAGAGGGAGATAGAGAAGCAACGTGATATTGCAGAGAAGGATGGCATTGAGGAGAGAGATGGCTTGTGAAGGATTTGGAGCTCACGTAGAAGGCATGGAGCCAGAGCATCTAGAACTCCCCCATTTGGGAAAGCATGATAGGGAACCCTCCTTGGCCTCACATGGGAGTGTGCTAGTAGAGACGACATGGGCCATGGGAATGCATCTGAATCTACCTGGAAACCTAGCCCTTGTGCTTGGTTTTCTAGTATCTAGTACAACCAGTAGTCAGCAAGCTAGTTTGGGGAGTAGTAGAAAAGGAGTTAATCAAGTAGAAAGTGCATCTATGGCTGGGAAAATGTCTTCTTTGTTATTTGGAGGTACCTTTTCAGGTGCATCATCAGCACAGAACTCAAGCGCACAAGAATTTTGGACTCACTTCTGGGAGTAGTACCACTTCACAGACTATAGGAGTTCAGTTTAGTACCACTGTTGGGACACATGGAAGTACATCCACTGGTCCACTTCTAGCTATAGGAGGAGGATCAGGGGGCATAGGTGGCTCTAGTTCTAGTGGATCTGGTGGGTCTGGAGGCAGAGGTAACACAGGAGGTTCTGGATCAAGTGGGCATGGTCCTCATCAACCCCAGAATATTTACATGGAGATGTCTCTTCATCTTCTAGAGTATAGGGGAATAGAAGATGTACTGAACATGTGCACATGTGTGAGATACTGTGGCACACAAAAGGAATCATGGCTTCTGAGTGCAAGGAAAGTTAGTTTGTAACTACATTGTAGGGACATGCTCATAGTTGGTACAGGAAGTTTGACCCTGATCAGACTTGTGTAGATTATGCAGCATTACGAGAAGCTTTCCTTAAGGAGTTTCATATCCCTGAGTTCGAGCAGAAGAGTATAAGTGCACTCAAGGATATTAAGCAGGGCACTACTGAGAGTGTTCAGGAATATGATGCCCATTTCAAAACACTTTTGTCTAAACTTTCATATGATATTCATGCAAGCCAGCATGCATAGTGGTTGATTGGGGGGTTGATCACACCTTTTAGAAGGGCGTTGTCACATAAGACATATACAGACCCACGTGAAGCACTTGAAGCTTTTGCACGCTGAGGTAGTCAGAAGTATAGACATTGGAGTGAGCCCATTCCTGGAAGCACAGATTGGAGCTATGGAAAAGTAGTTGGAGAAACTATCAGAAAATTCAGCACATGAGACACGCACTGGGATTTGGTGTACAAATTGTGAAGTGGAAGGGCACACTAAAGATAGTTGTCCTCGCAGGTCAGTACATTCATTGTTGCTAGACTATGAGATATGTCATTTAGACCATGATGCAAGCCATTGCCCATTATTACAATGCGTGATAAGAAAGAATGTATCTTGTTATTGTAAGATTTTCTAGTCCACAACTCACAATACAGAAGACTGCAGGTTGATTGGTCAGATCCATGATGCCATAGATATTGGTGTGTGACAGATAGGAGTATCAGATAATGCTAAAAGTAAAAATGAGCACCATGATCATGATCACAACCAAGGGCGCTATGATCGGAATGAAGGGCATTTTGAAGGAGGTCATGGCAGAGGTCGAGGATACCATGGTGGATTTGGGGGCCGAGGCCATGGTGGTGGACGAGGTGAGTTTCCTCACGGAACGTGTTTTACATGTGGATCTCCTGACCACTACAGGTGTGAATGTCCTCAGAATATTACTTGTTCTTTTTGTGGGAAGAATCATAACTATGAGGAATGCCCAGACTTATATGAGCATCTTAGCAAGAAGCATAAACAAGAGAACAAGGGCACATGGATGGTTAGAATACAACATGCCATAGAGAATCAGTGGATGCCAAAGTTGGCACCAGAACCTGAGGTAGTACCTGTGAAGATTACTACACATGTTGAAGTTGCACATGCCAGAGAGACGTTACAGCAGAAGCCTACCATCACTAAGGAGGAGGTTTTACATGCAAGGTACCCAGATCCTACACATCAGAAGGAGGTTTATCAGGAAACCATGGAGGTACTCAGAAATCTTCAGGGTGAAATACAGTGTTTAAAGGAACAGTCAAGGAAGTTGGAGCAAAAGAAGGCAGCAGAGATGGTCCAATCAGATATTGATGATTTGAAAGAGGTATGCAAGATGTTGCACCAGGAGAATATCATTCCATTACTAGGGAATTGGCTAAAGGGGAACACTCCACGTGCAAGTATTGAGAATGGATGGAAGATCCTACATGTTAATCTTCCCCCTCATAGCTTGGATTATGACAAGGAGATCACTCTGAATGTTGTTGTGGATGGATGGATTTTGAGAAATATATTGATTGACACAGGCGCGGAAGTGAATGTGCTTACTTTAGATGCATGGGTACAGATGGGAAGACCTCCATTACAGTCATCCTCTAATGTATTGTTTATGGCTAATCAAACTAAGGCCACTCCAATCAGAGTTTTAAAGGATGCATCCATTACTATACAAGGGGCCAAGTTCACTGGGGACTTTGAGGTCTTAGCACTTGCAGAAGCAGACAACTTCCCAGCTCTACTTGGGTGCCCTTGGTGTTATGCAAATAATGTTGATCTATGGTTCAACAAGGGGTATATAAGTTTTGAGAACAAGGAAGAAAGAGTTATTATACCTTTGACAGATAGGAAGTCTGCACCTTATGTTGAACCACTGAGTGAGGAAGACCTAAACAAAATTTATGTACGTGTCATTCGGGATCCAGAAGTACTCGAGCCATCTAAAGAAGGAATCCTCCAGTGGGAAGATGCACAGTCTATTAGTGATACTACAAGTATTGCTTGTGACAATTGGGCACATGGCACCTATGAGATGGTTGGGCACAAAGTAAGAAGCACATTTGCATGGAGAAGAAACCCTCATTGTATTAGGAGGATAGGTAACAACTTTGTACCTCGGTATACTGGAGAAGGAGATCCTACAGTATTCCTGTGTGCCATGGAGGAGTAGTGGAAAAATCAAGTTGAAAGAAGAAATATGTTAGTGTATACTTTGCATGGGACAACAACACGCTGGTGGATGGTTCACAAGGATAATCTCATAGAATGGAATGAAGTCAGAATTTCTCTAACCACTCAGGTTCTTCAGGAGCAATGCACCTACTCAAATCTGCATATATCATGGTAATCAACCTATTCAGCACCACGTTCAGCAGTGTGAGAGACTCTGGACAGAGGGGTAGGAAGCTTTACCACCTTCACTTTGGGTGCACAAACTTTATTCCACTTTGCAAGGTTGTGCACATGCTTGGTATGTTTATGCAGAACTGCATAGGGAGACTAGAAATTGGCAAGACTTAATTGCAGGAATGACCTGAAATTTTGAGTACTTCTCTACTAAACCTCTGGTAAGAGAGGCATTATGGGTTATGGAGTGCTTAACTATGGGAGATAGTGCAAAGGCTGAAGAACTCATTCAGGAGTTATTTGGTGAGGAAGAACAAGGAGTGCATTTTGATGAAGTAGATGATACAGATGTCGATCTATTTACACGTGCTTGCTTTGAGAAGGAGAAAGGAAATATGGTCTACATAGTGGATGATGAGGAAGTAGAAGATTTGGACATAGCTCATTCAGCAGGTACATGCAAGGTGTTAGATAGTGTGGATGAGAGAACATGCACCTATCATGAACCTATGAAGACCAAGAAAGTGAACATTGGCACAGATGTTGAACCCAAGGAGGCCATAATTGGGGATTATTGGTCTGATTCTGAAGTGGCAAAGATAATTGAGTTACTATGAGATTTTCAGGATTTATTCCCTAGGGGATACCATGAGTTAAAAGGAGTGCATGAGTCATTAGGTGAGATGAAGATTAAGCTAAAGGAAGGAGCATGCCCAGTCAGGAAGAGACCTTATAGGATGAACCCGAACCTGCGCATAAAAGTTAAAGAAGAAATTGACAAAATGCTGAAATCTGGCATCATTAAGCCCCTAGAAGAATCAGAGTGGGTTAGCCCCATGGTAATCAGTATAAAGAAATATGGTCAGATTAGGATTTGTGTGGATTACAGGGAGCTGAATGCTACATGTGTGATTGATCCTTTTCCTATGCCTTTCACTGAGGAAATATTAGAAGGCATTGCAGGGCATGAAGTTTACTCTTTTACAGATGGATTCTCGGGGTATCATCATGTTAGAATTGCACAAAAGGATCAAGAGAAAATGACTTTCACCACTGAATGGGGAAGTTTTGCATATACTGTGATGCCCTTTGGTTTGAAAAATGTGCCTGTTGTATTTTCACGCATAGTTGTTCAAGCATTCCAGGATTTTATTCACAAATTCTTGTAGGTTTACTTGGATGATTGGATGGTATATGGGCTTGTTAAGGATCATTGTGACAATTTGTGCTTAATGTTTGAAAGATGTAGACAGTTAAGCATCTCTTTAAACATCAAGAAGTGTGTGTTTGCTACACCTTTTGGAACTCTGTTAGGGCACATCATCTGCAAGGAAGGTTTGTTAGTAGATCCAGCTAAGGTTGCAGTTATTGTAGGCCTAGAGGAGCCTACCAGTCAGAGTGAGGTGCATGGATTCTTGGGCCACACAGGGTATTATAGAAAATTTATCAAAGGATATGCAAAGATTTTCACCCCTGGAAGAGTTACTAAAAGGAAAAGGGACATTCTATTGGGAGAACCGCAACATCGCATTTGAGGCATTAAAGGAGAGACTTACTACAACACCTATTATGTGTTTTCCCTCATGGAACCAACCATTTCACGTACATGTGGATGCCTCTGGCACAACCATTGGTGCGGTGTTAGCTCAGCCTAGAGAAGGTATTATAGATCATCCTATCTATTTTGCTAGTAGAAAGTTGACTCCTGCAGAACAAAATTACACAACTACAGAGCACGAGGCCTTGTCAATGATCTACGCACTACATAAATTTAGACAGTATTTGCTAGCAACACCCTTTGTATTTTATATTGATCACATGGCATTAAAATACTTGGTAAATAAGCCCATTTTACAGGGGCGCATATGTCGATGGGTGCTCTTATTCCAAGAATTTGACTTTACAGTCATGGTAAAACCAGGTAAAAGTAATTCTGGCCCAAACCACTTATCAAGAATTCAATCAGGAGAGGATGCACAGACAATTGAAGATACAATGTCAGATGCACAGTTGTACAGGTTACATCACACACCTTCAGAATTGGAGGATATTGTTGTCTTTTTACGCACAGGTATGGCGCCAGAAGGAATGAAAGCATTAGAGAAGAAACAACTTGCAATTCACACAGCACCCTTCATGTTGATCAGTGGTGACTTATACAAACTAGGCCGAGATGAAGTATTGCACCGGTGTGTACTGGAACATGAGCACATATATCATGGAAGAGGCTCATGGTGGTATTGCAGGTGGGCATTATGTAGGTGACGCCACTGCATGCAAGATTCTACTCATTGGATTATGGTGGGAGACCCTGTACAAATATTGTAAAGAGTATTGTAAGGCATGTGATCACTGTCAGTGCCTTGGAAAACCTAGGCAAAGAGATGAAATGCCTTTGAGGCCTATTACTAGTGCAGAGCCATTTGAGAAATGGGCTATAGACTTTGTGGGTCCTATTTCCCCAGCCGCGTAGAACTGGATCACACTACATCATCACTTGCATAGATTATCTTACAAGGTGGGTAGAAGAAGCGCCTACAAAGGATTGTACAAGCTACAACAGCAAGGTTCTTATGGGAAAATATTCTCACTAGATATGGATGTCCGTTGAGCTTGACAAGTGATAGGGGCACACACTTCTTGAATGAGACAATCAGGATATTGTTGGATGAATTTATGGTTGCGCACCACAAGACTACACCTTATCACCCTCAAGAAAATGGGACTGCTGAGGCTTTCAACAAGATATTGAGCCAGACCTTGACAAAAATTTGTGATGTTGGAAGGAAATATTGGGATGATAAAGTTTTTGTTGTACTTTGGGCATATAGAACAACCTACAAGAGGTTGAATAAGGCCACACCCTTTCAGTTGGTGTTTGGCACAGAAGTAGTTCTTCCAATGGAATTCATGTTACCATCATTGTGTATTGCACACTGGAGGTCTAGCTGATGAACATGCATTAGAAGAAAGAATTGACAAGTTAATACAGTTGGATGAGAGGTGCGCCATAGCACGTTGGAGTCAGAAGTAGGAAAAGGCCAGGTAGAAGGCATGGCATGACAGACACATCAGGGACAAGAAGCTTGAGGTTGGACAGATGGTACTTCTTTATGATTCCAAGTTTTTGTGCCATCCAGGAAAACTTAAGGTGCATTGGTTGGGACCGTATGTTATCACTCACATACTTGAATCAGGTGCTTGTCAGTTAGAGGCGCTTGATGGAACACGTTACCTGGTTACTTTAATGGGAGTAGGTTGAAGCCCTACTATAAATAAGTCTTCTTGGTGTTTGTAATAAGGTAATATTTCCATTTAGTATAGATTTCCCTTTCTGTATTTATTTTAATGTATTTCCTTCTTCGTCGCTATGCTTTGTCAATTTAGTTTGGTGTTTTGTGTAATAAGTGCGTTTATGCGTTGGAAGCTAATTACAATCTGAAGTATTTTTATGTGTAAAGGACTGCACATACCATTGGTGTGGGGTGGTTGTTATTTGTTATTCAAAAATGGGTACACATAAGAACATATGTTACAGGTGTTATTCAAAGATGGAAAGGAGTTGCTAGAAAGAAAATTGCTTCTAGAGAAGACCATAGATGGAAATAAATGAATGAACAGTATAACACAAGGTAAGTAGCGGTCATGGAAACTACTAGAAGGAGGCACAGTGGTGAGGTACTTTGTGCATGGAAGCACGTAGAAGAGAAGTCTGTAGCCAGAAGGTAGGAAGGCACGCTAGAAGGTTATAGCTGGGGCGCAAAGGTGTACCACACAGAAATTGGGAAAATGGTCAATTAATGAGAGGATTGGTGGTAGGTGAAGGAGTAATAAATGCACTAACTTTTTGAAAATCTATATAAGGACATGATGCGGGTTCATTTTTACCTTTGTGATCACAAGTATTCAAGCGAGCTAAGTGTGATCGAGCCAAGCGAAACGTGTTGAGGTGCGGAGAGAGCTACAAACCTAGACATGGAGAGTGATTTGTGTGCATGGAAGTGGCTTGTGTCCCCATTGGTGAAGGGTTTGAGTGCAAGCAGAAGCATTGAGAAGGAGCTAGGGCATGCGGTTTCGAGCTAGGGAACACAATTTTGAACTAGGGTTTGAGCTTACTTGACACAGAAGAAAAAAGGTGGGATTTTTATAATGGCACCGAAGAAAGCACCTGTAGCATGTATGAAGGGGAAGAAAAAGGTGGAAGTTGAGGTCGAAGTTTCTCCTGAGAGTAACTTTTTAGAGATGCAGTATCCAAAAGGAGTTATACTTAGACGAGATTGGGATTCCCACATCCACAGATGTAAAGTAAGTGATTACAACCACCACACCACTGACAACAAGGGAGAATTGGATGTGTTGTTGAACAAGAAGACCAACAAGCACATGGTGGAGGACATGCCAGTGTATGATGATGCTGGGGAGAAGTTTCTTAAGAAGGTAGGGGTTTATCAACTTGATATGATTTTGAAAACCCATATTTTGGAAAACCAAAAGCTTTATACCAATGGATTATGAGCAGAGTCCATGAGGACTTTTTCTATTTTGTTGGATGGAGGGTAAGGATCACAACAACCCTGATTGCTACATTGACAGGATTGAAGGGCACAGGGACATATATTATTAGTGATCTGACTGATAAGGAAGCTATTATAGCCACCAGCAAGGAGTTGGGATACTCCAAGGGTCCACATGGAATGGACATATACAAATTAAGGAAGTATCATGTGGTGCAGGCAAGCCACACACCTGCTCACTAAGTTGAATGATCAAGAGAGATGGTCACAGGTAAATACCATGTGGCTATATATCACGAAGAAAATGTTCAAAGGAGAAGTCTACAATCTAGTAGGCTACATTGCAGAAACTATTACTGAGGAAGCGCGCACAGGTGAGAAGATAAGTTTTGGTGCTATTCTATTATCTCTTGTCTTTGTAGAAATTGGAGTGCCCGATGGGCCAAAGAACAAAATTTGGGAATACCCCATAGAGAAGAAGTCCCTCACAGAGAGGTTCGAGAAATAATTATGTGAAGGAACAATAAGTGGCCCATTCAAGCAAAGGGAAGAATTTTGGTATGACCAACTTCACATGGCATTTGAGGAGGAATGGCACATTCCAAAGGATTTACCCTCGGTAGTGGGCAAGGCAGTACAGTTCACGGTGTATCAACATTTTACATCACGCATTGTTTGCAATGAAGGATGGGACATGGAGTCCATGGTGTAAAATTCCCTATGGCTTCACAGCTTGCTAATTCTAGGCCTTACTTCATAGGTTTACTGATGCATGCTCATGAACTTCAACGCAGACAAGGTAGATTGTGACTACCATACTCTCAGAAAAACATATGTTTATCCAGGTCAGTCTGCCTACATTGAGAGGCTCATTTCAGATGTTATAAATATAAAGCTAGTAAGTTTGGCTATTGGGGAGAGTGGAGCCACGCTCATCTATCTTCAGCTCAAGCCTAGGCTGGAGAATAACAAGTATGTGGAGAATGAGTTCATGCTACCAGGGCCGCCTAAGGGAAAACACACAGTTGAGAATGTGGAAGCTCCAAATCCTGCCTCGTGACCATAGAGATAGATGAGGAAGAAGAACATGAGGATAGTGGAGGCTTGGACCATAGAGGCTAGAGGCAGCCCACAGATAGAGTGGAGAGTGAGCACACAGATACTCCACCACAGGTGCAAGAAGGAGAAGAGGACTTGGACGTGGATGCAGTCCCTGAAGAGCACCAGTTTAAGAGGGTATTCAGAAGAACCAGGACCCAAGGTGCAGGAACATCATAACCTGTGCATAGATCACCTTAACTCTCCCCTCAGAAAGAAGCACCAGAGAAGAAGAGAAGAAGAAAGTTGAAGCTTAGTGAGGAGGTGGAGGAGTCTGAAGAGAGTGCACTGGAACCCCAGTTCAACTAGAAGATGTGGAGGAGCCCCGGGATGAAGAAATGAGAGATGAAGAAGAAGGGGTGAAAGAAGTAGAAGAAACTATGCAAAGCAGACCAGTGCACCAGTTACAAATCAGATAGGAGAAGGGTCAACTCCAAACCTTGGCGCTCAGGTTCCTAAGGGGCCAAGAACAAAAAGAAGTGAAGAATATGTTGTGCCAAGTATGGGCTATGCTGAGGACACAAGAAAAATCATCCACGCCCGGTTTCAAAGCACATGGACCTTAAGGAATTATATGGATGGGAGTTGATGGATCTAGATATGGCCACTACGCGTGCAAGGAAACAACTATCCTGGTCCATGCAGACCCATATGGATGAACCATATTTTGATGTATGCGAGGAGTCTTGTGTCTCAAGAAGAGTAAAGAAGGCACCACAAAGCAGGCACATGACCATAAAGCCCACTCTTATGTCTGATGAGCAGGTAAGCAATGCCTTAGTCAAGGTATCTGCTTTGGTGGCATGGAGAAATATTGATAAGGCCGCCACCATTAGAGCATTGATGGAGGATAACAATGACAAAGATGCAGAGATAGAGTAGCTTAAAGGTAGAGAAGGAATGATAATGGAAAAAGAATGAGGCCTTTATTAGCATGGATGAAGAAATTGGTGATTACATTCTGAAGGCGAGGCCTCATCTTGAACCAAAGGTACCTGAAAAGTTTCCTTCTGCTATGCATTATGTGCACACTTTGGTTGATTCGGTGCTAGAAGATGGACCACTTAGAATGCCCGCACCAAAAGATGTTGAACAAGAAGTAGAGAGAGCAAGGGCCTCTATTATCAGAAAAATTTCAACATATTAGGTGTTTGTACTCCAAACTTTAAAGGATGAGCTAAAGAAAGCAACCAAGCTCTTAATTTGTGTGCAACACTAGAGGCAGTGATAAGGACCAGAACTCTAGTTGAAGATAATGAAGTTCTGGTAGTAATGAAAGATGAGACTTTAGGGCATATAGAAAGATTTGCACTAGTAAAAAAAAAGCGTGAAGCCCTTGCAACAACCCAAGATCCACATAAGGAGAGGATAGATGAGATTGGGAAGCTCATAGTGCAGAAGATGGATCTTCTGGAAGGAATGATGTCTGCTATGGCCAATGTTGTCCGGTACTACAGAATGAGAAGGAGAAGATCACTCAAGATGAACTAGATGCCATAGCCACAGATATTCCAAAAAATACAAGGATCATGCTAGATGACTGGCAAACAATGGAGGCAGAAATCAAACTTGAATATCTAGAGTAATCCTCCCAGTTGAAGAAGAGGATGTTGCAGAGTAAATATTCATTCTTTTGTATAGTGATTCTTTGAATTCTTTGAATTCTTATTCTTTATTATTTGGGAACATCAGAAAGAATTCCCATTTCCAAGGATGGAAATGTACTTTAGTGTGGGGTAATGTTGAGCAGACATAATATTGTTCTAAGGAGAAGACACACAAATAATACACACGCGGGAACAAGGCACATTTGAAGGCACAGAAATATAGGAAAGGAAACACATGCCAGAACAGTTTGGCTCAGGACTTAGCCATTTTATGGATACAGGCTATTTTTGGAGATAGCGTGCAGAGCACACATCGGGATGGAGACTTGCACGACACACAAATGGTATTTTGGGAACGAGCGGCTGATAAGCACCATGCATGGTTGTAGTTAATAATAGGATTACTTCTTCCAGTTAACTATAGGACATCTATTATTAGCACACTTGCATGTGTGCATGTTATTGTAAAGGCACATGGCTATTATCAGCATGTGACCTATTTTGAGAAGTGCATAGGTGGTGAAGGGAAATTCCCCACCTCTATAAATATGTATTGAACTATGTAGTTTAGAGATAGGTGTGTGTGTGAAATGTTAATTGTAGAGTTATGTTGTTGGATCTGATACGCGCATGACTTATGGTGATACTTTATAATGTAAGAAGCTTATGTGTTTTACAGTGTTTAATGTAATGGATGATATTGGCTGGATAATGGTGTTAGACATAACTGAAACTGGTTCATGTATGGTTAATCTTATTATAGTTATTGTTTAATTCATGATTCTCTAAGATCTAGATCTAGATTATGCACTGTGGAATGTTTATGTTTATTTATGGATCTGAATATGTCTTATCTTCATCACACTAACATCCTGCACAAGCAAATCTAAAGAGGGGCTTGGTACCTTTGCGTGCTTCGGGTGAGCGTTTAGCTTAGGCTAAGTGATGTGCCAGCGCGCCTGGGTTATTCACAGTAGATTCCAGGTTGCAATATTATCTAGCCTCATGCCATTTTTCATACCTCTAATCATGATCCTGACCATGGTGGATTCATGACCTTGATTTCTCCTAACATTACTCAGCATGTGATTTCCTAGGGCCTAGACCCCACACATCAAGTAGTGTGGTTTCTTTTCAATTTAGACGAGAATATTTTTGGGTTATCTAGCATCTACACTTTGAATGATGCGGGCGAGAGCCAGATCTTTTTGACATTAGCTTGTTAATTCATTGCCAGAGGATCTTTGGATAATTTTTGGTAACTTTATTGTGGTTGAAATCCCTGAAGATAAAAGGGGCGTCTTCTTATGTATTGGTGTGCAGGCAAGCGGGAGGCTTGGTTTTATTTTAGGAACAAGCTCGAAATTTTTGATCCCAATCTACCCTTTCGTCATAAATCCCCTTCTGTTTGGTTCATTTAGTCTAATTTTAGAGAAGGACAAGATCGATTTGTTCATTGGATGGACCACTCATTCATGACCAGTCAATATTTTTTCTATCTTTCCCCAGTTCTCAATCATCCTGTTGTTTTTGCTAACACCCGCATTGCTTTCGGACCATTCTCCCATTGTTTTCGACATTGCACGGTTTGTACCTATAAAAAAAGCATCATGTTACTTCTCAATTTTACCTTAACACCACTTTCCTCAAGAATGCTTGGACTGTATCACACATACAATTAGTATGGAATTTGGTTGATCGGCCTTATGATGGGTTTGGTTGGATCACTTGGTGGAATGATGCCATCAAATGCACCACCACCTTCCTTCACATTTATAAGAATCAAGATTCCATTTTAAGACATCATTCGCATGAAGCTTTATAACATGAGTTCTCCATAATCTCACAAGAGCTAAACACCTCACCTTTTAATCGTGCCTTACAAACCCAGACTTCCTATTGGTGAGATAATATTAAATTCCATGAAGCCTACCAAGCCCACAGAGCTCAGTTTCAAGGTCGCTCGCATTGGCTCAAAATTAGGGATTGAGATTCCAAGGAGTTATTTTCAATGCTACGCTCCAAGCATTCCTCTGACAAGATCAAGGATATCTCTAAAGGAAATACTAGGCTTACCACCTTGCCTGAGATTCTCTAATAGTTTGTACATCATTATCATGGGGTATTTGTTGCTCAACCTGCCACTCCAGCTCCAAAAGCGTCCCTTTTAAAATATCTCCAGGTGGTACATTGCAAAGTTTCTCAAACCCAACGGGTAACCTGTGATAGGCCTTTATCTTTTTCTGATCTCAAAGAGGCTACCTTTCAAATGGATTTAGAAAAGGCTTCCGGGTTTGATGGATTCCCTATTGAATTTTATCAAGCCCTATGGGACATTATTGGTTCTGATCTCCACAATGTCTACTTAGAAGCTTTGGAAACTAATTCTTTGGGTGACCTGATCAATCAAGGAAATATCAAATTCATTCCCAAATAAGGGGATCCATACCAAATTTCCAATTGGCACCCCATTAATTTGCTTAACATGTAATACAATATTATTACTAAAGTTGTGGCTAATAGGATTTCTTATCTTATACCCTCAAGATTATTAGAAGTGAGAAAATTGACTTTATCAAACATAGGTATATTTTGGATAATATTATAGTTTTCTGTGAAGGTATGGAATGGGCTTAGATTTCCTCTGAACAGGATTTGTTTATTAAGATTGATTTTGTTAAAAGATATGACAGAATTAAATGGTCTTTCATCTTACCTATGCTCCAAGACTTAGGATTTGGTCCTCGCTTCGTGTGGTCTATGCAAATGCTCTTTCAAAATGTTGAAGCTTGTGTTAATATTAATGGTGCCCAGTCTTCTAGATTTGGTTTTTTCATATCTATTAAGTAAGGTTTCCCCTAGCCCCTCCCCTTTATGTGTTGGTTGTTGAAGGATTTATCTATCTTCTTTATCACAATGCGTCAAGGACTAGTAAAAGGTATTTCTTTTCCTTTTACTACTCGGCAGCTTATTAATTGTTTTGTTGTTGACGATTATTTTCTCACACTCTGGAGGATGAGCAATTTTTTCAAAATGCTCTAGATTTCCTTCACATTTTTTCTTGCTTCAAGCTTTGCTATTCAGTGGGAGGAAACCCAATTTTATCATCAATATCATACTCTTGTTCCCACTTGGCTGGTTGGTATGCAATGGAGCTAGATCCAACCTGGGACGCAGTTCAAATTTCTTGGAATCCCTTTTGCTTTTTAGGCTACTTCATTTCATCTATGGTCTTACGTGGTCCAACGTGTTGAACACAAAATCTCTTTTTGGATCACCAAACCTCTCTCTCTAGAAACTAAATTTCAGATATGCTATAAGGTTTTGGCAGCCACTAATGTGTACTCCTCGTCTTGGGCTCCCTCCAATGTTGCTTATGCCAATCTTGAGAAGCTTCTTCGTGATTTCCTTTAGATCAACACTGAAGGGCACAAGGGGTTCCATAGGATTGCTTGGGAAATTTTTTGTATGCTTAAATAAATTGGTGGTCCAGGTTTAATTGATGTCAAACAACAAGGGTGGACTCTTTTTGCTAAATGGATCTTCCGTAGTCTGAAAGGGAATGAAGCTTGGAAAATTCTCCTTTAGCATGGTATTTGTCAGGGTGTTCCTTTGGGAAGACAGGATTGGAAGGGTTTTAACTTTCAATCTTGCCTTCTTTGCCTAGTGCTAGTTAAGATTAAGGGCACTTTTATTCCACAAAGTATTTGGAAGCCATGGGAATCTCTCAGACTACACCTTATTTGAGTTAGAAAAGGTTGTATATCTGTCATTTCCCTCAAATTCTCTCTATGGTGGTCCTCTCTCTTTTCTTTTCATGATTTTTTGTTGGTTTTGGCTCATTGGGCTAAAGCCCTTTGATTTTTCAAAAAGGGGATTAATTTTTTTTTGGGATTTTTTATGTAAGATCTCTCGTTCTTGGCTTTCTTGGGAGACACTGACTTTAAAATTTCACCTCTACAAATGTTGCTTCTATCTAATAATTAATTACATGCATTCTTGAAGAATATTTTCACAAGATAGGACTTGCCTCTAGAGTTCCTTGGTGGCATGGTTGGAATTGGCCTACTTCTACTCCTTTTTGATGATATAAACACTCCCTTGCATATTCTCTTCTAGATCGTCGTTCTGTTGACAGTGACACACTTAACAAGCATTGGTCTTTTTCCTCCTCAGCTTCGGATTGGTCCCATCAATTTCAGAGGGTTTGGGCCCAATAAAGCTCATTTCCTTTGGTGTCTTCTTCACCAAGGTACCCCCATTGGTTCTCATCTCAAACATTTTGGGCTTAACCCCGTATGTTTTTTTTTCAACCAGTCAGAGTCTATCAAACATATTTTTTGGTTTTGTCCCTATGATTAGACAGCTTAGAGATGGATTCACGTCCTTTTCTTTTCTCATGATTTCTTCACCTGGAAATTGGTTCTTTTAGAGGATTAAACCATGTTACCTACAATTTACAAAAAAAATTGGCACATCTTCATAATTGAAATTTTGTTCTATTTATGGAAAGACGGAAATAATGATTATTTTTAATAATGTTCTTTTGGATTATGATTTCTTTGTTACTAATAAGGTGGTTGTGTTTTCTACTGCTATGCTTTAGATTCAAAACTAAGTTGAAAAGTGCACTTGGAGGTGGAGCATCTCCAGCACCTCCTCAACCATTGGGGTTCATTACCATGTGTTGTCATTCAGGCACCCCCTGATGTGTCTTTGTGTCATTGCTTTTCACCTCAGCACCACCATTTTCCACCTCCTTCTCGTGGTTGGGGGGTCCTCACCATGGGCAGAGTCCTCCACCTTGACAGAGATCCCCTCATTCAAAGTCGCCTTCATCTGCGTCTGCTCTGCTTGGTGATTCTGGTTGGCAAGTGGAGTTTCTCAAGGGAAATTCCTTTAGCTGGATTTAGCCAATTCTCCCCGCAGGAATGATGATGGTACTGATGTTGAGCATAATAAGGACTCTGACTGGGATGGGTGGGAGCCTATCTCCGATGAGGCTCACCCCTCTAGTTCGAGCTGGGGTGATAAGCATGATAGTTCGCTTCCTCCTCTGCCACCTGTCGTCATGATTTTTGCTACTGCTTGATGTTTATGCTCCCTTTTTTAATTGAAGTTCACACTATGTGGTTTTTAATGTTGGAACTTTGAGGTGACTTAGCCTCTCTCGAGGCCTTTTTGGCTCGATTTGATTAGACATCTTGCATTCTGGGGTGTGACTTTTTCCACCCAATTTTTAATATGATTAACGTTGTACATCTTTGTTATTAATATAAAAGTGTGTTTTTCAATAAAAATTTATTAATCATAAATAATATTATAAATATTAATTTTATATCGTTATAATTTTAAATATTTTTTTAAGCTAACAAATTGACCCCAAGGTAGCAATTGTACCCAAAGGTGTAATGGTAATGCCAATAAAATAACATAAAAGAAATGTTAAAGTGGCTTTGGTTGTATAGAAAAGGGTTATGTTGCTTTAGGGTTGTTACAGTTATAAAGTAAGTTTGCATGATTAGACATTTTTGACAAAGTTCCTAAAATTTTGAAAAGGTGTATAGAAGTAAGTGTCTTAGAATATATCATTCAAAAGTCATTACACAGATAAAAACTCATTTCCATTGTTACACGTTTGACTGACTGTGGAGTCTTCTATGAAGAGGAAATTGGGTTTTAAAGTCTATGTAACTATCCATAATCAAGTCATTGGTGTTGGATTTATTTGTTCTTATTTCCCATAATTGTAGACAAAAAATCAATAATGTGTAGAAGTATTTACATAACATTATATAACTTCTCTAGCAAATTTTAATATAGGAATACCTATACTTTAAAATGAATCTTTTTTATTGGATTTCTTATAGGATTATTTGCAAAGATGCTTCAAGTTGAATGATTTTGATTTATTTATATATATTTATCTAAACAAGTTGTATAGGGATAGAATTTTACACAGAAAAATGAGGTTGGCAATAAGAAAAAAGTATACAAGTTAGTTATATAAAATGTTTACACTCTAGGAAATTTCCAAGGGCTTTAAACAAACCCATTTGGTTATTATTATGCAATTTTCAGCACAAGAGATGGTATTTAGTCCATGTATTTTATCGGTAAAAAGGATTAGTTAGTCCTTTATACATTTATATAATATGAAGTTTTTTAACAAAATTTGTGCCTAAGATATAAGGAATGAAAAGGCGCAATCCACAGTAAAACATAACAATACAACCAAAAAAGAGTTCTTACTACTATGAAAACCATTAGAAAGAAAATAGAAGCTTGTGAACATGTTTCTTATTGACTATAGTACCTAGGATTCACCATTTTGTTTTTGTTTTTTGTTCCATAGAAAAAATATCATCATTTGCCTCTTCCATTGCTTCTACAAAAACCTTCTCTTATGTAATTTAAAATATATGAAACCTTAACCCAACAATGTACATATAATATTGATAGAAAACATTCACAAAGCATATAAATATCAAATTATACAGAGTCAAGTTCTTTAATATCTACATAATAGACTAGAGATGTTCATACTTCAATCAATTCTTTGTTTTTACTTTCTTATTAACTAGGACTTTCCCAATAAATTGCATAAGTGGGGAAAAGAAAAAAGGTAACTAAAAATTTAAACCAAACCACTTAGCACCCTTTCTTTGCATTGTTCTAATGTAAAAAACACCGTAAGCCTTACCTCCCCTACATTGAACGGGGATATCAATTCTCTTTTTGTTAAATGATGTAGAAGAAATTATCATCTTACACAATATCAATTATAAACATTATAATTTAATGTTGGTACTTTCTAATGACCTTGAGCGCCAAATGACTTCTTTATTTCTTCAATCTTGTTTCTGATTTTAGTATTCCTCTGTAGTTTCTAATAATTATGTTAAATTGAGGGTGGTTTAGGATACTTTACCCTAGTCAATAAGGGTTGAGATACCAACTAGTAGAGTAGGTTTCTCATTCCTAAAAATCCATGATCTCATTTTTAAGATGTGAAATAAAATCTCTAAGTAGGAACATCCCCCAAAGATGGTTTAGGGTCTTATTGAACTTAATATGATTAAACCAAATTGTGAATATAAGCTTTGCAAAGTATGTTTTTCTTTTCTTCTTCAAAGAAGAAGAAATCCCCACAAAATTTCTTATATCTTGAAATAGCCATCGGTAGTGAAGATATCAATATTCTTAATATAAATTGAACATTGATTTCTTAATGATAGAGTATAAACTTTACGAGGGAATCAAAAAGAAAAAATTGAGTATCAGTTTCATAATCCAAAATGATGTTATCATATACAATTGTACTACTTTATTCATCAAAACCTCTCTGAGCCTAGAATTTTAATACAACAACCATAGGTTTTTTTCTCCCATAGTGTTCACCTCCTAAAACCCTCCTAGTATATCCTTCATGTGACCTAGAAATACTTTTGTTCTTTTAACCTTCAACTCCACCAATTAAATCCTAGATTTGAAAAGAGGGATCTTAAGCTTAAAACATCTAGTGGTCTATGTAGTAAAAATATATAGATTAATTAGGGAACAAAAAATTACGGCTATTTTTTATATATTTTTTATGGCCACATATTTATATTTCTAGTTCCCAGATATATTATTGATTGTAACATCAACACCAACAATATTATCTAGTATAAACATTTCTTAATATTCTTCATTGCAACCTTAGTCCTCAAAGAAGTTACCTGAAAATCACATCAATTAATCCTTTCATCTATCTAATTATTAGAACAAACGAAAAAAAAAAATTCCCCAACCACTCCCACCCCTTGAATACTAGGCCCATCTTTTTCATCTTATAATCCCAAAAAATGTTTTATTGTTACTTTACCCTAGTAACCCCTAGACCCCATAAGTCGTGATTCAATTTAGTAAAGATTGATCTTCATTTGCATATTTTCTAATAGAAAACGTACATTTTTTAATTCCACCCAACACATGTTTATTCCAATCACTAAAATCTACATTCTCCTCTTCTTGAATATACTCATTAATATAAGAGATCTAGGGTGCATCATTCCCAATATATTTCCACTTGAACTTGTGGGATTTCCCTAATTTTATTGTGATAAGCCCTTGGGGAATCCACAGAGGAAGAAGAAGAGGTAGAAATAACCACCTTTATTTTCTTATTTCCTTTGTGTATTAATAAATGTTAAAAATCTTGTATCATGTTGCATTTAATATAATATAAGCTTTTTTTCATCAAAAATAAATAAATGTTGTCATTTCAAAAAAGGTTTCCCAAGACACCACATTTAAAGATGAATGGAAATATTATAATATTATACATTATATGATCCCCTGATTATCCAAGCTATTCTAATTCACTCAAATAGCTCTCGCCATCATATTTTCTAAAGATTTCAAGAGGATGAAAGGAAAACTAGTAGTATTCTTAATTTTAAGGTGAAAAAGAAGTCTAAAATTATAAGAATGTAATAGATAACTATATCATCCTTCACATGTAATATATTTATACATGAAAATTCTAACCATGATCCAATTTCCTAGCAATGAAGCTCAAATAACACCATTATGTCATAAATTGTATTTATTGCCGAGAGAGAAGAAATTCTTCCTTATAATCAAAACTTGTTTGTTAGAATATAAAAAACCTATCCCCAATGAATGTGATATCAATAACCTACCCCTACCATTCTTGAGAAATTAATATTCATAACCCTCTAACGAACACTACCTTATTGTTCAATGACACCAAAAATTCCATCAAAATTATTTAATCAACACCCAAAAATATCTTGATTTTTTTTAACTAGCCAGGTTCTTCAAGAATTCTCCCACAAACTTTATCATCATCTAGATCAAATTGATCCTTATGTTCCAAATGAATTATAGTTCCCCCCATATCTTTTTGAAAAATCAAATCCTCCACCTCAAATAAAAAATATCCTTAGAAGGAAAAACTCACCCTAAAGAACCCAATATGAGTGACCTTCAACATTACCATGTGCAGAAAAAACACTTGTGACATTAAATAATAAATAAAATTACTTTATCATAATTACCAATATACCACCAACATAACACATGTCTATCAATGAGTTTTCAATCAATAATTGAAACATGATAAATTTAATCCTTTCATAGCAAACATTATCACAATAAAACCTACCCTAGTTATAATACTAGGGAAGGTAACAAGGAATAATTTAATGGTTAGGATTGAGTAAAGGTATCTCAACCTCTATACTCATAAATTCAAATTAAAACCCATTTTATGGATCCATTATGCAACAATATTTGTAAAAAGATTCCAAATCTAGATACCAACCTTGTGTATCACATTTTTCCCATTAGAAACCTCCTTGTTGTGATCCCTAATCTTTGAAAATCCATTATAAAATCATCCTCAGATACTTTTTTTCCCCAGTCCTTAACTAATAAAGGATAATTATTTGCACCCATTCCTTGACAAATCTTAATTCTCCAATGTTTTTTTTTTTATCATGGAATCGTTTCATAGAATAAACTCCTTTCTAGGGTAATTTATAGTTGGATGATTCATGGTATTACAATGAAAGAAAATCCTAAGGGAAATCCATACATAATATTTTGAAACCACTCCTCACTATTTAAATATAATTGAATTAAATAAACCAAAATAAAATCATAATTGACCATAATCTACATGTTTACAAAACTATAAAGTGCTTCATATAAATCGATTGAATCAAATTAGGGTAAGATACCTAAAAATATCAAGGACTCCAAGTTCCAAAATTCTCATGGTAAATTATAAATTCTAACCCACATATCTTGATTTTTGTCATGGTAACCCTATCTAAAATTATCCACAAAAGGTATCACCTAAATTTTTCTCTTCTAAAGAAACTAAGTATTTCTCTTCAAAAAGTTGTATTTTTCTTCTGCAGAGCTGAAGGAAACCACAAAACCTCCATTAGTAGAGAAATATATGCTCCATAGATCAACCCCTTCCAATACTTTCTAATCTTATTTAGTCCTCTATGAAATTCCCTTAAAAGATCCAATTATTATGAATTTCAAATATTGTTCCTTTAACAGTCCCTTATTTACCATAGTGAAAGGAATTGAAGAAGATACATCACATTCACTCTATACAATTACATGCTTTCCATCACTTCCTAGCTCTAAAATTTCCCCACACTACACTCATTCCTTGTAGGCAAAAATTCTCCACTATATTCCCACTAAATTATTTTGTTAACATTTAAATGGGTGTGTCCTTATAAATTATCTAACCTCCCAAATAAAAAACCTCCATAGATAGTAAAACATCCAACCTTTCTTCCATGAAATGCTCTTCTTTAGTTCATCTCTTACAAGATGAGCCTTTTTATACACTCTCCTCACCATGCCCACCCAACATTATAATGTATGCATGACACTCACATTGGTGAACACACAACAACAATAACAATGTTATCCCACTCTGTAGGATACAGACCAAAATATGTCCATTTTTTTGTGTGAGAAGGGATGTTGGGGATAGTGTAGGACACATAGGGAGTACTTTGGGTGCAATTGGTATAGAGTTGAGCACCAAGTGAACTGAGTAGATTATGCTTTTGAACACGTTTACTTAAGTTAATTATTATTTTGAAAGGGTATCATCTGAGGTGCTATTGCAATGCATTGTTGTTAATTTCTTATATTGTTTTGATCATTGTTGTTATAGACTGATGTGAATCTATTATTACTTTATTTCTCTACACAAAGACTTCCCGTATTATCGCCCTCGTCGTAGACTATTGAAGCCCAACGTCAGTTTCACAAAAGAATAGATTTGTTGGCAAACATCCAAACTTGCTCAATTTATTTGGAAATGTTACCCTGGAATTAAAACAATTTCCTTTGAAGGTGTTCCCCTCATGTAACATATGCAAATCTGAAAATGCATGGCCATCACTTCTCTTCATGGAACAACATGGACCTTGTAAAAGGAGCCTATCATTCTTGCATCTTTAACCCAAATGGAGGAGATGCTTATTACACGGGTCAATCCAAATACTGCAGGTCACCCAAGTATGTTGAGGACAATACAAATACTCAAGACACGCCATAAGTTTCCCGCAAAACATTACTTCAATAGCAAAGTACCTACCACACCGCCTTGTGAGATTTAGACATAGTACTCATACAAAGGGAAGGATATAATTTTACAAAAGTATGATTTCTACGTCAATAGATCTCGTGTTTGGGCAAGCCTTGCAATATAAAATCCAACATGATCCCTATTACAAAGATGTATTAATCGACCATGACGCCCTTTCCTCCCTACCATTTGAGTCATCAAATGTTTCCTCCAAATCTCTCGAACACAACCACAGTCCGAATGAACCCAAATTTGCAAACTACTGCCACGCCTCATGGTTTTGATGTTCCGCCACAAGAAACTATATGAACACTCAATCGTCTTTCGGTTCCTCACCTCACATGTACAACCAATTCCTCAAGAAGAGGAAATCTTTTCTGTTTCCACCTTGCAATCCACAATGGTAACACTCCCATTTACCATGAACATGGCCAAAGCCTCTCCCCATGAATACAATACAGAGGGCTTGTTTTCATATGTCCACCCTCTTCGTAGACTATTGGAAGCCCAATGTGGCATCGGTTTCACAAAAGAATAGATTTGTTGGAAAACATCCAAACTTGCTCAATCTATTTGGACAAAATTACCTTCGGAATTAAAACAATTTCCTTTGAAGGATTTCCCTCATATGTAGCAGATGCAAATATGAAAAACATGGCCATCACTTCTCTTTGTGGAACAACATGGACCTTGAAAAGCAGGAATCCTATTGTTCTTGCGTCTTTAACCCAAATAGAGGAGATGCTTATTGCACTAGTCAATCCATTACTACACGTCACCCAAGTACACGGAGGACAATACAAATACTCAGGACACACCATAAAGTTTCCCGTAAAACATTACTTCAATTGCAAAGTACCTACCACACCACCTTAGATTTTGACATAATACTCATACAAAGGGAAGGATATAATTTACAAAAGTATGATTTCTACGTCAGTAGATCTCATGTTTGGGCAACCTTGTAATATAAAATCCAACACGATCCCTATTACAAAGATGTCTTAATCGACCATGACACCCTTTCCTCCCTACCATTTGAGTCGTAAAATGTTTTTCCTCGTCTCTTAACACAGCCATAGTGGAATTTCCCCAAATGCAAACTGCCTCTACAACTCATGGTATTGATGCTTCCAATGACTACAATGAAACGTATGAACACTCATTGTCTTTCATGCCAACACCCCACAATTTAGGAACTAAAGAAGAGGAAATCGAACAGTTCTTGCTCAACCATGATGGTAACACCCCATTTACCATGTCATGGCCAAAGCTTGGCCTCTTGCCTATAAATGAATACAATACAAAGGGCATGTTCTCAATGGCCTTCCAAACTGTATTTCCGGTTGGAAAAGTAATGTGGCAACAACCCCGCATAAAAGAAGTTCCAATGCATGAATATGCTCTTCATTTGATGTGCTACCATGATGGCCGCTTCGGTTCACACCCACGATTTCGCTACTTCCTTCTAAACCTCATAATGTGGCACAAAAGCCAGTCCACAACTGCAGTTTTCATGAAATAAAACATCAAATCTGGAATCCCTACAACAATTGGAGATCTGAAGACAACTATTGGAATGCCTCAAAGATAACCTCCTAGACAAGTTTAATGTGGTTTGGATCGAGCCTTCGAGGACATGCATTCATTATGGGAAAAAATTAGAAGCGAGCTTTAAGATATGGTAGAACAATTGGGGACACCAACCTTATTCTTCACTCTAAGTGTTGTAGACACTAAATGGCCAGATCTCCATAGTATTATGTATGGTGAATGCCCTATTGATCCTCAAGCTGCACAACGTTAGAGAACACTTAACATTGTCTCAAACCCTCATCGAGTATCAACATACTTGCATCACAAATTCACAATATTTAGTGAAGAAATATTATAGAAGGAACTTGGAGTAGTAGACTATTGGTACATGTAATAAAATCTACTATTTAATAAGTTTTATTTCCAGACTACATAGCTAATATTTATGCTCTCTCGTCTCACAGGTATGAATGGCAACATAGAGGCTCCACACACGTCCATGGTTTATTGTGGCTCAAGAACGCACCTAAAGTTGACGCAATGGATTGGGAGGATACAACTATTATTGAGGCAACAAAACAATACTTTGATAAGTTCGTGTCTGCCTGGAACCCCCGTTTGGCTTGCAACCGCTTGGATTTTGTTCGTAGGTCACTGCTAGACGACCCTTGTTTGCTAAATACAACACAAATACTAGCCTCCTCCCCACATGTAAACCTTGAAGAACTTCTTAATCATGTTCAACGTCACACAAAATGTTCAGAACAAACATGCTTGCGTAGAAAGCAATCACAGTTGCAGTGCAGGTACAACGCACCATGGGCCACAAACCTACTTCATCCCTGCTCATTGAAAGTGATGGGAAAATTAAGTACCTCCCTTCGAGAAACGATGATATACTGAACATACACAATCAAACTATGATATCCATATGGAGAGAAAATGTTGATTTCTAACCGGTACTTTCCTGCCATGCAATTCTGAAGTATATTGCAAAATATGCTTCAAAAGCATAACAACGTTCAGAAACCTATCACCAAATGCTATCCAGATTTTCAAGAGATGCTGACACGGATTCACCAACACACATTGCAATTCGAAAAATGCTCACAGAGAGCATTGTTGAACATGACATAAGCACACAAGAAACATGCCACATGCTGCAAAAATTACCACTTGTTATGTGTAGTCGTTCGTTTGTATCATTAAATGTTGGCAAAAAAATCTTGAGACATGTCATTGAAAGTGTCGCCGATGTACAAGAAAAAACCACTTTCTTGGATGCATATAGAGTTCTCCCTACAACCATGGAACACCTACCACTTATTCAGGTTGCTCGAGATTGGAGCTACAGCAGGAACCGTAAAGGAGATAAATGGAAATTGTGGTCGACTAAAGCAATTGTTTGGGTCCACCCGAGATTTTTGGATGTCCCAACTCAGGATTCAACGTCATATGACCTTTTCTGTTGGTCAGAACTCCTTTTATACAAGCCTTTCAGAAATATTGCCTCTGAATTTGGCTCAAGCCCACATGACATCAATGACACTTGGGACATGTTCAAACACAACTACAGACCATGACATGTTTTACGCACTACCGCAGACACAGGACATGAAATAGATGTTAGTTCTGACTCTGAGGTTGAATGTAGTATTCAACGTGAACCATTGCAAGAATGGCAGGTCTTTGCATAACTTCGTCTGGGAAACAACAATGGGTCTTGATAGTCTTGAAATGTTGGGGAAATGAGATTTTGACATACACAATAATTGGAACATACATGGCGTTCCACATGATTTGTAGATAATTGGTTCATCATTCATCAAGAGAGAAAAGGCAGACACAAATAACACCAACATGCAAGCCACACCACCATCTACCACACTACCTTTGTCTTTAGAACAACAACTAGCTCTTGATACCATACTGCACCATTCAACAAACAAAACACTTCTACCTCCATTAAGATTGATAATTCAAGGAACAACTGGCACAGGAAAATCATTTCTGATAAATAAAATCCAGAATTCATTTACATTAGCATCAACCACATCTCCCTTGCCTCTCCTTCTGCTCGCCCCTACCAGTGTTTCAACATTCAACATCTCCACACCCACAATCCATGCAGCCCTCCGTATTCCAATCAAATAATTAAAACCCCTTGAAGGCCAAGCATTATCATCTTTTCAAGAGTCACTGAAACATATAGAATATGTTCTTATTGATGAAATGAGTTTCATCAACCCAAAGTTGCTAGGAAAAATTGACAGTAGGCTACGCGAGGCTTTCCCACACTCAAAAACATCTGAATTTGGAAACAAATCAGTCATCCTCCTCAGCGACCTCGGGAAATTACCACTGGTTATGGACAATCCTCTTTATGCAAGTAAATCCTATGGAGCCACCCTTTGGAAGGGATTTCATTCTTCCATTACATTGCAAACTATATTTCAGCAACAAGGAACAATCGATGCACAAGTTTCATTCTGAAATTTACTACTCAACATGTGAGATTCAACCCCTCTTATTGAGGACTGGGAACTCCTAATGTCTCTCACAATTACACACACTTAACTCATCAAGAGCTCAAAATTTTTAAGGATGCACCACATTTGTTTGCAAAAAATGACCTCATGGACTCCCACAACCTTCAGATGCTGAAGGCATTGAATTTTGAATGCCCAATCCATTATTGAAAGTAACATGCGGACTGGACCAAAAAATTTGATGATGATTAGTTAGAGCACAAAGTTTTGTTGTGCAAACAACAAACTGCTTTTATTTAAATTTATGGGTTGAATTTTGCAGCCTCGTAAATGGTGCTACAGGAACAATCATTGACATTGTGCTACGATGCATCAATAACTTACCTTTATTTGTTGATACTCAAATGCTTGGATAGATACAAACGGCCCATGATGGGATCTCTCTCTCTCTCTCTCCGTTACATATTCTGATGGACCTGGTATTCAATCGAAGAGGGAAGTGAAGATTCAATCCTTCCGCTTAGCGAATGTTTTAGATGAAGTTAACTATTGACAAGTCTGCATGGAAAGCTTACTATAGCGATACTGTAGCAACTGTAGACAGCTGGAACCAATGAAAGGCACTTTTGCAAGTCCACAACATTCTTGGAGTTCTCCTTCAGATGCTGAAGCTATTAACAAACTTATCATTGTCTCATTGTGAGCATTTGTATTCAATATATTGTATGAGGGCAACCAACTTTATCTAAAATTATTCTTTGAATGTATTTTGACTAAGATCATGCATGTTTTACCTTTAATTATTATATGGTATTGGCATGATCACATGTGTTATCAGACAATCAACTGAAAAGTATCTAATTTGTCTTGCTAAATATTAACATTGACCAAACATCGATCGTTCACATTGGAGGTCCACATGTGATTGCTAGTTGAATAGATCTATCTTACCTTCTTAACAGCAACGCCATCTAGAAATTGTCCATATTTATGAATAGTAGTAATAATAATTATGTTTTATATTCAAGATTGCTCTAAAACTTCAATTTTAAATACCCCTGTTGCAATTATTATTATTCATTAAGCAATAACATGATAGTATTTAACATGATTAGAAAATCGTCCATTTGGTATGGATTAAAGCTGATAATGTTCTCCTATAACCAGCGACTTGACAAGGTTAATCTTTCTGAGTGGGAAAGATTAAGCTTTGCGGACATTGGCATGGGACTTATTGTCAGAAGTTTGGGCCTAAACGACTAAAGTTTTGTTATGCAAACAACATTAAATGTTGCTATTTTTACAAACATTTTTTAAGCTTGTTACTAACAATCCATACAAGAATTTTTAAATATTATTTATTATAGCGCATGCATACATTAAGCAGCTTTGTTTATTGCTAACATAAATGAAGTTTGGGTACGAAAACTCTGCCAACAATGGACCCCGTGTGGGTGAATTTGGATCAGATTTAGAAATCTTTGTTCGCTGTCATCGACCTTCATATTTATCTGGAAAGCAAAATCTGATCTTCTCTGAGTACTCGATTTGGGCCCATCATAATGGACAAAGCCACCGCTTAATCAATTTGGTTAGACTTCGTAATTATGAATTCAAGGACATGGACACCACGGGTTTGATGAGAGCTTTAAATAGATCCCATAATGAAATATTGACAATCGAATGACCGTTTGCTAGACTGGTGTCCATTAGAAAGTTTAACGCTGGATTTGCATGCTCAAATTGGTTATCATTGAGCTCAGTCGTTGTGCAAAGATTTTGTAAGCAACGTCCAGTATTCATTTACAACTTGCCTGCTTAGAAATTGTTAATTTAGTTGATAAGTTTTAAGACGCATGAAACCTAGTATCCTCGGTTTATTGAGTCAACTACTAACATGGTTTCAAGTATTTTGCTACCTTCAGTTGTGCACTTTTATTGAAGGATATAATTTATGCTTAAATTTTTTATGTGAGCTCGGATATATTTGGTTGTATCTCAGTCTTGTCACTAGCAATGCATCCCCACTGTTTCCCCACTGTTTGGTTAGAATGTCCAAAATAGAGGCTCTTGTTGCTTAGATTATGTAATGTGGGATTCTTGGGAAATATATATGGTTTTCTTTGGAGCCTTCGGCCATAATGCATGTAGATTGGTTATTTAACATGTTTGCATTGAATGTAAAGTAACACAATTTTAATAATTTGAGGAGGATAGTCCCATTTGTTTGCAAAAAACAACCTCGTGCACTCCGCACAACCTTCTGATGCTGTAAGGCATTTCTCACTCTTTCAATTTTTGTCCTTGATCATGATTGCTTGGAAGTAACAGGTAGGCTGGACCAAGCAATCTTATGATGATCAGTTGTTTCACAAAGTTTGTTGTGCAAACAACAAAAAATCATGTTTATTGCAAATTTATGGGTTGACTGGCCTCGTAAATGGTGCTACAGGAACAATCACCGACATTATCTATGACGTATCAATGCCACCACCAACATTACCTTTATTTATTGTTGTACCAAATTTGATAGATACAACGGCCCATGTTGGGATCCCTCCAACCTTTACATATTCCTGATACCCCCTATTTCGAGAGGGAATTGAAGACAATTGCTATCGCTTAAAATGGCTCAGGACATTAACTATCCACAAGTCTTGAAGAAGTCAGGGACTTACTATAACATAGAGCAATTGTCGACATTGGAACCAATGAAAGGAAGGGTCAATGACATTCACATAAATTCTCCAGAGTTCCTCGCTTGCAAATCTGTGCATTTGACCTCCTTTTTCATTCCAAAGTACTCAAAAATATCCACGGTAGCAACACTTGGAGCAAGAAGAAAGGAGGAAGAAGACTACTATCACTCAAGTTCATAAATACTACACTCTACTTTGATAGCACCTCCACTACTACTGTTACTCAACACTTCTTCTATCCTAGATGGCATTGGACTCAAGGGGTATCAAATGTAATCATGTTTACTAGAAAATTTAAAATTACCCTTTTTAAAAGGCTACCATTCATGATATAATTCTTCTCATGTTAAGTTCAAATAAAACAGTCCTGCAAAACGACACCACTCATGAAATGAGATATGTAAATGTATATCTACGAATTTGTAAAATGGTTTTGTTTTTATAAAGAGGTCAAGTTTGAAATGGAAGAGATGAAACAAAAATTTAAATGAAGTTTTTCGTTTCCAAATTTCTGCATTACAATTTCTACAACGTTTCAACTTACATGTTTGTATTTTTCCCCTTTTTATTGATGACTGTTGTTTTGCTTGTATTAGTTTGAACTCTACAACTGCACACTTTTAATGTCTTCATCGTTTAAAATAACTTGCACGACTAACACTATAGTGTATCTATGTGTTTGTCTTATACAATTGTTTATAGGTAGAGTATGTTTGACATTATTTTTATATGCAAAATAACATATATCGTTTTTTGTTTGCAAGAAACCTTCTTTTAAATGTGGCAACTCATCTGAATGCTTGATTTGTAACCCATATGCACAAGAAGCTTTAGAATCATGCTCTCAAACTTTGAGGTAATAAAGATTAGGAATGTACCATAACCATTTCAGATTTGTTTATATATAATATGTATATGCTATC
Organism: Taxus chinensis; assembly: GCA_019776745.2. Lineage (NCBI taxonomy): Eukaryota > Viridiplantae > Streptophyta > Pinopsida > Cupressales > Taxaceae > Taxus > Taxus chinensis. The sequence continues at coordinate 451,340 of JAHRHJ020003332.1, read as the reverse complement.
TCATTTTAGTCTTCATGGAGAGATAATATGTTAAAGCACTTAGTCATTCTTTCAAACTACTTTGACAACAACACTTCACATTCACTACATTCATGAGAGCGAGTATTAGCAAACTCTATTCATGTCTCACTTGCACTTTGTACCACTTCAATTATTACACAACTAACAAGTTATCTAACATCCCTGGAATGTATTTACAATGAAGTGATATCTAATAGAACATAAATTGTCAATCAACCCCTTATCAACATCAACTACAAAAGCAATAAATGTCTTTCTAAATAATGTAACACATACCATTCGACGTTCACATTGTATTGTATACATGGGATTGCTAGTTTCTCTCTCCTTTTCGGTTCAACTGTAAGATATATGTACAATTATATATGGGGTAGCATACCAAAACCTAGTTCCCCTACATCCCTTGCGGCGTTCACATCACATTACTCGTCACAATACTCGTTTGCGATATGCTAGACTTATTTATGCAATCATATTGCAGAAGCAAAAAAATACGGATAACTGTGGTTCAATACTTCACCCGCTTTACCCTAAGCATCATGCCTCGATGATTCAACTTAGACACACAACTACCGACCATAGATATAATGGCGAAAATAGGCAATCTCCATATCATACAGGGCTAAGGGTTGCAATAGTCAACATTTTCACCCAAAAATCAGAATTTTTTAGATCTGAAATTCAAATTTATTGGCTATAATATCCTTGTACTCCATCCTATTAATGTCCGGGAAACACTCTGGCATGTAATGACAAAATGGCGGCACTATGCTGTTCTTCATTTGCTTTAAGTTGCAGATATAAACTAATGACAGGGGACCATGTATGTGGGAAGGGGACTAATCTATAGGGTTTTAGTTAGGAACAAATTTGATGCAGAGGCATCATTACTTCACGGATAACAAAGCAGTTGAAGTATAGGCATGTCACATATGGCAGAAGATTTTGGTTTTTTTAGGTCTTTAGATGGCACTCATTTAAGTCATTTTGAGTGTCCAATTTTATTTAGCTTCGAGAGAATGCAAAATTAATTTAAATCTTTGGTTCTGTTTTCCCTCCAAGTTTCTTGTCAATGGTAGAAAGTTTGATAGTTCTTAAGCCATTCCCAATTGGGAATTGGTCAGTCTTAGTGTTTCTTAGCATAAGTAATTAGGCTCATTAAATAGTCTGGGAGTCAAGTCCGTCTTCTCATTAGCTCATTCCAGATGTCTTCATAGGTTGATCGCATTGGTGCTAAAGCATTGCCATCTATGCCTTCTTTTTTTATGTGTCGCGCATGTGTGACTTAAACCATGTAACTTTGAAGAAATTATGATGAACACATTCAAGCAAGACAGGCCCATCCACATATATCACTTTGTAAATTCTTTGTTTAATTGTACGTTGATCAATCAGAAGGCATTCGATCCTTGCACACGATTCCAAAAATCAGATAAGTTGAATAAATGTGTTATCTTTTACATATACATAGTCTGTTTCATTTGATTTTTGACTGATTCCATGAGAGTTACACCCCAATGTTCTATCTAAGAACCATGAAATGACTAGATACAGGTAAATCTCTTATATAGATAGAGGTTTGATTTTTGCTATTCTGCATCAAGAGTGTACCATGTATCTTGTGTGATAATCCAACTGAAACCTAAGTTATACGCTTAAGATTACTATCGATAAACCACAATTGAATAAGGGGAATCTCCTATTTAGAATGAGTTTTAGAAGCTACTTTGAATCAAATGCTATCATGCAGCTTTTTGATGTAAGTTCTCAGGTTTACCCTGGAAACTATGAAGGCCATAATTACAATTTCAATCTCTTCTATAAAGAAGTTTACCCAGCTACATTAAATAAATCTACTGAGAGAAACCCTAACATATCAGTTAACACAATCTCTTCCACAACAAAGAAGGGGATATGCCCTCAATCTGAATCACATGTTTCTAATATAGTATGAGCTTACAAGCCACTCTAAGCAAGCTTACCATTAATCTTCAATCTGTATACGGTTTCTTGCATACAGCTATATTTATTGAACTATAAGCAACTTGAATCAATTTCTAGAAGAAACATCTATTATGACCAAAATACTCCCTACTTGGGTTTGATAGAACACAATTTAGGGTTTGCTCCTGAAGGAAAATATCCACATTATTTCATAACTCCGCCACCTCGATCCAAATTGGTTGAAAATTGACCTGTGAGTTCATTGAAATATGAGAAGGTTCTCTAAGTGACATGTACCTAAGTATTCAAGACAAATAGACCACTTTCTATGGAGGCATTTCCTTTCCAGTTGACTATGAAGAATTACATACATAGACGTAATAGGAGGGCTTGATTTATGGCCTCAAATTGGAAAATTTTAGCAACTTCCGGGTTATAAATGTGATAAACCCTAAACCACCTTGTATACTGATTCTTAGAGAATCAGAAGGCTTAGTGTTGAAACAGAAGACACTAGGTGTTGTCAGTGAAAAAGAACTTTAGATTTATAAGAATGAGTAATGCCCGCATGGGTCTGGACTAGGAGCATTATGTTGAACCTAGAAGGTGAGACTGGTGAAGGAGATAGGAAATCTTTATTGGGAATTGAAGAATTCAACATCCATAAGATTTCACACACCTATAGATTTCTAAAGTTATACTTAAAGTTCTTGTTTCTAGACATTCTTTCCTAGGTCGGATACTCCTAATGATATCTTCTCTAGCCTATGGGGAGATCCAAGCTTTTGTGATCTTAATGTGCAAAGCCTATTTACATTTTGCAATATGTTTTTGATATGCATTTGTCAACGTTGGACATGCAAGTCTGGTGCTAAATGACTTTCCTGTAAATCGGGGCTCTAGGTCAGCTGAGGTAGGAGGCTCTTGTCAGAATACACAAAATAAGGACTATGTCCGACCTGTGCATGAGAGGAAATTTAAGCTCAGGCTTCCTAATAAGCTTCAGAATTAGCAAGTTTAAAATTTCTAAGCAAAGGCGGCCCTAAATTTGTCAATACTTGCAAAGATAGTAGAGTTGGCTATTGTCTGGGTAGTTTTTGAACTCAGGCTTCCTGAATAAGCTTGAAATAGTATTTTAGCTCTGAGCTTTACCGGATTAAAGCATGATTGTAGCTGATTGATATTACAATGTATTGAGTCACATAAGATAATTTTTCAAGGACTTGGTACGAGTTACTTGTTTGTGAGAATGCAAGGTTCACAAATTTTGCAAGTTTTTTGAAGGAGAACTGATATTACCACTGGCATACCAGGTTGCATAACTTTGTGGTTAGAGATGTGTCCTGGTGTTGCAGTTGATACTACTAATAGTGAATGGGCATTCATATTGGTCCATCTCTCAGTAGTGTTATGAATAAGGAATTGAGAAGAAAGTGACATTTGAGAATAGATATCGAATTGCAAGAAGCAGTTCTTTAATGAGAATGGAAGTTGAGATATAATTTCTTATCTGAGATCAAAGTGACATGGATTGTAACCATTTAGCAGTAGTTATGAGGAGGAAACAGGGAACACCCAAGAGATGTTTGATTGATCTTGCGGATGCCTTAAAAAATATTCAAGAAACGTCCCCATTAGGATCACATAGAAGTAGTCTCAGAGAATAGGGACAGGCATCTAGAACGTACATAGTGATGATGATGAAGATTTAGAAGAAAGTGCCCGGGACAACCCGAAGCATCAGAAGAAGCTAGGATAATTCAAATGTTTTTAAAATCCTAAAAGTAGTCACACTTGAAAAAAAACAGTAGGAGAAAGAAAAACTTCCAAAACATGAAAGTTCCATAGTATGGACCATAGACCCTACAATCACATTGAAGAAATTATAGATGTAGATAGCTAAGATGCTGACCGTATGCTATTTTGATTTAGAGGGCATTGCAAAGAACAAGTAAGTGATGTTTGCAGTGAGCTAAACTCAAAGGACATCCAACAATATGGTGGGATTTTGTGCAGCATGAAAGATTGAGTAATGAAACAAGCTTAAGATCAAGAAGTGGGATAAGATTGGACTATGATATTAGGCCCAAGATGAAAGGTAAATTGGATTCAATGCTGATCTAACTAAATTATTTTATATAGTAATTTACTGTTTTAATTTCAGCCGATTTTAGTTTGTTTATGTTATTTTTATTTTTTACAATTTATTTGGATTTTAATATTTTATTAATTTTATAATGTTATTTTTTATATATTTTTAATGGCCACCCCCGCACTGACCCCAAAATCCTGAATTTTTGTTGCTGTCCCCGAGAGGCAGCTTACTATGAAGATAAGCTATAGCAGCTTGAAATTCTACAGTTTATCTCAAAATCCCGTTTACAGACACCATAACCTGCTATTGGGATTCAACAATAGGGCATAAATAAAGGCATTCCATTCTCAAATTGCATACTGTACCTCTAAAGTCCATTATGATAAAGTTTTCCTTTATATCGACTTGGTAAAATATCCCTTGCAACTTTGCAAGTCTTACCAACAAAACATGCAGTATTTAACACACGATCTGTTCTTTAAATATTGAATAAAACATCAATTCATTACTGAAAATAAGAACACAACTGATTCCGAAAAAACATGGGCTATTTATAATGGAATGCAGATGGATTGGCTATAAGACTACAAGTTCTATAAATTGCAGTTGACTTATGGGGAAAGATTATTCTTTTCCTTTATTTTGTAGTAACCAAATGGGTATTCCTGTCTGTTGTTTATTTTTGTTGATCTCTTCTGGTAGTATTTGCATCTCTTCCTGCACTTATCCAAGAAGTAAAATTAAACATCACAATATAGTTATCACCCAACAAATTAATTTAGCATTCTTGAGAGATTTGCCATGAAATTGAATAGTTATAGTTATTTTAAAATTGCTCCATCAAACAGACTGATATTCACTGTTAGAAATCAAAATGGATAGGCTGCAGACAATCAATACAGGCAGCTCTTGTCGATATTCGTTTGGTGCCATTGTTGGTCATTCTTGTTTGCATTTGACATCACCCCCTGCCAAAAAGTTTTATAGCGAGAAGAATCTGTGAGCTTACCTGCTAGATTTTCTCATTCCGAAGCTCAGTTGTAATGTTTAAAGTTGTGCTTACAGTTGATAAATTGTGGAAATCATTCCAGTAGAATAACAAGGGAAATTCCTGTATTTCCAAGCCCACGAATCCATTATTCAATGTCATTACATTGCTTCATTGCACTCAAATTGGTTGTTTGAAGTCCCCAAGTGCTTGTATTCCATGGTTTAGCTTTTGTCTGAATGCCTTCGGTCACGTTGATACTTTAATGCTATTGCCCTAACTTCATACATTCTGGTGTCAATTCTGATAGCTCTTTAAGCTCGAGATGGTTATTCAAGTGTCAAATTCCGTGTATAAAGAATTTGTCAAGTATTTCTAAGTTTAATGTCATGTTGGCCTTACTTGGCTGTTCCTGAATCCTCGCCATAAAATCTCACAATCTTGCAAGTACAGTGAACGTTTTTAAATGTTCCTTTTCTAAGTCTTCACCTCTGTAAACATAAAGTCCTTAAAATACCTTCAGTCAATGTTTGTGTGCCGAGTGTCTACTTATCATTTTATTTGGTCTTGCACTGTTAAGTCTTGTGAGTTTTGCGGGACTGTTGGATCGTAAGTTGTTCAGTGGATGGAATCTCACTTTACTCTCAGATTTGGCAAGCAAATTGAAACGTAAGTAAAGTCACAAAAGACTGTTTGATCATTTATGACGGCTCTTGTGTAATCTTGCATACTCGAGGAAGGTACAGAGTGAAAGGTGTTCATTGAAGCAGATACCATCTGATTGCATCTGATCAATGGTTGGTATTGGTCCAATAATGAAGACAATTCCTTAAGCAGTCCCCAAGCTCGTGGTCGGGTGATACCTGTTCAAATTTGACACTAGAAGTTGCACCAAGATGTATGGTTGAGATTTAATCTTGAGATCTGATTCATATTGTGAAATGAAAAGATGTTGGATGATACACTGATCCACGGCTGTAAAGGATTTTCCCTCCTGATAAAGTGAAGTACTCAAAGGGCAGGGATATTCATAAATACCATTCGAACATTCATGATCAGTTTCTAATATCTCCCTTCACCTTCGGAACTGACAAGCTAATCAAAGATGAAGCGAGGCCTTGAAGGACTGTTATTCATGACCATTTGCTCCTCATCAAAAGAAAGGAATTAAAGGGTGATACATTCTGCAAATACTGTTTGATCATTCACGATCAATGGTTAATATCTCACCACACCTTTAGATCCAAGAGACAAGTCAAAGGCAAGCGAGATCATGAAAGACTTCTGATCAATCATGATCGATGGCTGTTATTTTCTCTTGCCTCTCAATAGAAGGTATGAAATAAAAGGACGGTGGTTCTATCAATGACTACGACATAGTTGAAGGCCTGCACAAAGAAAAATGAGGATAGTGTTAGGGTCTTTACTTAAACCCCAATCTTTTTCTTGTATGTATATATTTCCTTTTAATGGTCCTTTGGGTAAGATATTTTACCCGTAAGTTGATTAAACAACCTAAAGATTCTAGTCCTCACAATATAACTAAAAGCCTCTGAAAGAGTCTTCTAACAAGGAAAATTTTGTTTCAGAGACGGAGATTATGATTACCGGCAATGGCTGGGGAAATTAATTAACCATGAAGTCGATAGCACAAAGAGTCAAACAAGATACCGTTAAACAACAAAATTGTTTAATTGCTATCCTTTAACTAAACCATACAATGTCAAACAAGGTAGTTGAATGAAGTCAAGCACCAACCCAAACAAATAAGCAAGGAAAACACATTAACTATGCAAATGAATAATATACATTAATTGATTTGTAATTTCCTCAAGAAAGTTACCTTGTTCAAAATTAAATGCAGATTATTTCTAGCCATGCTGCAACTACTTAAGTTTCTCAAATAGCCGTGGTTTTAGAGGGAGTTAAAGTGGTAGACTGTGCATTAGAATGAGTAGAATACTTACAAACCATAAACAACTAACAAGGAAAGGAAACAAACCACATGACACAAAGGAAACCCCAGTGTGGGGAAAACCAGCTGAAGTGATAACTACACTTTTTCCTCTTCTTTCCTTCAAGTAATGGGGCCAATACAGAGAGCTTTAAGGAGCATACAATTCTTACCCTGTCGTCTCCTATCTTCCTTATGATGTCATCGAAAGCATATGAGGAGGATATAGTGGTATCAACTATGAACAATCAATCACTCCTTGCTACTCACTCATGCATTCACCAATTCATTCCAACACTCCTAGAGTGTTGGATGGATTGGATGGGTTTCCAGGTTAATATTCTTTGTCTCACGTCGTTTGTTTCCTCTCTTTGGTTGTTGTTTATGGTTTGCAAGTATTCTATTCATTCTAGTACAGTACCACTCTTAACACACTCGAAGACCACTGCTATTTTAGGAATTCAAGTAGTTAGCATATGGCTAGAAATCATTTGTATTTAATTTCTAACAAGGAAATTACAGATCATTATTGAGAATTTATGGCACATTTCACTGATAAGCACAATTTTCTGATTAGCACATTTCACTGTAATCACTGCCACCACTACAAGGATGCGCTGCCCACTCATCACGAGTCAGGACTCCTTCATACCTTGCAAAACAGAACAACATGGAACATTAGCAGTATCTTGGAAGTACATATAAAATAAATGCACAGGAGTTACAATGCGACAACATATTATATATATATATATATATATATATATATATATATATATATATATATATATACAGTCAGCAAACAGGAATCCATCAATCTCAGACAATAACAGTTATTAAAAGATTTTGGTCCAAATTACACCGGGGCCCAAATTTATTAAGCAATATAATAAGTCAAATGTTTTGGGGATGTTACATCCTCCTTCCCATAAGAAAGCCCCATCTTGGTGCTAAATCGAATAAATGTGGGTGCTCCTTACCAATGACATCCTCATTTTCTGAGGGCGCACTCTGCTCCCCATACTGATCTCTCTTCACCTTTATCTGTCAGACCTCTCTGTTATGCAAACTAGCTCTATGCTGGTTCATAATCTTGATTGGCTTAAGACAGATTTCCCATTTGGCTTTCACTTGAAGAGCATGCCCATCAATAGGGTATGAAGGATCACCAACATATTTCTTAAGTAAATAAACATGGAAAATATGATGTCTACGGGAGAAAGAGAGAGTGAAAAGACGAAACAGTAAGGCACACGACTGATTTTCTTAATGGTCTTTAAAGGACCCACAAAGCAAGATGAGAGTTTGGCTGCCTTGCCGTACTTAATAGAGAGATTTTGTGGATGCACCATGAGAAAGACCTTATCCCCATATTGAAGACTCTAGGTGTCCTCTTTGCATCTGCGTAGCGTTTTTGACAATCCGAAGCTTCCTTCAGCCATTCCCCGAGAGGGCCTTATAATTTTGACATGTTAGTCATACTCTTGAAGCAACTCTGGCCCTATAACCACTTTGTTATTTAAGGTATCCCATCCCAGAGGTGTTCTACGCTTCCGTCCATACAAGGCTTCAAAAGAAGCAATCTTGATGGACTAATTATAAGTGTTATTATGCCGAACTCTACTAAGGGCAGATCTATGACATACATCCGTGACATATCCTCCAAACCCTTGTTAATCCACTCTGTCTTGCATTATGTTTTAGGATGGTATGAGGAATTGAAATTGAGTTTCATCTTGAAAGTGATGTTCTAGCCTCTAGGTATCCCAAAATCTAACAGTCAACTGCTGATTCCTCTCAGAGATGATCGATTCTGGCATCCCGTGCAATCTATTTCTTTGACAAACTTCTTTGCCAATTTATCTGTTTTGTTTTTATGAATTTCCTGTGATAAAGTTTGCCACCTTAGTCAACTTATCCACTATGACCAAAATTGTCATGTGGCGAATTTGGGATTTTTGCAAAATTGTTTTGACATGAAGTCCATAGAAACCACAGCCCATTTATGCATGGGAATGTTGTGTAGGTATAATTCGCCAAGTGAATGACAATGTTGCCTTGACCCTCTGACATTTCAGGCATTTTGCCACAAAACAACATTTTCTTTCTTCATTCCATGCCGAAAATAGAGAAATTTCAGGCCCATGTACATCCTAGTCGTGCTTGGGTGAACAGCGTAAGGTGCACAATGTCTTTCTCCAAGTATATTTTTCTCTTAAATCACTGTGTTTAGCTACATAGATCCTTCCTTGATACCAAATATAACCCTATTTTTCTAGGATAAACTCATCCACTTTAGGATCTTTTTGCCTTCACAACAATGCTGCCTAAATATACTTATAAAATTCATTGCTATGTTACTGCTCTTTGATTGCATCTCTAAAAGTCATTCTTAGATGAGGGGCTCCCGCAACATAACAATAGTGGCACAAAGCATCCATGACCCAATTTTTCTTACCTAGGACTTAAGAAATGTCAATCTCATATTCGCTAAGAAATTCAAGTCATTTTTGTTTGGCATTGAGATTAGGTTGTGTGAACATATATTTTAAACTTTTATGATCTGTGTACTAGCAAGAAGTGTCCCCAAAGTTTTAAAGTGTGAATCAAAGTTGCTAGTTCCAGATCATGAGTGTGATAATTCATTTGACATACGAATGTTTTTCTCTTATTGTCGCTAAAAAAGTCAAATCATCGCTACCTAGCATTGAGGTCCGGTTGTGTGAAAATATACTGTACACTTTTATGATTTGTGTCCTAGCAAGAAGTGCTGCAAAAATTATGAAGCGCATGCTAAAGTTGCTAGTTCCAGATCATAAGTTCAATAATGCTTTTCATGCCACTGGACGGCCATCTTGCATAAGTACACCATATATTGAATTCTTTTTCCATGTCTGGCCCCTGCAAGATTGGACCAGTTGCAAAGAGATGACTGGGTTGGCCATCTTAGAAAAGTTCTTCATGAACCTGTAGTAGAGCCTTGCCAATCCCATAAAGCTTCTGACCTCTGACACATTTTTTGGAGCTGGCTATTCCATGACGACCTTAATTTTGGTTGGGTCCACAGTTATTCCTTCAGCCAAGATGATATGCCTTAAATTATGTACCTTTGTCTGGAAAAACGAGTATTTAGGACGCCTCCTGTATAGCTTATGATCTGTTAACTGCTGCAACACCAACCTCAGATGCTGTTTGTGCTCTTGCTCGCTGTGGGATGGCCAAGGCAATCTCATCATCCTTCAAGGGATGAAGAGACCAGTTATGGTCAAAATTGTGCTGGCTATGCAGGTAAAAAGGGTTTTAAGACAGGGATGTCAACTTTTTGATGTTTTCGATGAATTCGAAGATCCTGAACCAAAAATAAAAGATTATCCATTCTTGCAAGAATATCAAGATGTATTCCTGGCGAGTTACCTATTTCAAAAGCACCCTATCAGATGAACACTACGGAATTGCAAGAACTTAAGATGCACTCTGCACAATCTCTTGGAAAGGTGTTTCATCTGCCCAAGTGTTTCGCTGTGGGGATCTACAGTATCTTCGTTAAGGAGGAAATTCTCAGCAAAGTTATAGTCAGCAATCCGTATCTGTTACCAGGGATTGATGACTTGTTTCATCAAATGTGGGGATGGACATTTTTTTGTAAAATCAACTTTAGATTGGGTTATCACTAACTCCGAATCAAGGAAGAAGATGTACGCAAAACTGCCTTCCAAACAAGGTATGGGCATTATGAATTTACAGCTGTATCTTTTGTGTTAACTAATGCCCCGTCTGCTTTCATGAACTTAATGAACAATGTTTGTAAAGATTACTTTGATCGTTTTATATTGGTGTTATGAAATGGTAGTCTCATTTTATTCATTTGACAACACGTAGGCTATTCCACAATTTACTGAAGTCTGTACCACAGTTGGTTTGGTTAATGGACAAGAAATGGACCAGCGTAAGATCTCTCACAACATAGGTTAAATGGACCAATTTAAGTTTTTTTGATAGCTTAAATGACCGATGGATTCTTGGCTTCAGGGCATGCCATTGTTATTGACTGTATGATTTGCGACATAGGTTGTTGGTCATTTGACATCTCTCAAGACCTCTTCAGATAGAGTCCTAAATGCCGGCTGTTCTCTCACATTGCGACTGTAATAATCTGAGAAAAGGGATAAACTGAACATCTTGGATGATTCCATTTGAAGCAGCTTGTACTGGCCTAGAATTCACTGTACAGACATATCTTAATTGCTGCGCCTAATGTCCAATCTTCAAAAATTAACTTTCAAGATTTTTTTTCCAAATCTCTTCCAAATTGTTAAATTTGTTGTCTTTCACTGCTTTGGGAGGCTGCTATATAATTTCATGTTCTCTGCAAGTCAAACTTTTCTGACAGACATCTCACATACTATCTGCACTTTACTTGATCCATCTTCTTCAGATAGAGATGAATGCCTTTTAATCTGCAAATGATTTTCATTTTTCTGAAGGAAACTAACATACAGTTTCCATTTGAAGCATACATGAACACCAACACCATGATTTTTGATTTTGAGCTGGGGGGGCCCATGGCTCAAAATGCATGCCACATGTATATTGAGCCGTCTGAGTTCAAAGCCAGGTTCATACTGGGTTTTTACAATCCCAGAAAATCTCCAGCAGGTGGATGCACACTGTTCACTTGCAAGCTATCCCAGTCACCCAGGGAACTATACCAAATCACTGGAAGATGACACTATGGGTGAGCTTTGTACTGATATGTAATCATTTATCTTTGGACAGAACCACAATTTAACATAATTAAAGAAACATGCACTATAGAAATACTCATCAGAGTGTTTTTGTTCTGTACATGTCGTGACTCATGTAATTTATATGTAAATCTTTGTTTTCTTCAAATCTATTGAGTGTCTCAATTCTTTCTGTCCTCTCCTGCTTTCCTCACACAAACTTTATATAATCTAATTCTGCCATAGATTTTTTTTGTATGAGGGCTTCTATTCACATGACTTCACATGACTTTGATACCGTGTGATGAAGAGAGTTGGGAGCTTTAACAAACATATTTAAACTTAGAAATGGAAATAGAACATCATTTAATTGATACTGCGGTATGAATAATTATAGTTACCTAGAAACTTGTACCCTATCTCCTAGTACTTTGCCTCCCATATCGAAATGTGTGTACATCTTGGACAGATAGGGGACCGATGGCCTACCCATATATAGATGAGATGGGGGGGGGGGCTACTCTATATAGCTTACGGGAAAATTCAAATGATTTTTTTGTCTCTCTAATATCTATCCTCCTGGAAGCATCTATCGAAAATTGGGAGATTTCCTAGACAATTACCTTAAATATGTCATTTAAATTACATTGGTTTTCTCCCCAAGTGCTAGTAAGCGGTTGACGAGAATTAAAAGATTTGAATATTTCTATACAACTACCTTAAATATAAATGTGTGTTCATCTTGGAGATGCATATGGGAAACTTCAAATGATTTTTTTTTGTGTTTCTATCGTCCTGAAAGCATCTATTGAAAATTGGGAAACTTCCTATGCATGTACCTTAAATATGTCATATAAATTACATTGATTTTTCCCCAAGTGCTAGTAAGTGGTTGACTGGAGTTAAAAGATTTGAATATTTATAATTTTTGCAAGAAAACATACTTGTTTGTCTGTAGTTAAAAACTTTCTTATCAAAGCCTAAAGTGGTACTAGGAAGAAGAGAAAAACAACAAGAAGGCTTGATATGTCAATGTGCACAAAAGGTTTATCCCGAGATCTAGAATTTTCTCAAAATCATATCATTCCCCATGCACCTTATGCAACATTAATATCTTATTGACCTTGATTGACGCATGAAGTCTGCTTCTCCAACAGATTTAGGGTGAAATCTGGTAAGGGGCCCATGAGATATATAATAGACAGAAGTTGCATATAATAAAGTGCCTAAATATTTATCATGATTTAAGTTTGATAATTGATGGTCTTTGTGAGATGAAAATAACATTATTCTCTTTTTTCTAACAAGGCATGCTAGTTTTTTCTTGAGAAATTTATTGAGAATGACAGTTCTATAGTATATGCCATACAGTGTTGTTTATTGGCCAATTTGGTTTGGAATCTTCGTTATGGTCATGGGATTATGGAGGAGTCATAAAATACGCTCTATGAGGTTTTATCAGTATGTTTGTGTGCGCCCTATGAGGTTTTATTAGTATGTTTGTGTGTGCCCTATTAAGAATTATGGTTATATAGTATATGCCATATAGTGATGTTTATCATCCAATTTGGTTTGGAATCTTCATTATGGTCACGGGATTATGGAGGAGTCATAAAAGGCGCTCTATGAGGTCTTATCAGTATGTCTGTGTGTGCCCTATGGACTATATTAGAACTGGGGCTTCGGGTTGTTGGACAGGGCATGAAAATATGCCTAAATTATTAAATGTGGTTTGCAGGATAATATAATTTGGTTTTATGGTCTTCTGCAACTTCTTTTGCTCCCGTTGCCATGCTCCGCTATTTTGGACCAGCTTTTACAACATTGCATTCTTTTATCATCTCCCATTGCTAAAAATTAGAACACAATAAAGAAAGGAAAGCACTGACCTCTTTATATCCAATATATGCAGTATTAATCCTATTGCAGATATCTGATATTTGATGAACAAATGTATGAATGATCCTGCAACTTTTGAAATTTGTTAATTTATCAATTAAAAATCTCTATATTGTAAATGGCGAGCAATAGTGTGTGAAAGAAGTTATCAACAAGCACCAATTTAATGTATAAATTTGTTTAGTGCTATTTGGTCAGTTTCTTGGGTTAACTGTGTCAGTTTTGTATATTCTTTCGTGTTTTGATTTGTTCTTGTGATTTATAGGGTTAGGATTATTAATTCATTCTTATATGTTGCATATTGTGCTCAAACTGTAAGTTATGTCAATCAAGGTATATCCATTAAAAAAGATCATTAGAACTGATGAAAGGGGATAACAGGGTGTTAACACATCATTTTAGTAGTTTCTGGCAGAGTCTCAAAAATTTAGTGATTGAGCATGTACTATACATTATTTTGCTATGGTGATCTTCTATTTTTAGAGAAAAAAATTGACAGTATTTTGATTCACAGTTAGGAACATTGCTGGGCAAAGGAGGCGGCAGCAGGCAGTTTCAGTTGGCAAGGAAAGAAGAGATGCAGTGGTTCGGGCAAAGCGACTTTGCAGGGTCGATCACAATGATGAAGATGGGAACATAGTCGAGACTGATTTTGCTATGGCCGATGACATAGCATCCTTGGAAGACCTAACAGTTCGTACTGTGGAGGAATTGAAATCAGCAGCTTCATTCACGTATGTCTTGCTCTGACATCGCCATTGGTGTATTTGCCTTCTGTTGAGAATGAAGTCTCTACCATCTGCTATGACTCAATTTATTAAAATTCCTTTCATTCCTGAAAGAATTTGTTCTGAACTCCTGAAGAAACCTTCTATCTATTATGATAATCAGGATCAAATTAATCATGGAAACCTTGGCTAGTTTGCAACCTAAAGGAGTACTTTTATTTATTGACTAAAGTTATTTATTTTTCTAGAAGAACTTAGGAAGTTAGAGTCCCACATCTCAAGTATTTGTTTGAGTTTAGGCCATCAATTGGGAAGTCGTTTTTCTTGTTTATCTCCTATTATTAGATATTTGCTTCTATAATATATGGCTGCCTTGTGAAATTGTCTTGCTGATTGCTGGAATAAAATACTAAGTACCATACTAAACTGTTTGTGTATGTCCAACTTTAAGTTCTTGTTCTGCAGTGTATACTTGCATGACATTGCAACACTCATTTATGACAATAGACTCGTTAACTATGCCTACTCTTTCAGCTGTTATTAGTGGTGTTAAATGATAAATGTTATGATATGCCCACTGTAGGTCTCAATCATTTTGTGGCACTAGATTTACCTTCATACAGCTTAGATAAGAGAAGCTTTTTTCATAGAAAGCTTGAGCACCAAGAATCGCTTTGCTACTACTGTTGGCCCTACTAAGAAGCATCTAACTACACAAGGCCGATCAAACCCTGACATAAAGATGGTAAAATTCTACTGGTGAAAGCCCATAGACTATTTAGACAGTCCTGCTTTCCTTTTCTCACCACTACCCTTTTCTTTCTTAGTCACAACCTAATGGGCAAGAAGAGTCAAAATGGGTTCTGACAAATCAATGATGCCTGGGAACAACTCATAGGAATGTTGAGGAGAAAATCATAGAAAATCTCAAGCCTTGGTGGGATAGGAAGATTGATGAGGGGGGAATGCTGCAAGAGGGATGATGACAGGGTTCATAACAAAAAGTAAAAGGATTCTGTATGCATACAACTATTATTCGAATAAAGTGTGAAAAATAGGATCTTTGTTATCCGATAGAACAAACATGAATACATTCATTAGATTTTCAAAATTGAATTTGTCTATCGAAGGGCTTCAATTGCTCATGAAACCGGTTTCCAAATGAGGGATGAAAACAAGATCATTTCATTCCAGTTTTAGTCAAATAGTTTACGATATTCCATAGTGATGTTCAATATGGTGAGGGTGTTCGTATTTGCTGTTTGGCTCAATTGAAAGGTTGCCAAAATGGCTAGAACAGAATGCAGCGATTATGAACAAGTTTTGTGGAATGGATTTTGCCATATATTTGATTACGCTTATGCAAAAGTATCTACTTGTTATGGAATTTTTGTTTTCAGTGTAGATCCTATTCCCATAGAAGAAAAGGGATGTGCTATACACAAAACATACGAGATATAATAAAAACTAGAATGGCCCATGAGTAGGGGTGTTTTGGAAGATGTGGCATTAGAAGCTATTGAGCTGGTTGTATCATATATCGAGCCATTGAAGCAACACATCGTGCTATAAGTGTGCATTTCCAAAGAAATGCAAAAATGTGAGCAGTGTCTTCATGGTTCTCCTTTTTATTGGTAGGCCTATAGAAGTGAGAGTGGGAAAAGGGAATCCTACGGCTTGGATTGCTTTTGGGTCCACATGAAAAATTCTATTTGAAATGGATGGTTTGATTTTGTCAGACAGCTGACAAGTTGATACATTAGCAGCATGTAAACCCTGTTTATCTACCAAGTTTGTTTATTGGCCCTAATTTTACAGTCAAACAAAAACCAATGACAAACATGAAGATCTAAGCTTTTCACTTAACCACTTGAGGAAGAGAGGGAGAAGCAACACATGCAAAATAAATCAGACTAATTAATAAACAAAGGTCACAATTGTTGATGATATGCTATGATGACATTATAAAAGATTTATGCTAATCTAACGAGGAACCATATTTTCGTTAGTGCATTAGCATATTATATAACTATTCAAATGGATAAACTATTTAGGAGGATATTCTTTAGGTGGTATAAAAACACAATCTTTCTTTCATCCTTATATACGTGTCACACTTACATACATTCCCTCCTAAGTTCATCTCCATTAATATTCTACTGTACTGCTGATTGACCACTACTTTTTAGGATAACAACATCACAGTCACAATAAATATAAGTGGGTTAACATTTTATGTTGTGGGTTATAATAGTTGGATATAGCTGCACTCACATTTTCACCTGCACTTGATAGATTGAGGGCAGCTATCTAATCAATGATAGCAAATGGAATGAATATAAGGGTCTGACCATAGGGAAGACGAGGGAGACTAGGCTATATGTACTTGGTAGTTGGCAGTCTCTATATGGTATGGCACTTTGTGTTCTGTCTGAGCTTCCCTCATTCATCTGTCCACCGCTTTCCCCAAAAACCCAATCAGAGGCGGGGCAGGTGGGGAATGTAAGAATGCATCAGGCCTCTATATGGTATCGAGCATAGACATGACCTTGGTCCTCCCTATCCCAATAGGGGCTGGCTGGGGCACCCCCATATATAGATAGGGTGCCCTTGGGACTCCCTATAGGCTATATTTATAGGGGTTGGTCCCTATATGGATATTGGGCCGCCGCCTAGTAGGGGAGGAGGGGGAGTATCCCATATCTATATGCGGGGCCCAATTATATCTATATATAAAGCTGCCCCCTATATTAATAGGACCCAACCCCACCCTGCCCAGGGTAGTAAACTGGATACCTACTATTGGCCAAGCAGCTAAAAAGAAATGTAAAGAATGGGAGTTGTTGAAACAACATATTGGAAGATCAAATCGGCAGAAATGATCATGAGCAGCTACAATATTGTAAGTTGATTCATCTTGACCAAATTTGTAACCTGCATTAGCAAACTCATTTTCAGTAGTTTTCCCGATCAAACATGGTGGAGAGTGAGTCCCCTAGGGCATAGGGTTTAGTAGTAGAGTACAATTCACAACACCTCAAGTTGCCCATTGGAATTCACAATACAAATCCATATATGAGGTTGGACCTTTACATTTGGAGGTTTGTGTGAGGGAATTCACCATGACCTGCCACTATCGGTTTGGGAAGCTATGCTAATGGTATTAAATCTAGAAAAGAAGAACCACTACCTTCGGTGTAAATCCGAATGCCAAGCTTCAGGAGTAGGAGACATGAGTGAGTCCTATACTTGAGCGTGTACCCCGACTCATGGCTCAACAACAAACATTAAAGAGAGAAAAAGGAGTATACAATCATTATGATCTTATGTTTGGACTTCGACACAGCTGCCTAGAAATATCTTTGATGCTTTTATAAAATCAGGTATTAGACTATTCCAAGTATCAAGAAGAGGAAGAAATTCTTGATTAGGACCAAAAGTTCAAGATGGTGCGTTGTGTTTTAGTGCATGCACTCTTGTGGGATAAACACCTCCAAAGCACTAAAATAGAAGTATGTATGATGAAATAGAGGGTGGTTGTATTGATTGATTCTGGCAGCACTCACAACCCTATTGATCGAAAAATGGCAGTTGATCTAAATTGTGTTCCTTATCAAGTATTCAACTTCCAAGTCATGATAGGGAATGGCAAGGCTATTACTTGTGGAAGAAAATGCCACAATTTAAAGCTTTCTATGGGAGGGTACTGAATAATTTTCAACACGTATGCCATTCCTTTAGGGGTTGATGTGGTCTTGGGAGTACAATGGTTGAGACAAATGGGAACTCTTTCCATGGAATTTTGTGAGATGTCCATAGGATTTACAACTGATGGAAAAAGCACAAGCTCATAGGTACTAAACTTCCGTCCAACCAAATTGTTAGTTCGTATGGAATGGAAAAACTGCTAAAGAGAGATGGTCATGGCATGTGGTTGCTTGTCTATGTTTATAAGATGTCCAAGGAAAAAGGCAGCCTATTTAGCCTGAATTATATGAGATCATCCTGCACCACCAACAAGTATTCCAAAAACCAAAAGGATTGCCACCAGCCAGCGATCATGATCATGCTATTGAGGTATTCCATCTAGTCATCCACCTAATGCCAAACCCTACCCTTACCCTTACGAACAAAGGAGGGAGATTGAAAGGATTATTTTGTGATATGTTGGATTCATGCATTATTTGCTGCAAGAGCACCTAGCCTTCAGTTGTGCTCATGGTAAAACAATATGTATGGCGTATGTAGGAGAATGTATTCAAATTACTAAGAACTCAACAAGGTCACTATCAAAGATAGGTTTCCTATTTCTGAATTGAATGGAGTTGTTTTCCTTACTGAGTTAGACCTACATTTGGATATCATTGATTTAGACCAAGATATATTTCCAAGTTTGCATTTGGAACCCATAAAGACCATTGTGAGTTCCTAGTGATGGCATTTTATCTCACTAATGCCCCATCTACATTTCAAAGCCTTTTGAATTAATTTTTTTCGCCCATTTCTCAGAAGGTTTGTATTTGTCTTCTTCGATGACATTCCCATCCACAACAAAAGCTGGATAGCCCATTTGGAACATGTGCAAAAAAGTATTGCAGCTTTTAGAAGAGAATCAATTCTATGACAAGAAGTCCCAAATGCGTATTTGGTGCAAAGTACAGTATTTGAGACATGCATTTCAAAGGAGCTAGTTAAAGCAGATTCTAAAATGATTGAAGTAGTAAAAGCATGGCCCGTTCCCCAAAATATTAAGGGATTAAGGGGAATCTTGGGATTAATAGGTTATTGTAAGATGTTTTCCAGAAATTATGTAAGGATCGCAGCCCCTTGACAGCCTTATTGAAAAAGAACCCATTTGCATGGCCCAAGTAGCTACTCAAGCATGCAAACAAGTTGAGGAGTCATTGAATTCTGCCCTAGTTTTAGTGACCCCCACGGGCCAAACATCATCTACATATTATTGTGGAAAGTGATGCACTAGAGACGTTTTATTGTAGGAAGGTTGTGCTTTTGGCCTTTGTAAGTAAACAATGGAAGGGTTATAATTTACATAGACCAACTTATGAAAAGGAGATGCTGGTCATTATCCATGCAATCAAACAATGGCGTGAATACCTTATCATTCTTCGACATTTCACTTTCAAGACGGATCATGAGAGTCTTAAATATTTTTTGTAACAACAATCATCTTTAGAAAATATTCTTGTGGAAAGTGATGCATTAGAGCAAGGCATTGGTGTAGTATTGTTGTAGGAAGGTTCTGCTTTAGCCTTTGTAAGTAAACACTCGAAAGGTTTATAATTGACATAGACCAACTTATGAAAAAGATATGTTTGTTGTTATTCTTGCAATCAACAATGACGTGAATACCTTATTGTTCGACATTTCACTATCAAGATGGATCATGAGAATCTTATATACTTATTGTAACATTGCTCATCTTAAGAAGATAAAAGTGAGCATCAAAATTATTTGGAAAGGAAATGCTGCAGTAGATGCACTTTTAAGGAGAGGAAACAATAGAAGTGAGTGTTAAAATTTATTTTGCTACAAAGGTAACAATGTGGCGGTAGATGCACTCTAAAGGAGACTATGATGAGGCGGTCTTATATTCAATATCCATGGATCAAAGTGGCAAGGTTAGAGGGGCAGCGAGAACCTCTGACTCACTGATTTATTCAACTAATACATTAGAATCCAAATGCATTAAAAAACATTTTCACGGTGGGGAGATTTATCATGGTACAAGGACAGGTTCTTCTTATGGCCCAAGTCTCTACTAAAAAATCATATTCTTGAAGATACCCGCACATTACTTATTGGAGGACATTTAGGGGTACTCAAAACATATCATCACACTGAGGATTTCTTTTGATAAGGACTTAAAGAGGTATACAAAATTGTTGCTGAATGTCCAGTATATCAGAGGAATGATAGAGAGACAGTCAAGGCCTCAAGGCTATTACACTTACAATTAATGAGCAATGATGGGAAGAAATTTCCAAGGACTTCATAACAGGGTTACCCAAATTAAATGGTATGAATATCATAATGCTGGTAGTGGATCAATGCACTAAATATGCTAATTTTTGTGGACCTTCTCATGATACTCTCATCCATTGAACGGCAACATTGATGGATAAATTACTGAAGTTTTATGGAATTCCAAAGATCACTGTAACCAACAAGGATCTTATATTAGGTACCAAATTGGCATATAGCTCTTCATATCATTTGCAACCTGAAACTCAGAGCAAGTGTTTGACAAGGTGTTACTATGCTAGTGATCTCCTTGGGAGAATGGGATATAATACTACCTTATACTTCAACAAAAATGACTGCATTTGAAGCCCTCTATGGGTATCCAACCTCATATATAACTTCATATTTGTAGGAAAGTTGTTGACAATCACCTTCAACATCAAGGAATGAAAATGTGGGAATAGATCAAAACAAGATGAATCAACAGGCAAACCAGCATTGAAGTGAGAGATAGTTTGAGGAGGGAGATTGGGTTTTCCTTCATTTTTTTCCCTACAAACAAATGTCCCTTAGGAAATAGAAACGTAACAAGTTGTCTACAAGCTTTATGGCCCCTATACGATTTTGTATAAGATTTTCAATGTTGTTTTCAAATTGGAGCTACTTCCATCTCCAAAGATTCATCATATATTTCATGTCTCATGCATGTAGTTTTTTGGGGATAAGACTCTGGTCTAAATAGAGCCTCCAAAGTTGGGTGAAGGAAGGACCATTTTTTAACCTGAAGTGGTATTGATCAAAGATTGAGAAAGCTACGAAACAGAGCCATCTCCAAGTATATCATAAAGTGGAAAAATCTACTAGAGGAAGATGCGTCATGGAAAGATGACAATTTTCAAAAGCAACTCCAAGGATGCATTTTTGATGGAGGGGGGATGACCAACATGTCAATGGCAGATTCCAGAATTATTATTTGCAATGTTGCCGGTTCCATTAGGACTGTTGCCCCAATCTGATGTCACCTATAAACAGAATTCAGGCAGTCTTTACAGCACATGGGTTGTGGAATTATATATTCCTTGCTACGTTTATGCTTACCTATAAACAGAGGTTAGGTACTCATTGCAGGGCATAGGTTGTGGAATTATATATTTATTGTTACATTTATGCCTTCTGGAGGTTCCCCCTTGAAGCAACTTCTTTCATACTTATATTATTTGGTATTTTTGGCCTCACGTTCACTTACATGTCAAATCTCCTTTATTCTGCATTACCGACTGCATTTTGTATTGGATTATTGTTGTTATTCTGGATGGATGATTGTTTTTGAATCATATTGTTACTGTTATTCTGAATTCTGCTTGCTATTGGATTGAATAAATTGCTTTCATGAGAATTTGTTCCATTTACAAAATAGTATTTTCATTACAATCATTATAAACATGTTAATACCTTTGAATAATTTTTCTCTCATATAATCAAATTGTCGCTTTTATGTTTTATTTGATTTTTCATTGGAATGGTATTGGAGTCATCATGATTTTGAGTTTGAGAGAGACGCTATGCACCAAGTAGTGTGAAACCCTCATGGTTTGTAAACAAGATGATCAAAAGCTGTCTTCCAAATTCTTGACAGGTACAAGCAAAGCTTGTGTTGAAGATGTAGATGGTGACAGAGGATGGGTTCTATAGACATTATGAAAATTGTGATCTGTGCCATCAAACAATCTGAAGATGAGCAAACGCTAGTGTCAGGGACATTGATCCTCATTCATAGGTGTGATGTAAAGCTCTTTGAGTGTTGATGACAAGTAATGTAGATATCTATATTAGAGCTGTAACAACTGAAAATCTAGCAGTATTGTAGAATCATGATGCCCTAGTTTGACTAGACATAGACACCTTTTAAAAAGTTCTATAGTACATTATTGTTTAAAGAACAATCAAATAATGTTCAATTTACAAACAAGGAGTAGATGTTTCATATGTAGGTAAGGAGAAGATGCCATTCAGGAGCCATATATGTCTGCAAGCTATTAAAATCAGGCTCAAACCTAAGCAAAAGCTAATAGAGACATATTGTGAGTGAAAAACAAAGTGATTACACCAATTTTTTCATTTGAAGAACTGCAGCGCACAACGACGATTGCAACATAAAACTATCATTAAGTTGCAGAAGAAGATTAAATGAGGAAAGCTTGCCAACCCTGGTACAAAGTAGAAGATGAGTGTGAGGTACATCATACTTGTTTTTATGGACGGTTTTGACTCTGCTCATATTTTCATTGTGCAGAAGGAAAGAGGTGTTTAGAGACATTGTTGCAGATGCCATATTTTCTTTTAAAAGCAGATTAAAATGCATTCGCAGAACAAGAGATTCTAGAGAACAAATAGTTTGTTGCAAATGCATTGTTGCTTGAGAAGATTTAAAGTAAATTCTTATGTGTAGTTTGTATTTGCAGAGTGTTAGAAGATTGTAAAGCTGCTTCAGGTCCTTTGTCACGTGATTCAGATTAGAGGTAGTCACTATCTCTAGTCGTGGCCTTCATTTGGCAATAGGTCTTCCTTTCTCATGGTTATTTGTAATACATGGTTTTATCATTTTGACATGTTTAGGGTTTGTCCACTTTTAGTTCACCTCCTTCCTAACTAGACTCTTTATTGTTGTGCTTCTAGTTCAGTGTTAGCTTGTAGTCTCTTTTGGAGCTTCTTTTTGCTTCCCCATGCTATTTTTACTGGTTGTATGTTTGAGTCATATTGACTTATTTTGGTCATCCATGGGCATTAAGCTAATTTCATTTTTTGTTTCTTTTTAAGAGCGCAGTAAGGCACCATCCTCGCAAAACACTTGTAGAGGCCTTTCATAACATTCACATCAATTTTGAAGTTCTCATAAAAGTGGAATTTGGGTTCATGAAGCACCCATCAACATGTAGTGGCTTCTAGAGCCGTCACCGCTACCTTTTCTCTATGATGTCCTATATGGGACGGAATTCAATCTCTACCCCTTCTTAGAAGTCTCTAATGGTCTTCTTGACCCTTTCCATCTTTTCCTAGATGTAGCCCATTAGGGACTTTTCCCGATTGACCATACAACAAACCCTCAGTAAATGCTTTGTTACCTATCAACATTTTAATTTTGATTCTTGAAATTAGGACTAAGGAAAGTAAAGAAACTAGATGAAAAATTATGGGAGTAGAAAGAATAAAAATGACTCACCACTTACCTTAATGATTTATTTTTCCTTGGCCCAAAAATTAGCTTCATCAAAAACCCGATCTCCAATATCAATGCGGCCTTTGCCTCAAGCTGGGAATGTGTGGTTTCAAATGCAGTGGAAAATTGATTGACTCCAGGTTGTACAAGCTCCTTCCTCTCCCTGAACTTCCTCATTAAGTCGAGGATCTGTTCAGGGTTGTAGATTTATATACAAATTTTACTCCCATTCTCCACAATAGGTTTAATCCAATCCATTTTTCCCAAGAAGCTTCAAAACATAAGATCTAGGAAATTGGCTGTGCAAGGAGTCTATAAAATAGTCAGGTGCCCCTCCATAAGAATTCTTCCCATAGCTACATAATTGACAGTATTTTTGGTTAATACTTGTATGGTATTTTTGATGGCCTCCACAACCATCTCTTCCAGTACATCATTTAAATATTCAGCATACTTATTGTTTCAAAAGCATTAACGGGCTTGACGAAAACAATACTCCCCGCAGATGCAAGAAGAAAAGTGAGAACTCTCTTGTTTCTACCATTCATCCAGCCATTGGAGATTATAGTGCAGATGGGATTTCCCCAGACAGTGTGCTGCTCATCAATCGATGCACCCTCATCTGCTACTTCCTCTTTCGTCATTGACCCTATAATTCGTGAAAAAATAAGGGCATTGAACCCCAGAACATTTGCTTCAAGTAAAATTGATGTTTTTATGATGTAAAACTGATAATTATCATAAATAATTTTATTTCAATTTATAATCTAGATCATTTTAATATGTTAAGTGTAATATATATGCAGAATCAAACCGTATCCATATCAGGGGGTTGTAGAAATTAGCCATAACTGATACTGTATCCATATCCATGCAACTCTGCTGAAGTTTATCCACAAAAAGCTCTCAAGAAGTTCAATTATTTCCCTCTGAGCCTCTTGTTGGAGAGCTTTGTATAGCTGAACATCATGATCGAGCATATGTGCAAGGTGGTATTTGAGATGGTTAATGTCTTCATGTAACAGCTTATCACAATACTTGCATATGACCTCCTGTCTCATTTCACCCTGATTGTCATGTTTCTAAATGGGAACTTTTTTTTTGGTGGCTGCACCATTTTGAAGATTTGATTCAAAGAAAGGAAAAAAACAGCAGTTAGGATTAGACAAAGAAAAACAATCTTCAATATTAGAGAATAGAGTGTCTGTGTAAGGAAGAATGAAACAAAAAAAACACAAGGAATGAAAAAAAAATCAGGATAAAAGAATGGAAAAAATAAAGATGGTAAGAATGAAAGAATGAACAACCCTTGCCTCCTCAAATGGTTTATAATCACGTGGTAGTGGTCGACAATCTCTTCTCTAGTGGCCAATCAAACTTGGATACTGGCTGGAAACGAAACTGGAGCCTTACTGAAAAGGCCTAATCACTGATTATCCATCCTCAAATTTCTGAAGACAAGTTTGTTCTCTTGTTTCGAGATGCACACAACTAAAAATGAAGAAATGGGGAGGAGCTAATGCTTTGTTTCCATTTTTAAGACTTTTTGAAAGTTTCATGTTTGTCCTGTCTAGACATGCGAGTCCTGCGGACCCATAGATAGAATACTCGCCAAAAACTCGGCGAGTTTAGAAAAACTCGCCAAAAATGCAAAAAAAAAAAACTCACCGAGTATAGTTGGAATACTCGCCAAAAACTCGACACAAACTCGCCACAAACTCGCCAAAGACAGCATTTCTTTCCTTTTTTGGATTTTTGGTGAAGAAAACACAAGTGTAGAAAAAAATTTGCCATTTTTGGAAAGGGTTTGGGAAGATGTAGCAGCAAAAACTTGCATGTGCCATAACTTTCATTCTGTGGCCTCCGTTTTAGGTGCCGTTTTCTCTAAAAGTGCATATTTTCTTGAGCTCTACGCAGTGATGCCAATATTTTTCTTATTTTCATAAAATCCATTTTTGCACCTTTTTGGACCAAGCAACTTCTTGCAATCTTCTGAAAGAATCATGAGCTTTGATCGCCTGTAGACAAATTAGTAATTAAAAATATTGGATAACTTTGCAAAACTCGACGAGTATTCTCCCGTGCTCGGACTAATCACACGAAGAAGCGCAACAAGTTGACTCAAAAAAGGCTCAACGACTTGGTTTTTGTGCAATACAATCTCCGGCTTCGCACAAAAAAAGTTGAGGCCACATCAAAGGAGCTCATTGATTTGGATGAGATAGATCCATACAGTGAGTGGACTGGGCAAGAAGAGGAAAACCTTGCGTTCACAGCGGACGAGATTGCTTCTTTTGAGAGGGAGGCTATGGAGGGAGAAGCACTAGCAGGACTCCGAGGAGATATTGGACTGGATGACATCTTTGGAGGTGATCTCCAACATGCAGCAGAGGAGCCACCAGCACCACCATCTAGTTCCATGATCGAGCCAAATTCGCAGCCTTCTAGGAGGAGTGTGGAGATGCAGCCGAGTGTGGGGACTAGTATCAGCCGGTTGTCGTATTCGCATGATGATGCGATTTTGTATTGTATTTGTATTCAAATCTAATAGAAAACACTTCTCCAACATTTTATGGGCTCATTTGATACATTTTGTAGCTATGTGTTGCTTAAAATTTATGTTTTTTAAAGAATTGAGTATTGTTAAGTTGTCGAGTATTCCCGAGTATTGGCCGAATATTGGCGAGTTTTTGCCGAGTTTTTTTTTTGGGGGTCTAGCGAGTATTCCTACTATGTGCGGACCTGCAGAGTGTTGATAGACTCACTAGTTTCTGCAAAGATTCACTGAGTCAACTGTTAAACATTAACAGACTTGTTGGTCTGACTTGGCTTACAACTTGTCAGCATTTGCCCAGTCTGTCAGCCATATCAACTTTCAAGTAAAGTCTGTGTAGGGGTCAGGCCTACCACATTATTGGTGGAGGCGGCTGCAGCTGATTTTGCTTTCGAAGTACACGGAAGATTTAAACTGAGGTAAAGTCGCTAAATAAGCATTTGACCTCGTCTAAAATGAATTACGATTTGAAGGTTGTGGGCTTATTGGCATGGTCAAGAATAAGCACTGGATCCACATGTATTTCTAGGAAGATCACACTTTCTTTTTTGTACAATTTTGATTCCGTCATTTACATCAAATATCTTTGCTATTTTGTTTGTGGAGACTGTTTGTCCCTGTTGGAAACAACATTTGCTTTTAGTACAATTGTCATATAAGAATCCAACCTGCACCTGCATGATCAAATTTTCCCTTAGAAGCATCGTCAGACAATAGCGAGTTTGGTTCTTGTTTTATAGATTCTAATTTAGAATGATGTTTATCCTGTAAAACCTTCTCTGCAATTGCTGCATTCCAAACTTTAACATAAGCTTTAAGCTCTGTTGGCCAATATTGATTAGAGTTGGGAAGCTTTGCCCAAGTTTTTTTTCTTGCTTAAGGTACCTGGGGTTATGGGACCCTAGACTCGAATCTTTTTGCGAGATACCAACACCCAGGCAGTTTTTACGTTATCACACTAATGAAGAATTAAAAAAAATATAAGAGGCTAAAAAATTAACACTCTATCCATGCGAAAGCCAAAAATTTTATTCTCTCAGCCTCAAAACATTCATTAAGTCGTATGCCAAAAAACCAGTCTCTGCTGCCTTCTGTCTTGATCATCCTCTCCTCTTCTCAGTTCACCAAATTATCGAATAAGTTTGCACACTGGCAGCAACGAAACACATCCCCTGTCAATTGATAAGACAAAGGAGTCCTAGAATCAAAGAAGAGAAAAAAAACTCTGAAGTTTGCATCAATAGCCGGCCATCCCACTTCCCAGCCATCAAAATATCGCAGGAGGCAAACAACCCTTCCATAGTTTCTCTTTCATTCTCAAACTCTCCTCTCCTATTACTTACATTCAAGAGCTTTTTCACATAAGCGGCAGATGTTAAAAAATACAAGCATCACATGTATAGAAGATATAGGTACGTCACCTCTCATCTATCAAAGAAAATCCATCAGACCAACATCATAACTTCCTCTCTCCTCCCTGTCTTTTATAACATGTAGCAGGACCATTCATAAGCATGAAAAAGGCAAATTTTTAAAATAAAAATGGAAAGCCAATCTCTCTCAAGTGACCTTCCAATCCACTCACACAAAATTATTACACTCTTCCTTCTAAGAATTCTTTAATACTCATCTTACTTCCCTTTCATTAATAATGTCTCACTTACTGGACTGTGTAGACTGGCGTATTAGTACTGTTATGGTTATCAGTTTAACTACCTATTTTAGTTTATAAAGACTCCTTTTTGTTTATGTTTAGGTGTTGACGGTTTTGTCAACCGACAACCATAATTCATTTG
The DNA here is from genome assembly GCA_019776745.2 of Taxus chinensis. Taxonomy (NCBI): domain Eukaryota; kingdom Viridiplantae; phylum Streptophyta; class Pinopsida; order Cupressales; family Taxaceae; genus Taxus; species Taxus chinensis. Next base: position 423,438 of record JAHRHJ020003332.1, on the reverse strand, counting down.
TCTTATAAATACAAGGATATACGTTGGGTAAAGCGCGGTTGTATCAGGTCCTCCATGTACTGTATGAATTGTATTGAGACTTGTCTTTTATGAGTACAAGATGCTAATGTTCGGATGCTTGCTCTGCTATGGTATGTTTTGCAATTACTATTCTGTGTATGCTGTTATTGATAGTTTAATATCTTACTAGACACTAATAATACTACAGACTAAAATATCATACCATGGAGCAGCACTACTACTCTGCTCCCTCGCTCTACATTAACAGTTTAAGCAAGCAAGCTGAGATACTCCCCGTCAACCCCTATTTCATTTAAAAAGGATGGCTGTCCTTTACTACCTAAAAGGAAACTCACAGAAAAGGAAGCAACAACTACACACTGTCTCTTATCTATCCATTATATATAGAAAGAAGAAGCCATACGGCATTTCAAAAAGCATATCAACACTCTTCACTGTCTCTCATCTATCTTTATGACAGTACGCAGCATGCAAAAAGAATCTCTTAGACAGACCAAACTTAGGAATTATAAAGTACGTTCTCAAATTAGTTTTCAAAAGAGGCCGCTACCGATGTGCAAGAAAATCAGCCACAAGAGTCTCAGATTAATCTAAAAAAGAACGTTGAAGTAAAAAGTTTTAAGACTAAACTGCCATACCTACTTAAACAATGTCTATTTTCTCAACAAAAGTCCCACCATCCTCATCTTATCATCAGAATCTGCCTTAAAGAATGGAGCAGGAAGAGGAGTTTGAAAGACTTTAGGAATTACATCCACACATGACTGATGATACATCATTCAATACATATTTTTGTTCACCTTACCAGGAGTCTTTCCCTGTTTGAGCCTGCAATCATTGTCACGTGTCACTAAATTCCTGTTGGTTTGAAAGGAGGTGCCTAAGAGGGCCACCACTGTGGCGACAATGAAATTATGAGCCACATAAAAAATCTTTCTTAACACCCAAGTTTTCTTGGGATCCATAAACAACTTATTTACAACTTTTGTCATGGTATGTAAGCTTTGTCCATCTCTAGACCCTCTTGTTTTCAAGCATTTAGCCAAGGTCACACTGGGGTTCTTGATATGGCCATACATTTGGTCTCTGCGATTCTCAGAGAGATTAGTAGCATTGAGGAGAATGTATTTGATCCCCTAATCCTTCCATATTCTGTGAGCTTTATGAGACGTGAACTCTGAATTGCCTGAACGTGTCTGGGCCCACTATGGATACTGCCTGCATGGGAGCAGCCAACCTACATCCCTTTCTATTTCTTAACAGCAGCAGAAGAACAAGCCCTTAAACCTGATGCAGGGAAGCTGAATCTTAGTTAAAGAAGAATACAAAAGCCATAAGATGATCTGTAATTAGTATAGATATTTCATTCCTAATTCACCAAATGAATCCTTTTAATTTTTTAACACAACTTGATTGACATTCTTGCTGTTATTTTATGATTTATCACAAAGAACAGTCTATTTGTTCTTAAATTAGAGTTATCTGCTGTAAACTAAATATAGAGAATGTATGCAATAACAAGAAAAATTGTTAACTAATGCAGGAACGGTTCAGGATTTGTCCCAAATCTTTCAACAACCTTCACAATGAAGCTAATCACATGGAATATAAGAGGGCTCAAGGGCAGCCCATCTAAGATACAGGATATTAGACATACGATTCAAATTAATCATCCTCTCGTGGTGTTTTTACAAAAGACCAAAGCATCTATAGAACTTGTGTTTATGATAGCAGACAACATCTCGCTGAAGGCTCATCATCTAGCTTTAAGCTCGCAAGGAGCGTTTGGAGGTATAATTTCTATGTGGCACCCCAAAACCTTATTGTATTCAATTCCTGCGCAATGCACATTTATTCTAAAGCATAGTTACCTAAGAGGAGGTGGGACGGGGCGACGGGGTCTTCTTCTCCACTAATATTTAAATATTATAACTTTATTTAATGTTTACTTTAAATTGTGGATGATTATAATTTAATGTTCCAGCAGTTGGTTTTTTTTTAAAAGAATTAATTAATGTGTTCGGGATGCACCCAAAATGACGCATCCTCATGTAACACTGCTCTAAGATACAACTCTGGCAGCAGCTCACTAAGTATCTATTATATTAATTTCACGGGGATCCCAGTTATTATTGGTGGGGATTTTAATACTATTCTTAATCTTCAGGAGAAACAAGGTGGTAACAAGCAGCTGCATGCAAGTTCCTCTACCTTGTCCCAATTCATTTGTTCTAATCAACTAGTGGATATTCCGACAGGGAATGGCATAATGACATGGTCTAACCGCAGACAAGGACCACAATCCATCATGGAAAGATTAGATCGATTTTTGGTCTCTGAAGAATGGTGGACAAAGGAATTTATTCCCAAGGCTCAAATTCTCAATAATATTGGTTCAGACCATTGGCCCGTTTCTTTGGAAATCGGAAAATCAGCCCCTTTCCATGCTCCATTCAAATTCCAGCTGATGTGGTTCAGAAACGCAACATTGGGGAACTACATCAAACAATGGTGGATGGAAGGAAAACCCGGGCATGGTACACATATGTACACTTTTGTGAAAAGGTTGACTTATCTTAAAGCTAAGCTTAAAGATTGGAACTGACATGAATTTGGAGACGTTAAAGAGCAAAAAATCAAAGTTCTAGAACAGCTAGAAGAAATTAATACGTTAATTCGTTTAGAGGGTACCACGTCTCAGCTCATTCAAAAGGAGCTGCTTTTAAAATCAGAGCTGAAGGAATGGGAAACTCGAGAGGAAATATTGTGGAAAAAGAAATCCAGAATTTAATGGTTACAAGGAAGGAGACAGAAATTTTGCTTTCTTCCATAAATCATTACTAGGACGTAGGGTACATTACCACATTACCTGTCTTAAGGAGGATGGCCAAAAGGAGTATTCTTTAGAAAGGAATGAAACAAGTGGCTGCCACCTTTTTCCAGCAATTGTTCACAAGCTCAACCTCTCAACATAGCCTTGCAACGAAAATCCTAGATAATTTGCCTCAGTTAATCTCCCCACATGATAATCAACAACTCATCAAGCCCACTACGGAACAGGAGTTAAAGATTGTTATTTTTCTATGGAGAAAGGTAAAACGCCAGGGCTAGATGGCTTTCCAATAGAGTTTTATCAGGTCTTTTGGAAGATTGTTAAGCAGGACTTACTGAAAGTAGTGGAAGAGGTAAGAATGGCCAAGATAATGCTCAAGGAAATTAACAAAACTTTTATCACTCTTATTCCTAAATCTGCGAAAATGTTGGAGATTTCTGTTTTTCGGCCCATAGCCTTATGTAATGTTTTGTATAAAATAATTACTAAATTTATAGCCGAAAGGTTAAAACCTCTTCTTCATAAAATCATTTCCCCTTAACAAGGTGGGTTCGTCTCAGACCGTCAAATACATGATGAGATTGCTTTATCTCGGGAACTCCTTCATTCTATGGATCTACAAAAGCATCCTACCATGTTCATTCATTTGGACCTCTCCAAAGCTTATGATAGAGTAGATTGGAATTTTTTATGTCAAGCTTGGCTTTACTGAAGAATGGATAAATTGGGTTCAAGCATGCATCTCATCTGTATCCTTCTCTGTCCTGATTAATGGTACTCCTTCCAAGCTGTTTGAAGCTTCAAGAGGAACCCGACAGGGTGATAACAACAGGGCATCCGTTATCACCCTTTTTGTTCATTATTTTGGTAGAATGCCTTGGAAGACTTGTCTGTAAAGCCTATCAGGAGAAAAGAATACAGGGGGTTCAGCTAGCCAGATCGACTAAGCCACTATCCCATCTGCAGTTTGTTGATGACACAACTTTGGTGGGAAGAGCCACTCGTATGGAGGCTAGACAATTTGGGAAACTTCTTTAGGTTTTCTCTAATGCCACAAGTCAGCTAATTAATGATACTAAATCAAGTATTATATTCTTCCATTGTTCTCATGGTCAGGAAGAACATATTCTTAATACTCTCCATTTTAGACAAGGCTCTCTTCCAAAAAGATATTTGGGTGTTCCTATTGCTCACAAACAGATATGTGACTGGAATTGGCTCGCCGCTAAAATGGAATTGAAAATGCAGAAATGGATGCACAAATGGTTATCAATAGGTGGAAGAATGACTTTGATCAAAGTTGTCTTGCCAGCAACGCCAATATATGTCTCTACAATACTTAATATTCCAAGGGCAACTCTGAAACATATGGATGCTATATGTCAGAAATTTCTTTGGAGTGGTCTACAAAATAACAAAAAGTGGTCTTTACTCAAATGGGACACATTGCACCATCCAAAGCAAGAAGGTGGTTTAGGTTTTAGACAATCTTCCAAACAAGCGCAGGCACTTGCTGCCAAATTATATTGGAGGATGTTAACAACTCCGAATGAATTATGGGCTACCAATCTTTGAGAAAAATATGCAAAGAATAACCCCCCTCAAAACATTACCAGGAGCTCCCTTCTGACTAAAGGATCTCCAATCCTGACTATCCTGAGGATAAAGGAAACTATTATTAAAAATCAGCTTTTTTGGATTATTAACAATGGCCATACGGCATATTTCTGGATGGATTCCTGGGATGGACAGCCTCCTATAATACGCCAATATCCTCAGTTAAGCAACATTATGCAAGCGATGCATATTATTAGATGGACGAGGGTTACTCATTATACTAGAAATCTCTCTCCCGTGGGAAATTGGCAAATAGTGGATTCCTCCTTCAAAATGGCCTATCCATATTGAACAACAGGAATCGATCCTACTCCATAAGGCCTTGACAGATCAACAGGTGTCCTTTTCCTCGTGGTCAGATACTTTAGGTTGGGAGCGTTCTTCTGCAAGAAAATATACAGTTCAATTTGTATATGTTTCTCTAACCAAGAGCATTTCTCATCCGTCCAAACATCTTTTTTATTACATATGGCAGCCTACTTTGTGGCCTAAGGTTAGTTTTTTTGTCTAGCTCCTAGTTCATGGAAGAATCCTAACGGGGGAACAATTGATGAAAAGAGGAATATATGGCCCATTTAGCTGTCATTTATGTTGTGAGGTAGACAAAACTACCAATCATCTATTTTTCCAATGTTCATGGGTCAATGACAACTACATGCAGGTGTACTGAATATCCAATGGAATGGGATACACTCTTTACAGCAATTAACTAGAGACTGGCAAGGAATCCTTCCCAAAGGTCAAAACTTAAGTCTGGTTTTGTGGACAGGCGTTTCTCTTCTGCTATGGAATATTTGGAAGGAAAGAAACAACAAATTTTTCAACAAGCAAGCAAAGATCATGTCCTTTGTCTTGCAAAAGACCAAAATTAATTTTGCAGAAAGCATTAAATATAAAATTTCTATCCCATCCACTATTACACCTGTATGGGAGAACATATGCAGGAAGCTTTCTATGCAACCTTCACATTCAATAATGTCAGCCTTTAAAATGAAGAAGAAAGTTGGTTGTCAAAGTCAATGGAAACCTCCTACAATGAATTTTGGTAAATTGAATACGGATGGAGCATCAAGGGGTAATCCGGGACAAGCAGCTATAGGAGGTGTTGACAGACTTCAAAATGGAGAGATAGCCTTCTTTTTTGCAGAAAATTTAGGCCTTCACCACCAATAATCAAGCAAAGCTTAAGGCGGTGTTTAAAGGAATGCAAGAAGCTATGAAATGTGGCTGGACAAACATTGTACATTGAGTTAGATTCACAAGTCACTATCAAGTTGTTACTGCATACCAATGAATGTCGGAGTGATAATTGGAGACTTACACGAGAAGTTTGGCGAATAAAACAGTTGCAAGAAAAGTTTCTAGTAGTACTCTTTTCCCACATCTCTAGACAGGGCAATAAAGGTGCTGATGTGTTGGCTAACTGGGCTCTGGATAATCATAATATTGTATGTTATGGGTCACCACCACTATGGTGGCCTACTAGGCTACAAGAGGATATGAGACATATTTTAAATCTTGATTTTCTTCCATGAATATTTGCAATGCTAATTTGATGTATAATGCTCAGGCATGGACATTTATAATGCTCAAGCATGGACAAATAGTTTCAACGCTTGGCACAATAGAATTTGTAACCATATCTTCACTCTAATATAAAGATCCTTTGTTTTATAAAAAAATAACAAGAAAAACTGCAATGAATCACAAAACAAATAGGGGAACACAAAACGTTTACCCCGGAGAAAGCCAATGTGGGGAAATTCTATCACTTGCCACTATTGTTACATGTTTAACTGCATTTCCAGGCCTTCATGGACAACAATCACTATTACATGCCCAAACACCTATATTCGCTTTGCAATTGTTCTAAAAAACGTTCTTCATTGCTCTCAACTCGTGAGTCACTCAACCAAGAACAAAAATGAAAAAGTATTGCTAAGAAAAATTCCCTCCAATCGCGCCTCAGGATATATTTGTATGTTTACATCATGCTAGGCTCGAGACATGAAGCCCAAAAGACAAAGAAGTGGAAGAGAAACTGTCTGCAGCCAGTTACTTGGATTGTTCAGTGTCTTTATATGAAACCACTACATGCAGTAGGGAAAAATCGCAACTTCATGATATATTTGTATGTTTACATCATGTTAGGCTCGAGACATGAAGCCCAAAAGACAAAGAAGTGGAAGAGAAACTGTCTGCAGCCGGTTACTTGGATTGTTCAGTGTCTTTATATGAAACCACCACACGCAGTAGGGAAAAATCACAACTTCATGCAGTGACAGTTGTGAAACTGCCATGTCACACGCGCAGCTGCCAATGACATATGCACAACTGCCATGTCACATCTGTAACTACCACTAAAAATTATGCAGCCACCACTTGGATAAACTCCCAGTTTTGCCCTCTGTTCTGCTCCAGTTTCCAAGAAACTACTTCAACTGAATTTATCTCCATGGTGTTCGGATCACCTCAGAACCTCCTGCAATCTCTCTAGACCCTTGTAATTTCTGTATTGCCCCATTCCTGACTGAAAGACATCATATTAAGAGTGCTCCAAGTTACTTTCTTAGTTATATTGACTACTCTGAGAATAATGGTCTAGTTAACTAATTTACCGACATTTTTCATGAGATCCAATTTGGATCATACCAACTCAAGTAGGAGGCTTTTGGTGCCCAAAAGTTTAAGGACTTGTAAGGCAAGGGAACTTCTCCTTCTTGCTCCTTCGAGTACCACCTTGCTTTGCTTGGCAATTGTCCTTTCAACCCAATTTGGCCAACTTTCTTGCACTTTAATCTCCCTGCTACTGTTTCCTTCTGTAAAACATCTTTATCCAACTCCTCTTTAACATTAGGAGTATGATCTTCAATGGAAGGTAACAATAGAGCTTCTTCTTCGCCTATGGAGACATACATTTTCAACACTCGCAATGGAAGAAACCTGCATATATGGAGACATGTCCAATTTGATAGCATTTTTTCCCACTAGTTCAAGTACCCCAAATCGTCCATACTCAAGTGGTTTTAGCTTGTTAGCTCAACCTTGGAGTCTATCTTCACTTAAGAACAATCATACCTTGCCCCCTATATGGAACTTATGCCCAACTCTATGCAAATCATGCCTTTCATTGTACTTTGGTTGAGATTCCTTTAACCTCTCTTGCTTTTGAAGGTGAATTTGTCTTTATCTTTTCTACTATTTCTCAGCTTTGTTTCCACCTTTTCATGCTCCCTGTGTGGCTGTCCCAACACAACACCAAATGGACAAGAAGACAAGTGACCAAAACATGAATTTATCTTATTTTTTCAACAATTCCTGAGCTTTGTTTCCACTCTTTCATGTTCCCTGCATGGCTGTTCCAACACAACATCAAATGGACAAGGAAGCAAGTGACCAAAACATGTCTCAAAAGAAGATCTATTAGAAGAAGAATAAATTTCCGTGTTATGAAATTGCTAGATAAATGCCAAATTTTCATCCTAAGTCTTAGGATGCTTCTTGTTACACCCCATCAAGAGCCATACCAATCTCCTATTGACCACCTTTGTTTTCACATCGGTTTGTGGATGAAAAGTTAAGGATCTATTCAACCTAGTGTCATAGTTATGCGGGCACGCGTCCCCCCAAAATTTACAAGTCCGAGACGTCTCGGACGTCTTGGGGACGTGGGGACGTTGGGATGTTGAGGAAACGTTTCCCCCCCACGTTTCCTACTAGGCAGAGGTCACGGGAAACTACTCGGCAAATACTCGGCAGACCCCAAAAAAAATTTGACTCGGCAAAAACTTGGCAAAAACTCGACAATACTCGGGAATACTCAGCAACTTAAAAAATACTCAAATTTCTTTAAAAAACATAAATTTTAAGCAACACAGCTACAAAATGTATCAAATGAGCCCATAAAATGTTGGAGAAGTGTTTTCTATTAGATTTGAATACAAATACAATACAAAATCGCATCATCATGCGAATACAACAGCTGGCTGATAAGTAATATGAATTTATGATGATTGACATTGAAAAATATCATCATAAATTTCATATCTATGCAAGTTACAATATACAATAAGTTACATTTTCCTCTTCCCCAATCTAGAGAAATATTGGGGAGAGGGTCTAGTGCCTCTACTAGTCCCCACACTCGGCTGTGTCTCCTCGCTCCTCCTAGAAGGCTGCGACTCTGGCTCGAACTTGGAAGTAGATGGTGGTGCTGGTGGCTCCTCTGCTGCATGTTGGAGATCACCTCCAAAGATGTCATCCAATCCAATATATCTTGCAGCTGCTAGTGCTTCTCCCTCCATAGCTTCCCTCTCAAAAGAAGCAATCTCGTCCTCTGTGAACGCAGGGATTTCCTCTTCTTGCCCAGTCCACTTGCTGTATGGATCTATCTCATCCAAATCAATGAGCTCCTCTGATGTGGCCTCCACTTTTCTTGTGCGAAGCCGGAGATTGTATTGCACAAAAACCAAGTCGTTGAGCCATTTTTGACTCAACCTGTTGCACTTCTTCGTGTGAATGGCCTCAAACAAACTCCAGTTGCGTTCACATCCAGAAGCGCTACAAGGTTGAGATAGAATTCTGAGGGCTAGCTTTTGAAGATGAGGGGTATTCCCTCCCCAATCCTCCCACCAAGAACCTACAAACAAGATAATCAAAAGTTTATAAGTAATTAATAAAATCAAATCTGTAACTAATAAGTAACTTGGTAAACATTCTAATTTTTATTACCTGGTGACTGCGTGACTCTCCCTCGAATAGCTAACATCGAAGAAAAGAGCCTCCCCTAGCATGTTTGTAACTCTACAGCTCTAAAATGACAAGGTCCCTCGTCTCAACATTTGGTATCATCCTCTCAATACATGTTGAAAGGCCCTCCATAACCTCTCCGTTCACATCTGTGAAGCTGTCAGAGAAGAAATACTTGGGGTTGAGGTAGTACCCCGCTGCATGAATAGGTTGGTGGAGTTGATTGTTCCACCTCCGATCAATAATCTCCCAAAAGGGACCATATCTAACGATATCCCCCCTGTAATAGTTTTGGATAGACTCTTTGGCCCTATCCATGGCCTCATAAATAAACCCCATGGGGTTTTGCTCCCCATCAACCAAACGCAAAACCCTCACCAACGACTCTGACACCTACACACAAATTAAAATGTAAGGTTACAAACTTACAATACAAATAAAGTAAAAAAGTAAAACAATATATTTATAATTTAACAAATTAATATGAAGGAATGAAATACAAATCGAAGTTTGAAATTACCTTGATGATCTCTATAGCTCTCTTTGCAAAGATATCATCAAAAACTATCTTTGCAACCCTCTCTCCATCAGCTTTCTTTGAATATTGTGAGTCTAGCCATGCTTGACTCACAAACATTTGCTTCAAAGATGTCAACAAACTAGAAATACTTTGCAACATCAAGAAGTTAGTTGCAAACCTTGTGACACCGGCTCGAACAAGCTCTTTCCCCTTTGTGTGTTCTCTCATCAAGCTCAGAACCCAAGGGTGATTGTATATGTACTTTGTTATGTTTCTTGCATCTTCTACAACCAGCCTCACCCAATCAATTTTGCCTATGTCCTCCAAAAGAAGGTCAAGGCAATGAGCTGCATAAGGAGTCCAAAAGAGTGATGGATGTCTCTCCTGCAGTAGTCTCCCAGCCGCCACATATGTTGTTGCATTGTCTGTGACAACTTGCACAACATTTTGTACACCAACCTCTAATACAACCGTCTCTAACATAACACTCAAATTCTCTGCATTTTTTACTATGTTAGAGGCATCAATAGACTTCAAAAACACCATCTCACCATTTGAAGCCGCTAAAAAATTAATGAGGGTGCGGTTCCTTCCATCCGTCCACCCATCTGAAAGAATGGTGCATCCATATTTGTTCTATTGTTTCTTTTGCTCTTCTAGAATTGTAGTGGCATTTGCAACTGCACCCTGTAGCAATTTCCCACTCAAATTTTTTGGAGAGGGTGCCTTGTACCCTTTCCCTGCAACTGTCAACGTTGTCACCAAGTACTCCCAGTATGGGCTCTTTGCCACATTGAATGACAGGTTGTAGTACCAGAAATTTGCACAAGCTTTATCCGCTTCCTCGTGCATATCTTTGTTCCAGGCTTGTACCTTCCAATGAAGGTTGTGCTCCAGGTGTGTTCCTTGCCACAAAAAAGCTCTGTATGCCTTTGCTCGAACTCGATGAAGATGTGCCTCTTCCGGATCTTTTGCTTCGTATGCGTGGACCACGAGTAGAGCCCACAATTGTTGCCACATCATCCTCTAAATCCTCTGTCATTGCAGCCCCAGGTCTAATAGCTTGTGCTATGGCTGCCTGCACCCTTGCCTTCTCTAGTTTCTTCTCCTCTAGCTCTGCCAACTCTGCTCTCATCTCTCGCTTTGCCTCTTCCGTCACATTGGGGCAAACCACAACATCTCGGCAAACAATAGATGCAAGGTGATATTTCAAACGATTGATGTCTCCAGACATTTTTCTGCCACAAAATTGCAAATAACATCATTTTCCAGTAGCTCCACGTACACCATACTTCCATGCTTTGGTACGGGCATTCGCAGGAATGGTTCCTGCTAGTGATGCTGACCCAAATGCACCTGATGCCATTGTGAACCTCTAATCTGCAACACAATGCACATTTAAAAAATTAGAAAAACGAACCTGATGCTGAGTTTGAATGCCATTGTCACCATAAGCTCTAATCTACAACACAATGCACATTTTAAAAATTAGAAAACGTAACCTTAATTAATTTTTTTTTAAAAAGTGCCTGAATAAAAAATTTTGGTAAAAAAAAAAAAAATACATACCTCTGGCTGCAAATGACTATTAAAAATTACAAGCATTTGATTTTACATTACATGTATTTAGAATTACAAAACGAATCAATTATAATGCACATACATAAAATTTAACTAGTTTAGAATGAATTTGCGTAAAAAAAAATACATACCTCTGGCTGCAAATGAGCATAAAAAAATTACAAGCATTCGATTTTAAATTACATGTATTTAGAATTACAATATGAATCTATAAAACATAAATAATATACACAAAATTTGAAAAAACTTGGAAGAATTTAAAAAAAAATTCTACCTCCAAATGTAATTCTCCAAATTTTCTTTTCAAATTCGCTCTAAAATCCACTCAACACAAGCAATGCAAGCTCAAATGGTTGCGTGAGTGAAAATTGAGGGAGTGGAGGGCCTTAAAAAGAGCAAAAACCGTGTTATTTCAGCATTTTTTGAGTGTAAAAATGTTTGCAGTGTTTGGCGACGCGTATATGGCTAATGTTTGGCGAGTTAATTCATGGACTCTCCGAATATGTGGTGAGTACTCGCCACAACTCGGCGAGCCAAAATTTCCCAGACGAGTTTTAATGGCGAGTATTTGGGAAAAATTACAAATTGCATATGGGGAATTGACTAGTTTCACGAATGGCGAGTACTCGCCGAGTTTTTCAAGTATGCATACGGGAAAGGCAAACTTTGGATGTTTACATCTCAACTTTAATTGCTGATCCGTGCTTGTACTTTGGAGTCTTCTTTGTAACCCTAACCCTAAAAGTGCATTTTATGTTATAAATTTACATTATGGGCTCATTTCATATTCACACCAAAGAGCAAGAGCAAGAGTGAGAGCAAGAGCAAAATGAGCAAGAGCAAGAAGATTACAAGACCTATTTATAGTTTTATTTGAACTTACAATACTTGTTAAAGTCTTTTTTTTAAAATTTAGATTCTATTTGCATTTTTAGGGGCTGTTTTTTAGCTTTGCATCTACATTCACAATATAATCATGTTTATACTATTGTTAGGATTATTAAAAAACATATTGCATAGGGTTTGTTGTAACTGTATTTGATGCTCCCATTTTTTTTTTTAATTACATTTTTAAATCCCAGTATTAAAATTTAGAACTATATTTCATTTTAAGGGGTTGTTTTTGGAGATTTTTATCTACATTCAGCAATGTGAATCATGTATTATATTTGTAGAGATTTTTAGAAATGGATATTGGTTATCGTTTGGCTTCAGGTAAATTATCATTGTAAAAGTTGCTTGGTTTTTTAATTACATTATGTGCACTTACATGGTTACCATAGTGCTGCATTTCCATTGAAACTTGTGTTTTTTCATTTGTTTATTCAAATTAAATGATAAATTATGATCATTGTTTATACAATATTTTGCAAAATTGACATTCATTAAGCATAATCAATAATTGCATATAGTTATGGTTGTTTTTAATTCATTGCAACAATCATCACCATGAGTTCTTCTTCTGAGTATGAGCTGAATCAGAGCAGGAGAGGGTTGAACAGTGAACAAAGATAGGTGGAAGTGTTGGTGATGCCACAATGGGGGAAAGTGCTCAAAGAAGGGAGACAAAATGTAGTGGCAACGGCAACTGGTAGTTTATTATGTAATGCTACCAATTGCCCCTCTCAAATGTTGTTCAAATTTGCCATTGGACCATTTGATAAGAAGAAGCCATTGCAACAATTTGCCCAGATAGTTGAGATCCCCAAGTCTGGAGGGGGAGTAAACTATGGAAGTGCAACATATGTGCACTGACTTGGCATGAAATAATGTTCACTTGGACCAATGCACACTTGTTGCACCTTATAGGAAGGAGGTTGGCGTGTGTAAGGGCCTTTCACTAGAGCAAGAGCCCCTAGATGGTGAGAATCTTCAAATGGAAATACCAAGACAATGTGCCAGAAGTTCCTGGTTCTAGTCATTGTGATCTAATACATCCTTTGAGCTGTCTCATAGGACTGCTAGTCAACCATAGTAATACTTTGGCTATCATTCCACCTTCTAGTTTTGGAGTGTCAGAAGTGGAAAGCAAGGGAAGAAAAAGGTCGTGGAGGCAACCCTCAATGCAGTTATAGAAATGTCTTGATTCAAAGGCAAGGGAAGAGGCAGATGATGCTATATGAGATCGGTTTTTAAGTGAACTATGTTGTTGGGATTCCATTTAATGCATCGCTCGCTCTCATTATTACATTTGGAGGCTATGGCTAAGGTTTGCAAAAGCAAGTACAAGTTATGTGTTCAGTTGAAGACACAAAATTCAGACAACAATCTTGGATATAAACTATTCGCGAAGGTTAATCTGTTGATGGAGGAGATGAAGGTAACATGGGTTCACATGGATGTAGCATTATCTAGTGGATGGGCTGGAAGGATATTAGACACCGTCCCTCTCATTTAATATCATTGTCTCTTGCAAAGATGGACCATACTTCTTGAGAGCAATTGATTGTTATGGGAAGCGGAAAGATGTTGAGTTCCAAATCAGATTTTGAAGGATGCATTGAGGAGGTTGGACCTTCAAACGTTGTATAGGTTGTCACAGATGCATTATGTGTGCAAAGTAACAGGCAAGCTAGTGGAGTGAGGAATATAGGCATATTTATTGGACTTAATGTTGTGTGCATGTCATGAACAATGCATTATAAAGACATAGGGAAGATTCAGTGGGTCAACTAGATAGTGAATGAGGCCAGGGACATGCAGAAGTTAATATGTAATCACCACACATCATTGACACTTTTTCGAAAAATTTTTCGAAGAAGGAATTTCATTAAACCAGTTGACACCCGCTTTGCATCCTATTATATTTTGTTGGAGAGGATGTTTATAGTTGCAGGAATGCAATCCTGCAAATTTTGATTATGACACGGGATTGAAAGTAGGTGGCGTGGAGTCCAGACAATGCAATGGATAAAGAGTGAAGCAATTGGTGTTGCAGGGCAACATTAGTGGGTTGATATGAAATACATGGTACTCAATTCCATAGCTCCAGTTTTTAGTGTCATCAAATATTGGGATTCTAATCCCCAATCTTGGTGAGATCTAGAGAGTGCATTGATTAAGCAATGCTTGGGCAAAATGAAAGCAACTATTTGGGTGAGGGACCCCAAATTTGGAGTTCTAAAGCAATGTTTTTATAACACAATATACAACCCATATTCAACAATGAGATTTCATGAAGTTGAATAAAATTCTTCAATGCAACTTATTGCAAACCTGAAATTGCCAAACCCTGGTATTAGTTTGGAGGCTAGTGTAGAGTTCTCTTCTTAGCCATAGATGAAGAGGGGTGAAAACCCTTCCTTGGAAATCCTTTATTGTTCAGTGCACAGAAGGCTTCAATAGGATCATACTTGGAGGACTAAACTTCATTGAACTTGATGGGTTCACCTGGAAGTTACATAGCTTTAAGGCTAGGACATAGTTGTAACAAAAGCCTAGGCGAATTGAGTCTTGGGGAAGTAACTTGATGTCTTCTAGGGGCACTTTAAATATGACAACATTTGAGTTACACTTGATATTATTGGTTTGCTAAGGCAATTTTATACTAGGCTGAAATCTACTTTTGGTTGGATACACAAATAACTGTTAAAAGGCTAAGTTCCATTTATCATCTCCGAGAGCTTAGGATTGACATTAATAAATTATAGTACACAGTAGCTATGCTGTGATTAGTGGAAAACAAGAAGTTGATCATAACTACACTGCTGCTGTCAATTTATTGCAGTTTAACATGTTTTACAATAAATTTATGATGGGATGCTTTGATTGCTACTTAGAGGTTTATATCCGCTCTCCTTATTAATTGAATAAATAAAGGTAGAATGGTTTATTAAGCAAATTCTATAGAATTACTATCCAAGCTTGATAGGGATGTTTTGGTGCCAAAAGTGGAACTTCAGGATATCGCTTATACAGGATGGGTGGATCTATATTTTTCAGATTGATGCTAACTCATAAAAATCAGATTGCTCTTACAAGTGGATTGACCGTTATTTCTTTGAGAGCAATTGATTGTTCTGCCCTAGAAAGCGGAAATTATGTTGTAGTTTACCATCTAGGTTTTATGAATAGCACTGGCTCAAACTGAAAACTGTCAAATGTGACCATAGTTGGACTCTTAAATATTGTGCTAGACTGTCTGGAAACGTCCTAATGCAACTTATGTGTGCCGAGCAGTCTGGCAAGCTAGTACCAGGAATACTGGTATTTATTGGACTCCATGTTGTGTGCATGCCATGAACAATGCACTGAAAGACATAGGGAATGATTCAGTGGGTCGGCAAACCGTACCCAGATAGTCTGAGGTTAGGTTTCGAAGCGTGCATCAAAGTTCATATGCCAATCAGACACATGTTTGTTTCACTTTTTTGGCAATTCTTTCAAAAGGAATTTTGGTGAAACCAGTCACACACCCCGAAAAATCCTATGCCATTTTGTTAGGAGAGGATCCGGAGTTGCATGTAGCCCCTACAAACTTCATGATTATGACACAGGATTGGACTAGGTGGCGTGAGTCCAAGACAGTTTTCAAGGGAAAAGAGTGAAGGAAGTGGTGTTGAGGGAACGCATTTTGGGTCAATGATGTGAAATACATCACATCAATTCATAAAATCCAATTTTTAACCTTTCATCCAATATGGGGACTTCTAACAGCCCTGATCTTGGTGATGATCTATGAGTCGCATTGACAGACATAGCTTGGGCAAATGACAGGATAGCTATTCGGGTGAGGGACCCCACTTTGCGAGTTCTACCATGAACATATTCAACCCATGCCCAACATAGATGGGAGAAGTTGAACACTGCTTAGTCATATGTGCATATGCACTGAATCCCAAACTATCGTGCTATGTGGAGAGGCCAGGTAGAGTTATCCTTGAATCTTATGGATGATGTCAGGTGAAGAAGGAATAATGTAAAGGCCTTTAAAAAATTATAATAAGTATGCAAGGAGGCTTCACAGATCATAATTGGAGTGGCTCGACTTATTGAACTTGATGGGTACAAAACTTCAACGAAATGAACAAGGGGTAACATTAGCATATGACGAAGCCAAAGTTGGTGGCGACTATATGGGCTTCCAAGATTGTTGCGAACAACTTTGCCATTCGCCTCCTTTCCCAGGTTTCTAGCTCCTTATCCTCTATCCAGGAATTGGTCTACATATGGTTGGATCCATTGTTAAGAGGAATAGGTTTACCTCTGCGAGAACATAGAAGCTTGTAGCTGTACACAGTGCTTTGCGTCTTATAGATCGCAAGACACTTCAGGTACAATTTAAACTCCAACATTACAGTGGAATGTAGATCCCCTAGAAGCCGAGGCAGGTTGAAGAGGACAATACTGAACTGCAACGGGCATTGATTGGGCTTACTCTTTGAGGACATGAGGATGATAGGTGTCCAGCCAAGGAGTTCATGGATGTTGTTTCAGATGTTGATTCTGATTTTTAGGTTGATACTTGTAGTTGTCTCTTCTTTTTGTAATATTGACAATTAGACAATTGTTGGTGTATTTGAATTTGAGATTAATGATATGAATATATGCCGACAATATTTGGTTTGTGGCAGTTTGTGGTCAAAATTGATCGCAATAGTTTGAAGTTTTTTCTTGGTCAAAAGGACTTGAATGACAGGCAACACAAGTGGGCGAGTAAGCTCCAAACTTATAATTTCGACATAGAGTGTGTTAAAGGAAAGAATAATGTTGTAGTAGATGCTTTATCTAGAAAGCCTTTCCTATGTTCTATTTCTAAAATCTTTGCTGATTGGAAAGCTTTAATAATTGCTGAGTATGTACAAAATGGTTACACTAATGAGATTGTTGAGGGCAAAATATAGGACAACAAGTATAGGGTGGATGATCTTATCCTTTATAAGAATAAAATTTATTTGGTCCTTGAATCCAAGGTAAAAAAGCAAATCTTAAGGGCTGTCCATGATACACCATTCGCTGGTCATCCAGGGTATTTTAAGACCTACAAGTAGATCAAAGACAAATTCTCTTAGTAGGGACTCAAGGTAGAGGTCCTCTAATACATCAGAGTAGTCATTATTTTACCCTCAATACTTCTTTCTAACCCCAAGTGCATCAGCTATCATCCAACATACGCTGGGCACTCACCCAAGGCATGCACGTGGGGTGCACGAGCCCCTCCTTTATGTGAGCTTTGCAAGAGAGTTCTACCATTAATGGAGGATTATTTGCAGAAACAGAAGTACATTCATCTACTTTGAAAGGTAGAAGGTATAACTAATAGATCTACACATTAATGCATCACAAAAGCTAAAAAACATTGTAAGAAGTACAAGAAACCAGATCTGAGTCATGATAAGCCATATAACATGAGGGTTTACACCCATAAACAAGATGTACATAATAGATCCATGTATATTGATTTAACAGAGTCTCTGGTAGCCATACTACATTCAAAAGGGTCATCTCAGACCATATACACTAAATGACAGAGACTCAACTCCTACAAGCCTATCTGATAAGAGATCCTAACTATACTTTTCCCCATTATATCCCTTGTTACAGATCCCAGTACCCATACATATGATTAATGATATCCCTTACAACCCTCTAACACTAAGTACTCTTAACCCTAACACAATGAACTCTAAACCCTTAGCATTTTTTAGTACTTTGTTACTCTCCTTCTCTTTCTCTCATGCATCTCTCCTTCTCTTTGTCTGCATTCTCCTTCATGCCTCTATATCTCTGTCGTTTTGGTCCAAAGCACCTCTTTAAATAGGATCATTGACCACCGTGTCATGACTTCTCTTCTAAGCAGATCGCGTGCCAAGTGTCGATGTGGTCCTCCATTGGTGAATGCTTATCCTCTTTTTCAAACCTTCCACTAATTGTAATGATGCCTCTGGGAATATTCCCTACATGGAATATCCTTTTCTTGACCTCCAAGGTTCCAGGCTGGCACCTTATCCACTTATCACACCTAGTTGGGTCCTCACATTTTTCCTCAAGTGACTCCATGATGCCAAATATGGCTAAGTCCTTTAAACCCTTGTTCTGCCTCCGTGTGCACCTAGTTTCACTTAAACCCTTCTTAAACCCCTTTTTCCTACACACTTTTCCCTGAGTGCCCTTCTATCTACTGATCCTATGCACGCACGCCTCTTGGTACTTAGCCAATATTTTAGGGTCCAACATCACCCCACACTATGCGTGTTCTCCATCCTCAGAAACATTCTTCTTCCTCAAAGAATAAAGAATAGAGGTATCAAAACAATCAAAGAATGGAAGGATGAAAGAAATGGAAGAATAAAAGAATGTGCTACTACTACATGAGGAGTGGGAACTCCTTCTTCACAGATGCCTCAATCTTTTCCTCATGTATCTACTTCTCCTGCACTTGCTGAAGTAGGTCACCCACTAATGTGCTTACTTCATCAAAAACTAAGTTCCTCACTCTTAGTTTTCATCGTATCAACAATTCTTTTCCAGCTTTGCTTGCTAAGATCGATCCTATGAGTAACTTGGGGGTACATCCATCTTGTGAGTGAAACTTGGGGTACAATTCCTTTAGCTTATTTCTTAATCGAACCCTATAATTCTTTTAGATCAAGGTCTCACGATTGTTCCAACTTTTTTGCAACTTCACTGCAAAAGATCTTTACCAATTCATCTCACATCTTTTCCTTTATGGTGTGCTTTTCACCTTATGTTGACTCTAATGTGATTCACCTTTCCAGGATCCACCTCAAGTCATCTAAGAATAGCAACTAATATGCTTCAATATACCCTCATCTCTTTGGATTTCACACAATTGTCATACACAAATGCACTCAATTCCTTATGTTTTATCTGTTGTCCCACTCTTTCCTTATGGTAATCTCTTCCTCCAGCTCAGATTATATACACAGTCACTAATGGGACTGCAACAAGGAGCTTCCCCAATCACTTCTCCCTTTTCCTTCCTCCTTTTCGGCATCCATCACCTCCTCTACTGACTCTAATGTGAGTGGTCACCTTTCCATGGTGAGGATGCAGGTCAAGTCTTCCAAGCATTGCATGGTTCTCATATTTCTGCTCAAGGGGCAAGGTTTACACCAAAGTGCTTCAAGATTATGGCATTTTGAAATGGTTCTATCTTCTTATGGATTTCACGCACCTTTTCATTTTCATCCCTCAATTCATGAATTAATGCATGATCAATCCTTCTTGTTTTATCTCTTTATCCTACTCAATGATCTCTTCATTCTTTTTATCAAGTTCTTCCTCAAAGACCCTTATTCTATCATTTTTTTCCAAATATTCTTGCCTCTACCTCCACCATGCTTTGTTGAGCACATTGCAAAATTTCTCATCGGATAGTTGTTGGGAGGATTTACCAAGGGTTTACTCCCTTTTTGGTATCTTCATCAATACATCTCGATTGACCTCAAATTCATAGGTTCATCAATGTGGGACTTGAATTCCCAAGATAGCATTTTCCTCTGCACGGGTATGCACCTTATTCATCAAAATAAGACCAAGCAAGGAGTTATTTTTCATGGTTAGTACTTTGGAAATGTCAAAGTGCATCAAAATACCTTATTTGGATCATTAATGTAAGTCATTTTTGTTCCTTCTTCCTCATCGTACCATGAATCCCCTTCATACCTGTAAGGACGGTGAACTTTGGGAATTACTGCTAACCTAACTCTGCCCATGCTTCCATACTCCTTTCCCACACTTGAAGCTTTCCTCATGTACCTTGACATACTTCCATTGGTATTCTCTTCTTCAGGCTCTACCAAATATTGGATAACTTAGAGTTTCACTTCCCTTCTCTATTTTTACCCTTATCTCATTCCATAGGTGGGAATTCCATCTAATGTGTCCATTCTTCTGATCCTTCATGTTTACTTCCTCACTATCCCCTTGCTATCGTGCTTGGGTTTGATTTCTCATCACTTAGTTCCATCTTCCTTAAAACTGGTAGACACATTCTTTTCCCTTTCCCTCTGGGTCCTGCTTCTTCGGTGAAACATTCTTCTATTTCCCTTGGTGGCCTCCATTCTTTTGTTTCTTGACCTGAGTCCTTCTTTTTTTGTGGACTCTTTGCTATCAAACTAGCTATGCATGTAAATCTTCACAACTCTTCTCAAAATTTCTTCACAAGGATGCCCTAGTTCGCGAGAGCTCTTTGATAACTTAAAACACAAGGTAGAAAATAATGCACCCCTGATCTTCTATTTATAACTTTTTCTTTTCTCCGCAATAAATGCCATGCCACCTACCAACATACTTTCGCAATAAAGGCATATTTTTTTCCAAATCCAACCTTCAGCACTTTTCCTCTACGCTCAATCCTACGTGAACACTTCCACAACCTTCTGGCACAACTACCTCAACCATAGAGTTCTTCACTTTCTCCCATGCAAAGTCAATTCTTCTTCTATGTCTTGGACCAAGTTCTTTCCACTGCCTATCTCATGTTGCTCCTTGTGCACTTTTACCCTTGTACATGGTTTCTCAAAGCCTTTTGACACCATCCTTCCCTTATGTTCACCTTTTCCACGCGCGATCTTCCAATCTAGATGTCTTTGATTTTTCAACCCAGGGCCATCCACAACCATAGCTTCTAGTACTTGTCACATCACTCCACCCCACACAAAAATGGATGCACGGTCCTCTGTGCATAGAATTTTTTTGAAAATAATAAGTGGCTACCAGCACACAAATGTGCACAAAACAAAGCAACAAGAAAGGGAAACACAAAGAAAGGAAACTACAACAAAGAAAAACCTAGGCTAACTGGCAATACTGCCTTATTTACAAACACAAAGAAGACTTATTTATAGTAGGGCTTCAGCCTACTCCCATTGAAATGGCCTGGTAACCATGTTCCATCCAGCGCTTGTAACTGGAAAGCACCTGAATCAAGTATATAGGATACAATGTATGGGCCCATCCAATGGACTTTGAATTTCCCAGGATGGCGCATAAACTTGGAATCATACAATAGAACCATCTGCCCAACCTCAAACTATTTGTTCTTGATGTGTCTATCATGCCATGCCTTCTGCCTGGATTTTTCTATTTTCTAACTCCAACGAGCAATAGCCCACCTCTCATCTAACTGCATTAACTTATCAATCCTCTCCTCAAGTGCTTGTTCATCATCTAATCCTCCTACGCACGCTATACACAGTGATGGTAACATGAATTCAATAGGTAACACCACTTGTGTGCCAAACACCAATTGAAAAGGTGTGGCCTTATTCAGTCTCTTATAAGTAGTCTGATATGACCATAACACAACAGAAACTTTATCATCCCAATCCTTTCTTCCCACATCACAAATCTTGGTTAACGTGTGATTCAAAATTTTGTTAAATGCCTCAATAGTCCCATTAGCTTGTGGGTGATAAGGGGTAGTCTTGTGGTGGGCTACCATGAATTCTGCCAATAAGATCCTAACTATGTCATTCAAGAAATGAGTACCCCTATCACTTGTTAAGCTCAACAGGCATCCATATCTGTTGATTATATTTTCCCACAAGAACCTAGTTGTTGTCATTGTGTAATCCCTTGTAGGTGATACTTCTACCCACCTTGTAAGGTAATCTATGCATGTAATGATATAGCATGAACATGTCCTTCGTGTGGCTGGGGAAATAGGGCCTACGAAGTCAATTTCCCACTTCTCAAATGGTTCTGCACTGGCAATTGGTCTTAATGGCATTTCATCTCTTTTCCCTAGTTTACCAAGGTGCTGGTAGTGGTCACAGGCCTTGCAATACTCGATACAATCTTTGTAAACCATTTCCCACCAAAATCCTGCTAGAAGGATCTTGCGCATGGTTGCATTCCCTGCATAGTGTCCTCCTGCAATTCCACCATGTGCTTCCTCCATGATTGCAATGCTCATGCTCTAACACGCACCGACACAAAACCTCATCATGGCCTAGCTTGTATAAGTCTCCACTAATTAACATGTAGGGTGTGACGCATATGGCTAACTGCTTCCTTTCCAAAGTCTTCATTCCCTCCGGTGCCACACCCATTTTGAGAAACACAACAATATCTTCCAAGTCAAAGGGCACACGCTACAATCTAAAAATTTGTGCATCTAACATTGTATCCTCAATGCTCTGTGTCCTCCCCTGAGTCAATCCTTGATAAATGGTCAGGTCCCAAATTACTCTTACCCAGTTTCAACAACAACCATAAACTCAAACTCTTGAAACAATAGGACCCACCTGCATATGCGCCCTTGTAAAATGGGCTTGTTTACCAAGTACTTCAATGCCATGTGGTCCATGTAGAATATAAAGGGTGTTGCCAATAGATACTACCTAAATTTTTGCAGTGCATAGATCATTGACAATGCCTCACGCTCAGTAGTAGTATAGTTCTGTTCTGTTGGGGTTAGCTTCCTACTAGAAAAGCACAAGGGTTGGTCAAAAATTCCCTCTCCAGGTTGTGCTAAGATTTCTCCAATCACCATCCCTGAAGCATCAACATGTACATGGAATGGATTATCCTAAGAAGGAAAGTGCAATATGGCCGCAGTGATAAGCCTATTCTTCAGTGTATCAAATGCCATTTGTTGCACCTCTCCCTAATGAAATGTACTTCTGTGTTTTAGCAACTTTTCCAATGGCATGATGATCTTGGCATACCCCTTAATAAATTTCTGTAATACCCCATATGCCCAAGGAATCCACACACCACGCTCTGGCTGGTAGGTTCCCCCAATCCCACAATAATGAAACTTTGGCAGGATCCACCAACAAGCCTTCCTTACATATGATATGCCCCAACAGGGTTCCAAATGGAGTAGCAAAAACACATTTCTTAATGTTGAGGGATATCCTCAACTACCGACATCTTTCAAACATCAGCCTCAGATTGTCACAATGGTCCCTCACTAATCCATATACCATCCAATCATCAAGGTAGACTTGAAGAAACTTATGGATGAAGTCTTGAAATGCCTGCACCACAATGCACGAAAACACAATAGGCGGGTGTTTCTTCAGTCCAAAAGGCATGACCATGTAGGAAAAGCTTCCCCATTCAGTGGTGAAAGTTTTCTTTTCTTGGTCCTCCTTTGCAATTCTAACCTGATGATATCCTGAGAATCCATCTGTGAAAGAATAGATCTCGCACCCAGCTACTCCTTCCAGGATCTCCTCAGTGAAGGGGGTTGGAAAAGGGTCAATAACACATACCACATTCAAATCCCTATAATCAACACAAATTCTTATCCTTCCATCCTTCTTAATGTTTATGACCATTAGACTTATCCATTCAGATTCCTAAACAGCCTCAATGATGTCTGATGTGATCATCTTGTCAATCTCCTCCTTGACTTTGACGCATAGATTCAGATTCATTCGATAAGGTCTCTTTTGAATTGGGCACACACTTTCCTTTAACTTGATCTTCATTTCTCCCAAGGAGTGGTGAACTCCTTTAAGCTCATGGTACCCACATGGAAATAAATCCTGAAATTCATGCAACAGATCAATGATCTTTGAAACCTCCTTTTCTATCCAGTAATCTCCAATAGTAGCCTCCTTAGGTTCCACCTCCAAACCAATGTTAACCTTCTTGGTTTTTAGGGGTTCATGGTAGGCACATGCTTTCTCATCAGCACTATCCATAACCTCACACGTACCCACAGTATGGTTAACATCCAATTTTTCCACCTCTTCACCATCGATCACATAGACCAACTTTCCTTTCTCTTTTTCCATGCATGCACGCTCAAGTTGTATCTCCTCTGATTCTTCCTCATCAAAGCACACTTCTAAGCCAGGTTCACCCAATAATTCCAGTATTCTATCCTCCACCATGGCACTATCTCCCATAGTTAGGCACTTAACAACCTGTAATGCCTCATCCACCAATGGCTTAGTACTCTGATATTTGAAAGCTTGAAGGAGATCAGCCATCAACTCCTGCCAGTTTCCTGTCTGACGGCACATCTCTGAGTGAATGTACCATGCACACGCGTAACCTTGTAAGGTGGAGTAAAGCTTATGCACCCATAAAGAAGGTGGCAAGGCTTCTGTGCCTTCCATCCAGGCCTTCTCACATGCTTGGACGTGAAACGAGGTAGGTTCCTTCCCATGATAATCTTGTATGATAGTAGGTGCATTGCTCCAGAAAAACCTAACAGAGAACATGATTCTCACTTCACACCACTCTAGAAGGTTATCGTGATGGGTCACCCACCAACGTGTTGTGGTCCTGAGCAAGGTATAGCTAAGCATCCTTCTCCTTTTGATCTCACATCTCCACTGGGTCTCCATTTCTCATAGGAAAACATCAGGGTTGGCTCCCCCAGAATAACTTGGCAACTTCTTTCCTCCTAGGTGCTTGACTGAGCATGCCTTTGTTACTCTCATCACAGAGCCTCTTAACTACCTTCTGACTAACTCATATGTCTCATGCACCCAATTGTCACATGCCACACTAGTTGTATCACTTATAGATTGAGCATCTTCCCACTGAATAACACCTTCTTTTGTTGGTTGCACAACCTCAGGGTCCCTGATAGTGCACACATAAATTTTGTCTAGGTCTTCTTCTCCTAAAGGCTCAATATAGGGTGCTGACTTCCCATCCATCAAAGGAATGATAACACATTCCTCTTTGTTCTCAAAACTTATATACCCCTTATTGAAACGTAAGTCAACATTGTTCTTATAGCACCAGGGGCACCCAAGTAACACTGGAAAGTTGTCTGCCTCAGCAAGCGCTAAGACTTCAAAGTCTCCAGTGAATTTCACCCCTTGGATAGTGATAACAACATCCTTTAAAACACCAATGGGCATTGCCTTTGTCTTATTAGCCATATACAACACATTTGAAGATGGCTGTAATGGGGGCCTTCCCATTTGATTCCAGGCATCCAGGGTGAGAACATTAACTTCCACACCCATGTCAATCAGAATATTACTTAGGAGCCATCCATCAACAACTGCATTCAAGGTAATCTCCTTATCATAGTCAAGGTTGTGGGGAGGAAGGTTAGCATGCAAAACCTACCTCTCGCGCTCTCCTCCAGCACTTGGTATCTTATCCCTCAACCATTCTCCTAACAGAGGAATGATATTCTCTTGGCGCAACATCTTACACACCTCTCTGACATCATCTATATCTGACTGAGGGACCTCAACACTTTTCTTCTACTCCAACTTCCTGGATTGATCTTTTAGACATTGAATTTCCCCTTGAAGACTTCTGATTACATCCATGGTCTCTTGATAGACTTCCTTCTGATGGGTAGGGTCTGGATACTTCCCATATACCACCTCTTCTCTTGTAATCAGTGGTCTCTGCTTTGGTATTTCCCTTGGCATGTGCAGCCTCAGCTCACGTCGTCACCAATACATGTTCTAACTCTGACTCACGTGGCACCCTTGGCATCCAATACGAGTCTGCTTTCTTAACGCTTACCATCCCAACACCCTTGTCTTTCATTGTTGTTGGCTCATGTGTTCAAATAATTTCGGGCACTCCTCATACTTGTGCTTCTTCCCACACCAAGAGCATTGTAGCAGGTCAGGACATTCACACTTGTAATGCTTTGTGGACCCACAGTTATAACAAGTTCCATGAGGGAATTCACCTCTTCCACCTCCGCAATTGCCACAGCCTCTAAATCCTCTGTGAAAGCTTCTTCCACGAGCTCCTCCATCCACACGCATCCTTCATAGTGATGACCATCATCCTTGGAATTGTTTGCAATGCTGGTCTGGTGCACACCAATATCAATGGCATCATGTATCTGGTCAATCAATCTACAATCCTTGGTGTCATGAGTAGTAGAGGTGAAAATCTTGCAATAGCAAGACACATTCTTATGGATCACACACTGCAGTAGCAGACACCTACTTGCATCATGATCTCTGTGGAAAATCTCACAGTCTACCATCATGGCACATACCAATCTCTGAGGACAATTGTCCTTCGTATGCCCCTCTACCTCACAATCCATGCACCATAGGCCACTGCGAGTCTCATGGGCCGAGTTCACAGATAGCTTCTCCAAGCTTGCTTTTCCATTGCAGCAATTTGAGCTTCAAGAAAAGGACTAACACTCTTGTATCCATGCTTCCCATAGCCTTAGCACACAGGGCAGCCTCCAAGGCCTCACGTGGGTCTGTGAAAGTCTTATGTGAAAGTGCTCTCCTGAAGGGTGTTATTAATCCTCCAAAAAACCATTGAGCATGCTGAGAAGGATGAATATCATAAGATAATTTTGATAAGAGAGTCTTAAAGTGTGCATCATACTCCCACACAATCTCTGCCATACCTTGTTGAATCTCCTTCAATGCGCTAATGCTCTTCTGTTCAAACTCAGGAATATGGAATTCAGCTAAGAAGGCATTACACAACATGGTATAATCTACTACTATCTGGTGAGGGTCATACTTCTTGTACCAACTATGCACGTGCCCTTGCAACATTGTTGCAAACTAACTTACATTCCATTCCAGGGTAGTGATCCCCTTCATGCACCCATAGTAACTCACATTTGTGTACATGTTCTACAGCATCCTCAACACCTTTGTAATCTGGTAGATGCAAAGACATTTCAAAAACACTTGCTGAGGTGGTTGAGGCCCTTGTCCACCTGATCCAGAACCTTGATTCCCTCCGGTGTTGCCTCCACCACCAGATCCACTAGATCCACCAGTGCCTGTTCCTCCTGACCCACCAGATCCTCCAGATCCACCAGGTCCACCAGGTCCACTAGTTCCTACTCCACCTGACCCACCAGATCCACCTCCCATAGCTGGTAAAGGTCCTGAAGTGGTCAGCCTTGTGTCCCCACTATCACACTAAACTACATGCCAACAGTCTATGATATTGCACCACTACCATATGTGTGTCCCACGCCACTTCCAGATGTGATACCCAAGCTTTGTGTACCCTTACTTTGTCCAAATGTTGTACTAGACAATATACCTCCAAACACAGGAAATGATTGTGTAGCCATGGATGTACCAAATGAAAAAATATACCTCCTAGGTGTTGATCAGTTACTTCTACCAATACCAATTGGGTTAGTAATACTTATCTCTAGATTTGGAAAACTAAGCACAAGGGTTGGTCACCAGGTGGATTCAGATGCATGCCACGACTCTTCTCCTTTCTTCATATGACGAGCTCTCTCCAGAAGCCAGGGGTTTCTCTTCCACGCTTGCCAAGATGGGGTAGCACAGACTGCTCAGGTTCCACATCCTCCACGTGAACCTCAAATCCTTCCCACAACATCTACCTCCATAAATCCATCACTCCTGTAGCTTCACGTTGTCTTGCCAACTCCCTCTCCCAAGCTTCATTATACTTGAGCCACCTCTCCTCTCTCTCCATTTCTGCCACAAGGTCCGCCATCCTTCTACCACATCAGCTTCCGCACCTAACACCTAGCAGGAATTTAGCCAGCCATGGGAAAGGCTTCCAAACTCAAAGTAATGACCAAGATCTTGATAGCTAGTGGAATAACATGCAAGAATGATCCTCTAGGCTCCCTCAAGAACTCAAACTCAACAATCTCTGGGAAAGAATACATAGAAATAGTGTATTCCAAGGTATAACTAGTCAACACTCTACTCCACCAGTGATCAACAACATGGGTCCATGTCAGATCAACATCATGCAACCTGATATTCCTCCTGGGTCCAAACATGAGGTCTATAGTACCAACTTGTCCTTGATGCATATGCTGATAGCCATTCATACAACTCTATTGGGAAACAACAAAAGAATGTCTCATAGAGTTCATGATACAGGTTCTCCTCCACCCATTTTCATGCATCAAACTCAGATCCAGTACTAAACCTCTGAGAAAACTCATCCTCCATGTTTTTGAGCCATGCTTCGATACTATCCAAGGTCAAGCACTCTGTCATTACACATTTCTCTCACAATAGCTTCAAAAGAGGTCCCGACAATGGAACCAAGATGTAGTCATTATTTTACCCTCAATACTTCTTTCTAACCCCAAGCGCACTGACCTATCATCCAGCATACACTGGGTGCTCACCCGAGGCGCACAGGGTGCCAAGCCCCTCCTTTATGTGAGCTTTGCAAGAGAGTTCTACCATTAATGGAGGATTATTTGTAGAAACAGAAGTACATTCATCTTACTTTAAAAGGTAGAAGATATAACTAACATATCTACACATTAATGCATCACAAAAGCTAAATAACATTGTAAGAAGTACAAGAAACCAGATCTGAGTCATGATAAGCCATATAACATGAGGGTTTACACCCATAAGCAAGTTGTACAGAATAGATCCATGTATATTGATTTAACAGAGTTCTGGTAGCCATATTACATTCAAAAGGGTCATCTCAGACCATATACATTAAATGACAGAGACTCAACTCCTGCAAACCTATCTGATCAGAGATCCTAACTATACTTTTCCCCATTATATCCCTTGTTACAGATCCCAGTACCCATACATATGTTTATGGTATCCCTTACAACCCTCTAGCACTAAGTACTCTAAACCCTAGCACCATGAACTCTAAACCCTTAGCATTTCTGCAGCACTTCGTTACTCTCCTTCTCTTTCTCTGCATTCTCCATGCATTCTCTTTGCATTCCCTTTTGTCCTCTCTGTATTCTCTCTTCTTTCTCTCTGTCTATTGTTCCTGTCCCAAGCACCTCTTTAAATAGGATCATCAACCACCACCATGACTTCTCTTCTGAGTAGATTGCGTGCCAAGTGTCGATGTGGTCCTCCATTGGTGAATGCTTATCCTCTTTGCAAACCTTCCACTAACTGTAATGATGTCTCTAGGAATATTCCCTATGCATGGAATATCCTTTTCTTGACCTCCAAGGTTCCAGGCTAGCACCTTATCCACTCATCATGCCTAGTCAGGTCCTCACATTTTTCCTCAAGTGACTCCATGATGCCAAATATGGCTAAGTCCTTTAAACCCTTGTTCTGCCTCCCGCGTGTGCCCTGGTTTCACTTAAACCCTTCTTAAACCCCTTTTTCCATGAGCTTTTCACTAAGTGCCCTTCTATCTACTGATCCTGCATGTGCGCACCTCTTGGTACTTAGCCAATATTATAGGAACAAAGTTAACTCCAAGTACCAGCTATCATCCACAAATAAATGGGAAAATAGAGATTGTGAACAAGTGGATTGAGGGATATATTACGAAATTATGTGGCAGGACAATAGTTAACTGTGGGTGAAATGGCTTTATATGGGAGAGCATTGCTACAATACCACTCATCACATGTCCATAGGTATGACACCCTTTAGAGCTTTGTATGGTTATGATGCTCCTTTCCTTTGTGGATTTAATATTTGTAGATAGTAGAGTGCCGGGGACAAAAGGCTTGGTTTGCACAGAAGTCAAGATATATTGGGAATGCTCAAAGAGAATATCCAACATGCACAAAATCAGCAAAACATTTATGCGGATCAAGCACGATGTAGAGAGGACTTTTGAGGTTGGTGACATGGTTTTCCCTGAGATTGCAGCCCCACAAACAGTTTTCTCTATAGAAGAATGGAGCTGAAAAGCTCAAACACCATTTCTATGGACCATACGGGATCAAACAAAGGATAGGAGAGGTTGCCTATGAGTTGGATTTACCAGAGCAGAGTAAGATACATAATGTTTTCCATGTCTCATGCCTAAAAAAGGCTTTGGGACAGCATATTGTTCCTTCTATTGAATTGCCTCCTTTGGATGATGAAGGCAAACTTGTGTTGGTTCTTGAAGTAATTTTGGATTTCAGGGAAAAGAAATTAAGGAACAAGGTTATCATCGAGTATCTGGTTTGTTGGAAGGATTTACCTACAGAAGATGCTACTCGGGAGGGTGCTGAAATTCTTATGCATCCCAACTTGCAATTGCTTGAGGGCAAGCAATTTCGGGAAGGGCGGACTGTAATGTTCCCCTTTTCAGAATTAATTAATTCTGAATACCTGAAGCCTATTTTTATTATTTTCCACAGGCTAAGGGGAAATTAAAAGAGGAAAATAAATTAATTTAAGTGGTCCAAGGATATTTTATATTTTAATTGAAAAATGACACTTAAATTATATTTTTAATCCAAAAAGCATTAATAGAATAAAATAATAATAGAAGGTTGACTTCTATTATTGGGCGCCAAAGTTAGAATTAATAAATAAATAAATAAAGGGAGCTCCAAAGTTAGAGAGGGCTGAATGAATACCAAAATCCTAATTTTAGGATAGGAGGTGGATAAAGTATTTTTAAATGTGTTTAATCCTATTCTTAGGATGGGGCACCAACATGGAGGAAGAAATTTATTATTTTTAATTGTTTAAAGATCATGCATGTAAGTCTAAAAGGGGGGTGCCCACTTTAGAGTGTATTTGAAAGTTATAAAGGCAGATTTGGGGTTCATTGTACAAACATCTTGGAAATTGATGAATTATTTTTTTGGTCTGCAAGTAGCTTTTGCTTCTACAAACAGCAACAGAGGATGAAAACCCTCATTTGCATACAGGAATTGGGGACAAAATCTCTCACCTCTCAGCTTGGCAATTCTATTCGAGGAGTTGCAGAGGTCTTTCAGGGTGCAATTGTTCCGCCAGTTCAACTCCTGGAAATTGTATTCAAACACTGGTATTGTTTTATTGTATCTAGGTGGAAATAAATAAATAAAAGTTCGTTTTTTTTTGTATTGGTTTGCTGTTTTCATTTATAAAATTCAGATTATTGCTGCTATTGTAAAAGTTCATTTTAGTAATACTGCTTGCTCCTAGGATTTAACAGAAATATCCAGATTTGCTAGAAGTTTCTATCTCCGTGCAAAACTGCAACCTGCAGCAGGGCCAAGCTGCCACTTCGTGTAGTGACAATTGTGCAACTATCACTGATACATGTGCATCCACCGCTCTACATAAACTGATAGTTCTGCAATTGGCAATTTTGCACGTTATTCTGTTCTTCTTGGCTGAAACTACTTAAATTGAATTTGACTCCAAGGTGTCCTGATCATCCAAAAACTTCTTGCTTGCAATCTGTGTAGACCCCTGTACGTTTTGTGTTGCTTTGTTCTTGACTGAAACTCATTGGGTTAAGAGTATTAAAAATTGATCAAGGTATATTCTTAGTCATTTTGATTACTTTATAAGAACGTGTAAGATTTGCCAAAAAACGAACCTAATTATTTTTTCACATTCATTTGTAACATTAATGACATATGAAATCCAATGGCTAGTTCCATTTAAAGTACAACTGTTAGCTCCATTGCTAGATCACATAATTCCATAAGCGCAGTCATAAATGGTACATCACGTGTACATGTTGTTAATTTTATTATTATGTATATCAAAAATACAATTCCATAATTATAATATATCTCGCATGATCAAATGTCATGTTTCCCAAGCCATAGTTGGGAAATGTTTAAAAAGAATTTCATGGATTATGTTTTTCTTCAGTCATGATTTGAAGGCTCATCCAGTCTGCATATAATATTTTGCAATTATTGATTTCAAGTTGTTTTGCTTCATTCCATATGTTCCCAGGTATTAGTTTGTACCAGAAAAATCTGATTTCTTTTCTGTTTATGAGGACACTTTCAAGTTTTTTTTCAACTGGTATGCAAACACACCTAGAAAACCCAGTGACACTTGCTTTCCTGAGACTGTAAGTGGCGTTATCATGAAGAGGCAACCATATAATCAAGCCAAAATTCTGATTTACCTGATTATTCCAAATTTAATGCAAAGACGAATTTGATTTCTAGCCATATTTACAGATTACATGAGTATCTTGTACCCTGTCTTAACACCATGTTTGCCGGTTGAAATATTATAATGACATTCAGATTTTAAAAGCCAATTTAGCATTCTTTTTTTTCAGTTTATTTAATCTTCTACTGGAGTTGTATCAGGCACTCCCTTTATTTTATATTCAACCATAGTTCCATTACTCTTTCATTGGTTATTTGTGGACATCATTAATTTGATTTCGACATTGCAAATCATGCATCACTTTATATAGCATCACTTGTTTCTTAGCACGTCCAACCTTTTGAGAGATAAAATTAGCAATGAGTTTTCCTTGGATTTTCCAAGTATATATGATTCCTATGAAAGAAATTACTCTTCAAAGGGCTTAAACATGTTCTTAGACATGCTTCTTTATAAATGTATTACTTCATACAATTTGGTGCACTAGTATTGATGTTAAAAATTATGGAAAGGACTGTGCAACATACATAATTCCTTTGTTGATAAGGCTATTGATGGTTGGATTTGTAAAGTTAAACATATTTAATTACAGAATGGAACCTGTAAATGCATCACGTATCGGTCAATCCAGGGTTTGGACAGGCCGAGGGATAAATCTTGCTCCATTGCAAGGATATTTTGTGATATATTAGTTTTGAATAATTTATAATTATTACTTCAATTTTTTGGTCACTTTTATATTTAAGCTTCAGCAAATTGCTGTTTTTTATTTCCCTCCAAATTCTACTTCAATAAATGGTTTTGTATTTGTTTGCCTTCTAAATTCAGCTTCAACAAATACTTATGTTTTTGGAAAATCCAATCTTCTCAGGAAGAGTCAATTGAAGCTTCTTTTTGTGCATTTGCTATCGGACTATGGACTTAAAGGCAGTCTAGGTTCTTCAGGTGGCAGACAATCATTAAGCAATGGTTGATCAATTGACAATGAAAGTTGGGGATGCTAATTAGAATTTAAAATTGCTTAATCTGATGGAATCATATGGCTTTATATCTATATTTTTCTTCCAAATTTAGCTTTAGAAAATACCTATGTTTTTAGCAAAAAACAAATTGAAACTTGAAGGTCAACCTATAACGTGAGTTTTAAACTCGGAAAATATTATTCAATACAATAGAGTAACAGTTAGTACTCAATGTTACTGTTTAAAGGAGTGCATTCTATTTCAAATCTCAATCCTATATCCTTTGTTCCTTTTCGTATTCAACCTTGTCTTTGGGTGTCTTATTTATTTGCCTTACAATACAGAGGCAAAGAATCATTTCAGAAAAAGATGGAGGTTCTCCGCAGATTGAGACGATTGCTTTCTCAGACCTCAATGCCTCCTGTAGAAATTGCTGTACAAGCTGGGGTCGTGCCTGTTCTTGTTCGTTTCCTTTCATTTGGGTCCGCAAATGAGCAGGTCAGCACTTTGAGATTATGGATCTCAATATTTACGATTCTCTCTTTTTAGCTGAGTAATTGGAAATCAGATTCTCGGGACTCCAAAGAATGTATGGGAATTCTTTGATAATAGATTATAACATGGGACTTAACATTCTATAATGATTATTTGTTGCACGACAGTTACTGGAAGCAGCCTGGTGCATCACAAATATAGCCACAGGAGATGTGGAACAGACAAGAGCACTTTTACCTGCATTGCCGATGATCATTGCACACCTTGGAGGTGAGATAGAAGAGTTTCCATGGCTGAATCCTCATCGTAGTTTTTGACTGTAACCTTGTATTTGTCTGTACTGTTTTCTTTTGACTGCTACCCAATGAGTGTATGTAGCAAGAAAAGTCGACCCTTGGGCCTTTCTGCATGCTAATTGGTATATCTGATAAAAGAGTTTTAATTATATCCTGTAATGAAGTGTCATGTAATGGTAAGTAATTAAGCATCCCATGGGATGAAACATTGTGTTTTGTGACTATTGAGGTTAATTTCTGTATTTGTTCTTGTTCTGCTGTATAGCTGCAGTATTGTGGGTACACTGACTGTTAAGAACAGAGCCAGACCTGATTGATTTCAGTATTGGTAAAAGCAGACTTACCAGGTTGAGAATGGTTTTTGTTAGTAAATGTAAACAGCGACTTCGAGTTCCTGGCAAATAATTCAACTCTGGCATGTAAAAGGCAGCAATTAAAGAAACGAAAAGAATGAGAATCTCAGAGAGCAGTACGATTATGAAGGAGGAACCATGCTGCTGATGTTAATGTAAGTCAAACATCAGTTTCTGAAGTCGAGGTAGATTCTCTATTTACTCAACTAGGACAATTTAAAGTGTCCACTGAGGGACCATTTATAGAGTCAGAGGCAAATTCAACCGCCAAGAAGGATACAGAGCGGAGAGTTCATACTTGATAAAGAAAGAAAACATTTGGCCAAGTAGGACTTCTAAAAAAAGTGGTCCCTTACTGCCTGGTCCCTGCAGCTGCATCACTACAAATTTTTAGTGGGTGCTGTTAAGATAATTCAGGAGCAGATCTGCACAGTTGCAGTCCCACGGATTTCTAAATATGGTGAAAGTATACTTATAGAAAATCTAGGTGGTGTGGATCATTAAAAAAGTGATGAATATTTATAGCTTAATTGTGATAGGATGGAAATTGATATTTCTCTCTGAAATTTTCTTCTGCAGTCGCTGTAAAGCCCTAGTCCCCTACCTCTTCTTACCTCTGAAAATCCATCCCTAGAACAGTCACTGCTCCTAGTTTTTAGGTAGAGATATTTATATTTGCAGTTTCAACTGTTTTAAAATTTCATGGAACCATGTGAAGCAGAAAAATCAAAGCACTTTCTCCCTTCAATGGACCGGGCCTTTAGAGTGAAAATGGACGTAAAACATTCCATGATTTACAAATAAGCAAAGGGTCATTTTGGCTATCATAGGGGTTTATAAAGAACTTTGGGGTATTTTCACATCTGCTGGACTATTTGTTAAGTTCCTTGTGAACGGGAGACTAATCAGCAACAAACCTTTGAGGAGCTGAAAATCGTGATAATGAGTGTTCCAATTTTGGTTCATCCTAATTGGGACACCTCCAATTGTGCAATTGGGTGTACATTGGCATAGGGAAGTTTTTCACAACTTGAACCGTCCATTATATTTTGCTTATGGACTCTTGAAAATTTAAACATTATTTGTTGGCGAACTTGTTGATTTCTTCATGGATCATGAGCTACGTTGTATTTGATAAATAAGCATGGATGTATGTCAAGATGCTTGTTACTATTACAAGAATTTACTATTGCTGGTCATTTATTTCAGACTAGGAATGGTGAATCAACAAAAAGAGTTGGTGGTGATTATTGGGATCCTTGGGTATTTTGGGTTGCATGTTAAGGACCAAATATCCAATATATAGAACTACTGCTGAAATATAAAGAGTGCTCAACACATGATGTAAGGTGGTTACCAATGTACCCCAATCTTCATTATTCTTGGAAATAGAATAATCTTGAACATAGTTACCATGTTCGAAAAGTTTGGGTTGTTTGGATGGGGAAAAAGTTCAGGATTTTGCAAGAGGTCTGGTTTGGTTTATTTCAAAAAAATACAAATCTAAAAAATATTCTAAAAGTAATAACTAATGATATTTGTACAAAAAACAATTACTTAAAAATAAATAAACATACAAGTATACCAAAAAAGATACATGCATAGTAAAATCCAATAGAGTGTCAATTTTCATACATATTGATAAAAAATATTTCGATGAGAGTTATTCATTGTTTAAACTTCAAAGTTCAAAGCATTAACTTAAAATGGTAATGAAATTTTAACCATCTGCAACATCAAAACTGCTTCTATAGCAGAATTATTACTAGCATCTTCATTTACTTCTATAGCAGAAGTATTACTTGCTTCTTCAGTTAATCCTACACTATTATGTTTATCAAATGATTTTTTTTCTTAATCTTCAAAACATGGTTCTCCAAGGCGAGAGTTATCATCGTCGTCTGCAAGAGAGTGAGTAAGCAATTGTAAATTGCTATTGACAAACTGAAGATTAAAGAGTTTTTGAGCCCCTAGTTGATTCCTCTTGTTTGTGTGGATTAATCATTTGTACTTGAATTTCTTTCACATGTAGAAGCATGGAAATGTTGGCTGAAGATTCATATGGCAAGCTTCGACAACTCTTGAGTAAAAACCTATAAGTCTACCGCAATTTAGATGGTTCCCATTTCATCCTGCTTGCATGTGCTTTCTTGTCACTAAACATTATATTTTTTATCTTGGAAATAGTAACTTGCTCTCTTGTTACTTCGCATCTTCATAAAAAGCCAACCTGTCTATTGTTGTAAGTATACGTCTCTTTATCTCCTCATATGCATCTTGATTTATCTCTACTAATTTAAGATCAAAATAGCAAGTTGCCGCATGTAGAGGGTGATGTGGCATGAACCATAGTTTTTCCACAATTTCCCAAATACACCAGACTTATCCAGATCCCCCTCTCGATGCAAATCTTGCTCCATGCGTCAGTGGTAAGATGATGAGTGTAAATCCCTTTGTTGGAGATTTTGATTTTCCGTAGCCCATGACCGTCTATCCATACCTGCCCTCTGTGGGGAATACAGTTATCTTTGTTGACATAAGAAGTGATAGTTTTTTGCATCCAGACGGCTTACACTTCTTATTGATTTCCACCATTCACCTAAGACTTTTTGGCATGCTCTTCTCCGAAGAAAAACCACAATTTCCAACATCATCCCTAATGCATGCGTCTCCTACATTAGTTCCCTCTATGATATTCTAGACCATCCTACTGTCAATGCACCCAGTCCTTTTCCATCCTTTTCTTCCTTCTCCACTTCTTCCATCAAAAGAGCTATTTTCAAGTTGTGCACCAACAAAGCAGTGCAATGCGAAGGTCTCTGAGCTAAACTCATCAAATATGGCGTGTATTCCCTTACCTTTCCCATTGCCCCATTACTTAATGAGGTAATATGTCAAAGCTTTCTCAATTGTGGCCCCACCACATCATTCATCCTATTCATAAATCTGGAGATCTCTTTATTACGATTCTTTCACCTAGGGAGAATGATGCAGGAGCATCAACCATGTATATAAGAAATTTTTGGTTTGTAATGAATTTTGGGTTGTAGTAGGTCTTAGGAGTCTTATCAGGTGTTTGTGAACCCTTCTTATCCATCTTAAGTCCTTCCATGTGTGTTTACTAGCCATTTTGGAGTTTCCCTCCAAAATGAGCTATTGAATATTTGAATTTGGAAACTAGGATCTAAAAGGTGTAATGTCATGG
This sequence comes from Taxus chinensis, assembly GCA_019776745.2. NCBI lineage: Eukaryota > Viridiplantae > Streptophyta > Pinopsida > Cupressales > Taxaceae > Taxus > Taxus chinensis. Next base: position 386,125 of record JAHRHJ020003332.1, on the reverse strand, counting down.
GTAAAGTCTTGAAAGGATGTAAAAGGTCATAAAAGGACCTCATTTAATGTATTTAAGGTGTTTTCACTCCATAAGCTTTAGTCACCATGTGTAGTTAGTCTCCACCATGGTTTAGAGGGAAAATTAGTTATTTTTCATTCACCTTTTAGGTCTTAAATTGGAGATATTTGAATGGACGAAGATAGAGAAAGTGAGAAAGAGGATTTGGCGGTTTAAAAATAGAGGAAGGAGCCTCAAGAAGGAAAGAACCTGTATGGTCAAGCAGGGAGAGCTAGTAGAAAAACAAGGTTCTTGTATAGAAGGTGTTCTTTTGTAAATACAAATAATGAAAGGATCTTTCATTATAACTCAGTGAGTATGTGTATTTGATGAGTTTTATATGGATGTATTAAAGTGGTTTCTAGTCTCCGAAGTGTTATTAATGCTGATATTGATACATTAGTTAGATATTTGAAGTGAAAGACTTGATGATTTTGATGAAACATTGTGATATGGCAAGTACAGGTGATTCTTATGTGTGAAAGAGGTCATCTAATGTGAGAATGAAGCCTCTTAGGGTTTGAGGTGATGATATAAGTGGAGTTTTCAGTTTGAAGTCAGAATAGATAAGTTTCTTAATGCATTCTTAAAAACATTCATGAAATAAGGAAGGAAATGATGAATTAGTGGATAAGATGAACTGGTGGAATTCATGAAAATAGGTATAAGAGTGCCTTTTAAGGGTGAAGTATGATAGAAGGTGGAGTTTGAATAAATGCTTGGTTAAACAGACTGTGTATGTGAAAATAGTGTTTCTTACAATCTAAGATCAGAGCAAACATTAGTTGTTAGGAAATATTAGGTAGGGTTTCAAGAGTAGTTTGGAGTAAGAGGATGAAAGTTAGAGGAGGATTATGCATAAATATGAGAGAGTTAGTTTTAGGTCTTTGAATCATTTGATTTTTTCTAAGATATGATATACTTATTCCTCTCAAGTTCTAAGAAAACCCTAGATTGGGGCTTAAATGCAGAAAAATAACTATATCTTGAGTTTTCGTGGGTTAAACTAAATTGAAACTTGTCTACATAACATCTTGAGCATGATTTCAATGAAAGATATTTTTTAGGTTTTAGAAAAAATTTAGTATTGTAAAAACTATTAATATTCTTGATAGTCCTATTTGCAGTGACTAAGAAATACCTAATTTAAATGGAACTTTTCTTAAACTGGGTACATTTTCCTTAACAAGCCTTTGCACATGGATAATGATGGAGTAGTTGAAAGAGATTATTGTGTTCCTGAAAAGATTATTATAGTTTGCTTTAGAAACTAAGTTATATGAAATATTTATAGAGTACAATTTCATGTTTCACTATGGTTACTATGCTACGTAGGAAGAGTTGATCAGAAGGATAAGAACTACTATTTGCATATTTTCCTTGTGTTTTCAGTATTGGTAAAGGTATATAATCATGAAAAAGGTTAAGTGAAGGTGTGATGCAGATGTATGAAGCCTAGAGAAAGGCCTTAGAAGTTTCTTGAGTTATAGATGATGGTGAGTGATCGTGCATGCTAATAGTCTTCAGTCCAAGAGTAAGGTGAAACAGGGTTACGTTGTGATATATATTGTTCAAGCTTGTTTCTATAATGATTAGAGATACCACAGGACTTATAACATGCAGAAGGGAAGAAGTGGGTAAACAGTGAAAAGAAAGTGAGAACATAGTGTGAGAAGGCAAAGGAACCAGTGAGGGCAGTCATGAAGGTTATTTAATAAGAAGCAAAGTTGACATGGTTAAGAAAGAATATGGAAGTGTGTGAACAGTCTTAAGGTGCATGTGGGCAAGACTAGAGTGCATGAGTTGTAGGAGCACTAGAGAACAGCGTAAAAATTGTATGATGGGAATTGATTTTTGCTAGAGAGAGCTCACAGTCTATAACACAATTATATGTCTCTTAATCTGATTTCTAAGATTGCATGAATAGGGTACAGCCAGAAGGAGATCAAAACTTAATGAGGAAGGTTGGAAACACCAACCAAAGGATAAGTTTGACTCTTTTCATGAGAACTTGAAGGTATGTCTTGCATAAATGGGCTCACAATGCATTGAAATAGTTTGTACATAGAGGTTTGAGTAAGTTCTTGTCCACCTTGCATCAGTATACCGACAATTTCTTCTTGAACTCTTTGTATTGTTGTAAATTTCTTTTGTTGTTGTGTTTCATGGTTACGTTTAACATGAAAATGTTATAAGATAATGTCGTAGCTTGTTAAAAATAATTATTGTTGACCAACATTCACTTTTTCAGTGTTTGGTATAGGGAAGACTGGGTGCTTATTGCCCTTACTCTGATGTACATTATTCTATTTATAAGACAAATGACTCAACGGTTGTTAGTTGATGCAACTGTCAACAACCAAACATAACCAACAAGAGTTATTACAAACTATGTAATGCTGACAATATAATCCTTAACCACATAACAACGGTGGCTAATAAAATACTCAATTAATAAAACAGTGATAACCACGTCAATACTAATATGACAGTCCACAACTCCTAGGATAAGCCCTATATGGAAATTGGGGCAAATTTTGGAGGAATCGGATATTATTTGAGATTATTCAATTGGGTGAACTATAAAATGGAAAACATTAAGAAAGCTAAAATTAGACGCCAACCAATAAAAGCCTACAGTATTCCTTTACTTGACACTTGTAATGAATGCTTAAGAAAGCAACTGGAATGGATTTCCTCACATTCCAGTAAAATATCTTTTTAATATTAACAGAGAAGCAGAATGAAATGGTTTGGATAAGAGAAGCCAGTTTAGGGAAGGTGTGTGTTTTGATTCATTCTTTTGGGGTGCAGGCTTAGATGTTAGCTTTTTTGGCATTTAACTGTAGGGATCTCCTTTTCAACCCTGTTGTAAAACTGATGTAAATCTATTGTTCTCAGTTGTAATATAAGATACAGTTCTCCAAGAAACTGTAATTCGGCCATTAATGATCAGATTTCAGCAGATTAAAATCTGATTCTTAGTGTTTGAATTCATTGTCGAAGACAAGTCAATTTGTTGATGTACCATCTTGCCACACAATTCATGCGGCATTGGACAAAGGTTGAGACTGCGTTTTCAAGAAACCCTAGGGTTTTCGATTGGTTTCCTTAGTCTTACAGGGTTTTAAGGGACAGTCTCGACACACCAATCACAAGCAAGGGACTTCATTCTTAAAGAATGTACTTGGGCTGCCTGTGAGTTCCTCGGGGCATTTTGATAGTCTTTTTCCACACCAAAAATCATTCCAGATCTGGTTCTAATCTTCCAGGATCATCTAGCATCCTTCTGAGACCATCTGGTAGAGTGGGAGAGTCCTCATGATTGCATTCAGGAGCTGGTTTTATTCTCAAGAGACCCTAAGAAAGAAGTTTTGGCTTCTGTTACCTTAAGTACTAGATCAAATTTAGTAATATGGCCGAGTGTGAAGGATTGACTATGGGCATTAACTTGGATGTTTAAACTTGATATTTCTGGACTGATTTTTGACATTAAGGTTGAATGCTTAGATAATGTTTACTTCATACAACTTGTCATTAAGACTTCCTCATAAATCTACACGGTATAGCATGACATTTCATTTAAAGAAACAGCAAAATCCACCAAGGACAACATGTACGAGGATCATCCATATTCATGATAAATTAGAACAAGCCATCCAGAATGATACCTTGAATATGGATCTTTTGCCATCCACAATTCTGGCTCCCAAATATTTGTCATCAAATAGAATTTATGAAAAAAGATTAAACACAGTTCGAAGGACTCACTAGTAATTTTTGTTCGGTAAAGTGTTTCACACAAGTTGTCATACAAGGAGATTATGCTTTAGGCCTGTTGGTTAGATTTTCTGCACAGCTGAAAACCTAGGCAGTCATGAGATAAATCTCCCTCATTTACCGGTGAGGCTCCCGTGTAATATTATGTCAATTATATATCCTAATATCTATTTTTTGGTTTTACTTTAATTGCTATGTAGCTCATGAACCATAGCTAGGCACAGTTTTGCAGCAAGTAAGCAGTTGCAAGAGAAAGGAAATATCTTTAGGAAGGGAAAACAATAAAACACGGGAAGAAAGGAAAGAAGATGTGCAACCGGTTGACAATCAATAGTTAACATAGTTGGTCACATGCACATAGATAAAACAAACAGATCTTTTAAATGCAGAGTATTACCAAGCACAAGATAGTTTCACGATCCTTATCTAACCTTGAATAACACAAAGTTCGTATGTCAATAGATCTAGAAATGAAATAAGAAGAAGAATGCACCGTTGACACAAAGTTCTTTGGAAATCTCTTCTCTGCTATTCCTCTGCTTACAGAAAGCTATCAAGGGTTTCAGCTCAAAATAGGGTCTAGAACACAAGACTGCTGATTACAAATTCTGATCCTTTAACTTGTAGGTTCTTCCTCTATTTATAGCTGCTATCGAGGGTAACCACAAATATGAAGTCTTTTAATGAATTCTTGCACATGTATAAGCTATGAAAAGGGTAGCAACTGGTCAATCTTCCTCCTAATTCCTCTTTGCATGACATGCATGATTTTAAACTGAAAATAGAACCTTCTATTTTGTATGTCTGCCACCTATTTCGGAAGTAATTGACTTCTTCAAGTAACGGCTTTTAAACTGCATCACTTAAGTTTTATAATTGATTAATCTTAATTACTTTGTCAAAGAAAATAAGAGAAAGAAGAATAAAGAGGAAAAGAAATTAGAAGAAAGTTGCAACACTTCAAGTCTTATTCTTTTTCCATATTCTGCATGCGGTTGACTCTTTTTCCTTTGATCTTCATGAAACTGGATCGAGAAGCAGTTGACTGTGATTTACTTGCTAGTATTTCTTTTGACTTGTCTTTCCTCTTATCCTTGAATTTTTTTCAGTTCTTCTACAGTACATGCACCAGTACAATATTTTCTGTAAATAATTTAGACAAAACTCATCATTTTTATTTTTAATTGCATATGAGCAATTAAAAATTCTAGAAAGTCCTCTGGGTGAAGGGAAGTACAGGTAAATTCAATGAAGGCTTCAAATAGAAGCTTGTGAGCACATGCACAAGCTCCTGAAAGGAATTTTCCATGAACTGACTTCCACACAAGTTGCAATAGAAACAAGAGGATGAAATTTTTCCATAAGCCTTTGCATTTATGAGATCTGGATCTGTCAATTAAATCGGTAATAGGTTTAGGACCTATGTCTATATCATTGAATTTAGAAAATTTGGAAGCTATGCATGATTCAATTGATCCTTCTCTTTCATCATGCTTTAACATGGCTGGAACAATCTTTGTATGAGGTCTTTTTCTTTTAATTCTGCCAGAATCCCTTGCAATTAGATCAATTTGTGCAGATCTGACAACTTCTTCAGATTCAGAAGATATATTCAATGTACCTGACATTGATTTGAGCACCTGTGATGAATACCTGCAATTTTATTCAGACAAAGATGGAGTCCATGGCAGAAATACTTGATTTTTATCACCAAAATCTGCATATAAAGCTTGCTTCCCTAAAATTTGAGGCTTTTGTTTGCATGCAAAGCAAGCAAAAATATTATTTAATTCACCTGAGCACATATACCAACATGCAGACAATTAATCAGACAAAAATCAAGCTATTCCAACCCTAGGCGCCAAAACTTGAAGCTTCCCAGCAATGGAAAATACCTTAATGCAAAATCCTCCTTTTAGGCGCCAAAACCTGTCTGGGCTGCAATCCTTAGCAAAAAGAATTAATTGCTTCTTCATTATGGCAGCCCATGCTTATATAACCCTCAACATTCTATTTTTAATTATTGCCCTTCTTATTCCTGGCAATTTAATTAATAAATAATCATGTCTATTCACCCAAATTGGGCGCCTATTTTGTGCATGTTGCTGGCTGCCATTAAATAAATTTATTTTATTTATTTTTAACATGCATCCACTTGAGCTTCTCTTTGGCTCATCCTTTATGCATTGAATTTAAAAAGCTTCCTATTTATGGCGCCAAAATTGGGCTGAATAAACCATTAATAAATATTATTAAATGCATTTTTATTCACCCAAGGTGGGTCGCACTTTTTGGCAAGGGTAGTTGCTAAAAATAAAAAGTCAACTTGATGGGAATTTTCACCCTGCATTGCAGCTCCAAAAATCCCCTTCTTCCACTTAAGTTATTTGACTTTGAAATTTTTACCTTGCACTTTCATTTTCCCATGGGAATTTTTACCCTACAAAAGGCAGGTAAGAAAAGTTAGCCGCCAATGGTGCTTTAAGTGATTTTTCTTTTATTTTATAATGGGAATTTTCACCCTGCAAGGCAGGTAAGAAATTCCCGCCTCGCCTGCTGCCTCTAATTTTCCCATTGCAGCTTAAGTGACTTTGACTTCATGGGAAAAAGTACCCTGCAAGGCAGGTAAGAAATTCCCGCCTACCTGCCACTACCAAAAATCCCATTGCAGCTTATATCTATTTCTTCCAAAAAGTGTGACTTGCCTATGAGAGGCTTTTTCTGCTTAACTTCATCTTTCTTGATCAGAACTTTGCTTTCTGAGGCTGATTCCTTCTGGTGCAGTGTCCATAAATGATCTCCAGATGTTCCAAGCAATTAAATCAGACTATACTAATCGACAAAGGAATTGACCTAGGGGAATTTCACAGAAAGACAACGGGGAAAACTGGAGAAAAACGCAAAAGAAATAAATAAAAACGAAAAACGTTGCCAGAAGTCACAGACAAAGCTTTGAATTCATTCTTGGTCAAAACCCTATTGAGATGTGTGAATACTGGCATGCAAAACTTCAACAGGATTCAACCAGAGCACAATTTACTTCAAACAGGGCATTATTTATTTAATAAATAATTAAATAAAAATTTCCCGCAGACAAAACTTGGTTTCGATGTCTGGGTATTTGTCAAAATTGGCTCATATGATTCACTAGGAATATCTTAACTTAATACAGACACTTTCTAGCAATAAAAACACAAAAAGACCTGTTATTTTAAAAGAACGAAATTTTTTTAACATGGGGTAGTCTCAGATTTCAGGGTAAAATTTGGGGTCACCATTCTCGAGATTACATATCTTCAAGTGTCCAAGGAGTTGGGATGGTCACTTCAGAAATCCAAACTCATAATCCTCATTGGCTTGCATGCTACATCAAAACAATCATGCTGTTATAGCATGCTTATGTTATTGCCTACTAACCCTGGTTGATGTTTCGCAATGGAGTAGAGTAAAGGCTTTGCTGAAAATGAATTCTCAGACTTGACAAGCAACGAAATTCACTTAGACTTTAGAACATATGGTTTCTGTTTAGAGTGAAAGAACAATGGGACAAGGTCGAGCCATGTAACAAGACTACACATGGTGCTACACAAGCTATGCTCCGTCAACCTAGGAGATGACACTATGGTTGTATTTGAGCAAGGAAAGTACTATCTTGATACAATGTTAGGAAGCTCAAACCTCTATGTATGGGTCATATGACAATCTTAATAGTAGAGTTATATACCTAGAAATTCTTTAGGATGATGTTCAATCTATTAGGACTAATCTATGAGTCCGTACTTAGTAGTAATCAAGTTCATAATTTGCACACTTTGACAGGTCCATGACAAACAGGATAGGCTAGAATCCGAATAGCCAATTGGTACCCTCTAAGAATAATTTGTTTTGAGGATAGACATAGAAATGGTGTACATATGCCTCGACGGGGACCACATGCAATTTGTGTCGCAAGTAAGCCTATAAAAAGGAAATGACACTCATAGGCTTGAACCTATAGGTGTGTACATGGAAGATTGTTCATATACTATAATCGCTATCTCCTCATAATGCATTTTGGTCAGTGATACTGCCTTCTTTTGGCATTTGAGTCTATTGGGAGCTAGGCAAAATATGACGATTTTATGGGACTTCAAGCCTATTGCTTGATTAAGAGCAAAATTTGAGTCATTGAAGCTCCTATAAATAGGTCACTTTCTATTTATGTTGTCACTTTCTATTCAAGTAGATTTTAAGATGTTCAATACCTGTCGATTAGCTGCTTTCAATGCGAAATCAGATCCCGGAAATGTCTGCTACGGTACAAGGAGGGCAGTTTAGGGACATTGGGGAGTTCAGACACAAGGATGCACACTTGTGGTCCTCTGGTGCACGGTTAATAGGTTACTCAAACTAAGGCATTTAAGTAAAATGAATGAAAGGGTAGCTTGAGGCATTGTCAAATGTGATTAAGTAGACAGATTTGGTGACCAATTGGTCCATAGGAGAAAAGAAGCCCAAGCTATGTCAAAGTTCTTTGAAGCTAAAGATAGCCAGGTACTTTTTGCAGTAATGTTTTGATGTGATGATGTACTTTGGGAACTCTTATTAATTGATTACATAAGAAGATTTTGACTTAGTGGGAAATGGCTTCACTTGCAGTTGCTATGCTTGATTTTTTACTTGTAGTATTTCCTCCAAACCGAAATCCCTAGATGTTTGGAGTTACTTTCCAACTAAGTAACCGTTTGAAAAGATTCATGGCTGAGTTAATTGTAGGTAGTTTTGCAATGAAACATTTCTAATGGCATGGTTCATATGGTTCAAATGCAATGACTGTCAAACTATTACATTAATATATAAGTTACGTCAAGAACATTAATAAATTCTGTTCTATTTTTTTAAGTAAAATCAAAGAGTACAAGATGGCATAGGTCAAAATATCTTCTATATGTAGGTAAGGCAATTATCTCTTTATCTTTGTGAGGTTTACAATAAGATCATATCATATTTCATATTAACCAAGAGATAGAATAATATTACAAATACCATCCATATGTGCAATCTAACTTAAATTCAATAGAATACTCAAACTTGTGCTCAAAATGAACCAAAGAGATGAGTCTAATTCCTCAACCATTTGCATTCGTGCTACACTTTCTCGTGGGAAATAAAAATGGGCACAACTAATAGTCACTAAATCTGCATCAAGGAGATAGTTATTTATGTCCTGCTAAGCTTAACTGAGGTAGGAATATCAAGATGTTCCATTGATTAAGGTACTCAATATTCCAAATTCCTAATGTTTGGCCCCACCACTAGTACTAGAAGCCTTCTTAATACTGAAGTGAATAAAGAAAAACTTTGAACTGTGAACACAAACTAGGGACATGGTAAACTACATGACAATATCCATTAAGTAGCTAGAATTACTTCATTATGTGACCTCCTATAGCAGAAAGATAGGTCTTGCTGAACAATGGTGATAGATGAGATCATACTGGAGAATTCACTCTAATCAATAGCACATTTCTTATAGGTTGGCTTCCATCAAGGATCTTGCTTTGAACCCAGGGATTACACTTTGGCTTCCAGGCAAATTATATAATGTTTTTCTCCTAAATAGAGATCCTCAAATAGTCTCTATAGATTGATGCAGTTAGACAAGCAATTTCTAGTTTTAAGTTCTATTCCCTCACAGATATGTTCCCTGTACTTTGACAACAAAGGATCTGAGTGGCATTGCGACCTCATCTAGTAAGGTTGCTGTTTTAGCTTATTGCTTAACCTATGCCATAAAATGAACAGTGTGGGCCTGCTTTAGGTCTATTAATCCAGACTATGCGATGTAGCAGGCATCCAATGGTATTCATAATCAGAATCCCTTTGATCATTTGTCTTCAGCAAGTAGTCTGTTTTGCCTACTTGATTTATCAACACCAATGTTAAAGGCCCATGAATGATCCAAAGTTATGATCTGAATTCATCTTGGAAGCTGGGCATTCTGGATGACTGTTAGCACACAGCAAGAGTCTAGTTAAAGGTTGCAGTCATGATATTGGTTATGCTCTCCGTTAGAGATTTCAGACTGCATTAAGCATATTTTGGAATAGCGAATTCTGGCTAGTGTTACTTCTAGAAGACTGGCTCCCTGTCACTTTCATGATCAACCGTTTCCCCTTCCTACTCAGACTGCATGTAAGGTTTAGGTTCTACCAATGCATCCTAGTACACAAAAGCATGTCACTTCAAGGTTCTCATGAAGTTGCAACAATGCCTAAATCAGACTATCAGACTGACCAAGATTTTTGCCAGAAACAATATCTAGTTTCTAGCATGGTCAAACCATCTAGATCAATTAATTATAAAGCATCAAAGTCCTAAGTAGTTCACCTACAAACTGTTAAGAAAAACTTTTGAAAGTCCACCCTTGTGCGGAATTCTATTTGAACGCCGTTTTGCAACTCTTTTGGAATTGGAAAAATTACGATTTATAGTGCCTTTTTACAAGGAACTTTCATGTTGTAGGTTGCTCACATGTAATGTTTAGCCAGCTTCTCGGGCTAGTTGATCTGTAGATGTGCCTTTAATGTCAGAAATCAGTCTGATCACCTGTCAAACACATTTTTCATTAGCAAGTCAGGCAACTTTCCATTATGAACTTGCTGATGCTGTTGTGATAAGCTCTACGAATCACACCACTATGCTAAGGCTAGTTTCAACCTTTTGACCAATGACAGATTCTAATGAAAAAATTAGAGCTGAAGTGACGTATTATGCTAGTGCAAAAATAGAAAGGAAATTGCCTCAGACCATGTGAGTCAAAGAATTCAGATGATGTGTTTCCAAAGCACTCTAGTGGCACAATATTTACTGGAAATGCCTCTTGACACTGCGTAGGATTTAACCAGTTTACGGGAAGGGCAACTGGATCTTTCAGCTTCCCAGCTTTTACATGCAAAGAAACTCACAAATAATCTTTTGACAATTTACAGATCTACAATAAGTATGGCCATATCAGTCAAGACAAAATGGGTACACATCTGTCTTCAATTGCCACTTGCTATGCTCTGCTTCTACAGAAAGTCTCCTAAAATTCCACAGGCTCTCAGCAGATGATCTTGCTGGACTGCTGGTTACTAAACTCTGCTTCTTGACAAAACTTGAGACGTGAGTCTACAAATGAATCATTCTTTGCTCAACATGCATTTATAGTGCTTTGACCTCATGTGTACTGGAGAACCGTGAACAGCGTAGCTTGGAAAAACAGAAGACTGTAAGAGGAATTAAAGGCGCTTCAAAAGTTCTGTCCATGCAAGCATATCCATTCTTCTGTTATGTTTGAAAAAGTGCTAGTGCTACCGCCTTGAGTATGTTCTGAAATATCTCAAGCCCGACAACCTGGCAAGCACATCAGGTTTCAGGACTTTATTAATGCAAATGGTGTCCTCAGTACTGAACATCTATGGCAATGTAATCTTTAAAAATATGCAGAAGCGGCAGTTGACCTTGTTGCCAGAACTTAAACGAATAACAAGTACACTAGGGCGGCGGTCCTAAAAAGGAGTGTCTCTAAAGAAAGCGACGGTTCCATGCCAATTTTCAAAGGAAATGATCGTGGTACGAAACGTTAAGGCTAAATGCTATGTACAAAATATATATATATATATTTATATGTATGTATGATATATTTAAATTTATATATTTTTTTAATAATATATTATCCCCAGTCAAACAATGGCTCCTATGCATAGTACATCCTGTTGTAAAATTGTACTCACATGGACCATAAAATAAAATCGATTAATCTAGACATTAAACTCTAAATTTAATAGAAGTAGACTATCTTATACTATTATCTCTTTCCCTTGCTAATACATTATTAATGTTTGTTTATATCCATGACACATCCTTGGAGATCAGATCCTAGGAATTTCATGTCCCCTAGGAGAGAACGATAAAATACGCACATAGAGAAGACGTCCCCTTTGCAAGGAACCTATTTGGGGACTAAGCCCTCGACTCATGCCCCATGTGCCTCGCAAAAATTCACGGCTACACGCTAGAAACTAAGGGCATAAAAGTTCTGCAAACTCACTTCTAGAAAAAAACTCGATAGCTCTCTACGGCTTAAACACTTCCAGCTATATTCTATGGGCACAATGTAAATTTGAGATGGCCCTTGCATCCTAAGCGTTTCAAACCTCGTTTCCTTACTGCAAATGTTATCCAATGTCCTTGATAGTGTGAAGGGTCCCAGATAGCGTCTTGCTTTTAACAAAGTGCCTGTGACATGATACTTGACGCTTCTTGAGGGCAAACTTTGGCTCCGTATCAAGATATTCTTTATCAAAATCATAAGAATAATATTTGTACAAGAATATTTAGGCATTCTGTTATGATCCTATTATTGAGGTTACTCCTTTAATCTTCTACTATCTAATCTTCAACCATTTCTATTCTACGGGTGTTATAGTAGTCACCCAACTAACTAGCCTAACAACCTTTACAAATAACTTAACCTCAAAACCTTACTGTAATGTAATAATTCCTAACTTACTTTACCGTCATGTACGTAGTATACACACACAAGGGCATCTAAGATAATCATACCCTAATAAAGCTACCAAAGACATCGTAATGAAGTTGGGATTATTCAAGCATTTTCAAGATCCTGAAGGAAGCCTAGTAACAAAAAGAATAACAATGAAGATTGCCCAGCTTCAAAACGTAGTCAAGAAGTTATGAAAAGATGTTGTGAGCTACATTGGGAATCCAAACATATATTTTCTTAATGAGCTCAAGGTCATGAAAAATAATGCGAGCACTGTAGAAACAACAATGCTAGGATTGCAAAGGAAGTAGCAGATATAGGAAAATTTCTTAAAAGTGTGTGAGCATTATTTAAGAAATTTAAGATGGGGCATAGTAACGATAAAAATCAGCCAAGCCGTCCTAGCAGTTGTACAAATCCATGCTAGTAATAAACATAAATTAGGCGTGGTCAATGAAGACTTAAGTTCATAGAGATGAGTATCCAGGGATTCACATTTTCATTATTAAAAAATGGTTCTACTTTATATTGTTCAGAAAATAATTATAGTCTGAGCTGGTCTACCATGTGAACTATACCAATAGTCCTTGATTACATTTATCGCACATTACATATTAGTAGTACCACATATGGTTATGGTGGTTTGACCTCCTAAACATAAACCATGACATAATTGTTACCTTGGTTACATGCCTAACTTATTCTGACCATTTACCTTTTTTGTTATATCTCCAATGCTTACCTTTAACACAAAAATACTCTTATTTTGTTTGCCTCAATACATTTTTATGAAAACAGAATAAATACATGAAGAAAACATGGTTGTACATCACCATCCATCAAAACGCCCATGCCTCCGGTCATGGTGGTTGCTAGTCATATTGGAAAATAACTTGTTTATTTTCTTTAATCTTTATTTATTAGAAGCAACTCTGTCTAATAGTTCTGCAGCCATAATGGTGCAAGGGATCTACAGATTTTTATCTCTTCTTATTTGTGTAAACCATACTCACCTCCAATCATACATTACCTTCTCAACATCTAAGCACTTAGGCTAGCATACTGCCATCACATCCCCTGCTCTTGCATCTGAGGATCTCCATCAAATGACTTCATGTAGGATTTATTCACACTATTGCATCTTGTATACACACACACTTGTATTAGTATCAGCATTCATATGAAAGCAAACAATGAAATAGATATACTTGTGTACATTTGTCATAGCTCCATTGTTCATAAACCTCCATCATCATTCCATCCCCTTCCTGAACTCTTAAGACCATTCTACTCACTTTGTATCCTTACACAATCACTATACATCCATTCTCTTTCAAATATAAGACTAGACCTAGGTAGGCCTTTTGGTCCAACTACGCAAAACAATCTGTAGGGCCATGAATCATCCCCATCACTCTTGAAACATCTTATCTAACCTAAAACAAGGTTTTTAGACCCTTAGGTCAGTCATACTCCTCTTCATACCAGTTCTCTAGTTTAGGCCTCTTGGCCTTGTAGCCCTCCTAGCATTCAAATACTGATGGATCTAAATTTTCTCTGAAACATCCTTACTCTTTAAGGATTGATTTGGAGACCCTTTATGGAGCTCTTGAAAATACCCTAGTTTCAACCTATGTCCCTTTGTACGGATTTGCACTTCCCTTGCACTGTTCTAGGCAATTTAGGCCTATTTTACCCTTACAACCATGACAATGGCATGTACAACTATGATCTTACCTGAAATTTGAGGGATACACCTCTGTAATCATAACAAGATTATGTCCACCAAGTTTCATAGGTTGACTCCAAGTTTTGACCATCCATGCACTGGTTTTCTTCTTTTCCTGTACACTGTACAGTCTGCCCTGCTAAACCAATTATATCTTTTACACACGTGTGATTCCAAGTCTGAAATTTACCACACTTCTATTACTCACCAAAACAGAGATTTTCCCCAATTTTAAAGAAATTTGGCTGGGTAAAAGTCCAATTACACCAAGCCCTAGTTTTGGGCCGAAAGCATACATTTGAGGCTACAGGTAAGATCCTAAGTTTTCAAGACCTACAAAATTTTTCGATGACTCCTCTAGCCTTATTTCAACTGTGCATGCACTTACTGGTTTATGAAAATCAAGTTCTCTTTAACTGTCATTTTTGAGGCCTCGGCCTGAGACATAGTCTTTAATACACAATTTATCCAAAGATGATAATTCAAACAAAATTCAAACAAATTTTGCCTGCAACACAAACATATGTCTCCATCATTCATTGATAACGTCTATTACATCATCATCTACTGCTCTATCTCACTCCACACGTGAGACTCTTAACAAATTTGTTGTTTCTCTTACAATAGCATGAAAAGTCTTGATCCTAAAATCATGTAACTGTTACTAACTTGAGCTCAACAACCTTCCCAACCTAAACATGACCTGATCACCCCCAAAACAACTCATGAACACATTTTACAAACAAATATCAAATCTTTTTCATGCCTTATATGGCTTCATTTAGCCTATATCCACCTAAAATGCCCTTAATTAGGCTTATGACAACTAACTTCAACCTCCTACATACCTAAATTTACCTTTTACAAGCTTATTCCATTTTCACACTCATCTGCTTCAAGTAAATCACTCATTTACATGAAATCAACATGCTAGGACTTAGGATAGGTTTCCTTTAGTTAAAATGACGATGCTTATATAGCATATTGAACAGTTATACGGTTGTTAAACTGTGCAACCAATTGTAACTTCCTCTTACAATAAATACACACCTGCCTGTGTCATTTAGACAGTGCAGTTTTTGCCTTCTGTATTCTTTCTTCTTTGTGCATCTTCCAACATTGGTATCAGAGCCCCAAAGGTCTGCAGTTCGAGGAAGCCTTCAAGAGGCACGAACAACAAACTTTGAAGGAAGCCCTAACAAGGCACGAGTTTGGCAAAACGGTTCGAGGGCATCGTGGTTCGAAGGTGTAGCCACCAGCAAAGTCGTGGCAGTTGCAAAACCTCAGAGGAAGAACGAAAACGTGAAGGGACTCCTAAAAAAAGTGGGTCGCAACAATTGTGGTTCGCTGGAGGAAATACGTGACAGTCACAAAAATCGTGAGAGTCGTCAGAAGCCGTGGACCAAGTTGAAGAGTAAAAACGAAGTTGCTCGTGGTTCGCTAGAGAATCGTGGGCAACGTTGCCTGCAAAAATCGTGGGGATTCGTGAAACATGTGGAGAGCAAACACGAGTTGCAAAAACGGAGAGAAATCGTATGCACAGACGTGGACGCACCTGCAAAAATCGTGGGTTTATGCACAGAACTTGTGAGCAGCAAAGTCGTGAACAGCAAAAGGTTTTATTTTTATAAAACTATTTTTGGTGTTTTAATATTTTCCTGCCACATAAGTAATTTTCCCACAGCCACGTATATTTGTTAATTCATTTAATTACTTATTTTGCTGGAAAATTGGATATTTTATTATTTTATTATTTTCCATTACTTTGGAATAATAAAATGTCAAACATTGCAAATTTGATTTTGCCGGATACACAAAAATTAACGGGCACGAATTTTAATGTGTGGAGCCATAAGATCTTGACACTGGCAGAATTTCGTGGTTTTGAGAAAATAATCACGGGTGTCGAGAGTAGAC
Organism: Taxus chinensis; assembly: GCA_019776745.2. NCBI lineage: Eukaryota > Viridiplantae > Streptophyta > Pinopsida > Cupressales > Taxaceae > Taxus > Taxus chinensis. The sequence continues at coordinate 370,130 of JAHRHJ020003332.1, read as the reverse complement.
CTGCAGCGAATTTCGATGATTATGACAAACGTCATCGGGAGGCTCTTCTACTATTAAAATTGTCGGTATCGGATGAATTGATACCTGAGGTCCGGAATGCCACTGAGGTGAGTAAATTGTGGGTCAGTCTGAAGGACAAATATCAGACGTCGGAGAAGAGTCGGGTTCTATACCTCAAAAATATGCTTTTTTTCTGTAAAATTACAAGAAGGTGGATCGCTGTCTGAACACCTACTTCGGATGAAAGATCTCCGAGATCAGCTTGCTTCCATCAACAAGCCGGTTGATGATGATGATATGGTGGCTCTCATTTTAAACAGTTTGCCCTTCTCGTATGACTCGTTCGTGGAGGCTCTTCATTTAATGGGCGAGAGTCAAACTCTTACGTTTGACAAGGTGAGTTCCTACCTGTTGCAGAAGGAACGGAGACAGACACAAGTTCAAGAGTCCAGTTCTGGACAATCTGAGAGTGCATTTGCTGCACAGTCCAAAGGAAAGTGGAAGCGACAGGCTGATGCATCGCCTTCCTCTCCTAAATTTCCGGTAAAGTGTTACTATTGTCACAAACTTGGTCATGTGAAGAAGGATTGTCAGAAGCGACTAAGTGCCCTGAAGAAGCGGAAGGGGCAAGCACATGTGGCAACAGTTGAGCAACACGAGTCAGAAGATGAGTATGCCCTCATGGCATCTTGCTCGGATGGTGGCAGCCCTACACGGTGCTGGTTTTTTGATTCCGGCGCATCACGACACTTCACGTGTCAACGAGATTGGTATGTTACTTTTCATGCTAATTCATGTTCTTCTGATTCAGTTACTTTAGGGGATGGGAGATCACATGCTGTGGAAGGGATTGGGGATGTTCGTATCATGTTAAATAATAACACTAAATTGCTTGTGAAGAGTGTTAGATATGTGCCTAACATGAATAAGAACCTGTTATCCATCAGTCAGTTAACTGATAATCCTCATATCTCTGTAAACTTTTCTGGTAAACAATGTATTGTGTCTGATGTCAAGCATAATAAGGTGGTTGCCCTGGGAATTGGGCATGGAGGTTTGTACAGACTTGTTGATCCTGCCACGGTCAACTTGCATGCCTTAGTTGTGGTAGAAAATACCAGTGTTTTGTGGCATGAAAGATATGGGCATCTCAATCTTCCGTATTTGGCCCGTCTTCATAAAGACAACATGGTTGTTGGTTTGCCTCCTATCCAGGAAAAGCAGGATATGTGTGTTGGATGTTTTGCAGGCAAACAAAAGCGGAAACCTTTTCCTCATGAAGGTGTTTGGCGTGCAAAGGGGCTCTTAGATCTTGTCCATGCAGATCTATGTGAGCCATCGTGGAAGACTCCCACAGTCCTTGGTGCACGTTATTTTCTCTTATTGGTGGATGATCACTCTCGGCGGATGTGGATCTATCTCTTGAAAAAGAAGTCTGATTGCTTTGCTTCTTTTGTCAAGTTCAAGGCATTGGTGGAGAACCAGACCAGCCGGCAGATAAAGACTTTGAGATCCGATAATGGGGGTGAATTCACTTCTAAACAATTCGCTGTTTTTTGTGAGAAAGAAGGGATTCAGCATCAGTTGACAGCACCATATACTCCCCAACAGAATGGGGTGGTTGAGAGGCGGAATAGAACCATCATGGAGATGGCCCGGTGTATGATGCACAGTCGTGGAGTGCCATACACATACTGGGGAGAAGCTGTTAATACAACGGTCTATATCCTCAATCGCAGTCCTTGCAAAGCCTTGCAGGAGATCACACCAGAGGAGGCATGGTCCAAAATCAAACCAGAGGTATCAGCTTTTCGTATTTTTGGTTCAGCTGCTTATACTTTGGTTCCTGATCGTAAGAGGAGTAAACTAGATTCCAAAAGTTCTAGATATTTCTTTGCTGGTTATAGTGATCATTCTAAAGCATATAGATTGATTGATACTTCCACTAATAAAATCATTATTAGTCGTGATGTTGATGTAAAAGAAACAGAGTCTTTCTTTGGCTGTAATCAGCAAATAGACCAGCAACATGGCAGCGATCAGCAAGGGGTGGTCACAGAGATTGGTTCTCTTTCCTTGCCTGATGATGAGTCTGGTCATTCTCATACTCCTCCACAGACTCCAGTACAGTCTATGCTCTCTCCTACTGAGTCTTTTTCGTCTCCTGGAAATCAACTTGCGTTGGTTTCACCTCCGGAAGTCCCACTAGCTTCCGAATCCTCAGTTCAGCGACGGCCCAAGTGGTATTATTCCACTATTCAGGATTTGACACGAGACGATTTGTCTCCACTCTTAGATGGCCGGTCTCGCAGACCTGGAGAGAGGATTGATTACTCTGAGCAAGCTCAATTTGCTCTTGCTTCTGATCTTCTCCATATTCGCGAGCCACAAAAATACTCTGATGCACGAGGCATACCAGAATGGGAAACTGCCATGCAAATCGAGTATGATGCCTTGATTAAGAATGATACCTGGAAGTTGGTGCCATTACCTCCAGGTAAACACCCTATTGGTTGTAAATGGGTGTACAAAATCAAGTGTAAAGCAGATGGTACTTTGGATAAGTACAAGGCTCGACTTGTTGCAAAAGGTTTTTCGCAACAGGAGGGGATAGATTATGAGGAGACTTTTGCTCCTACTGCAAAGATGGTCACTTTTCGGTTACTTCTTGCCTTTGCCGCTCAATTTGGTTGGAAAATATATCAGATGGATGTGAAAAGTGCATTCTTGAATGGCGATTTGGAGGAAGAAGTGTATATGACTCAACCTGAGGGTTTTCAGGCATGTGGTCGTGAGCATCTGGTATGCAGGTTGATTAAGTCCTTGTATGGGCTTAAGCAGGCTCCTCGAGCCTGGTATATTAAGATCGATACACATCTCAGAGATTCGGGCTTCAAACGAAGTCATTCTGATCCGAATCTCTATGTCAAAAGCACAAATGATGACATTGTGATTCTTATTGTTTATGTTGATGACCTTGCCATCACAGGCAGTGGAGATGCTGCGATTCATAAGGTAAAATCAGATTTGTGCACTGCTTTTGACATGACTGATTTAGGCCTCCTTCATTATTGTCTTGGTGTAGAATTCTGGCAACAAGATCACTTGATTTTCATTTCTCAAGTTAAATATGCCACGAATCTTTTGCAAAAATTTAAGATGTATGATTGTAATTCATCATCTACACCTATGGAGGTCGGGCTGAAACTTTCAGCTCATGATGATTCACCACCGGTCGATGAAACATTGTACAGACAGTTGGTAGGTAGTTTGATCTATCTCACCACTACACGACCGGATTTGTGTTTTGCTGTGAGTTATCTTTCTCGTTTTTTGTCTAAACCGAAACTCATTCACTGGGGAGCAGCAAAACGTGTGTTAAGGTATGTCAAAGGAACTCTTGACTTTGGCATCTTGTATCAGAGAGTTGCAGATTTCACGTTGATTGGCTACACAGACTCTGATTGGGGAGGTTCAGTGGATACTCGGAGATCTACCACTGGATATATCTTCTCTCTTGGTTCAGGAGTTATTTCTTGGCAGAGTAAGCTTCAGCCCACTGTAGCTATCTCTTCCACAGAAGCAGAATACAAGGCTGTTGTTAGTGCTGGTTGCGAAGCGGTATGGCTTCGTCAGATTTTGGTTGATTTTCAGTTTTCACAGGTCACTGCTACACCTCTTTCACTTTTTTGTGATAATCAAGGTGTGTTGAAGATGGTCAAAAATCCTATCTATCATGCCCGCACTAAACATATTGAGATTCATCATCACTATATTCGTCAATTGGTTGACTCAGGTGAAATCTCTCTTCATTTCTGTCCTTCTCAGGAGCAGTCTGCTGATGTAATGACTAAACCTCTTGGTGCTTTCTTGTTTGTCAAGTTTCGGGATAAACTTGGTATAGTTTCTAGGTTAGTCATTAAGAGGGGGTGTTAAAATGACGATGCTTATATAGCATATTAAACAGTTATACGGTTGTTAACTGTGCAACCAATTGTAACTTCCTCTTACAATAAATACACCCTGCCTGTGTCATTTAGACAGTGCAGTTTTTGCCTTCTGTATTCTTTCTTCTTTGTGCATCTTCTAACAGACCTTCCATAACGAGTAATTTCTCTATTTTCCCTGTCTGGAAACTAGCTTACAAAACCATAACCAAGTATTCCACAAATGTTTTTCTTAACCATTTTCACATCCCGCTTCATCTTTATTTGGGGACCCTAATTGTTTTTTCAAGGTCTCTGTAGTGCAATGCATTGACAAACCTAAAAATTATATTATTTTCATCTTTAGGAGTAAATAACATTTAAAAAAATTAGTAATCCCTTTTCTTGGCTTATCAGCTTTCCATGACTGTAAAAATACCTCTCAACAGTCTTTAGGGCCCTCAAATTGTGTTTATCTACTTCTTAATATGACTTGGCATTGTATTAAAAATGTTGAACTAAAAAACATTATCAAATCCTAATCAAATTAGACTTTAGAAACTACTGTATTTATGATTTAACTATTGACATCTACAAACTGGTTTGACCTCAAAATCATCAGGCCATCCGCACCATTCATCAATCAGATTTACTAGTAGACCGATACCTATCGCCTTGGAAGACACAACACCGAGGAAGGTACCCATGGCACTTCATTGAAGACAAAAAGTCTTTCTCATTCTTTCAAAAACAAGGCAGTCATTGCACATCCTTGGATGTCCAAATCCATTTTAGCTTTATGACTGCATCTACACTTCATCCTCTTGTTTGGCTTTCGTCAAAAAGTTTTTAAAATCCAGCCTGCTCGTGTTTTCACTAAATTGTTTATTTTGGCAGCATTCCATTTTCTTTGTCTTAGAGTTGTTTGCATCCTTGACAACTGACAATGTGTATTGTTGTTATCTACATCCTCAGTCTCCTGGTTGGTATCTTACCATGCTATAATCCACATTGTGGTGTGTGTGTTCACACTAAGCTAGTTGTAGAGGTTTTGTCCTAACGAACTTGGTTTTAGCTTTGATTACACTCACTTAAGAGGTAGTAAACTAGATTTAGTGAGTTGGCTATTATATTGTTGGAGTGATAACCTTGCGTGCACGTGCAAAGTGAAAGCGTGCACTTATTTAGGGGATCCTCCTATTGTCTAGTTGTTCACAACAATCACGTGGTTGTGAATCAAACTTTTCTGGCTATTTATTCTAGACTCCCTCTTGTATTTTTATCACACGAATGGGAAAGACTTATACTGTGGATGCACTTGAGTTTTCTTGTTTTGTGTGTGGCTTTGTCTCACTGTGGTAATGGCATGTGAATGTGATCCTGATGTGAGAGTATTGAATACTCCGATATGGTATCAGAGCCATCTCTCACAGCCATTACTCAGTTGAATTTGTTTAATTTTTAAGCTGTCATTGGGCTGTACAGTTTTTAGAAAAGGTTTCTTTCAGAAGGAAAAAAATTCTCCTTTGTTTCTGGTTGTATGTCTCTGCTATAGAGGGTTTATTTTTCTATGGATTGAAGCTTTGTGGTGGGGATTGAAGGCTTGTTGATTGATCCTTTGTTACCGGACATTTCCTACTGGCATTGTAATTAATGTTCATGGAACTTGCCTCCCACATGGACTTGCTGCCAAATCCATGCAGAACCTGGCATTTTTGACATTTCTGTTAGTGGATCCCATCTGTGCACACTCAGCAGCTACTGATCGACAATCCTACTGTTGCCACCTGTCTTGGCTGCTGTAATTGTAGGTGAGTCTGAACTGGCACCAGTTGTTGTTCTTTGCTCGAGCACCATTGGTAGTCCTCATCTGGCACCCACACCTATGCTCTTCACTGTGCCACTGCACAACGCATAGCCGATCTTCTGCCGATCTTCAATTCTTGACTATACAGTATACACTATTGAACCACACTACCTTGCTGTTTTGACAGCTACACTGCCTGCCTCCTGCTACATTGGATTTGGTGTTGGCATTGTATAATCTCAATTGAACCTCCTGAAGAGTGCATAGATAGCTACATTGCCCTCAAATTGATTGCTGTTTTTACACGGCCCTGCACCATACAGGCAGTCAGTATTTTTTGGCATTGGCATATGCACTGTATGACATTTAATTGAAGCATCAGAAATTTGTATTGTTTCTTGGTTTGTGTGCTGGAAATTTAATATTCAGTGAGATTGGCTTTAACATTGGCTTCTTGGCGATGCTGCTGTATAGTTGTTGTTTTGAGAAAAAAATATGGATTTTTCTGAATCACTGTTTGTATGTCACCAATCATTGGAGGATGTTTGGCTACTCCATGCTAACTGAGACACTTGTGCCTTGGACTGTTTTCATCTCTACCAGCACTTGTGAATTGTTCACACCTGGTCAGTTGTTGGATGTGTGCTGCAGCAAGCCTTCATCAGCATCTTGGTTTCAAAACGCAGCCCAACTGATTGGGAAGGCAGTCACGCCGGTTCCCTGACACAGCTATTTGTTATGCTTCCTCTACACATTGACTTGGGAGTGTCAAGTCTGATCGCACTATTAACTGCTCCCAGCTACCGTCTCAACTCCTTCCTCTACAGTCCTGCCTGCGTTCCTCATACCGAACTGAATATTGGTGTTTTGTGCACATCACTATTTTTCCATTTGTGTGGCCCCAGCCTTGTATTTTCCTGTAATGACTCAATACAACCATGAAAATAGTCCTTATCCGGTCTCGCTGTTTCTTACATCCTGCACACGTCCCTTGATTGTTTCAGCATCAGTAAAACTGGCTGTTTCATTGCCCTTGCAGCCTTGGCATTTGAAACTTACATTTGTTAAAAAATAAAAAAATAGCAGCTAATCACTGCCTCACTAGCACTGTCCAGATCTCGTCTCAATGTTTCCCCACTCTCCGGTTTACGTAACATGTGGTCCTTTCCAGAGATAGTGGATATCATCCTCTCAAGTAGCTGCTCGATTCTATAGTATCTGCCATGATTGATCATCCTCAGGAGCATAAGGAATGTTAAGTGTTTGATAGGATGTTTGGGCCTATTGGGATTGTTAATTATAATTTTTGGTGAGTGCTTACGTGGTTATAGAAACTGCACTCACTTCTCAATGCCAGTTGCTCCATCGTCATTCCAGCCTCATGGTCGCATATAGAGCTATAGAGCATTATATAGAATGTAATGCGGTTCTAGGCAGTTGAAGAGGTTGTAACCAAACAACCAAATGTAACTAAATGTAACTACCTCTTCCTATAATAAATTCACCCTGCCTGTATCATTTGAGCAGTGCAGTTTGCCTTCTCTGTATTCTTTCTTCTCTTTGCATATGCTAACATTGGTATCAGAGCGTCAAAGGTTCGCAGCCCGAGGAAGCCCTTGAAGGGTACAAGAGAGTGCAAAAATGGTTTGAGGAAGCCCAGTCGCAATTTGAAAAGGGCAAAACTACTGGTTTACAGTTGTGTAGGGAAAAACGAGACACTGTTACAAAGTCGAAGTAGAAATTATTTGCATTTTCGAAGACAGAGAAGAAATGAGTTTGAACCAGAAGAAAAACTATAGGGCATTCGTGATCCAGTGTGAAAGGGTGTGAAGTCGAGGGTACCTAGTTCGTGAAACAATTCGAGGCAGACACAGAAAATCGTGTTTTCACAGAAATCATGAAGTTTTTATCTGTGAGGCAAAGTTTGAATCAAAGATTGTCAGGGAGAGAAAACATGTGGCAGTTCACAAAACCCAATCGTAAAAATTCCATGTCGCAAATACCAGTTGGAAAACCAGTCGTGGGCAGAGAAGGCAATAACGTGATCGAGTCGAACCATGTCTAAGATTGTTTTTTTCATCTAGCAAAGTCATGGGGAAAAGAAAAATGAGGGCAAATATTTATTAATGCAAATATTGGAGTTCAGTCAGTGGCCAGACAAAATCGTTTAAAGCCAGTAGAACACATTCGTGTGTAAGAAAAACACAGTCAAAAACGTATAGAGGAGACAACGAATAAAGTACACTTTTGAAGGCAAAGTAAAGTCCTTGCTTTTGATTAATATTGTTTGGGCAGGAATAAATATTTTTTACTTGCATTATTCGTTGGAGAATATTATTTGCTGGAAAAAGTAATATTTTTTATTAAGTGTGGGCAAAATATTATTTTATTATTTCCGTTACTTTGGAATAATAAAATGGCAAATATTTCACACTTGACTTTGTTGGAGACACAAAAATTAACGGGCACTAATTTCAATGTATGGAGCCATAAGATTTTAACGCTTGCAGAGTTTCGTGATTGTGATAAAATAATCACGGGTAGTGAAAGTCGACCAACGACGAACTTCGGATTATGACAAACGTCATAAGGAAGCGTTATTGCTTCTCAAGTTGTCAGTGTCAGATGATATGATACCGGAAGTGCGGAATGCTACTGTGGCAAGCACGTTGTGGGCCAGTCTAAGGGATAAATATCAGACGTCAGAAAAGAGTCGGGTTTTATACCTGAAGAATATGCTCTTTTTCGTAAAGTTACAAGGTGGGTCGTTGTCTGAGCACCTACTTTGGATGAAAGACCTCTGAGACCAATTATCTTCCATCAACAAAAAGGTGGACGACGATGATATGGTGGCTTTGGTTTTGAACAACTTACCTTCTTCGTATGAGTCATTTGTGGAGGCACTCCATTTAATGGCTGAAAGTCAAACACTCACGTTTGACAAGGTGAGTTCCTACCTGTTGCAAAAGGAGCGGAGACAACTTCAGGCAGAATCTAATTGTGACCATTCAGAGAGTGCTCTTGTCACTCAGTCAAAGGGAAAGTGGAAACGTCAATCTGATGAGTCTTCAACTCGGTATCAGGGCACATGCTATTACTGTCACAAGGTTGGGTAGCTCAAGAAGGATTGTCGGAAGCGGAAGTATGATCTTTCGCAACAGAACAAAAAGCCATGTGATGAGGAACATGTGGCAGCAGTTGCAGAAGAATGAGATTCGGATGACGGGCATGCTCTTTATTGTCTTACAACATCATGCTCGCATGACAGTGGTACCAGTTGTTGGATCATTGACTCTGGTGCATCCGCACACTTTTCATGTCGTAGGGACTGGTATGTTTCATTTACTGCAAATATATGTTTTGAATCAGTAGTACTAGCTGATGGAGAATCACTTGCAGTAGAAGGGATAGGAGATATATGCATTGTATTGAATAATGCTCATAAACTGTTGGTACGGAATGTTAGATATGTACCTTCTTTACAAAAGAATCTTCTATCTATTCGTCAATTAACTGAAAATCCCAATATTTATGTGGATTTATGTGGGAAGAAGTGTGTTGTCTCTGATGTGAAACAGAGACGGATAATTGCCCTTGGTATTGGGGAAGGTGGTCAATATCGGCTTGTTGATCTGGCTGCGATCAACATGAATGCACGTGTGGAGGACAACTCCACCATACAGGATGTGCAGGAGGTTGCAATGCCTTGGGAGGAAGCCATTCCTCACAAATCTGTTGACTTGGATACAGTCAACCTACATGCACCTATTGTGGAGGGAGTATCCACTATACCAGATGTACGGGAGGCGGACATGCCTTGGGAGGATGGATTTCCTCATTCTAAAGAACAATTTGTTGTGGATGGAGACTCCACTATTCCAAATGCACTGACGGTGCATGGTGAGATGGCATGCCCAACCACTCACTCAGAGGTACTTGCTCGAAGGACAGTAGAGCATGAACAATTTGCTCATTGTGTTGTGAAAGGTCTTTCCCAACAGAGGGGGATAGATGAGCAAATAGATAGGACGAGGGAGTTGGTTCTCACTCCTACCATTGCGGAGATGGTTATTTCTCCCACTACTGAGACGGATGAGACATATGGTTATTTCTCCTAATATTGCGGAGTTGGTTCTAACTCCTACTGCACAGATGGTCACATTTCTCTTATTGAGAAAGTTGGATGAGCACTACATGGTGTTGCAAGGACATGATCGAGGTGACTTCGATTGCAGGATAACTGAGTCTCTGTACAGACTCCAGCAGGCTACACAAGCCTGGAACAAATTTTTCAATCCACCTCTCCGAGGTTCTGATTTCAACACTCTGGAGATGGGGCTGACACTCTCAGCCATTGGTGATTCATCACTGGTCAATGAATCACGTAACAAAGAACCAGTGGACCACTTGCCATATCCTTTGTTCACACGACCAAATTTTTGTTTTGCGGTTCTTCTTCATTCGACAACCGCAACACAATCATGGACTGCTGATTTTGAAGTACAACCTATGGCACAGTCTGTAGATGTAATGACTAAACATATGGGCTTTAGGAAATTTGTAAAATTTCGGGATAAACTTGGTATTGTTTCCGGTTTAGTCATTAAGAGGGGGTGTTAAAATATAGAACTATAGACCATTATATAGAATGTAATGCAGTTCTAGGCAGTTGAAGAGTTGTAACCAAACAACCAAATGTAACTAAATGTAACTACCTCTTCCTATAATAAATTCACCCTGCCTGTATCATTTGAGCAGTGCAGTTTTGCCTTCTCTGTATTCTTTCTTCTCTTTGCATATGCTAACAACCATCAATTTGAAGATGATAGGTGGTACTCATGTAGAATGTCACCTCTGTTACTCGAAAAAATTCCTGCTAAAGCTTGCTCTGAAAGATAGAGTCCCAATAACAAAAGATCTATTGTGGGATCCCATGTAGCTTAAACAATTGCTAAAAATACAGCTTAACAACCTTTGGACCATTGAACCCTGCATAATGAAATTAGAATACTTAGTCAATTGATCTATCACAACAAATCTTGGCAGGCTTAAGATGAAGTCCATGAACTGTTGGGTCATTCGATCCAAGTCGTTTTATTTAGATTGTTAGTTATTTATTGTATGGGGCAAGCATCTCATATGAGACACCCCCTTAAAAATATCATGTTAGGTTAGTAGAAGTAAGTAAAATTTACAAGTTAGTCACTGATGTTAGTGGTTGGTAAATACTATAAAGTCAGTTGAGCCCATTCGACCATTGGGTCTTGTAGGCAACTATCTCCCGCATGTAAAAGCTTGGGGGAGTATTGTAAATATTAACGGAGTTTTGCCTTGTATAAGCTTCTTTATGAATAAGAAATTATTGTTGTCTTCCATTTAACCTGTGCTCTAGTTCGATCAATGGTATCAGAGCCTTGCTAATGGCCTAAAAAGAAAAACATGGAAGAGCCATGATTTGCTTGAAGAACATGCTTGTTCTGGAAGTGGCATTTACCATTGGTAAAAAGGTGTGATTTTCTATTGCTGTGTGGCATTGGAAAAGCTTCCAACGTGCACTGAAATAATTGCCAGACAGAGGTGTGGAACAGCTAGAGGAAACATGGTGTAGGAAGATAGCAAATGGCATTGAAAATAGGTTCAAATCTGCATTAAAGGTTGAAAAAAGAGGATTTTGTTTGTTTCCAACTTTTTACAAGGAAATAAAGATGGTGCTGGAATCATCTTGCTGGGTGTAGGGTTTTGGAAAATATTGAAATTATTTTTTTATTTTCCTGATGAGCATTCAGAATATACCATGGACCATACTCTTGCACTTGGTATTTGTTTTCCTTAACATTTATTGAGAGAATGGTTTGAGCTGCACACTTTTGTCTGCTAAAGTCAGAAAAAGCAAATAAAGCATTGGAGATATAGCACTGTTTTTTTAAATGCAGACTGTATACATCAGAGTAAATATCACACATGGCATTCCAAATAAGCAGTGAAAAGATGACAAAAGCTGTTTTTGACTACTGATGGACTCGGAGAAGGGTGTGAGGGTCCCGTTGAAAACTATTTGCTATAGTTGGGCGCTTCTAAAAAGATTGTTGTGTAAATTTTATTGCCAGGTAAAACTAATTACTGATGCATATTATTGCTGTAATATATTTTTCAATTGTTCACAGAAAAAGAAAGTGGTTTAGATTATAGAATTTACTTTTGCATTACCAAAACATGCAAGCGTAAGTTGGTTTAAAGGCTTGAGTGAAAGTATTGGTTGAGAAGAAGACATAGGTTCAAGTCTCACTCAATAAACTTTTGCATGAAGAGCATTGCTTCCACATTTAGCATATCAACTTAGTTAAAAACATGTTTGAAAAACTTGGGTCTCAATTTGTACTTAAGCAGAGTTGGTGAAAAGGGGTTTCTAAAAACTTGAAGTTTGAGAGATGTCAAGTGTTTCATTTCTTGAAAGTGTAAAAGACAAAAATATCTTAAATTTTTTTAGTTTTTCGGTGTCTAAGCCCATGCACAAGGTCATTTTTTGAGATCTTTTGCTTTTCACAAGGAGTTAGGGGTGTAACCAATCAATTTGTAGGTTTTTGGCCATTTTGAATCCATTGAACAGCTTAATTTCTTATTCTAGCATCTCCCCATATGAGTTTCTTAAGCAAAATGTATTAGAAATGGAGAAATGGGGTGCTTTAATGTACAACAGGTGCGTTTTCAGTCAAAACCGACACCTTGCAATTGCTCGACTATTGAAAACGGATTTTTTTATGCTTGAAAACCATGAATGTCAAAGTGTTTCCCTCCGTCTGTGCTATCAGAGACGAGCATGTATTAGAATATGAAGGCTTATCATTTATTATTAAGTCATTATTTGTTATGTATTCACTAATGTACGGTTATAACTACTTCAACCATTTTGTAACTCTCACTTGCATAATAAAATGACAGACACACAAACTAATGTGCATGAATTCCATATTATGATTCCTCTTCAATATTTCGCTATTCACATCTTCTAACATTGATATCAGAGCCATTGATGCTCAAAGAGCTCGCAGTTTGAGGAAACTCTTCGTGTAGAGTACGAACGTCAGGAAGAAGACTATGAAGGGTTGTGTAGACCTACAAATCGTCAAGAAAGCGAAGGAAGTCGAAATACAACTAGGGCACATTTTCTAGTTGTTTTCACATGCTCAGTAGAGATATGTCATCTAATTCATGAGTTTCAAAGGGAAATTGATATTCCCCAGTCATTGTTACTCTACAAAACGTCAAAATCGTGAGCCCAAGAGCATTAAAGAAGAATAAAGTTGTGAGGGAGAAAAACGTGGCCATTTTGAAACCATTCGAAGGTTTGCAGAAAAACGTGGGCGATTCGAGGCTTTTCGGAACAAAGTAGATACAATCGATGAAAAGGGCAAAGCCATTATTGGTCTTGCTCTCTCTGACTTTGAGTTACATCATCGTAGACCTAGAAAAAATCGTCATATAGGAAATCATTACTCTAAATAAACTGTTCAGAGCATCAAAGCTTCAATTTTTTAGTCAATGATGAATTCGTGAGGGCAAAAACAATCAACTTTTTAGATTCAAGATGGGCAAAAGTCACGGACTTCAGCATGAAAATATATGCAATCGTGAAACCTTTGAACATCCTTAGATTAGGAAGGGAAGTTAATGCCATGGTAGATGACGAGGATGCCTTGTAACAAGCCATTTTGTTGCTCATTCTGCCTTGACTAAATATAAACAATGAAATTTGTGATACTCTTAGTCAACTGCCTTAAACACTGAAAGATCATGATTTCAGCTCAAAGATGAAGAAAACAGAACAATTGTAGGAGATCAAAAGATGATCCTCAACTTGAGATAGCGTTATACTCTTGGAGAAATAACCATAGAAAATTATGATTAAGAGAAAAGGGAAATTTGAATGTTACTATTGCAAAGAAATGATTCACAAGAGATGGAATTGACATTTGTGAGAAAAAATGATCTCAAAGGGAAACTCAAACAATACCAAATGAAGTTAATGTAGCCATTGTTGAAGATCCATTGGATGCTGAAAATGGTGAAGAATCCGCTCGTTGATGAAGAACATGTAGTTTAAAGATGCCCATACTTTGAAGATTGGAAGGGATCTAGTGTAGATGAATCTCAGCATTGATGGTTGCCGAGTTAATTTGCGAGTTTGTGGATCTTGGGAATTACACCCTTACAAGGGTCATGAGACAACTTGATGGAGCACTGGTGAATGTAGCTCATTATGGATGGTTGTCCAATAATTCGAGGTTCGTGAGAATTTGGGGAGATGGAATCCTAAGAACTCGGGAATTCAACTCGGAGAACTACACCTTTATAAAGGTGATGAGGTAGCTTGATGGAGCTCTACTTGGTCAAAAAAACTTGTTTTCAAAGGGAAAACCTTCTAAAGTATGCATGGTCCTGTTTAGTTTTGTTGCTTTAATCTTTTGTCAGTATGTTTGTGTTTTATTTCTATAGTGTAATCCTTAAGAGGGGTATTAAATGTAAGGCTTTTAATTTAGTATTAAGTTAATATTAGTTAAGTATTAACTAATGGATAGTTGTAAGCACTTCAGCCATTTTGTAACCATCTTTTGCATAATAAAATGACGGACACAATGAATAATGTGTGCATTCTGATTCTTCTTCATTCTCTTCATTCTTTCTCTCTTCACAGATTCTAACATAACAATTGATGGAGGTGAAATATTGAGTTGTGTGGGTATAGGCAATGTGCCATGGAGATCTGTGGAGACTCGAATCAGCAAATCCCCCATGGGAATTCGTTACCCATTTCCAGGCATGTCAAAATCCCTCTCTAACCCTAGTCTCATTTTGGCATGACCAATAAATATAAATGGGATTTTATTCCCTGGAAGCTTTAGGTTTATATGGAAATGTTATTTTATACTTATCTCACACAATACATATAAATATAGCACTGTGTGTATACATATATCCTTATGTATTTTACTTATGTGAATTTTCTAGGATATGTATTGAAACCCACAAATAGATATACGATTCATTGATAATGTGGCTCCATTCAAGAAATCCTGAGAGGGCATATATGGCGTTATATGATATATTTTTATGCAGCCATGCCCCAAACTTCTTTAGTGCTATGAGAAATTGATTTTTGGAACTTTTATTGAAATATGTTAAACAGTTGACATGCAGATTTCCATCCTTGCCAATAAATGGCATGTATAGATTATTATTCTGGACCCGTTTTCTTTTTTTTTGATGAAAAGGGATCTTATATTATAATAAATGCAACACAATACAAGATTCTTTCAACAAAAAAGCGGGCGGTATGAGAGCACGCCCCAAAGCCACAAGCACACTAGGTCATGCGTAGAAAAACAACAAAACAATGCCAAGCTACAAATACACCTGAGGAACACCAAAATCAAAGGCACCCAAAACCGAAGCAGAATGAGAAACAAGAGGCTCAAAGCACTCCTTCTCCTTAGATCTCGTGACAACAGTCCACAATGCTTACTGGGGAGCCAATTCAAGCAGAGGATCAAGGCAAGGGCTATCCTGACTAGGATCAGAATCAGAAGACTCAGATACATGTGACTGCTTGGCACAACCGCCAGTAGGGGGAATCTCAACATTCATATCTTTTGAATTTTCAGGGTGAGAACATTGTTTGACTTCCAGCACAGAAAATGGCTGCCAACCTTTAGGCCGCAGAGAAACCCCTTTGTTCTTCTTTTGTTTATTTTTAATCGAGTGACAGCGGGCAAGCCTCTTGAAGGTGCCCAGTGTGATGGCAAAACCAGCATCGAAAGGTCGTGTTCTCATAATCGAGAATTTGAATCCACTTGAAGTCATCATGGATTAACTCCAACTTGTCCGAAAGACCTTTACTAAAATCCACCTCAGCGCATATACGAGCATAAGTGAACAACCCTTGCTTAGACCGTTCATCATCCTTCTACTATGGTAGACTCGTTTTCTTAATGACAATGAAGGACTATTATGATGTCTAGCCTAATAGATTGGTCTAACTGGAATTGTATGCAGTAATAATCCAATTGGATATGTTTTATTGCCATGATTAAAGCATTGATTGCATACCAAGTGTTTGACAAAATGCCTTAGTAGAGGTTGCATACCAAGTGTTTGACAAAATGCCTTAGTAGAGGTTGCATGCCGAGTGTTTGACATAATGTCTCAATAAAGGTTGCATGCTAAGTTTTTGACGAAATATATGGCCACATTAAATGTTGGTATGCCAAATAGGATTTGGGAGTGATACAGGTACACTTAGTTGGATTTAAAAGTGATACATGGACATTGATTCTGATTTGGAGAAGTGATACCGGTACATTGACTTAGATACAGTACTTGTGATGGAGCTTTGCTTACTATGTTCTTCTATAATCTAGGGATTGGCATAATATTATAGGAATTCTTGTAAGATGGCATTTGGAAAGAAGGCAGACCACCTTTCCATGAGATGGCATTTGCGAGGAAGGCAGACCCTTCAAGGCACAACTACCATTTTAATACCAAAAAATTCCATTCCTAGTTCTCTCTCAGCACCTTCCAGCTATGCCATTAACAACGGCAATAAAATGGAGAGGATTTGAAAAATAAGAGTAGGGTATAGACCTTGCGATTGCATTAGGTATGATAGGATATGTTATCTTGAGTAATATTTTATTGCTTTTGGAAAAGTTATTTGTCACATTGAAGTTACCACGAGGTTGTCGGTTTTTTACTTAATCAATTAATAATGATAAAAAAAGAGCATTAACTTTTAGTAATGGTCATTGAAAATGCCTTTTTGTGAATATTGGAAGTATATTTGCCACACGTACTTATTCATTTTGGCACACAAATACAGCGTGATATGTTGTGGTATTAACATTTCTTATTATCCTTTGATATGCATTGGAAACTTCAAGCTAGTAGTTTTACCTGCCTTTAGGCAATAATGCAAAGACTTTTTTTATCTCCATGGTCTTTGGCACCTTCATGTTCCCTCTCAGTGCATGCATTACCCCTCCATTTATTCTTGTTGTTAATTGCTTTGGAGTATTGGTGAGAGCACTAGTCAATAGAATTCTTGGCAATTAAAATGGTAGTTGTTTGACTCATAGGTAGTCTGCCCTCTTTCCTCTGGCGATATATCTAGCATAGGCAAAACAATATCTATCAGAATTCATACTTAGAGCTCGCTAAGGAGAAGGGGAGTTTGTAGCCCTTCAGACATGTTTGGCTCACTGAACATGTTTTCGAACAAACTTGGACCTGCACACAGGGATTCCCCAGATTTATCCAGGCAGCTTAACAACAATCTCCATCTACATTGCATCGCAGAGAGTGGTGTACGGTGCTTCAATCACTTGAGTTGGTGTTGACACAACCCTCTTTTTATTCTTGCTTCAGCTTTATTGCTTACACTTGGGCTTGGGCTTGTGCTTTCCCGTCTTTCATTTCTTGAAAGTGGTTTCTTCTTGTAACATTTCATCGTCTCCTCTTGTTGTTCCAAGAGTCGCAAGAGTCTAAACAACTTTGTCTTCTTTAATGGTTTCTTCTTGCACTTTTCGTTTCTACCCTTCATTTGCTCCACAATCTGCTCCATGGATTTTCTTTTTGACCTCCGTTGTTTGGTTCTAATGGCATTGATGCCCTTTGTCGATCTTTCCTCCTTCTTCCTTGCATTGCCTTTCCATTGTACCTTTGTAAGATTTGTTGCCTTCAAATCTCTTGGTCACAATTGGCCCAAAGGTTATTCAGTATTATATAATGCTTGACAATAAGTTGTGGACGGTGGTTAAGGAGCTGTTCTATGTCCTTAATAACCACCAAGTTTCCCTAGATAGAATCTTGCAGTACTTGGGTTCCTGCGGCTTATTCCCTTGAATGTGATCCATGTATTGAGAGATCGCTCAGGTAGTGGAAATCTTTTTGTAAGTTCTTTTCTTCCTCTTGTTGATTTGTTTCAACCGTTTCTTGGACTGATTGGCCCATTAGTTTTTCACGTCTTTGTTAATCAGAATGGTTGTTCAGAGGATTGTCGGCTGACTTCCAGGTTCAACATGATCCGAGTTATTTTTAAGGCATGACGCCAAAATGTAGTAAAGATATGGTCCAAGGAGATGCTAGACTTCAACAACAATAAACACAGATTAGTGAATGTATCAAATACTATAACAAAAGGTGGAACAACAACAGCTTTGTATTCTTCAAAAATCAGCTCTGTTACAAGCTTTTTAGTTCAGGGAGGACCTGATACAAACACCCTTACCCCGACATTCTTTATGCTATTAACTTATTTAAACTATAGTTTTAGACTTTGCATATGGTTTCTGTTGAAGCTATATAAGTGTTACAATGAGGCTTATTAACACATAATTTTAAAGGGCAAGGCCCCAGTGGTTGACAGTTCACACAACTGTTACAACCGACATACAAAAAATCTTTCTGACCTTCTAACAAAATGTTGGCAAAGGATTAACAAAACACGTATGCTACATTTATGTATAATTAACCTTTTATCGGTCTACAATAAGCATAAAGGACTTCAGGAATCCATCCTGCCTTTCATAGCCTTGACATTTGAGTATAAACAACTCCAAGAACATGCAATGGCCGCTCGGTCTATTATGGTTTCGGATAGTGTCTCTAAACTAAACACATGGCATGTAATGTTTGCAAATGGAACTTTTAACAGAAGAATGTGCCAATGTGGCTTTTTTTCCTACATTAAAGTGCCTCAGTCGATCTTTCCGTAACTGTTCTCCGTCATCTTCGAACTCTTAAAGATGACAATGGTGCCCTGCATTTCAAACTGTGGTATCAATGGCTTTAGTCTAAACTAAGAACATGGTCTATAATTTTTACAAATGCAACTTCCACCCCAAGATTTGTGCTGGTGTATCCTTCTTCTATTCTTTATTCCTGCACCTAAGTGCCTCAGACAATCTTTCTGCAACTGTTTCTTTGTCATCTTTGAAGACTTGAAGATGCCAATGGTGGCCTGCATTTTCGAACCCCGGCACCAATGACTTTAGTCTTCACTGGCTAGTCCACATATGTTTCATTGGCTGATCTAGGCAATACTCTACAGCTTGATCTTGGCAGAAACAAATAATGAGATCCTCGACTTTAACTTGTTTCGTCATCCTTGGATGAGACCTCAAGCATCAGGAACAGTCTGCAAGTCCTCATGACGGGTTTTTAGTATAACTTGCCCCACGGATTTGCAAGACATGCTTCAAACGAAGATTTTGGATCTCTCTACTCACCACTCTTCTAGTTTTAGAAAAAATATTTTCATAGGAAGATATTTTAAGCAGGTTATACAGAAGAGCTTTGTTCAACATTTTCGTGGTGAGTCATGGCCATGCTGCTGTTCTATCACTGTTACAGCTCTACTTTTTTGCTCATTAGACACGTCCGCTCAAGCCCTATTAAAGTGGGTGTTACTAGCAGAGGATTTCAACTCTTCAGTCTCAGAAAAAGAAGTCATGTCCATATCAACAGCACAATCAAAAGAAGCCATGCCCATATCAGGAAATTCATCAACTGAAGAGGTTTCTGAAGAAGAAGATTGATTTACCCCGATCAGGATCTTTTGTAATGCCTTCTAATTCATCAGTTGATGTACTCTTCTCCAGTACTTCACATCAAAGAAATAAAAACATGTGCTGTCATCCTTCTGCTCATCAAGTTATTCTTGGGCACAGCATTTTCAGTTGCAACTCATTTTAATAATGTCAACTTTCAAAAAGCTCGTCTTGTTTATGAAATAATGTCTTATCAGTAATTTCTCCTTTGTTTGTAATTATGTACCTCCTGTCATCTCCTTGAAAAAGTGTTAAAATACTAGATTTCTGCCTGCCACTAGAGATTACTATCATTGCCCATGTTCCTGAGAGATTTTAATCTCTCTGACCAAACTTTTACAGGCATCCCACCATTTATAAAGCCCCACTGTCTTTTGTCTTGCCTGATTATATATAACGACGACTAATTGTCTGCAATTTTTGCAGAAATATAGTACGATGCAGGACTAATAAATCTGATCTTCATCAAATATACAACCAAAGGTATAACAGGAGGCAAGAAACAAGAAGAAGAAAACTTTAGCTTTGAATAATTCCTGGTCACTGCTGGATGAAGACTGGCTTGATACTGATATATTGCAATAGCTACTGACAAAATAACTTGTGTCATCTTCTTTCGAATTTTCATCTGTGAAAAATTTGACGATCAACCTTCTGTTACTGACCACAGTTGACAGTCATAGTTCGCTAAAGAAACGACTTATTGTCTGTCCAGATCCGTTTGGCAGTCTATCAAATATGAATCCACCTTCATATGCAGGGAATCAGAAACTGTTTTCAATCACGGGAACTGCTTTTGTTAATATCGCTACCACAGGATTGATCACCTTCACTTTCTGGGATTTTGCATGCTCTGTCAAAGAGTTAGTATTTCATGCTGGAATCTCTCACAACATCAAACAATGCATCTTGCATTTCACACTGATGATTCATCCTCAATGCTCTGCACTCTATTCATGTCCTACTACCATAAAACATCACAGACTTTGTAGTGCCAGGAGTCTCAATTATGATAGCCACATTCACTTCAGACAATATATGTCTACATGGCATCTGTTTCTTGAAACATCGAGATAAAGTTCTTAAAAATGCTGTGTTTAATGTTCATTTCAGTGACATGGAAACCTACTTATAGATGCATGCGCTTTGTCAAGGTAGTAAGGAGAAACTTTGCTCCAGATTGGTGGTTTATTTATTATTTTAATCTTTTTCTTGTCAAAAAGTAGAATATGTTCTTATTGGGGTACACTGAGCTGGTTATATGTTCTACAATGTATTAGGGGTTTGCAAGATATGAGTGTGGAAAGAAAGAAATGAGGAAACCATATTGATTGGATGAATGACCAGTAATAGAGATCAAGCATCCTACACTACATAAGCAAGTTGCAACAATATTAGTTGTTCTAGAATCAACATGCCCCTTCAATTAAAATGCAATAGGTAATAAGATCAAGACTATGAGAAGAAATCCTAGAACATTTGAAGTAGAGATGTTTAAATAAGCAAAGCAAAGAGTGAAAGGAGGAAACCCTTGTCTGGTTGCCCACAACATCACAATTTGCATTTATCACTACCCACTGCTCCTTGGGGATGTCAAATGGATGTGGCTCAGACTGATTGAAATATGTTGAGCAATTCTTGGAGGCATAAAAGTAGCCCCAACAAAAGTAGAAGAAAACGCCTCTTATGTTTCCAAGCTCGAAGAACCCCTAGTTGAGGGAAAAATGTTGACAGTATGACCATGGGCTTGGGCATTGGATAGACTGCAGGTATCATCAACCCTCCACCTATGTCATTTATTGGGTGCTTTTAATTAATAACTAATTCACCCCCAATGTATAGTTGAGTTTGTATGTGATATTACACCTGCAGGTAACTTAGACTATGCATGCAATTTGTGTAGTGTACTATGATTTATTCGATTCATGAACTTTATAAAAATTTTCTACTTCTTGAGAATCACCATTGATTTTCATTTTTGTCATAATTTTTTGAGACAAAGGTTAGGCCGTGGGAAAATATATATTTATTTTGATTATATAAAATTCACAGGCTGTAGTCAGTCCATGTATTTTGCTCATAAGTTTATTTTTCTTGTGACTTGTCAATGCTGATTATCTCTTTGTTAAGTAAGTGTATGCCTTGTGGTGTAGGGACCAAAACCAAAGGCTGCTACAGAGTTGATAAAGATGAATGGCGTACCTGAAGCTATTATTCGACACATGCAAAAGGGGTAAATTAAGACAGCTCATGTGCGCTTAGTGCATTTTTGCCATGCATTTTCTGAGCAACATTTCATTGTTTAAATTTTTTTTGAAGATGTGCTTCATATATTGACAGAAAAATATAAGAGCAAGGTCCTGTACAAAAGAATTAGAAAAGTACAAGAGAAAATATAGAGATGGTTACATTTTCCTTAAGCAAAACAGAAGAACATCCAGAGCAGAATAATCTGAGGGGTTGAATTGCTTAGCTTCTTTTAGTAGAATATGACCTTTCGCAAGCAATTGTATTCTAACTTCACATTGCCACGCCTGCCTGAAATTCTCCAACTTACCCTCTACCTCTTTGGAAATGTAATTGCATTTGAGTTTCCAGAGAATAAACAGTGTTGAAACTTGCACACAATGTCATATACTTTTGAAAGGTCTCCCCACTAGCCTGTTGGAATCTCCTAGTAAAGCTGCTCTCCAGTGAAGAGTATGTTGGAAAAATACTGCCAATTGTGTCTGAACTTCTCCCCAACATGTTTTGGAAAATGCGCAATCCCACAAGAGGTGTTTCACAGTTTCAAGTTTAGCACAATAGGGGCACAGTCCATCTGTAAAAGCACTCAAGGATAGCCGAGCTTTTGCAGGTAGACCTTGATAAATTTCAATCCATTCAAAAACTTTCAATTTGTAAGTTGTTTTCACTGTCCAAACATTGTGCGATCTATGTATCCATAAGAATTCACTATCAAAAGCAAGCCACCTAGGATTAAGAATGGTTGGCAAAAGACAGTTCTGATGAAGGTCATGGTATAGTCTGCATGCATCAAATTGAGAAATGAGATGATCATATATCTATCTTCAATCTCTCCTTATGTGTCCTTTAAATTCTAGGTTCAACTTGAAGGTCTCTTCTGGTGAGATAAGGTTTTGGATATCCTTAATAACCAACCGATCAGCAGAGGATAATGCAAACTCCCTCGCTAATGTCTTCCATTCTTTCCAATCATGTGTTGTGGTATTCAATAAGTCCTAAGCAAATTTTCCCGTTTTGCTCAACCTTCGAGCTTGAAAACAGGGAAGAGAAGCAATGGATGTATCTTGAAGTTTCCAAGACCAAATTGATCTGTTTGATCGGTTCCATGCAATACGAGTCCCAATAACCCTCCACATTAATAATGCTGCAACTTTTTTTCTAGGCATTCCAAATACTGCGGAAAACAAATGATCCACGTAGTTGGAAACTCTTGGAAGCCACAATAATGCCACAATGTCCAAAGTCTCTTATGATTTTACCTCGATGGTGAGCTGTTAGAATTCTGTGCCTCATGAGAATTTTCAAGGCTAAGAAATCTTCTAGACAACGAGTAATCCATTTTGCTGACAAAATAAACCCTCGAGTAATAATGTCTCTTAGCCCCAACCCTCCTTTTTTGTAATATCCCTGAAAAATACTTTAAACAAATCTGAATATTTCTGTCAAAACCTTAGGACGACAGTGTATAAAATTAACTTTCATGACAACAGCAATAACCTGATTTTTAAACAAAAAAAAACGGCAAACTACAATGTGCCAAAACAGACTTTTATTTATTGATTTTGAACCAGTTACATAGAGAATACCAGAGTGTCTGAATACAAGTATTTTGGAGCTGATTGGATAAACACCTTTTCCCCTGAATGGCCACTGCAACCCCTGAATTGTGTTGCCAAGCTGAGATTTGAGGGATTCTGTCCTAAAACCTTGTGTGCAAATGAGGGATTTCGTTGAAATGT
Organism: Taxus chinensis; assembly: GCA_019776745.2. Taxonomy (NCBI): domain Eukaryota; kingdom Viridiplantae; phylum Streptophyta; class Pinopsida; order Cupressales; family Taxaceae; genus Taxus; species Taxus chinensis. Next base: position 346,807 of record JAHRHJ020003332.1, on the reverse strand, counting down.
CCCTGTTCCTAAAATAATCAATCGAAGACCCTTAGGCCAATTTTGTTTCCCGACGGCTAAGGGATGATTAAAAGGGGAATTATAGTCTTAATGAATTATTATAAAGTACATAAAAAAGAAACTTTATAAAAACACTAATATTAATTTATTAATGACTTAATAAAAGTAAAAGGGAAAAGTCACTTTATGTTATATCGCCCTAGGAGAAAATGCAACCCATATAGAAGAGGGGTAAATGTGAAAAAATAATTAAATGGGGGAAAAAAAAGATGATTGGTGGTTTTGGGTGGCTACTGAGCCAAAAATTCTTATAAAAGCAAATCGAATTGCTTAGAAGGGCATCTCTTTTATTTTATAAAAAATCTGAATTTTGTTTGAACTTTGTAAGCTTTGCAAATCACTTCAAAGGACAAAAACCCCTTGAAGTCATCTCTGGAGGGCAAAAACTCTTTTAAGTATTAGAGAGAGGAATGAAAACTCTTTTTTCTCTCAAGAGGATTCTCCATTCAGGGTTTCCATTGAAGCTCAAAGAATTATTTGTGTTTTCCAACAATGTCTGAGGGCTGTAATTTGCAGATCTGAGAAAGGGTTTGAAGGAGAATATTGGTTGCTGTTTGAAGGGTTTTTTCTGCATGAGAGGTCTTTGTTGAAGGTCAAACTGAAGGAGAATCAAATCTGAGGTCTTGTGATCAGGTCAGAGGCTTGGTTGAGGGATTTCCGAGAGGGGCAAATGGCTGTTGTTGATTTCGGGTACAACTAGGGTTTCATCTACATATTTCCAGATTTCCGAACCTGTTTTGGGTGCTTTCCACCCATCGGAAAATTTTGACTTTGGTATCATTGGAAAACTTGTGATTTTATCTTCAATTTGAGCTATCATTTGTCAAAAATTGTTGGGTATTTTCCAAGTTATGAATTTTTGAAATTTCGGTTGTTTTTTTTTGCAATTAAAATCAGATTTTCAGTATTTTGCAAACATAAAAATACTTTCAGATTTGATAATTCAAGGGCTAGCTAAAAATTTAATTTCATAAATTTTGAGGTGTTTTGAGGCTATTTTACACCCATAGGCAATTCTCCTAGTGTTTTGACAAGGAATTTTGGGTTGTTTGCATTGCTGTCATAAAAACAATAATTCCCAACTTGCTGTCGTTCATTTTTCACATTCAGATTTCAAGGGTTTTGATAAATAATTGCTGAATCTTGATTGGGATTTGTCGCTATTCCATTTGAGGGTGAAAATATGCCCATTGAGGACGTTACATTCGTCCTCTATTGCTGATGCAGAAAGAGAAGCTACTTGTAGACAAAGATGTAGTGGATATATTTCCAAGATTTATGAACAATAAACTCCAAAGCTGCCTTTATAACTTCCATCCCCTCTCTAAAGTGGGCACCCCCCTTTTAGAATTACATATATGATCCTCAAACAATTAAAAATAATTTAATTCTTCCCCTATGTGGGCACCCCATCCTAAGAATAGGATTAAACAATTTTAAAATACTTTATCCTCTCCTCTTTCGATCCTAAAAATAGGACCTTGGCACTCATGCAACCCTCTCTAACTTTGGCGCCCCATTCTTTATTTAATTATTAATCTAACTTTGGTGCCCAATAATAAAACTCATCCCTTCTATTGCTATTTTATTCTATTTCTGCTTTTTGGATTAGAATTATAATTTAAGTGTCCTTTTTCCAATTAAAATATAAAAATACTTTTGAACCACTTAAGTTAATTTATTTCCCTCTTTAATTTCCCCTTAGCTTACGGAAAATAATAAGGATAGGTTTTGGGTATCTAGAGTTAATCAATTTTGAAAAGTGGACATTACATTTTTGCTTAGGCATTATGCATACTGACCATGGAACCGTGTGAAGGCCTCTAGCATTGCCATATTTTGCCAAAGAAAAGTTCGTAGAATTTGTTCAAGGTGGAGCAACTGTGTTTTAAATGGAAGCCAACATGAAACGTAATAAATTTGTGAAGTTTGCAAAATATGACTCAACACAGTCAATTTTCGTGCAAAGGAGAGATCCTCATGTTGCATGAAGGCTATAGTGAGGAGCATGGAATATCATAAGGCTGCAGTCGAGGATGGTTTGCCCCCAAAATGCTTTAAGGTGGTGTTCGGGAGGAGGAAGTATGGTTGCCAGAGGAGAAAGTGGAAGGGTAAGGTGAGTCAGAGTCCTTTGGTGGCAGTGTGTTTGAAGGTGATGAATTGCATTTGGGAGAATGGGGTGATTCCCAAAGATCTTAATGCTCCTGTTTTGGTCTCCATTCCCAAGAAGGGAGACTTAATGCTTCATGACAACTATAGGGGAATTTCCCTAATAAATGTGATGCTTAAAATCCTGACTAGTGTGGTCATCAAGAGAATCAAAAAGGAACTAGAGGAGAGAGTTCTTCTCTAAAAGTTAGGCAGGGTTCATAATGTATGAGTGCATCGAGTAGGTCGCTGCTCACCATGAAATTTCCATAAGACATATGGCTTACATATGTGGCATTCATAGACTTCAAGAAGGCCTCCAACATGGTCCTGCACGAGGCATTGTTTAGGAAGCTTCAGGTGGCTAGAGTGGGAGGGGGAAGGCCCACCACTTCATTCAAGAGCTCTACAATGGTTCTTCGGTGTGAGTTAGATATGAGAAATTGTTGTCATCTCCTATCCCTGTGAAAAGAGGTGTAAGGCAGGGGTGCCCGACCTCGCCCACTCTCTTTAATATCTTCATAAATGACATCATGACAGATCTTGAAGGGATGGGCGTGGTAGTCTCGGCCTAGCCGAGGTAATTGCCAGGTTGATGTTTGCAAATGACTTGGTAGCTAGACTGTTTCGGAATGGGTACGGGTACATTACGCTGATACGTCAAATTTTTTAAAAACTTCGGGTACAATACACTCTTGGGTACGTTTTATATATATATATAATTATGTATATAAAATTATAGATTTAAAGAAGCATTTGCATACTTATTGAAATATAATACTCATTCGTTGCATACTTACTGAAATAACATAGTGGGTAGGAAAATGTTGACGGTTTGGAGGGCCCCACCACCCAATTGCTCATGTGGCAGGAATGCACCGACAAGATACAATGTTCCGCTTCTTTGATATCCGATACGTGGCTAGTTTTTTTAATATTTAAGAGAATTACTAAAATTGATATTATCAAAGGAACCTTTTAAGTATTTTAATATTTTAACAAGGCCCCAATTTATTTATTTTTTGGTTTGCTTAAAAGGGGGCATAAAAATAAGACTTTGGTTTGCTACAAAGGGGGCAGGGAAGATGAAACAAAAACATTGCCCTCATTTAGATTTGAATTGAAACAAAAACATTGGCCTCATTTAGATTTGAATTGAAAGAAGAGTCTTTATAGATTCTTGCTCAAAGTAATGTGGGGCTTGACGTTGAATATGAGTCCACTCTTTACGACAAATGTTACGCAAACTCCAAAAGTAGGAAATATTCGTGTTTTCTAGGCATCCATTCGTATTTATCACAGAGTCGCCATGCTTTTATAATGCGATGTGTCATCTTATATAATTAAAGACATTGACTGATAGGTAATAAGGGATAAAATATGCGGAACAATCCCACTCAGAATCGCAATAATAGAAACTAATATGTAGAAAATATTACAGATCTGAAATAAAAGTGTAGAAAATAAAAGAACACAATATAAAGACAATATTTAACGTGGTTTACTCAATTTGGGTTATGTCCACCAAGAATCACTTGCTCAGATTTTATTGCAAGCCACCTCTCTCTCAATACAATACCCAGATTTGTTTGGAGCTGTGCTCAAACTCTCCTGAACTCACCCTTAAACTCACACACACCTACAATGATGTCTCACCAATCAAAAGTACATTAATAGGCAACTGCTAAAGCAGTTCTACAATACCGTGGGTACCAAAACCGCCCCATATACCAATGGGTCAAAAATCCCTCCCATATGAGAAGAACACGTTTCCTAAATTGTGTCACTAGAATTTATCCTGAAATCTGGGACTATCCCTTTAAATTTTTTGTTCTTTTTAAAATAACGGGTCTTTTTGTGATTTTATTGCCAGAAGTCATCTCTGTTACGTTAAAATATTCCTAGTGAATCATATGACCCAATTTTTACAAATACCCAGATGCTCAAACTCATTTATCCCTCTGCCAGGTTTTGTCTGCGGGAATTTTATTTAATTATTTATTTAATAAATAAAGCCCCGTTTAAAGTAAATTGTGCTCTGGTTGAACCTTGTTGAAATTTTCCGTGCTTGTATTCCCACATCTTAGTAGGGTTTTTACTAGGAATGAATTCAAAGTGATTGTTTGCAACTTCTGGCAACGTTTTTCGTTTTTATTTATTTCCTTTTTCATCTGTTTTCGGTTTTCTCTACAGTTTGTTAAATTCCCCTCAATCCGGTCTTTGTTCTGTATAGTCTGTGTAATTACCTGGAACATCTGGAAGTCATTTACGACCTCAACAATGGAAGGAATCAGTCTCCGAAGGCAAACTTCTGACAAAAAAAAATGATGAATTTAAGCAGAAAAAGCCTCTGTTAGGCAAGTCACACTTTTTGGGATAAATAGATCTAAGCCGCAATGGGAATTTTGGCAGTGGTAGGCAGGCGGGAATTTCTTACCTGCCTTGCAGGGTACTTCCCATGAAGTCAAATTCACTTAAGTTGCAATGAGAATTTTAGAGGTAGCAGGCAGGGGGGAATTTCTTATCTGCAACGCAGGGTGAAAATTCCCATTATAAAGAAAAATCACTTAAAGCACCGATGAGAATTTCTTGCCTGCCTAGTAGGCTAACTTTTCCCATCAAAGAACAATTTGGGATCATGCAGGAAAGACAATAATCAGGCTGGATGCACAATTTATTAATTATTGTCTAAAGATTTCGACACGACTTGTGGTGATTGCAATTAACATGTTGGATGTTGACAATAGATGGGAGAAGCACAAAGCAGATTGCGTGGGCATAATAAATAACAGATACATGAAGAAGCCCAAATCTCCATCAAAGTTCCCGAGGACTCTTCCACGATCCAATTTGGTGCAGGAAGTTGATGATATTACTAAATTGTTTTGCAGGATAAATGGAGAAGCCAATACTCATAACTTCTGCTCATGGATGTATGCTTTCGTGAGAACCATTGAGATCAATAGAGTTGATTCGATTATCAATAGGGGCAGAGATCATCAGTGACAACATCGGCGAGCAGCTCCGAAGTGTGAGGCGGACATTCACCTTCAAAATGACTTCATACCTAGTATATGCAGCAACCTCGTAAGGTATATTTTCCAAATTGGATAGACGAGGAGTTTTGTCAAAAGATCCTATTTTCGAGTGCTTTCCATAGTTGACAGTTCCTGAGTGCAACAAAGATTATAGGGTGGTCAACGATGGGTTCTTCTATGAATTCATCTACAAATTGAATAGTGATCTAAAGACCAACAGAGTGAGCAAAGAAGCTTGGGAAGCTGTATCCTAGTATGGTTGCATCTTCATCCAATTTATAGACTTAACGTATCTCAGGGTCAGTCATTTTTCAGGAGAACCAGTCAAGTTGCCAAGATATCCAAGCGACAAATGGGTAATCCCGGAGTTGTGTAGGCAACTTGTGGAAATGCATGACTTATAATCAAAATGGCACAAACCTACAGGTTGCTTTCCGGTCATGGTGGGTTATTAGAGTTGCCAAAGCATCCATAAGGTGAGGGGAATCGAAGCCGAAATGTTTTCCGGATATGAGCATGAGTTCTTTCCAGTACGATTGAAACTATAATCCATATGAGATAGCGAGGAAGACAATCTCCCAGGAGTATGCACACATACCTTCATTGGAAGACTTTTGGATGAAGTGCAGAAGCGAGTATGAAGTCAGGAAGAAAGATTTGAGGAGGTTATCAACGCAACATGTATCTGATTATGGTTTAGCAAAGATACTTGCAAATCTCGTGGATGATGGACATGTGATACTTGACACATACCATCAGATGGGAGGAGATAGAGTTGCTCTTCAGGAAAGCATAAGTGGTTGTCAGACGATTGAGGAAAGGTCTTCCACATTTCTAGTTAACACCTCAAATTGGTTGTTGACAAAGGGGTATTGCCTGGACGAAGCTTTGATGAATCAAATCACAGGTAACTTTATTGTAGGAGACTTCAGCAAAAGAAAGCATGAAGGTGAAAGTAGCAGGAGGCCAAAGAAGCTTAAAGTATACAAGAAGTCTCAGATACTGGAGAAGGCCAATTCTATAGCTATCACACTAGTACCACTTTCAAACGAAGCTTCTCCTGTGTCAACTCATAGCACTTTGGCAGCCCCTGAACCACAGGCAGATGTTGTTGTTCCTCCGTTGAATCCAACGTCATTTGTATTTGCTCCTCAGCCACTTAGATCTTCACCCCCCTGCAGAGAAACTGAAAGCAAAGATGGCGGAGTTTGAAAAAGCATTGTTTTTGGATAATTTAGAGCATGGAAGATAAGATAAGATAAATATATTAATGTCCAAAGAATGACCACAAAAGTAGGTCAATGGGACTGCAGCCCAAACAATATACAAAGTGCGAGCGGGGACAACTCAAAACGAGTTCCCAAAAACTGAAAAGAAGAGAAAAGACAACAGAAAGGAAACCCGAAGCTAAAAGCCCCCACATGCGGGGGGCAAAGGAGCAAGCGGGGGAGAAAAATGACAGAAGCGAAGAAGAGAATGGAAGGGGAGGCAAGTGAGGACCAAAGGTCTAATCAGGAATGGTAGCCACACCCCTCCTAACATTAGAGGTCAACGAAAAGAAGCTCCTGATGGACTGGCAACCCGAAGAGGGGGGGTGAAAACCTCCTCCCCAGCTGAGATCTAAAATTGATGTGGCGACCAGGGGGACGAATGGAGCTGGACTTCCCTCTGGTACGTGTGTGCATCTGATGCTGTTGGCGGTGATCGAGGGAGGTGTGAAGGTCCAGTCGAGGAAGAACTGACCTATGCACTGAATTTGGGCCAGGAAGGCTCTATCGTTTAGTTCCTCCACTAATGGGTAGAACCGGAAAGAAGGCTGTAATTCGTCTCGTGGGGACGACTCGCGGAGGGGGATGAAGAATCTGGTCTCGTAACAACAAAGACTCACGGATGTAGAGGGCAAGACACCGCTGGTCGATATACCTGAAGAAGACCGGGAGAGTTTGGATCTCTCTGAAGAGACAGTGAAAGCGTCCTCTGATCTCATAGTAAATGGGGCAGCGGAAGATGAAATGAGTCTCAGTCTCCACCTCATGAAGGCTACAGAGCCTACAAAGTCTATCCACCCGATCAATGTGGTGATCAGTCTCGCACCGGAGTCTGTGGGAGCCAACTCGAAACTGACCCAAAGGTATACGAAGGGCATGCACCCAGTGACGAGAGGTGTACTGCGGGCGGATGATGAGCCCATCTCTGATTTCAAGAAAGTGCTCTGCATAAAAAGACATCTTAGGTTGCAAACCCCCAGGGTGGTTCACCCAAGTAGTCTGAATGAAGCTCCTGTAGATATCCTCCCGGATGGACCTGTTCAACACTTGCTTGGTGGGCAAGAGATGACTGGGAGCATTCAAAGAATACTGGAAGGGGGGGAGACGATCAATCTGGATACCAACTGAGTCCAACAGAGAAGAAGTCTCGGCAAACCAACAACGGCCCCCAGCCTGGGCAATACTCACAGAAGAACAATAGGCGAGATATGGATACCTGTCCTGCTCATCGGAAAGATCACCAAACCTCCTGATACGGTGAAGAAAGGATGATATGTCAAATATAGTCTCTAGACGGAAAGGTCGAGCTCCGAACTCTGCCAAAATAATATGCTGGGGGACTGATTGTTTGCATCTGATGAAACGACGAAGGAGGAGAGTCTGAATCCTCTCAGCTGAGGCCCAATTTGTGTCCAAAAGGGAGGGCCCCCAGACAACAGACCCGTAGAGAACAGTGGGGCGGATGAGGGAGTTCATAAGAAACATCTTGGAGGAGACGTCCTGGAAGTGGTGCCGAAAGCACTGTCTCTTGAGAATGGCAAGAGACCCACACCCTTTGTTCACCCTCGGCTGAAGAGCATGCCTCATACTGAATCTAGGCCGTGAGAACTGGACTCCCAGGTAGGTGTATGTATTAGTAATTTCAACCTCCTGCCCCTTGAAGAAGAAATGGAGGTGTGATGTCCGCAACCCGTTGAAGACCATGACCTTGGTCTTACCCAGATTGACCGTCAAATGCCGAAGATCACAGAATAAAGCAAGTGCATCAAGTTGTCTCTGAAGCCCCTCAGGAGAAGAGGCAAGTAAAACAATATCGTCGGCAAATAGAAGAATGGAAATCAAGACGTGGTGAAGAAGGCAACCGTCCCCTTTCTGAATGTGATCCCGAAGAAAAGATTCCAACTCATTAATGTAAATGCCAAAGAGGGTAGGAGACAAGGGGCATCCCTGTTTAACCCCAATGGTGCTCTTGATGAGATCAGATAATCCGTGTGCAGTACGGAGACGACCAAGGATGGACTCATAGAGGCGCATGATGGCAATAACAAGAGTCTCAGAAATACCGATGTCTCGGAGTCGCTGGAAGAGGGCCATGCGAGGTACGGAGTCAAAAGCTTTTCGAAAGTCTACAAAGCAACAATAGACTTTCGAAGAGCGGTGGCGAGCCTCCTCAATAATAGCCCGAAGGGTGAATATGTGGTCAATGGTGTGGTAACCAGGGCGAAACCCAGCCTGACCTCTGGCTCTGAGCTGCTTCTGCTCCAAAATCTCGGACAACAACCTGTGGAGGACTGTAGCATATAGTTTGGAGAAAGAATGGCCTACCATGATAGTCCTGTAGTTGTTCGGATCAGAAATGGACCCAGCTTTGTGGATCGGGTGAATGATATGATGAGACCAGGTAGGAGGGAAGCCCACTCTAACCACCTGATTGAAAAGATCTACCAAATAGGTACCAAAAACCTCAAAACCCTGCTTGAAGAACTTAGCCTGGAAACCGTCCACATCAGCTGCCTTGCTACAGTTCAAAATCCTTATTGCCTCTTTGATATTACAGTGAGTGAAGGGATTACTAGGCGGTGGGATGCCAATCTGGGTAGACTGCTGCCTCGGAACATCGTAAAGGGTAGTGGTGTGGGAAAAAATGGAGATAGGATCGATTGTTGTGGAGGAGGGGGAGTGGCGGGGAAAGACAGTACGCCAGAAGGACCGAGGGTTAGTCCTAAGGGAGGTGGAAAGCATATATCTGCGGTGGGAAATGAAGGAGCGTTTCTTATGGCGGAGAAGGCACCTGTAGGCAACCTTAAGAGTGGGGAAGGAGGGGAGGGCTTGGGTAAAAGCCTGGCGAAGACGACGGTGAAGGGATTTGCACTCTACATCGTATCATTGGTTCATGGGGAAAGATTTAGTAGTACTAGTGGCTGAGGGATGGGTGGTGGAGTTGGGAAAGGATCTCAGGCCAGCCTCCCACATAGCAGAGGAAAGGCAGGAGTACTTGGCCTCCGCACTAAGCATGTTAGAGAATAGGGGCTCAGAGGGGAGAAGGTCGCGGATGTGGGATGAGTAAGATCCGTAATCTCCTTTATCAAATTGAAAGGAGATGCGAGGTGGGTAGTGGGGAGAGGGAGGAGGGGCGGTGGTGGTAGGAAAGTTGGCGACCAGAGAGAAAGATAGGACAACATGATCGACAAGGGGAATGGGGGAAACAAAAAAGGAGCAGAAGAGGGGTGAGATGTCCGGGCTGGCAAGGATATAGTCTACCACACTAGTGCCTCCGCCATGGGGACGACATGTGAAGAAACGTGAATCCGGAAAGCGCTCAATCCTGTTGAGGATCATCATCCCTTGAGACTCCCCGAGTTGAAGGAGGAACCATCCATAAGTTGTGAGAGGGCCATCTGTGTCCGCAGAAATCCTATGTAAACCAACTGACATAGGGTCAATCCTCTGTGTGCAGAACCTATCCACTGACCTGTCAGTGGCTATGGTCAAGGCACACTGTGAAGCTTAAGGGAAGTGAAGTGAAGTGTGGATGATTAAATTGAATTAATTTAATTTATTGGATGACTGTCCTTAAACATGCTATTTTTAAAGAGAGAAGCATGATTTTTAATTGTGGATGGCATAAGGGAAAGCAACCGGAGGAAAGTAACACACTGCTATATAGAGGTCCCTAGAAAACCGAGCGGATCTCTTGATACGAATCCACATGAACCTAGCAGACTCATCAAAACCAACTATCGAGATCTTGTTGCAGAGGGAGTTCCTATAAAGACAGGCAACCCCACCAGAGCCTCTGACACCTCCTGAGCCCCGAGTCTCCTGTCTGCAAGCTGATAACCAAAGAAAGCCAGAAATACCTGGGAGAGCCAAACCAAACTTCAAGAGAAAACCAAACTTCAAGAGCAGGTTTCTTAGTTGTGTGAAATCATTGCTAAGATTGCCAAACCTTCCTCTCAGCCAGTTTTAACACATGAGCAGGTGAGCAACTGTCTGATTGAAGGGGTGGAGGATGCAGGTACTCAAGTCACGACTATCAATGAATGGAAAAGCCAAATCTTTCACCAAGCTTCAAAACAAGTCAAAGAGGTGTACCAACTAGTCTGGAAGTTATGAAAAGTGCATTATCGCAGTTGAAACAACTGATGACAAGTATAGTGGATGAGAATGTAGTGGCTGAAGGTAACTTGGACATTTTGGTTAAAATAAATAAGCTGCCGGAGGAGGTTTTGATTGCAGAGCAACTTGTTCCTGATGGACTGATTGAAAAGGGCAAGCAACTTGAGTTTGTAATTTCTTTCCGCATGGAAATTCTCAAACTTATGCTGAAAAGAATGCAGTTGCTCGAGGATAGGATATTGTCATTGTCGGGCAATATAGTTGCTTTCACTGAGGAGGAAGTAGTTGGGAATGTTTCTTCTTGTAGAAGAGCTATTCCAAACAAGGTGCCTGCTTCTCCTGAAGGACTGCTTCTAATGATTCAGAAGAGGATTGATGAAGCTGTTAAGACTTTCACGTTGACTTCAATCAAGCTGATAACACTTCAATCGGATATTAAAGAGTTCGGACCTAGTTTGAAGGAGGTGGAAGTAAGCATTGACATTCTGTCCAAAGGATTGCAAAAGTTTCAAGGATAAAAGAGAAGACAAGGCGAAGGCAAATTCCAGTCGTTTCCAATTCCAGCTTGTTTCTAGATCCAGCTACTCCCAGATCCAGTTTGGTGAGAATCAAAGGCAAAAGAATCAGCTGCATGCAGACATGAAAAAGGACAAGACTGCAGCTTTCCTCGTCCTTCTTCTTTCCTCCGAAAAAATAATTGAGCGATTAATTAAATTATAAAACTTATTGATTGGCTTAAAAGCCATTACTTGAAGAAGTCAACTACTTGGAGATAGGTGGCGGACGTGCAAAATAGAAGGTTCTATTTTCAGTTGTAAATCATACATGTTATGCAAAGAGGAATTCTAGGATGGAGATTGCCAGTTGTTTCTTTCCTCCGACTTCCACATGTGCCAGTTCAATTAAAGCTTCCAACTTGTAATTGCCCCTCTACATTCTATAAGTAGAGGAAGAACCTTCGGGTTAAAGATCAAAATTTGTAAGCAGCAATCTTGTGTTCTAGACTTTTTGCTGAAACCCTTGAGAGCCACTTGCGAGCAAGAGGAATACAAAAGAGACAGGTTTCTCGGAGAACTTTGTCTCAACGGTGTACTTCGTTTCTTGCTTCTTAATCTTAGATCTCTTAACAAACTTTGTGTTATTTTAGATCTAGATCTGAGAGCTTTCCTTTCGTTTTAGAATTCTGCAGTTAAATAATCTATTGGATTTATCTATGTGCATGCAATTTAGCTTTGCCATCTACTGATTGGGATGCATATCTTCTATCCATTTCTTTTATGTGTTCTATGTTTTTATCCTTCTTCTACAGATACTTTCCTTTCTTTAAACAGTTGCTTACTTGCTGCAGAATTACTGTCTAGTTATGGTTCATGAACTACAGTAGTTAAAGTAATACCAACATTTAGATATTAGCATACTTATAACTGACAAAATCTAACACGGGAGCCTCATCGGTAAATGAGGGAGATTTATCTCATGACTGCCTAAGTTTTCAGCTATGCAGAAAATCTAGCTAACATGCAACAAGTAATGTCTCTTCTTCAATGCGGGGATAATTGCACAAAATTCTTGATCATACATGTTATACTTCTTTGCATTTTTCAACTTTTCACTGAAATATGATACTGGTCTCCCTTCTTCACTCAACTTTGCACTAGGCTAAACCACTAGCATCACAATCCACTTGAAATCACTTCACAAAATACGACAATGCCAACACTGTTTGTATAGTCACCTTCAACTCATGAAAACTATGCTTTGTGCACTGGCTCCAAGAAAAAGCACTAAAATTGCATGACTTAAAGGAACTGCACGACAATGGCTAAATCCACAATTAGGTAGACCTCTAAATCCATCTTCAAACCTTGGTTGGAAATCACAAATCAAAATATATCAACTCTCGTTGCATAAAATTGCATTTCTCAAAATTCATCATCAACTTCTCACAGAACCATTGCAACACTTGCCTTATATGCAACAAATGCTCTTCACGTGTCTTGCTGAAAATTGGAATATCATCAAGGATGTGCTTCAAAAGACTCAAATTTGGAGCAAAAAGTGGTTTTATGGACTGTGGCATTCAACAACCTGCATAGGTAGTGAAAATCGTTGTGTTGATTAATCCAAAGCTCGCATCAACAAGCAACTTTCATATAAGGAACAAAAAAATTAGGTCTGTGTGACACACTACAGGGGCTTGGGGATATAGATTTCCATGTAGTATGTCGAATTTGGTGGTATCCGTTCTTCAATTAGAGCAGTGTCATTGAAGTAGGACCCTCCATGGGGTTTGCCACTTCTTGACAATCCACGAAGAATCATCCATGCATGGCTAATGATCCTAATCTATTAAGGCTTTGAGTGTCCCTCTTTGCTCGAATAGTTTGGTTGAAGACCTTTGAGCCCGTTTTGTCTACCCGATGGCCAAAGGGTCCCTTTCAAAGGGTGACTACTCGAGTTTATTAATTGGATCTTTGGAAAGGCCTGTGCTTCAAACTTGATAGGGCAAGTAAAATATGCATCGAGAACTCAACATATGCCCGGTCTTTGTGTTAATAGACTAGACAAAGTGACTTGGACCTTGGAGGAAAGTGCATTTAAATAAATTAATAAACTTTCATTTAATGATGCCTTCTTAGGCAAAAACCCATGCTTGCTTGCCTTGGGTGAAATCTAGTCAAATGGAGCTATAGAACGATGCAACTTGGTTGGAGAAGGAAATAATTAACTATGTTGATTTGGAAGAAGGCATGCGCCTTACTTCTTTGTGAGGAGGCTTGGGTTGGCTATAAGGAGAATAAGTGCGACTCGGGGAAAGGGCATTCCTGAGACTATCTATTATTTTCAAGCCGACAGTTGAAGGAAACTCTGAGCTTTTGTAGATAGCGGGCTCATTGGTACGAGAAACCCTCGGCGAAAGATGTTTGTTGGCTTCTCAATGCTTGGGTAGGAGGGTTTGTCCTTAGGAATTGTGTTGTTAGGATTGCGTTGGTTAATCCATTCATTAGATCTGTCATTGTGCTCGTTGTGTGAGGTTTTTATCATTCCAACAGTTTGAAAGAGAAATAAATTGCAACAGTGGGCATACAGACTTCTTCTAGATTGACGACTTGTTCTATAGTTGTGCTAGAATAAATATTGGAGAGAGATTCTATCTGAAAGGGATGACTAAATACCTAACAATGTTCTCGGGTTAGACAAAAGTACATTTAGATGGAATACCTTGAGCACAAGCATTTGACCCAACTAGCCAAAATTTTGTCTTGTGGTGATTGACAATGGCACCAAATGCTTCACAAAAAGTATCTAGACAATCCTTTGCTCCAAATACTGAATGTGGTGTTGCTTGCATAGAGAGGAGTGAATCATTTGCAAAAATATTATGAAACATTTGTGAAATATTTGTTAAATAAATGTCATGAACCATGTTCAGTGTCCATGCATCTTCAAACAAATAACATAGGGCATCAACAGTGAGAACATATAGGTAGGGAGCAAGTGGGCAGCCTTTTTGATTGATCGATCCAATGTAATTCGTGGAGAAAACACATAAAAATAAGGTATTAACCATTTTCACAAATGTAATCCCAAGCCCAAGACTTTGAAGCAATTTGTGACAAAATCCCGATATATACGGTCTTAGGTTTTATCAAAGTCAATTTTATGGAAGAAAATTTCTTGGCCCGTCTCTCTTGCCTGTAATGTCCTTTTTGGACAAATATAACAAAAATTTGGATTTTTGGCAAACCCTTCTATACTGAAACTTGAATGCTCCGAAATCTGAAATTAATATCAAACTCTTAGGACTAAAATCCTAAAAATATTGAAATGTCCACAAACCCTTGTGGCATATAAAGCAAATTCAGATTCTGATTTATCTAAAGAGACCCTTGAAAATAATTACAGAATTCCGAAAATAATTATTTTCTTCAAACCCTAAGGTCTGAAAATAATAATTTTGATTTTTCTCTGAATGACAAAAAAATTCTAATTTTATTGGCTGGAAATGTACAGAAAAATTACAAAAGACAACTGCAAATATTAAATTATTTTTCTAAATACAAAAATTGACCGCAAAAGCCAACCCAAATCCTCAAAGGGTGATGTCAGCCCTAGGATAGGCCTGATATGACCTCCCAAAGTGTGGCGTCTCAGCTAAAATGATGGGAAATGATACCCTAACTGATCCTTCAATGTAGATCTGATTGCCCTCGACGTAAATTTTGCCATTTTCTAAATTTTTTTGATTTTCTAAATGATGCCCTAGCTGGAATTTCTGCAAATTTGGATATGAAATGTCCTATAGTACTCCAAACCCTCCACAGTTCCAGACACCGAGCTTCAACACATTACTAGCTTCTTTCAGTCAACCTTGGTTATTAGTTGAGGGGGTTTTCTTGCCTCCTCTCCCCTCCTTTTTCCTCTGCTTGTTCGGGTCCAACGAGTTTCTGCAGGCCTTTTCCGGGCTTCTCTCTTCTCCCATTCTTCTCTTCTTCCTTTCCTCTTTTGTTTGTTCTTGGGGACCTTTTGGTCCTCTGGCTGGAGTCTTAGTTGCCTTCATTATATGGTTGCAGTCCCATTGACCTACTTTTGTGGTCATTCGTTGGACATTTAATATATCTTATCAACTTTGTGTCCTTTTTCCCTTTCTGTGGGTAGCGGTCTGCTATTTGTGCATCAACTTCTTCTCCACCCTCAATACATACTTATGGTCCTCTACTGACCTCACTTGGATCATTCCAAACTCATCTTGAATTGCAATGCACAATCTATTCATATATCTGGAGATCTCTCGATGTCATCCTCCACATGTCCTGCTCTAATGGTGAGTTGGTAAAACTCTTCGGTGTATGCTTTGAACGCCAAAAATCTGCAACTTCTTTGACCAAGAAGAAGAGCTGGAAATTTATTATTAGTCTGCGGGAATATCAATTTTGCCTTACAGACATCGCTGGAAAAGAGCCTTTTCAATGTCCAAATCCACTGAAACAAAGCCTCTTTATCACTCTGCCAAAATTATGACATAGATCTTCCTGATGAGATCCGTAGACAAACGTCCCTTAGAATGTGAATAGACTAGAATCCACAAGGGTGTACAAAACTCTAGATTTGGCTGAAAATTTAGGATAGAAATCTGTCCCATTTATCCTTGTGTCTTACAGATCCTAGCTAGAAATGCCCTAGAAATCTGCAAGCTGATCTGGAGTCTTCAATCACTACTGAAATATGATCTGAAACTTACTCAAATCTTTGCCAAAATCAATCAGAAATCCCTGAATAGATGCATGTCCGGATACTCAACAATAGGATGAAGAGTTTTCGTTCTTCAACCTTGGTAATAGATGGGTTTTTTGTCCTCTAATGCAACAGTATGCAGAGGGTTTTCGTCCTTTACATGTAAAATGGCCAGAAAACAATTAACTCCAAGCCCAAATCAACTTCACCCAATCTGAAAATGACGCCTTCTCCAAGTGTGGGCGACTTCCTGATGGTGATGATTTCTCTTGGCATAGCTGAGCCACTACAAAGATCTCAGACTTCAACTCTCTTCACTTTATTTACTGCTATTTTCCCCCTTGAATAAGGTTGGAAATGAAGATAGAATATCAGCCAAATCACCCTTGTCTTTATGTCCCTATATGGGTCGCAATTTTCTCACTAGGGGGAAATAAAAATAATGTGATTTTCAATCATTGTTGATTATTTTATCAAGATAAGTTTCCCTTGAAAGTTCAATAAAAATTCCTAAAATGTCAGGATCTTCAAACATAAGGCTGCAGTGTCTTCGACTTCTTCAACCTTGGCAAGAGAGGGGATATTCGTCTTAAACTAAATGCAAGTTCATCAAAGGAGCTCCGATCTCTCAATGTAGAAATAGTTGAAGAGCAATCAGGCCCAAACTTAGTTTGTTTTTCTTCTTTGTTATGTTGAGTTGAAATTTTTGTTTTTGTGGGTTGTGGCTCAACATTGCCAAGGGTTTGTTTTTTATTTGCTTGATTTAGTATGTTCTAGGTTCGGGCATAGGCCTCCTGTGTTTGTTTGGGGGCCTTTTCCTTATGCTCATTGTAAATCTTTTGAATTTTAATAGGGAAAGTGATGCGAAAAATTCAAGCTCAGTCGCTCTTATAGATTGTGCTTCAAACCATCAAACCCTTGGAATAGGAATATAACACCAAACTTATCAATCTCTTAAGGAAATTGTTATAGCTTGTAGAAACCATCAAATCTCACTATGGTTTACATAGATGTATGTTTCGTTTAAAATCTATGAATTGACGGGGCCCAAACTTAGAAATATTATTAACGTCCCTTAATTTGAAAAAGGGGACACTGTAGAATGCTAATGAGGGTTTTTGTCCTCAACAACTTGCTAATGAGGGATTTGGTCCTCAACAATTGAATATGGAAGCAACCTGCTCGCATATAAGAATTTAGATGATAAAAGGTAAGGAAATGAGCTCCCCTCTCCTCATATACTTTTTCCTCCTTATTTTCCCAAAGTGGGGCGATCCATGTGGTAGGTGCACTTTATTTAATCAAAGTGACTTTTAATTGCTATTTAAGCGTTTCCCTCTTTTTCCATCCCTTTTAGCCCGCCAGAATAACTAGATAGCTAGGGGTCTTCTTTTTACTTCAAACATTTAAAAATGCATTTTATTTTAATAATAATGATATTATTAAGTTGCCCAAAATGGAAAAATGACCTGGCCCAACTTACAATATTATTAATTGTTTTTAATTTATAAAAGGGGACATTACAATCTGCCCTTTCCAAATTTGCTTGTCCTCAAGGAAATGCAAGCTCATATACCCTAGTATCATCATGGCAAATTGATCAATTTTATTGTAGTGGTCATAGAGTTGTGATCCTGTACCTGTCAAATGGATTAACTCCTGCCAAGGGACATAGTGTGATATATCCCACATGGACGATGGATTCTGGAAGATATCCACAAACCTTTGCAAGTCTGGAAGCTGCCATATGTTCCCAATATTGTTTTGTTGATGTCCCACAAGGCTCCTCTCATGCAATGAACATTCTTCAGCACCAAGCTCTTGAGTCTCAATAGCTGCTTCCATGATTTGGGAAGTTGTTCTTTTTTTGATAAAAATCAGATGGTGGACACACTGGAGATGAGTTAGCAGCCACACATTACTTGGATTTTCATCTAGCTAAGTACCTTAGTGGCTGCCGTGATGATTGTCTTCAGATGAACCCTTCTTCCAACTTCTTTCATCAAAGATTTTCCCTCATTTTGTGCAAACTTAGAGCTGTCCTTAGCTGATAATAACAGTCCTATACTTGTTATTGGCATGACCGACAACATGAAAAGGGCACATCAGGTACAAAGTTGAAAATTCCTTGAAAAATCAACTTGGGCAATGTAGAGGCCGAGAACAACCATGCAAGGACTGAAAATATCATATTAGTGATCACCAACTGAAAAGAACTCCTTCCCATGATTGAAGGTTCTTGTATACCGATTTGTATGAAAGATAAAGGAGTGGCTGGTGATGTTGATGACAACAATACAAAAAAATCAGTTTCATTGCTGTTCTAAACGTGCCAAGCAACTCCTTTACCTTTGCTGCAATATCAACTTCCCCATGTGCTTCTGAGGCTTGTAGAAACACCCCTTTCATTCCCTCATCTTTAGCTGCAACCTCATATTCTTCCTCATTTGCTTTGGCTGATAATAAACTCAGATGCTTCATCTCATCCTTGTCTTCTTCGTTCTTCATATCCTCTACCCACCTTTCAAGATGGAAATTGGAAGCATATACTTTTCTATCAGTTGCTGTGTAATGTCTCTTTTAGGGTTGAAAATGGAAAAAAGCGGTTTATCGGCTGTCCTGACTAGATCTGATCTGAAAACACCTTAAAATATACACATAACAAACTGAAAATAATTGAAAACCAATCCAAAATCAGCAGTCTCCCAGGGCGACGAACTGCCTATGAGATTCAAGTCCACTTTTCATTATGCAAATCAATGTAAAAATGCCACGAAACAATTAATCTAGCCACGACAATATTTATACATCATAAATACATCAAAAGATTGAAGGAATATCTGATTAGCACAACTGGAATTAAATATTTATAAACAATTTAACCAAAACCGAGGGCTAGAAAAAATAGTAAATTTTTACCAAGATTCACCAAAGTCCAAATTACGGCCTTATAAATTATGGAGATTCAGATTATAAAGCAGCAGATATGAAATTTGTTCCCTAGAAGGCACCAAACCAACTTCAAACCCTAGTTGCTCCCTTTAGGGAGAGCTCTAAAATTCATGCAAAGCCTTTGCAGATGTTCTCCTTGATGCCCTAGTTCCAAATCTGCAAGTAGTCTTGAAGAGATGTCTTCAAATCAGCCAAAATGGAGGGTTTCTGTCCTCCACCGAGTCACAAGGAAGGTTTTTGTCTTCCTTGGAATGCCACACAAGAGGGTTTTCTGTCCCCAAGTGAATAGTTCCTATTGAAGAAACTTCGTCCAAAAAAACCAATAGGCGACCAAGGAAGGCACCAAAGATCCTTGCAAATGAAGTCAATTAGAGAAGCTTTTTTATTGCTTCCACTCGGTGCCAAGAGAAATCAATATCAAGAATAGGACATAATCCTCCTTTAGCAAGTGAAACTCACCTTATATAGGCCTTGAAGATTGTCAATGGGCAGATAGAATTCTCTCCAGACCCAGGCCGACACTGCCTCCTTAATGAAGGAAAAGAACATTGAAAGTCACCATATAGGCCTAATACAAGACCAATTGCCCATAATGAAAAAATAAAAATCCTCCTACCATTGTTTAACAAGTCTTCTTTGCACCTAGTTGAACCACTCCAATGCCATGATAGTTCACATAAAGGCCTCAATTCGAATTACGAAAGGGGACATTACACTGAAACAATAGACAACCTCGAGGCCTTCTAGGAATCCCTAATTGGTTGTAAAGAAGTATCTATATGGTCCACTTCTTTCACCAACAATGATGTTCGAACCTTCTCATAACCAGAGCCTTTGTACTCTTGAGGTGCCTAGGTTTTGCTGCCAATATGGTGACCACAACACATTGTAGGGCAACATACATGCATAATGCATTGAGCAACCAATTCGTCAACAATATCCCTTTTCACATTTGTAAATGCTTGTTCTAATGGACATTTTGTTTCTTTTGTGAGATGGCCTCTTCCTTTAAGAGAGTTTCAACTTCAAGTGGTTGATTCGGAGTTTGAATGAAGTGATGGTTTGATGGTGTGGGTGGTTTTTCTAAACCCCTCCTTTGTAAAGGAAAGGTTCTAGATCTAGCTCTTGCAGCTTGTAAATCAGCCTTTTCTTGCTTTTTTATGTACACCAAGATATGTGTATACTGTGTCTTATCAACCTTGGTACGCTTTCTAATCCCCGTTCCTACTACCCTAGTTTAAATGAGTTTTGAGTCGGGTATATGAGGACTTAGATTGCATATTGCAATAATTGCATATCCAAGATTGAGAGCCACCACTAACAAGGTTCTCCACCACTTGTACATCTCTCAAAAGAGGAGAAGCAAGATCATGTTTCGTGGGAACTAGAATGTTTCCCTGTGGGTCCTCCCTTTGGCTTGCTTCCCCATGCCCTCCCCCTAAAGCTGAAACTTGATGTCATTTAGATTGTTTTATCTCAAAGTTCAAACCTACATTGAAAAATAAAAACAAAAACTCAAAAAAACAAAATCAACTTAAAACTACACCCTACACATTCTTTTGTGACTGTTTCGATTCCCAAGTTTGCCATGAAGGTATAAAGTTCAGATTCTTTTTTTAAGAATAGCAACAAAAATTCTAGAAAATAATAAAACCTAAACCCTAGGCATCCTGTTCCTTGATTGATCAGCTAACCTCCGGTATTTGTAAAGGTGCACAAAAATTTTTGAATTTGTCTAGCTTCCATGGTTGTAGCTTTTCCAAGCATCGTGGAGTCGTCAACAAATAAGAGACAAGAAATCGGGTGGCTGTTTTTAGCCAACTGTATTCCGTGAATTCTTTTTTCCTGACAAGTTTTATTAATAAGTCTCCCCACGCATTCTGCCAGAATAATGAACAAAAAGGGGATAAGGAGTCACCTTGCTTGATACCTCTGGATGCTTCGAAAAATTTAAGGAGATCCATTAACTAAAACTGCAAAGGAAACAGAGGAGAAGACATGCCTCTATCCATCTGATCCATTCCCATAGAGAAACCAAATTGAGCCAAAACCTTACAAAGGAAACCCCAGTCCACTCTATCATAAGCTTTGGAAAGGTCCAATCTAATAAACATTGTCGGGTTTTCTGAATTTCCATGGAATGCAGAATTTCCTGAGCTAACACAATCTCATCATGGATATAACGACCAGGACCAAATCCACCTTGCTCAGGAGAAATTATTTTATGTAAAAGGGGTTTTAGTCTCTCTGCTATAACCTCAGTAATAATTTTATACAGAACATTACATAAGGCTATATGACAGAAAACCCAGAGATATCCTCCACCTCATTCGTTTTAGGAATAAGTGCAATGTAAGTCTTATTTATTTCCTTAAGCATAGTTTTGGCCAATCTAGCTTCTTCAACCACTTGTAGAAGGTCTCTTTTAATAATGTCCCAAAATGCCTGGAAAAACTCAATCGGAAAGCCATCCAGACCAGGAGTTTTACCTTTCTTCATACTGAAACCAATTCCTTGGAGTTCTTCGTCGATGACAGGTTGAGTCAACTTCTCATTATCTTGTTGAGAAATATTGTTTGGTAAGATGTTCAGGAGCTGCTGTTGTGAATCCATATCCAATGGTTGAGAGGTAAACAATTGCTGAAAGTACTGTTGAGCCACCTGTTGCATCCCATGTAGTGATTGAGCCTTTGAACCATCTGCCATGGACAGGGAATGGATGTGGTTGTGGGCTCTTCTGGCTAGCAAGGATTTATGGAAAAAGGCAGAATTTTTATCTCCTTTTAACCATTGGATCTTGGATTTTTGCTTCCACATAATTTCTTCTCTAGTTTCCCATTCCTGCAACTCTGCCTTCAAGAGACATTCTTTTTTGAAAAGATCCAAGGAAAACCCCGATTGTCGGTGAAGAGCATTAATATCTTCCAACTGACCAAGAATCTTAGTTTTTTGTTCCTTTATATCACCAAACTCAGTCCAGTTCCAAGCCTCTAGCTTGATTCTTACATATGTGAGTCTCTTAACAAACATAAGCATTTGAGTGCCAAACCTGGGCTTGCCTTCCCTCCACCATTGTGCGATGTATCTAGCAATATCTTTATGACGAAGCCACATAAGCTGAAATCTAAAAGGACTTTTGCACGGAAGTGTTTTACCAATTTCCAGGCAAACCGGCCAATGATCTGAACCATTATTGTTGAGAATCGTAGCTTTAGGTAGACAACCCTTTAACCACCATTCTTCTGAGATCATAAAACGGTCCAATCTCTCCAAGATACAATCTTGACCCTGTCCTTCTATTGGACCATGTCATCATACCATTAACAGTAGGCACATCCACCAAATTATGACTCTGAATGAATTGAGACATGACCTCCGAACTAGCATCTAAATGGGGATTACCCCCCTTGCTCTTGGATATTCAAGATAGTGTTGAAATCACCCCCTAAAATAACCGACATCTGGGTAGAAGACTGGATAATATCTGCCATACTCTTCCATAGTTGTCTTTTCTCTTCCAAAGCAAGAGGAGCATACACATTAAAGAGTAAGAACTCCCGATTTTCCAATTTCGAGTAAACATGCAAACATAAGGCTCCTTTAATCGCAAAGGAATTTAGAACAATCATCATTTTGGGCTCCCAAAGAGAGACAATGCCACCCGAAGCCCCTTGGGAACTTAGGGAGATGTGCTTTGCTTTAGGCCAAATATTAACAGCTATAAGCCATCATAAGATCAATAGAAGATTTAGTCTCTTGAATACAAACCAACGATGGATGAACAAAATTAATCATTCTAAAGATCTTTTGAGGGGGATCCCTTCATCCCTCTTATATTCCATGTGATCATCATCATTGGGAAGTGTGTGAGAAGAATTGAGATAAATCCCTCATTGTTCCCGATTAGATGCATTCCTATTGAAGCTTGGTATGATTCCTTTTCTACCAGCCTTAAGATTATTATCCATCTTAACATTTCTTATTCTTTTCCTGATCCACCAGTGTGAACCATTAACACAAATTCATCTTAATGGATAAACTTTGGTCTTGATGACAATTATCCTATTTATGGCCAGCCTTCTCTTCTATAAAGGTCAAACCACCATCAAACATTTAGCACTTTTGGAACTTTTCTAATCCCGTCCTGAGGACCACCATTTGTCTTAATCTTGGTGCATGCAACTCATATTCACCAAGTCCTAACCTCTATTCTTCCCTTAGTCAATCTTGATCTCATCAAGCAATCATATGAATGAAAAACCTATAAGTATTTACCTGGCACTCTTCCATCTGAGGTCCCCGGCTCCTGATTTGCTATCATCTTTCCCATACAACCTCAAATTTCAAGTCCTTTGGCTATCATTCACTCTATTCAACTATTCCACACTACTCTTCCTCAAACTAGCCTAATGGCTAGTTGTCCAGTACTGTACCTAGGGTCTTGATTCACTCCACCATTGCATAAAATACTTAGTCAACCTGTTACGAGGTGATTAGACCTATGAACTGTCATACTTGCATCATTGATCCTAAGTTCTCTTATTTAGCCTTTTGAGATAGGAGCCCTCTTAAGACACAAATGATGTCCATGTGATCTAAACTTTTCATTGATGTTTCTCAGAAAAACTAGGATTTGAGCATCCCTAGTTTGAGCTCTCAAACATCTGTTTTGCCCCTTTCATGAAGTGTTGGTTTGACGGATCTATACTTCCTGACCCTGCTCTTAGGCAAATTAGGTCTCTTTTAGCCTATAGTTGTGACAGCAGATACTTATCAACTTGATCCCACCTGAAACTTGTTGGGATACCTCTGTAATGATCTTAAGAAGGTGATCACTGAATTTGATAGCTTGAATCCATGTCTAACCCCTTCCATGCATCTCATTTTGACTTTTCTGGGTGCAGTCACAGTTTGCAGGTACAAATCCTCTAATTTCATCCTCACACGTGTGAATCCAAGACTAGTATTTTACACACTTCTACAGACTCCCTGGACAGAGATTCTACCAAATGCCTATTTTGCTGGATAGAATTGGAGATAAACACTGCAGTTTGGGCCCGTGAGGTAAAAAGTGAGGCTACAGGAGAAATCTTTTTGCCGCAGTTCCTCCCGTCCTTCACCTATTCCAGAATTCAAGCTGACAGACCTTGGAAGATCCTTGCTCATTCACATTGTGACCTCGCTTCCTTTAGCAGAGTATGTTACATTTGTTAGCTAGAATATATAAAAACATACAAATAAATTCACATTAAGATATCATACCAACACTCCATTTTTATTTCATACTTGTCCAACAATATTGACAAAAACTCCTCCTTTATTCATTCGAGTCTCTTATGGATGGACGGAGTTTTCTGGCATGAATAGACTCCATATCTACTCCGACACGGGACTCAACAACATTCTATATTTGAAAGCTCATCCAGGCAACAATTACTAATATACTGTATATATCCCTAATCTCACTCCATGATTCTTTCAAAAACGATTGCAAGAAGTTGCATGGTCCAAAAAGGTGCTAAAATGGATTTTATGAAAATAAGAAATTTTCACACTGTTTGTCATCAATGCTAGAGCTCATGAAAATATTCACTTTTAGAGAAAACGACACCTTCCCAACAGAATGAAAGTTATGGCACATGCAAGTTTTTGCTGCTACATCTTCCACTCCTATTCCCAGGTCAAGTTGTGATTCATTGGAGTTCCGAACAATAAGAGCTTTATCCAACCCCGGTCTTTATGTGCTGAATATGGTCGGAAAATTGGTCATGGTACTTCTTACGCTGATAGCTTCTAGCAATGTTACTATTCGGCAATTTGATTAGGTTGTGCTTGGAAAATAACCATTTATGCTGACCATTTTCCTTGGTTGGCATTGAACTTCTTGTGGCTTATCCATCTGTGTTTCCTGGCACCTGTGATTCCATAAGATCCCTCCGATTCTTTTCCTTCTTGTTCTTGTAGGCTAGCAAATCTATTAGCATTACTAGTTCCAACCTGTTCTTTGCCATTCTTTTTTGTAGTCTGCTTCTTCTTTGGCATGATGAAGTCATCTTTAGTTTGTTCTTCTCCTTGCTATTCTAAAACTTTATGCATGCAATCCTTTACCAGGTGACCATATTCATGACATAATCTGCATCTAAAGGGTATATTTTCATAATCCAAGACCTGGTCCCATTTTTCCTCCTCCATGACTAAGGAGATTTTGGTAGGCAGATGAGACCATCAAAACACAAATCCTTGCATATATCATCTGTTCTAGCTGTAAAGAGGCATCAACCGTCATCATAAAAGTTCCCAGTGTGTTACCAATTGCCATGAATACATTCTGATTCCAATATTCTGTTGGAAGCCCATAAAGTCTTACCCAAATAGGGGCCACAAAGGGGAGTTCTTCATCAGGTTTAAACATGGGGTGCCAAGGTTTCATGAATAAACCTGCTCTTCCCAAGAACCATGGCCCTCCTTGAAAGATGAGTTCATGATCAGCTGTTGAGGCAAAGAAAATCAAGAAATATCCATTGGGATACACAGAAACTAAATACTCACCTTTTGTGTTCCAAACTTTTTTGGCCCACTCCTTGAAAACCCCTAGAGAAGGTCAAAAACCAAGAAAATGAACTATCAGGCCTCGATTTTCCAGCTCATTGATACTACCCTGAACATCAGATTTTTGTAGCTGAAGAACCGGAGTTCCATCCGCAACTCGCATGCAACCCTTCTCATTCTTTCTTGGGTCCAGCTTGGGCATTCTCAAGGGTAATCTCTGAAGATTTCTTCCATTTTCAATATTGCCCGAGGAACCACGGAGGGCTTCTTTGAAGGATGCTTCGACACCATCCACTCCGAAGAAAAAAAAATTATTTTCAGGATTCTTCTTCAACAAAGACATTTCCATACAATACTGCCCCAAAGGGCAATCTCGAATAGTGACAGTTAGAGAAGGCTTTGAATGGGATAGAGACGTCTACAGAAAAACACAGGTGACAATAAAAAACCCAAAGAAGACCTCTCACACCCAATACGCAAGCCCACAAGTATGCAAAAAATCAAGCGTCCAAGTCGAAGTTCTTTAAATAGGCGCCGAAAAGTGACAAGAGACGAGCACCAAAATATATAGAGAAAACAGAGGGCCCAGAACAATGACAAAGGACAAGCATAAAAAAAACACAGAGAAGACAAACGGAGTTAGATGTCAGAGCAAAGACGCAAACACCAAAACAAGAAATAAAGGCAGGCTCACCAGAACGAACCACGAAAATAAAAACAAGAACCTGACGTGAAAACTGTGTATGGTAATAATGATCTAGCAAAGATAAACATACACAACAACATATTCATCGATTTTCGTCTAGGGTTTTCTGTAGCTACCACCGAAAATTTTGTTTTTTTTTTTTACCAAATTCGTCTTTTAAGCTCATCAACATTGCTAATTCTTACTTGCACTCCTACCACTAGCTATTTCTAGGATTTTCAACCGGGACATCAAATCTGGACCCTACAACCTTATTCTGAGTTTTTCGACCTGAATTTGGAGTTGTTCGATTCCTGCTTGCTTTGAGAACATTTTTGGATGTGAGGTGACATGTCTTTGGACCTTACATTTGTCCTATGAGCTGCAATCACTGAATTTTCATGTACTGGCTAGTGTTCACAACATATTTCTTATGTTCCTCCAAGCCGAAGTTTGATAACATTATCACTGATACTGATTTTGAAATTAGAAGTTCTACCCTTAATGGGTCTACAAACAACACCAGGATCCCACATTGTTATACTCCAACAATTTTGTTTTTGAGCAAAAGGATCTGTTTGCTCTTTACTACAAGTTGTCCGCTTCACCTTATCGCCCTTTTTAGCATGTTGTTCAAGATGACAAAATTATTGCAGTGACATTGGAGGGATCAACAGATTTGAAATATGATCAACATTATCATACCTATGGCTGCCAACCAAGGGGTCACCCTCCTTTGCTGAATTGGGAGTAGTGGAGATACCTCCAACCCTTCTATCCATTTGACCCCCAATATTTTCTTCAAACATGTCCCTCCACAATGCTGTTCTGAAAATCAATCAATGGCTCCTCCTTTGTACTGGTCTACACAGTAGCTAGTTTTTTTTTCAATACTCGAATCCACTTTTGTTGCTGATGGCGGATCATTCAATTTTGCCTCACATATGTGATGTATGCGCTCCTTTTCTGCTGAACTCTTTGTCCAATCAGTGAAGGGTGCTTTCTTCTTCTCAATTTCCTCCTTGACCTCTTGAGGTGGTGGTGTATCCATTTCTTTTGCTGGTCATTTTTCTTCCTAGGATAATTTCTCCTTAGCAACTTCTGATGTTTTTGATTCTTTTCCTTCCTCGTGCAGCCTTCTTTTTAACTAATCTAATTGTATCGCCACTGTTGGAATGGGATCTAACTTTTCTTCCCTTTGTAAGAACTTACATTGGTCGATTAGTTGTCCTCATGATTCACAGGTTGGGAAGATCACAAACTTTGATACCATTGTAATGTTCCTTTTGGATAGTAATAACAAAGATATGGATTTCTAGCCAGCCTTTTTATACTGAAACTTGAATGATCTAAAATCCGAGAGATAAACTATGAAATCTAAACTCAATATCAAACTCTTAGGGCCAAAATCCTGAAAATACTGCAATGTCCAAAAACCCTTCTGAAATATAAAGAAAATTCAGATTCTGATTTATCTAAGAGATCCTTCAAAATAAGTATTTTCTTGGAACCCTAAGATTTGAAAATAAGAATCTTGAATTTTCTTTGAGTGACTGAAAATCGCT
Organism: Taxus chinensis; assembly: GCA_019776745.2. Classification (NCBI taxonomy): domain Eukaryota; kingdom Viridiplantae; phylum Streptophyta; class Pinopsida; order Cupressales; family Taxaceae; genus Taxus; species Taxus chinensis. The sequence goes on along the minus strand of JAHRHJ020003332.1, from coordinate 319,188 downwards.
AATTTTATTGGCTGGAAATGTAGGGAAAAATTACAAAAGGCAATTGCAAATTATAATTTATTTTTGTGATTACAAATTGACCGCAAAAGCTATAACCCAAGCCCTCAAAAGATGACGTCAGCCCTAGGATAGGCCTGAAATGACTTCCCAAAGTGTGGTGCCTCAGCTGGAATGATGGGGATGATTCCCTAACTGATACTTCAATGTATCTGACTGCCCTCAATTAAAATTCTGCCTTTTTCTGAATTTTCTGATTGATGCCCTAGCTGGAATTTCTTCAAATTCTGATCTGAAATGTGCCCTAGTTATGTAAATCTGATTTGAATCTCAAGTGTGACCTCTATATGAGACCACCAAGGAGAATTTGAGGGTTGTCACCCCAAAGATCTGAATGCTAATGAGGGTTTTGATCCTTGAGAACTTGCCAATGAGGGATTTCATCCTCAACAGTTGATTATGGGAGCAAACTGCTCACACAAAGGAAAAAGGAAAGGAAATGAGCTCCTCTCATATACTTTTTCCTACTTAGTTTCCCAAAGTGGGGTGATCCATGTGGTAAGTGCACTTTATTTAATTAAAGTGACTTTTTATTTCTATTCAAGCGATTCCCTCTTTCTCCACCCCTTTTAGCCCTCTGGAAAAACTGGATAGATAAGGGTCTTTTTTCTACTTCAAGTATTTTATTTTAATAATAATATTATTAAGTTGCCCAAAATGGAGAAATGACTGGGCCCAACTTACAATATTATTAATTTTTTTTAATTTAAAAAAGGGGACATTACAGTGCCCAATCTATAGCTTCATAAGTATCTAAAAAAGTGTAGAGGATGAAAGGACCCTGTGCAAAGCTTGTATGTTCTGTCCAAACAATCTTGTTATCAATTTTCTTGATTCTTAGTGACAAGGCTTTGGCCAAAATTGTATATACCACACTTAAGAGAGTAATAGGTCTGTAGCTACCTATAGTGTCCCGTAGTTGTGGAGTTCTGGAATAAGTATGATGAATCTCTGGTTATGGAATTCTAAGAGGGATCTGGTAGAAAAAACTTCACTTGCCAAATGATTGAAATCATCACCGTCTGCCAAAGCTTCTTGCAGAATTCACATGCAAGTCCGTCAATCCCTAGAGCTTTACCATTTGACATTGAGCATAGAGCAGCATAAAATTCTATGTAAAATATGTCTCAATTTTACGGCAATCACTAGCAATTACCTTAGCAGGAATAACTCTAAGACAGATATTCCGTGCCTAAGTAATCTCTGACAAAGTGGAGCACGATGCATAGATTTTCTGGAAATGTTGTTGAAAGAGCATTCTAATCTCTGCTAATTCTTTTTCAAGGGAGCCATCTGGTCTACGTATACCAATAATTTTCTCAATGTTAATTTTTTCTTATGTGATGAAAGAAAACTTTAGAGCCTTCATCTCCTTTTTGAATCCATTGCAGCCTTGCATGAGTGCGAGCTCCCCGAGCTGTATATTCCTCGTTCTGGAGAATGATATGTCCCAATCATGTTGCCTCCTCTTGTAATAATACATTATGCAAATCTTCTTCTAGAGAGATATGGGCTGAAACCAACTTAGATTTAGCTTCCTGTATAGAGTGCCTATGCTTTGTAGCTATTGTATGTCCCAGACCATGTATGGATTTAACAGTTCGTCGTACACTAGATTCCCACCACAATATCCATCATGTCTCACCTCGAGGGCGAGGTATCAGATTCCAGATACGGTTAACCAAATCCCAAGAATCTGCAGATTGAAGATGAGAGGCATTCAATTTAAACAAGAAGGAATGGTGTTCCTCCTTAGAGCTGCCAATGGACATGGATGTCCGAATTGGAATATGATCTGATCCAATTTATCTAGTGAGAACATCTAGTAGCCGTAAGCTACCAAAAAAGAGAATATCTCAGGGTCCGTAGAACCTATCCAACCTAGCTTGTATCTTGTCACTTCCTTGGCAGAAAGTATTCCAAGTGTACCAACCAGCATTTGCTAATATTTTTTTTATCCCAATTAGGATCAAAACGCTGTAGAGAAGTCTTGCATCTTGCCCATGCTTGTTTTTCCATCTTGGAGATGACCAATCTGACACTGAGAACCCAATCTCCCTCCCATTCTACCATATTAAAAGCTCCTCAATAATCCATTCAATTGCTGGTAGAGAAGAATGGAGCCAGTTCCAAAGCTGAATACAGTCATAACTCAAATTAGAATCATACACTTCACAGAAAACCAAAGACTTTATTTTGAATTAGAAGTGTTATCTGTACACATTAACTCTCTAGATCCGAGCCATGGTTTACAACAAAAGGCTGCAAGGATGGGGCTTTTGCCATAACCACCCCCCCACTGCCCTGGTTGTGATTGGATGCCCAAAATTGTCCATTCCAACAATCATTCATCCTGTTCCTTGATTCAAAATCAATGGATTTCACCTCTTGCAAGAATAGTACATTAGACTTGGCTTTCTACAACACACTACGAACAAACTGTTTGCAACTAAGAATGGTAACCCCTTGAACATTCCAATATAAAAGAGAAATCTTTTTTCCATAGGAAGAAGATTATCCAAAGAGCTGAACTTATTACTCACCACTAGAGGTGAAACAATATTCTCTAGCAAATAAGACACTACATCCTTGAAATATTTGATATAGGGATATGGGTGGTTTGGGGTATGTTGATTGCAATTTTTTTCTGGTCATGGAATTTATTTTCATTTATGAGTTTTGTGTCATACCCATCATTTTCCGGCCCAAAACAAAGCTCAAACTTAGGCAATTCCCCCCACCCCCCTTTCTTAAACACAACACACACACGAGCAACATAAAGTTTGCTTTCACAATATCACCAAGTACGACTCATCACATATACATTACAATGCTGATTTCAATTGTTTTTTATCCATCTTGAGAATTTAATTTGTTTAATTCTTTGTTTAGGGCGTAGGACACACCAGATTCATTCTCACTTAACCACATTTATACACGACAATCATTGATTCGGTTTTCTTTCACAACATTACACTGTTAATATTCACATTACCACTAGTAACACGAGAAACTACTTAGTTTACATACCTAGGGGACATTTTTATTACTTGTTTATTCTTTTGATTTGTTGAGAGTTCAAAGTGCACCAATATATAGATTGCACTCATTATTGGGTTAGGATTCTATCATCTAGGTCAATGTGCTTCCCTCTAAGAGGCATCACACTCTAATTTCATTCAGCCATCACAAGGTTAACAAATGGGTTTAGGGGAAGAAAAACATCTCAATCTCTCGCGTACAAACTTACCAAGGTCTTATTGAGCACAATTAGGTCATTACACAGTTACAAGATTTCACACACATACACATCGTCCTTAAGGAGGTCTTAGGACTTGGTTCATCCCATCTCCACTAGAGGTAACAAACTAAAATCATGAGCTCATTACCCAATTTGATCACATTAATCTTAAGAATACATTGGCCCAACTAGATATTAATCACAACGGGTCCTAAAGTATTTGTTATACATTAGACTACTTTTTTACGCAAGGTTCATAAGGAGATATTCCTACTCCGGGTTCAAGGTACAAATTACAAAACATGTTGAGTTGTGGCTTATTTACAAGTAGTTTATGAAAATGGTGACACCTAAGGTAGAGGCTTGGCAAGACTAGATACTAGTGGAGGGCCGCTTAGATATGGCTACTTCTACGTGGTCACACAAAAGAAGTGTTAGCATCCCTTGTTAATCAAGATTAAGCTATGATATTAAGCTCATTAAGAGATAGGTTTTACCTTTAGTAACATTGTACACAAACATTGAATTATCCTTTAAACAAGTCATGAGTAGTTTATTTCATACAATGTTCAAAACTTAGATTGTAGCCATTATTGGCCAAAGATAACATTTCAAGATGAGTTTGAATGAGCTAATTTAATGACATTTTGGCACTGTGTTTTAGTACCTATAATGTAATTGAATATGCTAATTACAATTACAAATTACTCTAAAATAACTGATTCACTTGTATGCGACACACTCACGCAAGTACGTAATATCAAATCATTTCATTTTCTTATCAACGATCCTAAGGTATCACTACTCAATTTATGACGTTAACAATACAATTTCTCTTTCAAAATGAAAGGTGAAAGTTATAATTGAATGCGAATACAATACTTAAATGACCTCAATTATTTCCATTTTTGTCACAACACCTGCACCCTGGCAACAACCTAGGTCAACATGAAGTTGGCATGGATTCACCCTTTCGTATCTAGCTATGAAAAACATACATTAAAAAACTCTCTTCCCAAAATGTTCGCAATTAGTTTGCACTTTCAAGTAAGGAAGGAAGAGAGAGTTTATTATCTTCACACAATTTCATGTTTCCTTTATATTTTTGAGTTCTAGAGAGTAGAGAGAATTTTATGATTTTGACACAATTTCCACACCTCATTTAAATTTCTGAGTTCTAGAGAGAGAGAGGGAAGGTAAGTAAGAGAGCATCCTTTTTTGCACATTATTCTACAAGTCTGATAGCGCACCCAACAGTGGGACTTAGTCTATGTCACTCCTCCTTGCAAAAAATATCGAGCAACACAGACCATCTGCGGTTTATAGCTAGCGATACTGTCCCCGCCCTAAAAAGGGTCAGAGTGTCCAGGGAATGCTCCCGATGAAAACCGTTTGTCCTTTCACCCAGCCATAAGGAGGCCTCACGACAAACTCCCCTATTTCGGAGAATGGGGGCCAATTGGAAGAGAAACTCTTCTAGCAACGCGCCTGACAAGAAGGCTTTGCCCTACACAACTATGCATCAACTCAATATTGTACAAGGTTAAGGTGAAACAAATTATATTGTACAATTCTCAATGTCAGATTAAAGGGGTTATTAGAATACAAGACTTATTTATTAGTGTTAGTTTAGTATTAGATAAGTATTAACTAATAAACGATTGAAACTACTTTAACCACTTTGCAACCATCTCTCACATAATAAAAGGATGGACACACAATGAATACTATGTGCATTCCGGTTTCTCTTCATCCGTTCTTCGTACATTCTAATATTTCTTTATTCTCGCTCTCTCTCTCTCTCCACATATTCTAACTTTGGTATCGGAGTGCGGAAAGCAAGGAGAAAGAGGAGAAAAGACATTACATCATTTGCAAAACATTTCTGTAGGTGTGGGACAAAAAAAAGACGTCTGTAAATCACAAATTTATTCATTTGAAACACTTGTTTAGGGCATGTAGACTTCAAGTTCGCGTGAGGCAGAAAACTGTAAAACACAAAGAACCCGTGAATCTGATTCTATCATCGAAGTTAAAACGTCAAGAACAAATGCAAATGTGATTGTAAAGTCTTGAATCAAGGGCACAAATGCGTGTTTGAAAGGCCATTGAAGTCACAGACTAGGGTATGTGAACATTTTTAATAGAAGCCAACAAACTCGGTCACAAATCTAGTCGCCAAGGCAAATACACTCCATTTCCACCATTAATACCTTAGTCGCGAATTTTAGAGGCGAGTTTCAAAAGGCATAGAAAGAAAATACACTCGCAAGGGTCATTTAGGGCAAAATAATGAAGGAAATACAATCATGAAAGGCACAAAAGGAAAATACAGTTCCGAGTGTCACTTAGGGCAGAATAAAGAAGAAAATACAGTCACAAAAGGCACATAAAACGAATCACGAATCAAGCGAATAAACAACTGATTTAAAATAATACAAAATCTAGGGCAAAAATAGAGAGTTTTAGATTGTGATAAGTTGAAACAAGCCAAATATATAGTCATCTAGGGAAAAATATGGTAGCGAAACGTGAAACCTTGAGGGCATGTTTTTTTAGATGCAATTCTCAAAATACATGGACAGTTTGAGAATAGAGGATTATTATTATTTTTTGTTGCTACTTGAAGTCAAAATTTCAGAATATAGACTGTAATAAAATAATACATGACACGAAAGGAAGACCGATTATAGCCATTGTTGAAAATCCACTAGATGTTGAAAACGATGAGCTCGCTAATAGAGAATACCTATTTTAAAGGATTCCCAACACTTGGAAGACACAAAGGAATCCAGTGTAGGTGAAACTCGGCATGGATGGTTGTCTAGATAGTTTGGGAGTTTGTGAATCTCAGGAATTTACCCTTTCAAGGGTTATGAGACGACTTGATGGAGCACTATAGGTGTAGCTCAGTATGGATGGTTGTCCTGTTGAATATATAATGAACCATTCGGTTCTGGGCAGTTACAACTGATAAATGTTTTGTCACTATGTTACCATCATCCCTACAATATAAATAAACCTTTGCCTGTGTCATTTGAGCAGTGCAGTTTTGTGCATCTCTATCTTCTTGCTGTATTTCTTTATGCTTCTAATTCCAACAATGGTATCAGAGCAATTAGTCATCATTGAAGGAAACATTCATGAAAGGAGAGGTCGACAATATGGTTGACGCAGGCAGAAGATATGCTTAGTTTTGAGTGCCTGAAAACGTCCAGCGAAAAGGAGAAAAATGTGGTTGTTTAGGAGGGCAATAAAACTCAGCTGTTTGAAGAAAATACGCTGAGAAAAGTCGTGGCAAATCGTGGAAGAAATCGTGTGAAAGAAGAGACATCCGTTGTGAATAAGAAAGTGCCCAGTTTGTTGCTAAATGTGCCCAGTTCAAAAATGTGCCCAGTTTGTTGATTATTTGACCAACTAGAAGCTATACCTAGTTGCAAATAATCTTGGAGGGAATTCGCAAATACTAAGTCGCGTGCGCAATAGAAAGGAAAAGGTGAACTCGGGTGGAGAAGAAATTAGGGCAGAGGTAATGTGAGGAGCAAAGATTTTATAAACTATTTTTTTATAATTTTCCTCCCCTACAACTATTCACTGTTTAATTAATCCCTTGCCACGTGTTTGCATAAAGGGCCAAAATTTTATTTTATTATCTTCGTTACTTTGGAATAATAAAATGGAAAATATTTCACACTTGACTTTGTCAGAGACACAAAAATTAACAGGCACTAATTTTAATGTTTTGAGCCATAAGATTTTAACGTTTGCGGAGTTTCCTAATTGTGATAAAATAATCACGAGTAATGGAAGTTGACCAACGACGAACTTCATGGATCATGACGAACGTCATAAGGAAGCGTTATTGCTTCTTAAGTTATCGGTGCTAGACGATATGATATCGGAAGTGCGGAATGCTACTGTAACAAGCATGTTGTGGGCCAGTCTGAGGGATAAATATCGGACGCCAGAGAAGAGTTGGGTTTTATACTTGAAGAATGTGCTCTTTTCCCTAAAGCTCCAAGAAGGTGGATCACTGTCTGAACACCTACTTCGAACGAAAGACCTCCGAGACCAGTTATCTTCGATCAACAAAAAGGTGGAGGATGATGATATGGTGGCTCTGGTTTTGAACAACTTACCTTCTTTGTATGAGTCATTTGTGGAGGCACTCTATTTAATGGTTGAAAGTCAAACTCTCACGTTTGACAAGGTGAGTTCCTACCTATTGCAAAAGGAGCCAAGACAACTTCATGCAGAATCTAATTGTGACCATTCAGAGAGTGCTCTTGTCACTCAGTCAAAGGGAAAGTGGAGACATAAGTCTTGTGCATCTTCCACTCTGTATCAGGTCACATGTTATTACTGCCACAAGGTTGGGCACCTTAAGAAGGATTGCCAGAAGTGGAAGTATGATCTTTCGCAGAAGAACAAAAATCCATATGATGAGGGACATGTGGCAGCAGCAGCAGTTGCAGAAAAACAGGATTTAGAGGACGCGCATGCTTTTTAATGTCTTCGACATCATGCTCGCATGATAGTGGTACTAGTTGCTGGATCATTGATTCTGGTGCATCCGCACACTTTTCATGTCGCAGTGAAAGATCTCCACCTAGATCTGATCGGAAACTTGATGGACAAGAATGAAACCTCAACTGCAATAATTCAAAATCTAAAGACAACTGCTGCAAATCTGATTTATTACTGGTAAATACGACTAGGGTTTGGGTGGGAACCCAACACAATTAACACCCAAAAGATTATATTTTGATCACAAATTGATTACAGTATTTTAAAATGCCTAAACATATCAAAAATAAGATTTTTAGAGGTTACTAATGACTGAAAAACAGATCTGAAATCTGCATATGAAACTGACTGAAAATACCTCTAAAAATTCTGAAAATGCTTTGTTTTGATTCCCAAAAATCAGTGGATGATATGAAAATAATATTCAGATTTGAAATACCTTGTATACAAATGTAAAACAGCCAAGGAATGAGTCGCTCCACAAGAGGAAATTATGATGACACTTGTGCAATTCTATTCTCCAACACACACTGCTGGAAATGATTGAAAATTTGTTTAAACCAATGAGATACCCTGAGTGGAAATCCTTCACAATACTCTTGGGGTTTTCATCCACAAGAGATTAAATTCCTAAGGGTTTTGTCCTTGGAATTTATTTTCACAAGCTCAAAGCTCAAATTCAAGAGAAAATATCAGATCAAAAATCTGGAATGCCTCGACATAGGTTGACCTCTTCTTTATATAGGAAATGGAACCCAACGTGACCTTTGGACTTCCAATGAAAGTGACCTTTGAACTTCCAAATAAAAGTGACCTTTAGACTTCCAATGAAAGTGACCTTTGGACTCCCAATGAAAGCGATGTTTGGACTTCCAAATCACATTTTCCCTTAGGAAGTGCAATTTAATTAAGTGCTTTTATTTTATTGCACTTTTCTAAGTTATAATTTAAAGTTAAGTATATTAATTTATTATATGTGCTCTTTATAATGTTATATTTTAATTTTAGCACAATATAATAAAGTTAATAAACTTAAGTCACCCTTGAGCTCACCCTTTGGCCGTTGGGTAGACAAAATAGACCAAAGGTCTTCAATAAAATTTACTCAGAAAGGAGGGACATTATAGTGCTCCCTTCCTGGAGTTGCTTGCCCCTAAGCAATTATAAGGCTGGATGCTAAAGTATAGACTCACCTTCCCATGTGGCATCCTCTAATGGAAAATCTCTCCAATGAACCAGCTACTCTTGAATCACCCTACTCCACAACCTCTTCTCTCTCATATCTAGGATCTCCTCAGGAACTAGATCCAATCTCGCCTCATCATCCAATGGTGGCAACTCTGCAGAAAAAACCACGTTCTACCCCAATGCTTTCTTCAAGAAAGATACATGAAAAACATTGTGTATGTTACTTTCAGAAGGTAACTCCAGCTCATAACCTATCTCTGCAACTCTCCTCACCACCCTGTATGAACCATAAAATTGAGGCTTAAAATTTTCTGCTCCACTCTTTTTACGAGTGCTCTGTCTATATGGCTGAAGTCGCAAAAATACAATGTCTCCTACCTCAAATGATCGCTTGATCCTATGCCGGTCTCTACACATCTTCTACTTATTCTGGCCATGTTGTATATTATCCTTAAGTGCTCTAAGGATATCCTGGCTTTCTTGTAAACACTCTCGAGCCTTAGGAGCTCTACTGTCCCCAAAAGCCAAATCAACAAAGAATGTCGCATCATATCCATACAATGCTCGGAAGGGGGTCATACCAATAGACATGTGGTAAGTATTATTATAGCAATACTCACACAAATACAACCATCTCACCCATGCCTTCTGCTGCCCCGAAACATAGTTGTGAAGATAACCCTCTATCCACTTGTTCACAATCTCTGTCTGTCCATCTGTCTGAGGGTGATAACTCGTACTCGGAGTCAACTCTGTACCTGCTAATCTAAAAATATCCTGCCAGAATGTGCTCAAAAATCTTCTATCCTGATCATTGACAATGTACTTCAAAAGCCCATGCAATCTGAATACTTCTCATGAAAGAACAAATCAACTACATGTGGTGCCTTGAAGCTGGTAGGAATAACAAAGAAGTGCCCTTACTTGGTCAACCTATCAACTACTGCATAAATGCGATTGTTACTCCTACACTACCGTAAGACATATAATGAAATCCATCGAAATGCTCTCCCATTTCTGCTCTAGAATGAGACAAGGGGCTGGCAACAAGCCTGCTAGGGAAATGTAATGTTTTGAATTGTTCTATTAACAAGTCACATACTCACGAACATGGCGTAAAACATCCTTCTTGAGACCCTTCCAAGATAATCCCTTTCTCTGACCTGCACGTATGTTTTAAAGTAGCCTGGATGTCCTGCAAGTGGTGCATCATGGAGGGCATGTAGAATCTTTCCCGTGAGCTTAGATTTAGGAACTAAATAAATTATACCCTTATAATAAATCAAATGAACTATTACCTGGTACCGCTCACCTTGAATCTTACCATCCATAATCTCGCATGCCAACAAATTTTTGGAATACTCGACTAATAGTTGAGATTTCCAATTTGCTGAAATCTCGCTCAAAGAACATAGGACAGCAAGTTGTGGCTTCCTGGAAAGTGCATCAACCACTACATTCTTCTTCCCTTTGACATACTTAATGTCAAAATCATATGCCTGGATCCTGCAGACCCACTTCTGTTGCCTCTCGTTGAGCTCCTTCTGTTCCAAAAAGTACTTCAATCTGTTGTGGTCGATCCTTACCACAAACTTCCCACCTACCAAATATTGTCTAAACTTTGCCAAGGCATGCATAATGGCGAGCATCTCCTTATTGTAGGTGGAGTATAACCTCTCATTCTCTCTCAACTTCCTACTCTCGTAGGCAATAGGATAATGATCTTGTATAAGAACTACACCAATACCCGAGCCCGAAGTATCACACTCCAAGATGAAGGGCCAAGAGAAATCCGGAAGAGCCAACATTGGACAAGTGCTCATAACCATCTTGAGCCTGTCAAATGCTACATGTGCCTCATATGTCCATCTAAATGCTCCCTTCCGTGTATGATCTGTCAATGGAGCTGCAAGATCAGAGTAGCCCCGAACAAACCTCCTGTAGTAACCGCATAATCCTAGGAATCCACGCAAGTCTGAAATGTACCTAGGTGATGGCCAATTCTGCATAGCATGTATCTTCTCCTGATGAACTTTGACCTCGTTGGCCTTAATGACATGCCCAAGATACAAAGTCTCTGTAAGTCCAAATTTGCATTTTGACATCTTAGCAAATAGAGACTGTGTCTCCATGATGCTAAGTACCTCATCAAGATGCTTCAAATGCTCCTCCCATGGCGTGCTGTAAATCAAAATATCATCGAAGAATACCAGCACGAACTTCCTCAACTGCCTGTTGAAGAGATGGTTCATGCATGACTGGAATGTAACATGTGCATTAGTGAGGCCGAATGGCATCAGTAAAAACTCATAGTGTTCGTAGTGACATCTGAATGTTGTCTTGTGAATGTCCTCCTCTCGAACATGAATCTGATGGTCCCGATCGAAGATCAATCTTTGAGAAATAGATAGCTACATGCAACTCATCCAATAGCTCATCTATGCGAGGAAGGGGATACCTGTTCTTGATGGTCTTCTTGTTGAGAGCACGGTAATCAATGCACATCCTCATGGTCTTGTCCTTCTTCACCAATACAATTGGAGAAGCAAAAGGACTAGAACTAGGGAGGATATGACCCATATCCAAGAGCTCTCAGATGGCCTTCTCAATCTCATCCTTAAATTTCTTAGGATGACGATATGGCGTAGTAATCATGGGTTTGGCTTCCTCCTCTAGCTCTATGACATGCTCAAATCCCCTATCCGGTGGTCTACCTGGAGGAATGCCATGAATAATTGTGGCGTGCTTATCCAGTACTGCTTGGATATCTACATGAAAAGGATGTCCACTATTTGAAGAAGATTTGGATGAAATGAAGCATTGGGCTGCCTATACAACCTCTCCGTGTCTAACAATGGACTCCATCCTATGTGCTGAAACAACTCTAGGCCCACCATCAGAAAGAGCCCAAAGCACGATCTTATTCCTCTCCGCGATAAACTCTAACTCCATCCTCCAGAAGTCCTGCACATACCTACCAAGGGACCGTAGCCACTAAATACCCAACATCACATCAATCTCACCAAGGCCAACTACATAGAAATCATCGGTGAATGTGTAGTCCCCCAATTGGATGCTAAGCTGAGAGATCCTCCTAGTACAACTCATAGCCAATCCGTCTGCAAATCGTGCATTAAATCCCTCAAAATCCTCAACCTTTAATCCCCGCTTAGCCACAAAGCCCTCATATATGAAGTTGTGCGTAGCTCCACTGTTAATCAAACAAATAACCCGCTGCCCCTTAAGTAACCCTTTCAGCTGAAAGGAATGATACATGGGGAGTCCTGAAAGTGTGGCAATAATGACATTGGATGAATCTAATGCCTCACCTTCTCCAAGCTCTATCTGGGACTACTCCTCATGTACATCATGATTGCTATCGCTGTCCTCTGACTTTGGATCTGGTGAGTGCTCATCATCCGAAATTACCTCAATGAGGTGCACCTTGCCTTTACCAAGGCAACGATGTCTAACCTCCCAACGATCCTTGTAATGGAAGCAAAGCTTCTTCCTCAACTTGTTACGAGTCTCCTGATTTGTCCTAGGAGGAGGTGCACTCGTCTACTGAGTAGTGAAACGCTCGAATGGCTTGGAGCTCGTGGGAAAGTTCTTATTGGGATGATAAGAAGTGGGGGATGTCTCCAAATATAATGTCGTCTGAATGGCATCATGCAACATCCTAGGCTTAAGAGCCTTGATCAATCCCCTCATCCTTTTATGAAGCCCCTCTATGAATAACATCACTACTCTCTTCTCGGGCATCTTCGGCACCATCATTGCTATACGCTGAAATTCGTTGATGTATGCCTCAACTTGTCCACTCTATCAGAGTTGTGCCAAATCTTTGTAGCAAAGCTCCACGTCCTTGCGATCAAATCTCACAATTAGTCTCTCATTGAACTCCCTGTAAGATTGTAGAAGATCATGGTTCTGTGTGACTAGCACATGCTGCCACCAATCATATGCTACTCCTTCAATGTGTAGAGTGGCGAACTGAATAGCCTCCTGCTCCTGCATAGGCTTAAGGGTGAGGTATGTGTCGAGCTTATGAATCCATGCTCTGGCACTGATCTTCCCACTACCATCAAAAGTGGAAAGGGTCACCTTGTTGGTGGCTTGCTTCAGCTCCCTGTTTTGATGTGATCTAGGCCTCCTATCCTGTCAAGCCCTCAAACTGTCTCTCCTTTGTGCACAATATTGTGGAAGGGGAAAGGCATCCCTCATATGTTGTGGTAAATCCCTTCACTCATCACTAGCTGCCATAACATTGTCTTGGAAATCCGTACCCTCAAGTGGATCCTCACCTTCCGGTGGATCATCTCTAGGCAAGAAGTTGAGCTGCATAGGTTGATTTGCAGTCCGAGGAGACCTCCTCTCCTTCGTATGTGTGTGCCTCCTCTCACGGCGAGGGGAAGTCCTCACGCTACCAATCTCTGAAGGTGATCTACTATGCCTCCTGTGACTACTGGCAACTGATATGGATCTATCTCTCCTATCTCTTGACCTATCCAATGCCAACCTGTCAAGAGTGGAGCCCATGCGTTCCATGGACTGAATCAACCGCTGCCGGGAAGCTATCTTTTCCCTAAAGAGTTCTTGATCCGGATCTGTATGCTCATCCCGGGGAGGGCTACGTGGAACTTCCTGTCTATCACCCATGGGTTCAGCTCTAACACTAGCTTCAAGTCGAGCTTGCCTGCGTGTGTAATACCTGTGTGGACCAATCTCCCGTGGTTGCATCAACTCAGAACCCTCCAGGTAGGAGGAACATTGCTCTGATACCACTGAAAGATCCCCCCCTAGATCTTATTGGAAACTTGATGGACAAGAATGAAACTCCAGCTGCAATAACACAAAATCAAAATATAACTGCTGCAAATCTAATTTATTACTGATAAATACGACTAGGGTTTGGGTGGGAACCCAACACAATTAGCACCCAAAAGATTATATTTTGATCACAAACTGAGTACAGTATTTTAAAATGCCCAAACATATCAAAAATCAGATTTTTAGAGGTTACTAATGACTGGAGAACAGATCTGAAATCTGCATATTAAACTGACTGAAAATACCTCTAAAAACCCTCTAAAAATTCTGAAAATGCTTTACTTTGATTCCCAAAAATCAGTGGATGATATGACAATAATATTCAGATCTGAAATACCTTGAATACAATGTAAAACAAGCAAGGAATGAGTCGCTCCACAAGAGGAAATTATGATGACATTGCTGCAATTCTATCCTCCAAAACACACTGCTGGAAATGACTGAAAATTTGGTTAAACCAATGAGATACCTTGAGTGGAAATCCTTCACAATACTCTTGGGGTTTTCGTCCACAAGAGGGTAACCGAAGGGTTTTCGTCCTTGGATTTATTTGCAAAAGCTTAGAGCTCAAATGCAAGAGAGAATATCATATAAAAATCTGGGATGCCTCTAGTCAAGTCGACCTCCTCTTTATATAGGAAATGGGACCCAACGTGACATTTGGACTTCCAATGAAAGTGACCTTTGGACTTCCAATGAAAGCGACCTTTAGACTTCCAATGAAAGTGACCTTTGGACTCCCAATGAAAGCGACATTTGGACTTCCAAATCGCATTTTCTCTTAGGAAGTACAATTTAAATAAGTGCTTTTATTTTATTGCACTTTCCTAAGTTCTAATTTAAAGTTAAGTCTATTAATTTATTATGTGCTCTTTATAGTGTTATATTTTAATTTTTGCACAATATAATAAAATTAATAAACTTAAGTCACCCTTGAGCTCACCCTTTGGCCGTTGGGTAGACAAAAATAGGCCAAAGGTCTTCAGTTAAATTATTCGAGAAAGAGGGACATTACACGCAGGGACTGGTATGTTTCATTTACTGCAAATATTAGTACTAGCTGATGGAGAATCACTTACAGTAGAAGGGATAGGAGATATATGCATTGTATTAAATAATGCTCATAAATTGTTGGTAAAGAATGTTAGATATGTACCTTCTTTACAAAAGAATCTTCTATCTATTCGTCAATTAACTTAAAATCGCAATATTCTTGTCAATTTCTGTGGTAAGAAGTGTGTTGTCTTTGATGTGAAACAGAGATAGATAATTGCCCTTGGTATTGGGAAAGGTGGTCAGTATCAACTTGTTGATCCAACTACGATCCACATGAATGCACGTGTGGAGGACAACTTCACCATACAGGATGTGCACGAGGCTGCAATGTCTTGGGAGGAAGCCATTCCTCACAAATCTGTTGACTTGGATACAGTCAACGCACATGCACATATTGTGGAGGGAGTATCCACTATACTAGGTGTACGGGAGGCAGACATACCTTGGGAGGATGGATTACCTCATTCTGAGGACCAGTTTTGTTGTGGACGGAGACTCTACTGTTCGGGATGCAGTGACAGTGCATGGTGAGATGGCCTGCCCAGCCACTCACTCAGAGGTACTTGCTCAAAAGACAATAGAGCATGAACAATTTGCTCATTGTGTTGTGAAGGATCTTTCCCAACAAAGGGGGATAGATGAGCAAATAGATAAGATGGAGGAGTTGGTTCTTACTCCTACCGCTGTTGAGACAGAGATGGGTATTTTTCCTACTATTGCGGAGTTGGTTCTAACTCCTACTGCAAAGATGGTCACATTTCTCTTATTGAGAAAGTTGGATGAACACTACATGGTGTTGCAACGACAAGATCGAGGTGACTTCGATTGTAGGATAATTGAGTCTTTTGTACAAACTCCAGCAGTCTACACAACTATGAAATAGATTTTTCAATCCACCTCTGCGAGGTTCTGATTTCAACACTCTAGAGATGGGGATGACACTCTCAACCATTGGTGATTCATCACTGGTTAATGAATCACGTAACAAAGAACCAGTGGACCACTTGCCATATCCTTTGTTCATGAGGCCAAATTTTTGTTTAGCAGTTCTTCTTCATTCATCAACCGCAACACAATCATGGACTGCTGATTTTGAAGTAGAACCTACGACACAATCTATAGATGTAATGACTAAACATATGGGCTTTATGAAATTTGTAAAATTTCGGGACAAAAGTTTAGTCATTAAGAGGGGGTGTTGAATATATAATGAACCGTTCGGTTCTGGGCAGTTATAACTGATAATTGTTTTGTAACTATGTAACCATCATCCCTACAATAGAAATAAACCTCTGCATGTGTCATTTGAACAGTGCAGTTTTGTGCATCTCTATCTTCTTGATGTATTTCTTTATGCTTATAATTCTAACATGTCCAACAATTTGGGAGGTTTTGTAATTCGAGAGTTTGGGTAGGTGGAATCCGAGAACCCGGGAATTCAGCTCGGGAACTACACCTTTACGAGGGTAAGGGAGACAACTTGATGGAGTTCTACCTAATTAAAGAATTGTCTCAAAGGGGAAAACTTTGAGGAATGCATGGTCTACATTGGTTATGTTATTTTAAGCTTTTGTCAGTATGTTCTATAGTGTAATCCTTAAGAGGTGGTATTAGAATATACGGCTTATTTATTAGTGTTAGTTTAATATTAACTAATAAACGGTTGAAACTACTTCAACCACTTTGTAACCATCACTCACATAATAAAAGGATGGACACACAATGAATAATGTGTGCATTCTGGTTTCTCTTCATCCGTTCTTTGTACATTCTAATATTTCTTTATACTTTCTCTCTCCGCATATTCTAACAGGGGTTTGAGGTGGAAGGACACAATTCCTCAGTTTGCAAGCGTTAATATAAGGTGATTCCTAATTGATTTCATAATATTGAATGGTCGTGTCCAATGACCAGCTCATCAAATGGGCTTAAAAACCCACACCAAATAAATGCGAAACAAAGGTGTAAGTATTGTTTAATCATTGTGTTGTTATCTCTTTACACCAAGAAACACAATTGAGTCGAAAAACTACAAAAAGGAAGGCCACGGGATCCTTAATACGCATTGTTTCCAATGTGAATTTATAACTGTAGAGGGCTTTTTTAAGATGGTTGAAATTTAGTTTTATTGGCACTCGCTCAAACGACTACCAAATTAAGCCTAACTTCCACGTTAGAGTTCCATTTCATTTCATGATAGGTAAGAGTGCATTTTAGGTGTTCGCATAAAAATGAGCCAAAGGGGGGTTTTATTCTAGCTATGGTTTGCACAAGTGCATGCCTGTTTTATAAAATAATTATGGCTGACGTATTGTTCAACTTTCATCCAATTACATATGTCCATCAATCTTAACCATATATATAACATAAATGCGAGAGATAGCATCAATGTACGGTAACAAATCTAGAAGGTAAAGGAAAAATCTATACCTTTGAATGGATGTCCACATTCTGCTCTATATCTCCATTTTGGCATATATTTGCATGTAGGCATTGTAACTAGTTCTGATAAAATTCACTTTTTTGTTATGCTTTGATGAGTGTCCAACGTTTTCGATTTGGGCTCTCATTTGAAGCAGAGCGAAAGGATTCTTGCAAGGGTCGAGGGTCTAAGAGCCCATCAGCCAAGTGCAATTGCTTGCGAGTTTCCAAGGCCTTTCCAAAAGCTCTATTTGAGCTTATCCCATTTTCTTGGGTGTGTGCAGCCATAGAATGGAAAATTCCATCTTTCTTTATGCTGAGAGGGATGTCCAACATTTTCTATAGCTGCCATTTTGGCATGGTTAATAATAGAAGATGCATGTATAACAAGAGCTACTAATCCTACATTCATTTTTTATAACGCAAAACTGGCCTGTGGAGGAGCAGGATGAAATCACAGTTTTTTTGCAAGCAAGAGCTTCTTGCAGGCTGGTATGGTGGCCACAACCAGCATGCCTCCATTCTCTCAAAACCAAAATAAAACAAAAAGGAGGACGCCCTAATGGGCTCTTCAAATGTTTTGTTTGTTTTTTATTTTATTACGTTTATTTTATTTTACAATTTTGACTTCATAAAAGAAAAAGAGAACTCCAATATTTAGTATAAAGTGTGTATATATATGTATGTATCTATCTATTTATCTATCTATCTATATATATGTATATAATAACACTACTGATCTACACCGAACCGCTGAGGTTCATTTTGGGTTTTGATTGGCAAGGCTAAATTTCAGTCCAAGCTTGCCAAGGGATGATGTTTTAATTCGAGTTCACATTTGACAATGATAAAGGTTGAGCAAAAGAAATTATTTATTTATTGTTATTATTATTATCAATTTAAAAAATCTCACATATCAAATTATTAATAACTCCATTTCCTTTTGTTTAGGAGAGGATGACTAATACCAAACGGGTCCACGCTCCCCTGTATGACCACAATATTGCAATCTTTCCTTTGAGCTTCCAAGCAAAGGAAAAACTTATTAACAATGGTCAAGTGGGTCTCATCATAAGGTTGAAATTACACAAACCGCTGACACACATTAGTCCACCATCAATCCTTGCGCTTATGAATTTTTTTTTTTTTTATGTAAATCCCTCTTTTAAAATCTGAATTATATTAACTGAAAACTTCACAAAAACTGAATTCTAAGATGATGTCAAACTGCCAATATAGACAATAATGAACAAAAGACTGAAAATAGCATTTTTTGATGCAATTAATCACTTTCCAAGATACCCACAAGGCCAAAAATGATGATTTGGGGCCTATGAACAACTTACAAGAAAAATCTGAGTTTTTCTACACTTGTATGAATTTAAAATAATAGGTCAAGGGCTGAAACAATGTAGAAATTAGTAGGAGTGATTATTATCAAAAGTGTACCAATAAAAGGCTGTAAAATGATGTTAAAATTGCCTTTATTGATGCCAAAGAGTCTCCAACCACTCGCAGACTGAACAACAATGAAAAACCCTTCTAAAAGGGGTCGCACCAGTCTCCTAGGGGCTTTTGGCTTAAAAGTGCCCAGATCCATCCTAGCTGCAAAATTACTTTAAAATAATCAAGGTTTGGCTGATCCAAACCTCCAAAACTCACAAATTCAGATCTGTTTTTAAGCTCAGTTGAGATAGAGTGAAAACAGCCCCAAAACGTGCCCATTATTCTGCACTTACATATGAAGAACATTATTTTCAATGCCAATTTCAAGACATGTATGCCAATGCCGTGTTCTTCCACAAACTATTAATCCCTACACTTAATTTTGGATGTGATGTATGGAGCCCATGTTTGGTGAAGACTGGTCTTAGCTGCAATGAAAGAATTCTTATCTTTGTGCTAAAGAGACATGGGCAAAGAAAATCGTTTCACAGTCTATTATTGTAACTGTGTTTCGGATGCACACTCATGTAACTTTAATACTTTTTCACATTGTTTTGGATACCCATATCTAGCTCTCAAATCTTCTATGCAACTTGCGAAACAGGGTTGTAAACCTAGCAAGTATTCTAAGGCCATTTCTCTTCTTGAACTGCTTGACATAGTTTATAGATATCTCATCGCTTAAAGGTCTTCATTTCTTCAGATCTCACTGAGTGTGAAAAAGCAATAGAGGAATTCTTGAGGACATCTACAGGGCATATTAGAGGGTGACTTGAATTGAGTGGAGGAAACCTTTAATACTAATTTATTTCAATACCATCAAAACCATTTTTCGGTACCAAAGCGAGGATCCTAAATTTAGGATTCAAGTTTTTAGTAATACATATATGCGCACATGCATACATGCCCACCCATGGGTATACAAGTCAGATCTAGTAACATATCCCTAGAGTATATTAGGTGAATATTATGTTTTCGTTTGATAGTTCGTTTAGCATAATTCTGGGTTTGCTTCTACTAGCTTTGCAGAGCCATAGCACAAGCTCCTATGTAAATAATGCTCTTTTAGACTATCACTTGGGAGAGAGAGTTGACGGATTATTTTATCTTTAGTTCGTTTCTCTGCTATCACACCCGCGGATGATATATACTCAAGGCTGCTTGAAGACCTTTAGTCAATGTGACTATTTAATTTTTATGGCTAGCATAGCCTTATCCTCATTGATCTTTGTATTTTTTGTGAATCTTTTCTGATTCCTTATTTGGTCTTATGCTCCTATCCTTCCTAGGTTTTCTTACTTCATTTTATTGTGTGGATTTCTTCTTGTAGTCCTCTTTTGTTGTCCCTTTAATGGAGACACATTAAGAGCTCTTGTTGTCTTTTTTATGTTTGTTGTTTCTACAATTCTTATGGCTATGTTTGGCCACTATTTGAGATTAATATTTAAATTTTTATTAAATTAAGTATACATTTAACCTTCTCTATTTCTTTTGTGTTTTATATTGATGTGTTTGTTTATGCAAGCTTTCCTATTTGGATTTCCTTCAACCTATTATTTAAAGTGTGGTTTTTAAGACAGGATGAAGCTTTGCTTTTCCATTTTAATATTTTGTTTGTTACAATTGAGCTTTGACATTTGTGTTTTGGAGTGCAGGGATGAAGAATTAGCCACAGAAATAGCATGGGTAGTTGTTTATCTTACAGCTCTGTCAGAGATGCATTCAGGGTTGTTGATAAAAGCCGGGCTACTGCCGCCCCTTATTGGAAGGCTTGCTTCTTCTGATCAGCTTTCATTGCTCACTCCTGTAAGAAGCATCATGATTGACTTGATAAAATTCCACTATTGTGATTTTTATTTCTGTTTCAAAATTCCCCCTGTTTTTTATTTAAGAAATATGACTTGACATGAAGTCCATCATCAAGACCATGTCCTTAATTTGTTTGAACGTTCTGATTTATTTTATTAGTTCCTTGTAAGTATTGAAATATATTTTTACATCATAACCTTTTGCACTTGAATTGCATGGCTTATTTGTTTGAAAGCTACATCATAATTTATATTGCGTCAGAATGTAGTTGTTCCAAAAAAGACATGCCAACGAGTTATATGTATAGAACATGGACTGATGCAATCATTTGTAGAATATATTCTGCAACATCTGAGTCATTAGCTGGAGCAGTTAACAGAAAAGTAAATTGCATCTATAGTCTGCTGAAGTTATGCGTTTTGAGTTTTGGCCTTTATTACAACCTTTTTGACCCCGATTCATGATAATTGTTTGTCTAAATATCCATTCTAACGTAGAGAGTCATCAAGTTCTCCAGCCTTACACAAACATTTCTCACTTAACAAGTATAATTAAAAGCATATTTTTGGAAGATGAAGTTTCAAGTGTCTATTGGCATATGTGAAATGCCTCAACAACCAAAGAACTTGAAATTAAAGTTTACTCTCCATCAATACTTCAAAAATCTTTAGCTCTAAGAAGAAAAGAAAGACATTTATTATTATTAATGGTCTTTAAATGTAATTTTGTAAGAGAAACTCATTTTGGCAATAACATTGTGTTAGTGTAGGATTTATTTTCCTCGCTTTATTTGTATTATCCTATTCGGGATATTCCACCTCACTTGGATTTTCCCTACACTTATGGGATATGCTTGCTTAGGTGTACACTTGACTACGCTATTATAGTTAGTGGTATTTATCACCCTTGGCCACTTGTCTACATTGACTAGCTATTTTAGGTATGGAGGTTACCACTATTCTAGATGGAGGTTTCCATGATTCTAGGAGGAGGTTACACATTCACCTCCTATATGTACATCTCTTGTATTATTTTATTTTTTGTTAGGTTACGTATTGAGTTGGAGCCCCTAGCCCATTATGGCATTATCATCCAATTATCTCTCTTGTATTTTCATAATTTATAAGTCTTGTATGCCCACAGATTAAGCCACATTATCTTGGAAAAATTCACCAAGTATCGCATCATTCACAGTGTGCATTCTTCACGAACCAGAAGATCTGTGGTGCTTCTACCGATATGGTATCAGAGACCAAGAATGGTATTGAGCTTGTCTGGTTCGTTATTCTACTTGCATTATTTTTATTTGATCGTCATTATTTGTAATATTTGGGTGTTTTTACAATTATATATGTATGGTTTATATATATTATATATATATATAGTTATATATATTCTATATAGGATATAAATTTTCAGTTTTTCAGGCCCATGCATTGTTTTGTCTATGGAACAATTCACATTGTCGATTGCTTCACCTTGCATTCTTTGAACTCAAAAGGATTTGTTTTACTTCTCTAATATGGTATCAAAGATACCTGGAATCCTAGAATATTTATCCAAATCTAGGTGTTTTCAGACTGTGAAGGGCATTTTCACCTGTGGTAGTGCTTTGCATGCATGTTGAGGCTTGTAAAGGGCATTTTTTTCTTGATCAAAAGGCATTTTCAGACTCTGGTGGTCAACAATCTAGTTTCCAGCAACCCATACATGAATTGAAGATCCAAGTTGAGTTATTATTTTAAGTCCCATGATATAGTTGTTTGCTATATGCAGATCTATGGAAATTTAAGATCCGCAACATTCTTCCAAACATAGAAAAAAAAAAAATCTTTGCTTTCTTGGCCTAAAGCCAGATTCCTCTTTAGAATAGCCTTCAGCTTGTGCAGGGTGGCTAACGCCAGCCCCATGCAACCAACCCTTTAGACATTTTTTTCGGTTGGCCAATTCAGTAAAGATTGTAGATGCCTGGATGCATGTGAATCAAATTGTTCTTATCAAAGACGAAGTTGGGTTTGAAATAGGAGGCATCAAAAAAATTCCTCTCTTCGAGTGTCATTTTTTGCAAAAACTATATTTTATTGAATTCAAATTGCATTTCAAGTTTAGTGCAAATTCATTTAAAATAGGCTCTTGTATTTACAGGAAATTAATTATTGTAATAAATTTTTGATCGATAGCTCGAAATTGAGCGCCATTCAAGTTTAATATGCAAAAGTTCATATTTTTAGATTTCCCAACGCATTGGTCCTATTTATATTGTAAAACTCACTAAGTTATAAAGTGTCACGTTTTGGGAGGTTTTTTGCAATGGATGATGAAGACAATGATCACTTGGTTCATTTTGCGGAAATCTTTTTTGAAGACCAGAGGGTGGGGCCTGGTTTGGTAGGAGACCAAACCCCCCCATTATGACTTGTTTGTTTCATTTCTTATTTTTGTAATAAGCATATTTAGTGCATATGTTTCTCTTGAGAAGAATTTTGTACATGCATTGTAAATGGGTATCTAAAAAGGCACCTATTACTGTAACCCATATTGAGGATCATTGTGTCTTCCTTGTAGCAGTTGTGAATTCCCGTAGTACTCTTTGAGCATGGCATGTTCACACAACTTCTCCATTCCTCTGTAGTGTCTAACTTTGTCCTCTGTTTTTTTGTGCCCGCTTGGCCAAACTGAATGGTTTTTAAAACAATATTGGACATATTTGTTCGTGCAAGTTCTTCTTATTAGAGGGTAATATTTGGAGCAAGTTCTACTTGTTGGAGATTCTTTATCAGTGCTTCATCAAATTTTGGATTCTTATCAGGTTGTCTTATTTCTTCCTATTTCATCTTTTTATGTACTTGGGTACCTAACATGGCCTTATTTTCAAGACCCAATTCTTCTATCCACATTAGCAGCTTCATCATCTTTGAGTAGGGATTTTTCTAGTCTTACCTTCTCTTCTTTATCTCTCTTTTGGGGGGGAGTTTTTTCCCATTGGGTTTTCTCCTTTTACTCTATATTTTTGAGAGATTGCATTATACATGGGTACCTCATCAACACTTGTTTTCAGGACCCACTTTCCTTTTTCACTGCCCACCTAAGCTATGCTTATGGGGGGTGTTAGTGTAGGATTTATTTTTTCGCTTTATTTGTATTATCCTACTCGGGATATTCACTTGGAGTTTCCCTACACTTATGGGATATGTTTGCTTAGGTGTACCACTTGACTACACTATTCTAGGTGAGTTGGTTACCACTTGACTACACTATTCTAGGTGTTGGTTACCACTTGACTACACTATTCTACTGTTGGTTACCACTATTAGGTGGATTTATTCACCACTGATTCTAGGAGGAGGTTACACATTCACCTCCTATATGTACATCTCTTGCATTATTCTATTTGATTGTATTGAGTTGGAGCTATTTCTGTGTTATTGCAATTATCTCTCTTGTATTTTCATAATTTGCAGTCTTGTATGCTTGCATTGTTTTGTCTTGGAACAATTCATGTCTCACATCATTCACCTGTGCATTCTTCGAACCAGTAGATCTGTGGCGCTTCTTCGATACTCTCAGTGAATTTTCATAGGTTTCATGTTCATTTTTTTAGCATAACATAAACTTCCAAAGAAAATTTATAAATTCAGCTAAAATTGAAATGAAATAACAGGCCTACCACGAGACATGAACATATGTGCAATAGCATCAAACTGATTTTTGTCTACCTTGTGGTTCAAATATACAGCTACTCTAGAGCTAACCATCTTGTTCAAATTTATAGCTATCATGGTTGCCCTCCCATCACACAGAGGTGTCTGACCTGTAAATTTAGGAAGTCTACGATGTAAACATAATTGCAAAAAAAAAGTGATGAGGCGAGTAAAGAAAGAAATTGTACAAAGAGAGATATAGGAGAACATAAAGATTTGCTTCATATAAATTGAACATCTACTACTCAACCAGCTTGGGTATCCAACCTCCTGTATGACTCAATTTTGATAGTCAATGCCCAATTTCATTAGGATATTATGGATGTGAAAGAAACCTGTGGTCTATTTGTATCAATATCATATTATTCAAAGAAATCATCTTTTCTTTAAACGAATTCTTGTTTTATTCAAATAGGATTCCCCAAGGGTCACTCTTCACTAAGAATAGGGAATGCTGGTTTCCAAGATATGTACACATATACTTCTGCTATTTTCTTTCTTAGCATGCTATTGTGAAACTCGTTGCTGAGTGTTCTTCTTGCCACGACGCAATGCAAATAATTTTAGTTACTTAGGTCTTGTACAACCTATTGCTATTTCCCATCAAAAGTGTGAGATCATGTCCATGGGCTTTGTCACTAGATTGCCTCTATTTAAAGGTATGCCATGTTTGTTGTTACTGAAATATGGATAGCAGAAATACAATGGAACCAATGCCGTCTGATATAATTATCACTTAAGTTCTAAGCCTTTTGCTATTTTCAGTATATGATAAATTCAAACCTGTAATGATGATATTTCAGACTTGTTAGTTTATGATAACTTAGTTTAATGTTCAGATGCACCGCACAAACAATTGCTTGAGATTTTGTTGATATTGAAAAATCTCATCACTCATAGTTGGTTGCCTAGTGAAATTCTCTCTTGTACCATGCTCCAACTCCAGATTGGTTAGCCTTTATGGCAAAACTCTGCAATCTATTGCAATTACCTCTTTATATTATATATACCTATCTTAAATTATATAAACAATTGTGTATTATTCTTGTCAGCCTTACTACATATTCCTCACTTAGGTTGATCTGTAATTGCCTTAAGACACTCCAATGTATTATTCACCAACATATTTCTTAAACCTAGTGACTGAAGATCGCAGTGTTATTACTATATTTCAAGAACCATGCTGTAATGTCCACAATGGGATAATTTCTAACCCCAATTGGAACATCTTCAAATCTGATCTTAAACAATGATGTGTAGAAAATATACTTAAATAAAACAATGTATATCTGAATTAATTATAGGAAATACGACTTGCCTTAGAGATGGTTAACACCCAAAATTGATGTAAAATCCTTTAAATCTTTGCTAAAGTTGATATTAATATATTATTAAGGCATGAACTCTGAAAACATATCTTTTCTACCGAAGAAGAAGAGTTGTAATTTTAATTTAAAGTCTGCAGAAATCAACTTACAGATAAGACTGGAAAAAATATTTCCAAAGCCCAAATTAGATGCAAATAGGTTAGAATTGACCTCTAAAAATATGGCAATGAAGATAGGAATCAAATCTGAATTAGCCGTGCCCTAGGGAACTCAGAACATTCCCACAAGTGGGTCGCTCCACCAGGAAACTGCTAGAAATGCCACCCAAAAATCAGCTACAACACTTCTTCTCCAAACCCTAGCTGGATGTAACAAAAATCTGCAAATTAGGGCCTTCAACACCGCAAAAACTTCAGAAATAGATCTTGAAAATCAATGGAAACCCTTGAATAGAGCTTCCTCTCACAAAGAATGAAGAGTTTTCGTTCTTCAATCCTTGGCAATAGAGGGTTTTTGTCCTCTAATGCAAACACTTCAAAGAGGTTTCGTCCTTTGAGGCAAAAATGGAAAGCAAATAGCTCAACCAAATTTCAGATATGAAAATATGATAAAAGTGATACCTTCTCCATGCATGGCGACTTGCTTTTATAACTTCTCTTGGCCTCTTTGCCACACAAAGGCCCAATCAGCTCTTTGCACTTTTATTAAATATTTTCCTCTTGCTTTACTTTATTTAATATTTCTTTATCCCCTTGCTTTCTATCCCCATATGGGTCGCATTTTTCCACTAGGGGGAAATAAAAATAAAGTGATTTTTCCTTTTATTTTTATTTTTATCACTAATAAATTAATTAAAGTGCTTATGATAAAATTATCATGCACTTTTAAATAACTTATTAGGATTAGTTTCCCTTTTTTTTTCATCCCTTAGCCGTCGGGAAATCAATGAATAGGCTAAGGGTTTTCGACCAGTTGTTATAATTCTGAGAAGGGGATATTTACAATCCTCCCTTACCCAAATTTGCTTGCCCTCAAGCAATTGTGACTCATATGCCCAAGTACCATGTGCAAGAGATAAAACATGTTGTAGTGCTCCAAGAGTCTAGATCTTGTGCTTGTGAAATGAAGAGCTCTTGCCAAAATAGGTAGCTCTCATGATGCTCATAAACATGAATTTGAATCAGAGGGTTCCGCATGTTCCATATTGTGAACTTGATACTCTAACTTATCATGTTTCTCATGAGGAAAATAAATCTGAAATTTTAATATTCAACAATAAATATGACATGTTATCATTCCTTGTCATACCTTGGGAGTATCCTTGAGATCTTAATTTCCTTTTTCCTTTATGACTTCTTGGCTTTGATCAAATTCTTAGCATCCGTTTGGGCTGAATATCAATGATCCTGCAATAAAAAAGAATGTTCCTCTTACCACAATAGGCTAATGCGTGCAATCTGCCCTTCTTTGAAAGAACTTTCCATACTCTTGGCTGTTACAACTTGAGTACTGTTCTTCATACCTTGCAAAACAATTTCTTTGTCTTGCATCCTGAATTTTAATTCTATAGTTTGATAATTTTGGATGAATTCACCCAAAGATTGTAGCCATTGTACTCCAAGTATTATATCCATCTCACCAATGCCAATAACATAAAAATCATTTCTTACCTCATGACTTCCTAAAGTGAACTCAAGTTGTGGAATCTTCTTTGTACATGAGATTGAATGTCCATCCGCCACTATCATGTTGAAGACATTGAAAATCTTCCATCTTCAATCCCATCCTTGTAACCAAGCCTTCATCAATGATGTTCTGTGTAGCTCCACTATCTATAAACACAATGATCTTTTCCCCATGAAGGTCTCTCTAACTCGGAATGCATAAAAAGTAGGTGGTACAAATAATGTAACAAGTGTGGCACTTGTGAGAACCACATCCTCTTCCTTTGCTTGTCCTTCAGATTCTTTTTCGGATCAACATGCATCATCAGTCTTCTTCATCATGAAACTACTTCAATGTAGTGTATTGACCCTTTGCCACGGCAACGATGGTTGGCTGTCCATGGGTCCCTACACATTGAAGCATAAATTTTTCCTATCTCAACTCATTGTCTTGCCTCTATTAGCTTGGTATTTGTTATCCAATCTTTTGCATCGGATTTCTCTTGCAATTGGTTAACTTTCAGAAACTAGCTGTTGACCCTTGGGCAATTTCATGAGTTGACATTGGCTGCCCAAATGAATTTTTGAAAAATGGAAGTATTTTTGTAATGTCCCCAATTGGGACTATTTTGATACCCTCTAGTTGGATTTTAGGCAAAGACCAACACTTAGCCAAAGTTGACAAATTAATAAATTGATATTGCAGAATATTATCTCTGCAGATCCTTAATTTTTGGAAAATAAAAGTGCACTAGGGTTTTGCATGAAACTCATACCAAACAAGCAAAAAACATTTTATAATCTTCATTCTCCAAAATAATATGTAGATTTTATGAGACTCAATTCGACCCAAAAACATGATGTATGAGACCTTAGGACAAAAATCAACCTCTGACTGCTGCAATAATTTTGGGACAGGAACAGTGACGACTAGGGTTATCACGAGGTAACCCCCTGCAAAGGTCAACAGGCCAAATGTAAATAGTTTGGGAGTTAGGGTTCCTCTAAACTGATCACTATGCATTTTTAGTATCAAAATATGAAGAAAACCAGATGTTTCTATGAGGCAATAGTAGGACTGAAATACATAGTTCAGAAATCTGCAGATGAGTGGAGGCTGAAAATGACACCTTAGACTCCTTCCATTTTTTTTGAAAATTACTTTGTTTTGAGCCATGGGGAAGGCATCACGAACAATAGTGGCAGCAATTTTCAATCCTGGAATGTCTCGGAGAAAACTAGTCAATCATAGCCAAGAGAGTGGGTCACTCCATCTTGCACAATGAACATACAACTGGTGCGATTTTATTTTTCAAAACCCAGCTGCAAAACTACTACTGAAATAGCTAAAAATTTGAGTAGGCACAATGGATAACCTTGAAGAGGAAATCCCCAAATACTCTAAGATGGTTTTCGTCCTCTAGAGATAGATCCTAAGGGTTTTCATCTTTAGAATACTTTATGCAAAAGAAGGCTTTAGCTTCAATTCAGAAATTATCAGATGATCATAGAATGCCTTCCTACAAGTCGACCTCTCCTTTTTAAAGAAGAAATGACTCAAAATCAACCTCCTAAACATCTAATCGACATACAATGAATTTTTCTATGCATTTTCCACCCTCCATCCTTTCTAGGCCAAGTCACATTTTTCTTGGGAGGATAATTTTTGACCCATGAACTTTTCACAAAGCTTTTTCTATTTTACATTATTGCTCCTCAAGTTGGTTGCATTTTTCCATAGGAATAAACAATTTAATAAGTGCTTTTACTCATGTTGGATTTTTCTATGTTTATTTTATTATTAAGTCTATTAAAATTTACTATAAATGCTTTTTATAATATTTTATATGTTTTTTTGCACTTTATAATAAAATAATAGAACTTAAGTCTTATTGTAAAATTCTCCTTAGCCGTCGGGAAGACATAATAGGCTAAGGGTCTTTGATTGGGAAGGGAATATTACAGTCCTCTCTTCCCAAAATTGCTTTGCCCTCAAACAATTCTAATTTGATTTGTCCAAGTGCCATGCACAATAGACAAAACATGCTGAAATGATCCGCAAACCTGGCCCTGTACCTGTCAAGTGGGCTAAAACTTGCCACCATATATCATCCACAAGATGCTCATACACATGCTTGGAACAATGGTTCAACAAACTTCATATTGAAGACTCCACATTCTATCTTATCATGCATCTCATGATGGAAATAAACTGAAATAGGCAGCAATAAATAAGACATGTTATTATGATTTTTCATACCTTGGAAGAACCACTCATTCAATTTGGTCTTCAGGATGACTTGACTTCGCTGCACCAAATTATGAGTATCCTTGTCCATAATGGGCTGCATATCCTCATAATAGATATACTGAAATAACATAGTATGATGCAATGGACCCTTAATAACACTAATCTCCTTTTGGAGAAGATCATCAAAATGCTTTCCTTCAATTGCTGATTTGGAAACCTCCATAACAATACTATCCCTATTGTGAATCAAGATTTTAGGCCTAACACAAGAATCAATAATCTTCACAATCTTCATGCTCATCAATGCTATAGTTTGGTAAATCCATCCCATGTGACAATGACTCATTCTTTACCATTGGACTGCAACTTCTTTCCAATTATGCATCCATCAAATATTGTTTGTTCCTCCCTAATGCAAATGTTTTGCTCAATGAAAGTCATACCTTTCTCTCTAGAAGCTTCCTCTTCTTCATTTGGAATGGTGGAATACTCTATGGGCTGATTTGACTCTCCCACTTTATGCATGGTGCAATTTCATCCTATTAGACCGACCTTCTATTTTTTCTTGTGCCTTTACTATCTTTCAATTCACAAAAATCTTTCTAAGGTCAACATAGATTATTACCTTGGGATTAAAGTGTTGCAAACTCATTTCCCCTTGTCTCCATGTCATCATCCTCAACTGGGGTTGTTCCCTCCATTTGGAGAAACATGGTTAACTGCTTCTTTCACCAACTTTTGAACTCTGATTTCCTTGAGACCCATTGATTTGATAGGCTTCATTCCTTGTATAGATCTGCCCAAATCAGCAATGGCTCCTATAATGGAGTCTCCCGATCTCTTTGAGCATCCAACCAAACAAACTAGAAGACCATAATCAGCTACTGTTGCTTCATGCAAAACTTCATCTCATCTGCAGGAGGAACAGTTCCGTCATGCTTCAGTCCATGGTTACCATCTTAATCTTCAGATCACCATTTTTCTTTTCTTTCATTACAGGTTGGGAGAAAACATGAGCTCTAATACCATTGTAATGTCCCCCACATTGGACATATTTGAACTCCTCGATCCCCTGGATGTTATGACAAATCCAACACTCAAAGTACAAATTTGATAAAGATTATATCACAATTGGATATCTCTGGCATGATCTACATATTTAAATAGAAAATATGTGATTAGGGTTTTAGTAGGTGGCAAAACCCAGAGGATAAACAAGCCAGCTATTAATCAATCTTTCTAGGCATTCCAAACTAATATATTGATGAGGTATGGTGACCCAAATCTTGACTCCTGCAAGCAATGTACAATGTAGGAGACACAAAAATCAGGTTTGACTGCTGCAATCTTACTTCCAGAAATTTGACTGGGTTGTTGGTGGATGAAAGGCCTACATAATGCATTCAAATGAATTTGATCTTTTTTCCACCTTAAACCGATCTGCTCACTTCTTACCACCCACATATGGATTAAAAAATCTGATTTTTCTGGAAGCAATAAAATAGGTTGAAGTAAATATAGAATCATTTGTAGAAATTGGATGACTGAAAATGACACCTATAGGGCATCATTCTCAAAAGTTTTGATAACACAGTGTTTTTGAGTTCCAGGCAAAACTCAGAATTAATAACTTCCAACAATGCAGTGCTGACAAATAACATGTCTGACATACCATTGTCCATTAGCCAAATGGGTCTGCTCCACTTCTTAAAGCAATGAACATACAACTTTGCTGCACTTATTTTCCTTCAAATCCAGTTGGATAAAATATTGTTGCAAAATTCTTCACAAAACTTGGAAATAGACGTTGACAATTCAATACAAATCTTGCAAGCACCATAGGAAATCCCCTGTGTAGAGATCTATCTTCAAGCTCTATTGTAGGGTTTTCATCCTCTAGAGTGCATTGTATTCCTAAGGGTTTTTGTCAACCTTGGAATAATATTTCTGCAAAGATCTCAAGCTTCAGATACAAATTCAGAAAATCTCAAGATGATCATAGAATGCCCTTCCTACAAGATCGACCTCTCCTTTTAAAAGAAAAAAGTGACCCAAAAGCAACCTCCAAGTGTTATCCAATCACCATACAATGAAGTTCAGTTTCTATGCATCTCGTTCCACCCTCCATCCCTTCTAGGCCAAGTTGCATTTTTCATAGGGAGATAAAAAATAATACGACCTTTTTTCATTCTAAGTTCCCTTTATCCACCCTTTCATCATTTTTTATTAGGAAGAATAAAAATATAGTTTAAACATTAGTTGATATTTTTCCCCTCAGGTAAGAACTTTTCCCCTTTAACAATTTTAATAAGTGTTTTTCATTTTGTGTCCCACAACTTTCTATGTCTATTTTGCCAATTATTAAGTATATTAATACTTTATTTATAAGTGCTTTTTATAATGTTTTATTTTATTTTTTTGCACTTTATAATAAAATAATATAGACTTAAGTCTCCCTTGTAAAATCCTTACCTTTGCCGTCGGGAAGACATAATAGGCTAAGGGTCTTCAATTGGGAAGGGGATTGGCTTACAAAGATGCCGTCCTTTTGCTTTCCAAAAAATGTGCAATCGCTAGCTTGTCCAAACTAGTAGATTTTTGCACTTTAGGAGACCGCACCACATTTCCAAGTCCAAGGATTTCTTAATAGCTCCTTGTAGAGTTGGAGGAACTGAAGGCTTTGACTAGGCCTCTATGTGGCTCCGTTAGTCTTATCAATAAACAATAATAGAAGTCTTCTTTCACTGATATCCGACACTCATCATGTACAATTCTCTGAAAATCAAAAATATACTTGCCCAAAGATCCACTCTTACTTGAGTTGATTGCTAACGTCTTATGAAATGAATATACCTGGATCTATGTTATCAAACCTCCTTGTCAAACATTGACCGAATTCTTCAATGGATGGTGATCTTCCACCATACTCCTTGTGTGATCAAGCGATACATAGGATACCATTCATGTGTAACTCCCGCCAAATGTAAGGTTGCAAATTTGAGGGCTTCTTCCTCATACATTAGGATTCAATGACAAATATGTATCTAACTTTTGTAACCATGCTCTAGCTGAACATTTATCTGAACCATCATAAGAAGGAAGAGTTACCTTACCCAACCTTCATTGTATGTCTCATTGCTTGATTGCTCGCTGTACGAGCTTCTTCTATTCTTTCTTGTGCCTTTGCTATTCTTCACTTGACAGTAATCCCTGAAAGACAAGGATCTCTCTCACCTTGAAACTGATGGCTGCATATTCTTCACCCCATGCCTCTATGTCTTCAACATCACTTGGAGGATCTAGCTCAAAATGGTTGTTCCTCTTTTTGAAGAAACTTGGCCCTGAATATCTTGAGCCTGGAGGCTTGATGGCTGTTTTTGCTGGTCCAAATGAGCTTCCTTCACCATTGTTGGTTGCATCCTATGGTTGGCAATCTATATTATGTCCTTGTAAAACCTTAACCAGGTCCATGATTGAGCCTGTCAATGCATCACACATTTCCCTTTGAGATTCCCTTATAGATTGCTGCAACTCTCTTTGACTCCTTGTAATCACCTAAATGCATCTAGCTCAGCTTAA
Source organism: Taxus chinensis (assembly GCA_019776745.2). NCBI lineage: Eukaryota > Viridiplantae > Streptophyta > Pinopsida > Cupressales > Taxaceae > Taxus > Taxus chinensis. The sequence continues at coordinate 286,090 of JAHRHJ020003332.1, read as the reverse complement.
ACTCTGGTAAGGAGAAACTCCTAGATCATGTAATCATGTCCTTTCAATGCATCGAAATCGACCATCATCTAATTTGGTCTTCTAACTTACAATACCAGGTGTAAGTGTGGTCCAAGAATGTTGTTGCAAACTGAAGTTTCGTATTGCTTCAAATAAGGTCATGCCCTTTGCATGCCATGCAATCTCACACATTGTGCATGTGCTCTTGCAACATTTTTAATAAACTTTATGATTCAAATGATTTCATAGCCTTCGGAAAACAAAGGAAAAAAACACATATGTAAAACCTTGGGAACTTCTAGTAAAGTGCGACATTGCACTCCAAAGTCAAAAGCCTCCTTATCCCACTAGCTCTAACTGCTCTACTGACTGCCATCCCACTGATGCCTCCCCACGCACCATGTTCCTTACTCTAGACAACTCAAGCATGGTTATGTGCAGCATTCTAATGAGGGAAAATCATGCCTGTGGTTGTTCTAGGGTCGCAACTCCGCCAAGAAACATGTTTACTTAAGCAATGAGAATTCTCCTTGGATTACATGACATACAAAAGATTCACTTAACCCATTTCTGAATTGTGTTGAAGCTTGGAGCTTTTGTTTGACCAATCACTTCTATGGACGAAACTCTTCCCTTTGATATTTAAGCTCTGCAAAGGACGAACATCCTCTTAGAGTAAGTTGGAGGATCTGAAACTACCCAGGGTTGTCCAGTTCTGCACCACCATATCCACTCTCAAGTTAGCTCCCATTCAATACTCAAAATTGAATTGCAGTTTTGGTACAAGTCTTTGTCGGGAAGAGAGTGCAGCTATGTCTTCATCACTTGAGATATCTCAGCAGCTGCACAAGCTTGGCATATGCCCCTTCCATAAATACAGAGTTGTCATAGCAGGTCCATATCCATCATCTCATAGAAAAATGTCATTGCAAAATCTAGGGAACCTGCACCTCCAAAATCATCCAAGTCATGCCCATCTTCAGTATCCCACTAGTTCCAACCACTCTACCAGGGTGCCATCCCACTAATGCCTCTCTACGCAACTAGTGGTGGTCACTCAGCAACTGAATGGGTAACACTATGGCATTCTCAGTACTTGTTCAGAATCTGTGCTATAGTCTAACTCGCAACTGTGGACCGGAGACTAATGTTTCCTTGCAAAGTGAGTTCTGAATTGTTGCATGATAGACATAAGCTTCTACTTAATGGGGTCACAATATTAAACTTGCTTACAAACTTCTTGATGCACTTCACAAATATGTCTGTCCTTCTAATAATTTAAGCTTTATGCCAATTGGCAAATCAACATTAGGTAAGTGTAGAGGCCTAAGACTTTATTGGCTGATTTGTTTGGGTTTCACCCATCATCTCCACTCTCAAGTGGCTCCCACTTCATCAACATACTATTGATTCACATCACTGCAAGTCTTCTTAATTGCTACAATTCTTCATCACTAGAGCATATCTCACAACTACACAAGATTTGGGATGTGTCCCTAAATCCATTTGGGGTACACAGGTATGTTCATTTGGGGACATTACAGATCATGGCTTTTCCATTCTCACTTTTCTTAAGGAGTCTACGGGTGTAAACTTCGTTGATAATCCACCTTCCATAAGGTGTTTGCACAGCCAGTCCTCCTTTTCAGATCTAAGTCTCTCCACAGGATGGCATCATTAACATGCACAAATACCAGTGTAAAATCCCCAATAAGACAATTTATGACCCCCAAAAGGAACAACCTGCAAATCTAATCTCTAACAACAATTTATAAAATGTATACTTGATGACAATTAATGCAGATATGAAGTAATTATTAGGGAAAATACGACTTGCCTTAGAGATGGTAATGACATTCAAAACTGATTTAAACTCTGATCAAATCTTTGCTAAAACTGATAGGAATTTATTATCAAGGCAAGAATACTAAAAATATGATTTTCCTACCCAAGAAGAACAACTGTAATTTTTATTCAAAGTCTGCAGAAATCAGCGTACAGACAAGGTTAAAAAAATATTTCCAAAACCCAAATTAGATGCAAATAGGCTAGAATTGACTTCTAAAAATATGGCAATGAAGATAGGAATCAAATCTGAATTAGCTCTGCGCCGGGGAACTGAGAACACTCTCACAAGTGGGTCGCTCCACTAGGAAACTATTGGAAATACCACCCAAAAATCAGCTACAACACTACTTCAAACCCTAGTTAGATGTAAAACAATTTTGCAAATTAGGGCCTTCAATACTACTAGAACTTCAAAATTATCCTTGTAACTCAATGGAAACCCTTGGACAAAGAGCTTCCTCTTACAAACGATGAAGAGTTTTTGTTTTTCGACCTTGGCAATAGAGGGTATCCATCCTCTAATGCAAACACTTCTAAGAGTTTTTGTCCTTCGAGGCAAAAATGGAAAGGAATTAGCTCAACCAATTTTCAGATGTAAAAATATGACAAAGTGATTCTTTTCCATTCATAGTGACTTGCTTTTTTAATTTTTCTTGCACATTTGCCCACATTAAAGGGCCAATCAAATTCACTTTACCTAATATTTTTCCTTTGCTTTATTTATTTAATGTTTTTTATCCCCTTGCTTTATATCCCTATATGGGTCGTATTTTTTCCTCTAGGGAGGATAAAAATAAAGTGACTATTTTTTCTTTCATTATTTTTCACTAATACATTATTGAAGTGCTTATAATAAAATTATTATGCACTTTTAATTAACGGATTACGATTAGTTTCCCTTTTTTCATCCCTTAGCTGTCGGGAAACAATGAATGGGCTAAGGGTCTTCAACCAACTACTTTCGATAAGGGGATATTACAATCTTCCCTTCTGTAAATTGCAGGCCCTCAAACAATTGTAACTCATGTCCAAGTGCCATGTGTAAAGAGCATTGTAAGAATAAAACATACTGCAGTGCTCCAAGAGTCTAGACCCTATACTTGTTAAATGAGAGAGATCCTGCCAAAATACATAACTCTCATGATGATCATAAACATGAATTTGGATCAATGGTTCCACATACTCCATATTGCAAACTTGATCCAACTTTTTTTTTTAATAAGTAAACGCTTTTGACCTGAGCTATGAACCGAAATATAACCATATTAGAAAGATAAACAATGTAAGCCCAACATGCAAAAACACTACTACGCAATAATAAAAAACCCCTAGCATTTACCGTTCTTCATTCGAAGAGTAGTATTCTAGGAGATTGGAATCAACTGTTGACCTTTACATTGCCCCTTTATATTTGCCAATGACCTCTTGCCAATTGCAGTTCTCTGATCAGAAGTTGACCATCTTATAAGGAAATTGTTGGAAGGATCCAGAGCTATTTTCCCTTAAGAGTCTCTGGCATATTCTGTCCACCAAAGGGAGCATGAATATAGCATGGGTTCCAATGGTAAAGGGGGCCACCATTGTCTATTCTTCTGAATTCATCTGAAACTTGGTTGAAGGGGCCATATTGGCTTGTAGACCTATTTTGAAATGATTCTCCATTATGTTTAGTAGTTTTGAGCCTGGTTTGCAGGGGATTATGGTATGTGCCCAAAAAACTTACCGATTTTTCAGTATGACTACTGATTCTCCGTGTGATTAAGGACTTCCTTACTGACTACAATTAAGGAATGCAGATGTCCAGGAGCACAACATATGCCACCTAATTACTAGCTGTGTTCTCCTAGGAACTATTTCTTTGGATTCCATGCTGTAGATTTCCCAATTTTAAAAGTATCTTGTCTAACATTGGCTTCCGCTTATCAATCGCATTGACTCTGCGCAAAGTTGAGGCATAGGTTCGAAGGCCCATTTTGAACTTCCCTGGCTAAATGCACTTATATATTTCCCCAGTAAATTGATTCCTGCATTGGTTCCATGGAGCGTGAATGTTGGAAGTCGAACTACAAACTCCCTGATTTTCTTCATTATCTTGCTTGAGATTTTCTATAGCCACAACTTTTGATGGCACTGTTGAAAGGAATAAAGCACCAATGACAGTAGGAGTTGCCACTTCCATGAATTGTGAGTAATAATTCTTTAAAAATGAAAATAATATATTCAGAAATGAGGTAGAGGATGTATAAAATGACACTGGCTATGCACAATATCAAAGAATAAATATGTTTGTATTTGTGCACAGTTCCTTTTATAACCTGGCACCTTACAAAGTAAGCCCTAATGGCAGTTGGCAAAATGAAACTTCACAGGTTTTAGACAACAGTTTTTGGTAATCCAGAAGACGAAAGAGCCGGAAACGAAGACGTACCAGTATGGAACACGTTGAATCTTCCGGTAGACTGCGAGATGAGATAGGGACTATCTGAGAAATGAGCCATGCATTTCAGTTTTATCCAAACTGAATCAATGTCTCCTCACAAATTTTAACGTCCTATATGGTCAAATTGGGTATTGCTGGACTCTATTTATTCCAGTGTTACGCGGGGATTTGTACCACCAAGATCCTAGGGGTCCCGGACATTCTACGCCGAAATGTGGAGGATTAACGTTTCCAAACTTACGAGTTGTAGGGGAAACATTCTTGGACTAAATTGACAAATGCAAGAAACGTCTCGGGGACGTTTGGGATTATGGGACGTCCAAATGTCCCCGAATGTTATTGTTACGTGGAACTATTTTCACTTTTTAATGTGTTTTGTCCTCTACTTTATAATTAATTCTTTGTTGTTTTCTCTTTAAAAACATTTACCGGCATGGAATGTGATATATGAATACAAAACTTTTCGAGCTCAAATGCATTTCATGGTGGACTTTGTCACAACAGTTTCATAATTAAGTATTAAAAATTATCTATATGACGCTAGATAACCATGTGAGTACAACTGATATGTATCCCAGCTGAGTTATTTAGTTGAGAACTTTTTAATATCAGATGTCTCGACGTGGACTGTATGCACATGTCTGGAAGCTAATATTAAACCATAAATCAGAAATGATAAACTGCTATTCATAAAATGAAGCATAGGGAAGATGTTAGAACTATATATTTTTAATATTTGTTAATTTTTGTATTATGTTAATAGCCCTCCCCTTGAGGGAGATGTACCCCGCCTCCTATCTTCTAAATTTTTGAATGCTTATCACTTGTGCTGATCCTGGAAACATCCGTATTACTCCAAGAGTCTTGAAGGCTAGACTAACCGTTTATTGAAGTTGGAATGACTGTCCTTAAAAGTGTGACTTTCTTCAGCTTCCGGCATTGCCCTAAAGCAGATCAACTTTATCACCGTGATTTCAGTTGAACAATCGGGCTTCACCAACCTATATATTGGAGCTCCGAGCTCTGTCTGTCGCTCAAGTCCGGCATGCAAACTCTTGCTCTCAGGTCGTACAAAACAAGCAGCTTCAGAACAAGGAGATTGCGATTTAGGACTATGTATGATGGCAATCCTCTCGCAACAATAGAGATTTGATGTATTAAGCTATGAATTCATCAGGTTCACAGAGCAAGGAAATCACGAATAACTGCTAACATCAAGGATTCCCGTCGTCAAAGTCTATCCCATTCTTCTTCAGTCACAGAAGAGCTCCTTCCCAACTAAAGATTTGGTTTGCGTCAGATTGCATGCATTGTTGTCGCCATTAGGGTTTCGACCCCTTTGCATCTTCCGCTGTATTCCATCCTACTCAATCCCCTATTTCCAATGATTGACCATCACTTCTTAAAGTTGTTGGATGGCTAACACTTTTATTATACTAGAGCTATTCCAAGATTTCTATGAGTCTTTTGTTATAGGCTTGAATATTCTCACGTTTACATGGGGGTGGGCAAATGGGTCCTATAGATGTCTGTTGCCACAATTTTGCATCCAGAGTACCCCGCTATGTTCCGCTTGGTCCATATGGAGAAGTCCGACCCTTACCTCACCATGGCCACCTATTGAAAGCGTTAATGAACTCAGTGAGAATGGATACTTGGGTTGATGATTACAAATCTACTTGTAACTCCTCCAGATGTGCCCAGAAAGACCTTGAGTTCAACTTGATCACTCTAACTTATCATGTTTCTCATGAGGAGTAATAAATTGTGGATACATGTCAACTGCAATACTGACATATGGATCATTCCTTTCCATTACCTTGGGGAACTCCTATGAGATTTTCATTTCCTTTTTCTTCATGACAGTTGCTGGCTTTGTTGCAATCAATGTGGACACTAGCATCCTTGTCTAGAATGAGCTCTTGGAATATCATCATGATAAAACTGCTGCACTAAAAAAGAAAATGTCTCCTCTTACCACATAATCCGCATGCCCATGCAATTTGCCCTCATTCGAAAGACACGGATTTCCACTTGACTCTTTCATTGGCAGTGATCCGTACAATATCTTGCTCACTCTTAGGTCAATTGTTTGTGATATTACCTCCAACATGTTGTTCAGGCTTCCTTGCACTGTTCACTTGATTCTTTTGCAGCACCCTCAAACTCAACATAGTAGGAAATATTTGCACTCTGTTGGGACAGGGTCTATCAGTATACTACCCACCCCTTACTCAACATTGGAAATAGGGTCAAAAGCTCTCAGTTGAACACTACTTCCAGGTTTCGAGCTTTGAGTTATGGCTCATGCTAAACCCAATAACAGGGGTTTAATGTTGGCTCTGGCTATTAAGCTCCTCACACAATAGTTAACTCTCTGACTAAACTTAATGAGACTCAGAAAATCACGATTGCTTCCCAATAAATATGAGAATTAAATTCAGTTGTAAATGAACCACTTCGAACATGACTCTCAAACATCCTCGTATAGGTCTCAACCAAGCATGCATCACTATCAAGGTACTAACCCAATCGTCCTTGTCTCCCAACAATGACATTCATTCTGGATAAATCAAGACATTAGATCCTGCAATGGAAGGTTCTTGATGAAACTTCACTTTGTATCATATGGAATTTATGTCAAACAACTGCCAGTTGTATTTCACGATTATGTTCGACACATAGATCTTATAAGAAAATGTAGTGCCTCGTTGAGAATAATTATTGTCAATTCGCAGTTCGCCATAGATCAGCATTGCACAAACATTCGTCATCGTAAATCACTAGTAAGGCAGGACTAAAAAAGGTTATTGATTAGGTTCAAAGACTTGCAAATCGCTAATGTTTTTTAATGATCATGCTATACTCAAGTTGCTGATTAATGGGAGCAATTCAAAACATGCATTATAAACTTTTCCTTGACTATCCACCCAGAATGGAGTAATGCTGTTATCAACAAATAATACCTCACAGCGTGCTGATTATAACTGGCTCAAACCACATGTATTCAATTGCTTAACAACCTGCCCAAACAGTTCGCTGGTTTAAGACTTCTAAACATACACCCATACCCTTCAATAAAATCTCCTAGTATATTAGGGAAGGAACAGCTAGACTTTGAACTTGGATAACAATCAGTTCAATAATCATATGAATCACTACCATAATGTTACTCTACACCAGTACGCATTCAAAGGGGCTAAAAATCGCGATTAACATCGGACGATAATCGCTGATAAATTGTTTTTCACATGCAAAATCGATTTATCTTTCCACAAATCGTGATTTATTTATTGCCGATAAATCGGCGATTTCCGGCGCTAAATAACCTGGAAAATCGCTGAGTTAGGGAGAGCAGCAGTAGCATAAAGTCAACCTCAATCGTGGCCAATATATATATTAAAGTTTAGTGCCAGACCTGTCTTACAAATCACTCTAGCACTGTTTGCGCATTCGGCGAACTTGAAGGAAAAATTTCGAAATTTCTTTCCTTTTTTGGATTTTTGGTGGGTTGAAAATCACAAGAATAGAAAAAAAACAGGAAATTGCCATTTTTGGAAAGGGTCCGGGAAGATGTAGCAGCAAAAACTTGCATGTGCCATAACTTTCATTCTGTGGCTCCGTTTCAGGTGTCGTTTTCTCTAAAAGTGTATATTTTCTCGAGCTCTACGCATTGATGGCAATATTTTTCTTATTTTCATAAAATCCATTTTTGCACCTTTTTGGACCAAGCAACTTCTTGCAATCTTCTGAAAGAATCATGAGCTTTGATCGCCTGTAGACAGATTAGTAATTAAAAATACTGGACTATGCTATTCCAAAACTATGGCGAGTATTCAACTGTGCTACGGACTAATCGTCCCACCCCGCCAGCTTGGATACATATTATATCCTGCATTAGTTAATTTTATACAAATATGTCAGACACTACTATCGTGCTGATTTTATTCAAGTTTTGAAGGTCACCATGAACAATTAAAACTCCTTGAATCTGTATCAGTAGTACACTATAATAATTATAACTGTGATAGTAGAACGATTTAAATTTCAATAAACATCAAATGAGAATTTAACATTTATACATCATTATAACATTATCTTTAAATACTATATACATTATAATAGCATATTTATATATATACTATATACATGTATATATTGTATAGAGTCACTTCTCGCATCATTTAACATTGTTTTTACATTTAATTACCCAAGTATATTTTATGAATTTAAATGTTTTTAAAAGTAGCGATAAAGTTGCCGATTAATGCTTGAGAAATTGCCGATTCCCGATTTCCGAGTCAAAATTTGGCCTGCCTAATCTGAGTGTGGTTTTGAGGCATAAGAATTAGTATCAGCTTTTGAGCCACCGTTGTGATGTAGCATTAAAAGATTAGCAACATGGCATAAGACTATTATGTCAACATGTGAAGATTTTGAGAGTAATCATCGTTGTGATTCATAGTGACACGTGCCCAATACAAATTATATGGTGCCCCCGCCATGTCCTATATGCAACAACTGACCTTCGTTTTTGGGAGGAACTTAAAGGTAACCCTGAATCATCACATCGAACATGTATATTGCACGTCATTGGCGTAAATAAGGGCTAATCTCAATGAATACATAGCAATTAGAGTCACCTTCAACAATGTAGGTGGCATTTAAACTTGATATTCTAATTATTTTTAGGAATACATTGGAGATTGAAGTCTACAATAAGCTTTTGGTAAAAGACAACAATTGGAATAGAGTAAAAGATTTAGCATCTTGTGAGTTTCATGTGTCATTAATATCCTTTCAAACAATAGAATGTCCTGAAACGTCCCAGGATGAGATCCATCTTGCAATTCTAGGGTCCTAATCTACCTGTTTTCACATTTATTACAGCACTATTGATAAAAAGATATTGGTCCTAACAGGCGTATTTGTAAAAGTCTCATTGGTAAATGATGATCAGTTACACAAATGAACATCATTGTCTTAAATTGTCCAAAGATGCATAAAGGTTGTCAGAATGCTTCGATGTAGCAGATTCTCATCAAAACAATGGATATGCTCCCTTAGACATTCATACTTGGACTTTCACCTGATGTGTCAAGTGAGACTTCAAGTAGTGACCAATAAATTCTTCAGCGAACAGATGGTCTGCTATACTTTGGTACTTTCTAAAGATCACTACAAGTCAGATTATCATCAGCTGAATGCTTTTTTCAGATCCTTGGAGTTGAAATGAAATTCAATCACTTCTATCCTGTTGAATATAGTCATAGAACCATAAAAACGGTTTCTCATGCAAACTTCACTTCCTCCACTAATTCCTAAAAACATATGTATTCATAAAACTGTGTATTTGGATAACCTAATAATAAATTAGCACTCATCCAGTTGAAACTTGGTAGTTGTCTTGGCAATTAGCCAACATTACTCACTAATCCTCAAAAAGCATATAAGTTCATAAATAAACTTAAAGAAAACGTAATAACTTTCATTGTTCAATGTACACGAGAGACCAATGTTTGTAGGTCAATAAGAACTACCTCTTAATGTACAATCCAGTTATAATAGGAGGTCACATTAGAGTTTAAAAGAAACCCAAGATCTCAAAAAGTGACAAAGTACGAACGCTAGGAAGACAACTGCATAGCTAGAGGAGGTATCCCAAAAACTCATACACCAAGAGAAATATACAACTGAAACAATATCGAATAGCAATGCTCCCACCATGCTAGGACCACTGGGCAAGCGGGGAAGAAAACACTGAGGGAGCAAATGAAGGCCCTCTGAATACTTTCTAGAAATTTTCGACCAAAACCAGTGCTGTCACACAGTACTAGGTACAATCAGCAATGCTCATATAGCATTTGAAATCATCCAGAAGACAAGATAGAACCAACAAGGCTTCATCAATCACAACTCCAACAAGATTTGCATAGAAAACTTGTCATATGCTAAGGAGCCTATTTGGAGCAGTGTTTAAAAACTTCGGTCTGATTGGAACCGAACCGGCCGGTTTACCAGTTCAATAGTACAATGGAAGTACTGTAGATAAACTCGCTCAGGGGACTAGTTTTGTACAGAACACTATGGATGTATAGATCCGACCCTAGAGAACCGGTCAACCGACTCAAAAATCTCAAACACCAATCGTAGCACATATCTCAAGAAGTGCTTAAAACATCCTATTTTTCTAGTTTGATCCTTAATCGGCTTCTAGTTTGTGCTTCTGACCTTGCCATCAGGGATTGCATATGCAATAGGGGTCATCACATGCTCTTTCAGTTTTGTAGCCTTTGTGCATTTTGGATTCTAGGATCTAGCAATCTATTTCAGAGCCTCAATATGTTTAGCACCATGTATGTTTCGTTTTGCTGTAGAGCATTTGGTGCCATGGTTGCTATATTTGTACACAGTTCCCTAGCAGATATACATAGCACTTAACTTTGCATTTTGGCATGTAAACTCTCTAACTGTCAAAGAAGATGGAGCATTGGAATTTCCTTCTTTATGAAATGGTGTCTTTTCATGCCCTTCTCAATTGTGTAACCATTTTATGTATGGCTCTTTGTAAACCGGTTCAAAGATGCACAAACCTCGGTTTCAACTTCGGTTCCTAGTTGACCCTCGACCACTTTCCAAGTTTCCCTTGCCGATTTTGTACATACATCCTAGGTTTAGGCAATAATCTACGATGAACCATGATTTATGCCTTGCCATTATTATCTTGAGTAATTACCCAAGCTTGACTGAGTCAACCTGAAGATTCAAGATGAAAATCATTGGTCCAAATTAAGAAATATGCCTTTGAATGGGTACATGTGAACAAAGTGAACATGCCCCCGAAATTGGGTCTTTCACTCTTGAATATATCCCATAACATTTGCTTATGCAAACCAGAGGATTATATTTATCCATTACATTTTCGCATCAAAGTGGAGGGAAAATATCTCATTGCAAAGTATGATCACACTTATTTTGGACTAATTGAAATGAACACCTATGTTGGCATTAAATACAAATGAGGTGGTGAAGTGCATATAGATCTAGGATTGTCTTAGTGATGTACCTAAACTGATGCTACTAGACTAGCAGAGCAATGAAAGACCGTGTAAGTTGTGTGTGAGCAGGTGAGCAGGAGTAGACTTTGTTACCCCACGTTATAAGTCATAGCAAACTAGATGGAATAGGTGATGCCCATTTTTTTTGAAACCATGAGAGGATATTATGATCCATGGAGTACATGGAGGCACACCATTGATAGAAAAAAAATTGATTGCTGTGAATGAATTTTAGCATGCAAATGATTCATGGAGATGAAAGGCTTAGACCTGCAAATCCAATTCCAGGCCTAAGATCAATCACACCCTTTGACTATTTGTCCCACAAGTCAGGGCACCCACAAAGTAAGAAGACCAACTGTAAAACTGTGAAGCTTGAAAAACCATAAGAATTGCTTCATCGGATATGAAATTGGTAAAAATGAATAGCCAATAGTAGAAATAAGTCTGAATATAATATGCTCATGATGGGCCATGATATGGGTCAACCTTGGTGTTATTGATAGGGAAAGATCTGTAGAGGACCAAATTTTTAAGTGATTAGATCGAGATAATGACGCATGATAATTCACTGGTGAGAGAAAGAAATGGGCATTAGACGGATTGACATATCTTGTATTAGCATGCACTAGAAATCGAGAACCCCTGATGTAAGAGGAGGCATTGAAGCAATACCAGCATGATTACACTGAGGAGTTAGCTGCTTTCATTGTCATGTTTTGCAAGAGATTAGTTAAAAATTGGTTGAGGCCAGGTTACAACCGAACATTGAATAGGTGCAAAATTTGTAAAGTTCTAGAAGCTCAATTTTACTATTTTCAATAATATCCTGAATGAGATTATGAAGCTTGAAACAATGATTTCCTAGAATTCCCTACGCATTAATGATAATCACAATGGAAGTTTTCGTCATAATCATGACAGAACTTTTGGATGAGATGGACCCAATTGGAGTGGAGGAGGAAGTGTGATGAGATTAATTTTGACATGTTAAAGAAGCATAAAATATGTCGAAGAATAGTTAACTTCATGTATGTACACCAAGGTGGTTGTGGGGCAGTCATTGAATATCTTTGGCAGTGGATATAAATCTCTTAACAAGTGATTTTTGCATCAATTGTAAGTTGTGGTTACTAATGGTTTTAATCTTGATTTACTTTGAAAATGTGTAGAAGATGATATTCAATCTTGATATTTAAGCTTTCCTATAGATAAGATCTTAGTTTTGTGAATAGTAAGAGTATGAAATAATTGATCGAATGATGGAGATGTCTTCAAAAATAACACTGCTGGTACTAGAATGAGGTGGTAATAGATTCTAAATGAATAAGTTCTAAAGCTCAGATTCTGCAAGAAAATTTGACATCTTAGCTAAGTTTTTGTTGTATTACAAGAACATAATCATGCTAAGTGTTCATTAGATCATTGTTTAAGTTGTGTGAGTTGAGCACATGAGATCTTAGAGCCAATTTTGACTAGAGAAGTGAGTGAGAAAAACATTCATCCATATGTGTGAAATATATTACTGAGTCAATAGGTAGGTCATAGAAACAACACATCACATAATTGGCCTGATAACGGGGGAATATTTTAGCTAAAGGGATATGATCATCCACAAAACTATAAACAATAAACATGGAATTCTCATAGATGCATCTGAATATGGGTCACTATGTCCCATTAAAATTGGGATGCTTTGGGTGAAAAAAATTGATGAGGAATGAGAGTAAGCGGAGATGGAGGGTGCGAACCCAATGTGTCCGGAATTCCAAAGTGAAATCCTTGAAGATAGTTGATTGCATGAGAAGTAGCCTTTTGTAATTGATGAATTTGTGCTTGGAGATCCATGCATAGAGGGAGTGATAAATATTGAGTGCCAGTAGAATCTTGAAATGTTCCACGTGTGATAAAAAACCAGGTGGACCTGAAGTGGTTAAAACTTGGAGTAGGGAGAAAAACAGGGGTGACAGAAACCCTGGATGGAAGAGTGAGAAGTAGGTGGTTGAGTAGCAATAGAAGTGGAGCATCTTTGTAGTAGGAGCAACAAAGCTCTGCCAGATTGGTGACCTAACTCATGATTAGCATATAAGGGATCAAGTCAAGATCTCCTAGGGATACTTGGTGATCTATTCGATCATTAGGGGATTTAAGATGGTCTTCAGTAAGATTCACCAATTAGTCCATTGACCCTATAGTCCATCAAGCCAGTGCTAAGAGCTCTAAATGGAAGGTGGATCTCGACCATACACCTTTAACGATCGAGTTCACTAAACATGATTAAGCTAAAGTATAATTTATCTAAGCCTAGTTCATGAATGTTATAGTAGTAATAAATGAATAAAAAATTAAGTACAACAATGATAAAAAAGCCTCAAACTAAGCAATAAATAATCCCTCCACAACTGTAATGTATGTAAGGAGAGGGTAGAAAGGCTTATCTAATTCGCTAGTAAATTATGGACTGGATCAGCACATCCTTTGAGTCTGACTGACCAGAGAGGGATAAGTTAATCGCACAGGTCCCCTAGAAAATGAAGATATGGAGTAGGCTAGAATGGGGTTCCTAGGAGAGGGATAGGGGCACCTGTGGGTGCCCTGGACTTATTACATGGGTGCTTGGGTCATGCAAAAACTGCTCCCCATAAAATATACTTTAACATGTCGTAAGATGTTCCCTTTTAGTATCCAAATAGCCACTCTGAGGTTTCACCAAGATCTCTAAGGTCACTAACGAAACCTAACTAATGAAGAATGAACTTGTTCATCAAAATGTGTAAATAAACATAAAATCCCAAAAAAGAAAGTGACTGTGGAATGAGGGGGTCAGACTATCCTGAGTTGTCACAATGGTGAACTTATGCATTGAGTGTTGCACTACATGTTAGACCCAATGTAGTTCTGTGTTTGTGTGTGTGTGTGTGCACAATTATGACATAGGTTGTTGTTATCACCAAATCACAAATTTTCTAAATCAATGTGTGTGTAAGTGTGTTAAGGAAAGCAGTGTGAATGGGTAACATGGGTACCATCTCTCAAGTTGTGGGACTTGTTGCTTGAGATGGACCTCTAGAGAAGGCTAGTTCCTCTTCCTAAACTAATGAAACAACTACTTCTAATGAAGGGAATCTACCAACTACTCCTAATCTATGATTCCCAAGGGACCAGAGAGAGGGAGATTTCATAAAAAATGAAAATCCTACACTAAAATAGGCGATATCACCAAGAGAAGGGTGTGGGAAACCTCTCAAATGGGTGAAAATGGAATAAAATGTAGAGTATAGAGGATTGAAGTAATCACCACAGTCCAACAACAAGACTCACATTACCATTCTCATGGAGGCACAATAATAATAAACCCTGCAAGATGAATAAAAATAGACATAACACACCTGCAGCTGAAAATAGAGAGGTGAGAGAATGCCACAAACACAAGTAAGGGAAGGAAGATATCCACAAACTTAAATATATTGTTTCATTAATTCAAAAAGTCCACTGCAATGCAAGAGGAAGGCCTCAATCATCATGTAAGAAGTCCAAAATGAAGGCTTACAACATATTGGTGTTCCAAAAAAAATTGGTTGAGTTTTGTTACAATGAGAATCCCCCCTTCTCAAATGATAGGTCACTACAATTTATAGAGAATGAGGGAGAAGAGATAGAAATTGCAAATATCAAATTCCACCTTCCACCTACTTGTAAAGTACCATAAATGGCTGCAAAACATGATGAGAGACCTGTAAAATCATTCCCTTGCTATTTTTTAATTTGCATTAGAAGAAAATGGTTACCCATGCTCATTTATTGCATTCCCAACCACCTGGAGGACATCATTTCCAATTGGATTCATTTTCTAAATTTTTCAGCAACAGGAAACTCCATAAAATCTCTAATTTATTGATTTATGAGTGTAGAGTATGGAGCCACGATTCCAAAGAGTTATCATCATTTGACTGCAAGAAACTCCTTATACATTCTCAAACTTATCTTCTCCTTTACGAGATTCTGCATTAAAAATGGTAGCTGGAAATGACAATTTTTATTTTCACTCCTCCATAATTTTTCTTCATGTTTTCTTATAGTTTGGGGCATTTAAAATTTTTGGTGGTCCCCACTATTTTTGAAAATTTTAATGTGATGGTGGGTTTGAGTGTTTGACATTTAAAATGGGGCTAGCTCTACCAACTCGCCAGATGGCACCCCTCCTTGCTTTCCCCCAGGATCTTCCTACATGCCAGGTTCCTCACTTCCTTGAATTCCAACTAAGATGCACTTACAAGCTTCCACTTGGCATGACTTGGCGACCACCCCTTTCATTTCGGCTTGGGCTTCCTTTTTCGATACGACTCGATGATGTCGTACGGTGAAATAACTGTTAGTGCAAATCAGTAGCACCCCTGTATGTTTACCAGATTTCTAGTTTGCTAATGGACGTCCAATATGATTGCACAACATTAAATCTTTTCCCCAAGTGTGGGACTTGTAAAAAATGGGAAAAGAATCTCCAGATTAGAGGTTGGTTCCTCTTCCTAAACTACCTTCCACAAGCTATTCCAGTGTAGGCAAGCTAATATAATCCTAATATAACTTCCAAGGAGACAGGGAGAGAAAGAAAAGAGGAAAAACAAAAGCCTACACTAAAATGGTGATACACCAAAGAAGGAAAATTGCTAAACATTTATCAAAACTGCCATGGAACGAGAAGAGGTGAGCAATGGGAAGGATGGACAGATGCATCATAGGCCTAAGGATAGATTTCACACAGAAAAATGTCCCAAAAAATCCATGAACACAGCTCCAAACCTGCAATGAAAATTCAAACATGCACAAATACCTGCAATGAAGAGAGGTAAGAAGAAAACAAGCAAAAAATGAGCAAGGGTGGATAGATGCACCACAAAACACATTTTTGTTGCTCCAGAAGTTTACCCAAAACATTTTTTTTAATGGTAAAAGGAAAAAATGCCATTATAGAGTAGGGGAGGAGGTTCAAACTCCATTTTTAACCCTGGGGAAGAAAATAAGGGAGGGCAGAGTAGAAAAGATGAACAACCTTTTCAAATGAGCCAAATTTGGCTTTTAATGGTGAAAAATGCGAGCTAGAAAGAAGAAACACGGGGAAAATGTGAAACGATGCTTCAACCATTGACTAAATTGCATTAGAATAGCATGGGTACCCTTAAAAGTTCATTCCTTGATGTTTTTTGCCATGCTGGGAGAGAATGGAAGCCATACTTCATTTAAAATGGTGGTTGAAACGTCAGTTCTGTGTTTTTTTGCATTTTTCCTAGAGGTGAACAACACGAATTCTCTCTCAAATTTTTTAAGCCACGTAACAGAATTCGATGAATTCCAAACTTTAAGCAAAAAATTCGCCAAACCTTCTAATGACTTAGGCCATGCATTTGAAAATGTTAGCTCTGGATCACTATTTATGGTTTATGTATAGATTAAGGGCAACAATGGCTTGATGTTTGTCAATGTTGCTACCATGCTTGTATTGTAACTTGTTCTCTTGGTTGTTGCTTTGATATTGAAGAAGGTCACACCCAAAAGGTGACCAAAACCATAGTGGTATGATTTTGGTAGACTAGAACCATACGATTATAGTTATGGCAAAAAGCCCATAACAATATGAAAATAGGAAGAATGGGATTCAAATATGGTCAAATAGAGAAGATCAGAGAGTTGACAAAAGGAGGATAGAGTTGCAGGGAAAAACATAAGGTCGAAAGTCGCACCAAACATAAGGGAATATGCCCAAAGTCACACAAAACACAAGGGGATACGTCGAAAGTCGAATAACACACCAAAAAGAGCCTAATTTAGACCAATATCAACAAGCACACAAATGCACTAGAACCATATCAATTAATTAGGTGCCTACATGATGCCCTACTTTGATATGTGTGTGTGCATACATATCAAAGTAAAACCAATCATGTGGATATAGAGAAGTTGTCACCTTATCACTTGTGGAGAGTTCTAGAAGTCACTATAGAAATAATAATGAGCTGGAAGTTAAAAGGAGAGTGAGATCACTCGATCTCATAGCAAAGGGTAGGGAAGATCCCGGAATTAACATCTGTGCTCCTGTGTCTAGGATATGGCAACCTTTACTCCCACAAACATATGGAAATATGTGCAATTGAATCATTGTCTCTATGAATCAATAAAGGAACTGCTAAACTCCAGGAAAAAAAGAATAGGAACAAATACGCTTGATTGTGCTGAAAATTGTAGCGTTGCCCCTATGAAATCCATATCTTGAAATCTGTGATGTGTTTGAATATGTGTCTCGTGGTGAGACCAAGTGGAGTATGTTGTGTAACACTATGTGATTGCTTCCATTTGATGGAGCAAACAAGTGTCCCGAAGGTTTTGAGATAAAGCAAGTGAAATATATGCCTTGGCGTGGATGAACTAATGAATCATGTATCTCAAAAGAAATGGATTACTCACCTCATGTGTAAGATAGGCACTGATGTATTACATGGTAAGATATTATCGTGAAAACATGTATGTGAGAAGCAAGCTGCCCCATGTGGGCCTGAGTATAAGCAATGTAAGCACAATAACAAGATGGCCCATGTGGGTATATGATATAATCTTTGTAAGGACTAGTGTAACACGCCCCTTGTGAGCAAGATATATGCAATGTTATCATAAAGAGTGTCTTGCCCCATAATGGAATAGATATAAGAAATAAAGGTCCAAAGGTCGTATGACTCAAGGGGGCGAATATAATCATAAAAACAGGCTGTCCATATGGGGGCAAGTTATAGTGAGTGTCTAGGGGGAGATATCCCATCACGGGCATGGAATAAGCATAACATAGGAAATGACAGGCCGCTAGGTGGGCAAGATATAACAATGTAAGAAACATGCATAGGTCCTTGACCCCAATAGATGTGTGATATGGATCATGGCAATGTAGCGAAGGACATGAAAACAAAGGTGGGCATAAAACGAATTGTGGCACCACAAGACATAACACACACATGATAGTGTTCGACATAGTAGACACATCATGTATATAAAGTGTGAAGTATCTTAGGGACATCATTCATAGAGCTGGAACACTAGGAAAATTATTAAATTATGGTACTTCAGATTGCGTCCTCTAGTAGGGTGCATGTGTGGAACCTAGATGCACTTCAGCAAAATGTACAATCTTAGAGAACAACAGTCCTATTCTTGACAATCCATATTTAGTAGTTGATTTTATGTAGTTTGTTTTCCAGTTTAGAATGGTAGTTCTTTATTTAACTGTTTACTTTGTAAAGTTTGACTCTCTGTATTTAAAGGCATAAATCCCTAGGATAAAATAAGGTCGAGGGTTGATTTAATTTTGGGACGGATCCAATTTAAGAATCTTAGCTATTATTGGGGTCTCTTTTTCAACCATAAAAGAATGCCTAAGGTAGGCGTTTTATTCAGTCAATTTTTCATCTAGTTTATTTTTTTTCTAGAGTGTGTTCCAAAGTATTATAGCTCTCTTTTCTGATTAATATAATAGCTAGACTGCCCCGAAATGCCCCTGCCCCTCCCATACCAGGCCTGATAAGTACCCGGTACGGGTCCGGATATGGTACTGGTACATTGTGGGTACGTACCCACACGTCCCGGGTATGGAAATCCATACCTGGACCGTACACGGGACCTGTGGGTACGTACCCGCAGCGTACTAACCCAAAAAAATGTCCTTTTTTAAAACAACGATTAAAAAATCATTGGAAAATGTCGTAGTTCATGCTAAGCGAAGTCGTCTAGGTTATGGAGTGGTGGCGTCTATGCTTTGCCATGGCCGTGGAGCTGAGCGTTCAAAACTTCAAACCCTAAAAGCACGCTAAATCCGCCTGTAAAGTACTGAGACTAACACCAAAAAATGCATACGGCTGAGTGGCGTTACCTTGTTTGATTTATTTTTGTTTCCTCACTAGGCAAAGAACTCATCGCAAAAATAAAAAACTATGACATTGCATATTGCCTTATGTTTCAAAGAATACATGAGATTGCATGTAGGGTTTTTTATTTTTTAATAATGTTTGATTTGAGTAATTTTTTATGTTTGTGCTTGCTTTTTTATTTTCATTTTATTCTTATTTTATTTTATAAAATAATTACGATCTTCTAAAGTATTGCTATTATTTGATTTCTTCTGCTTACCTTTTAAAATTAATCTATAATTTTTATTAATATTTTATTTTTTTATAAAAAATAATTAATTTTCTAAATTCTATATAATTTCAAATTTTAATCTAATATTTTTTATTTATATTCTATTTATTTATTTTAAGTTATATATAATTATTTTAATTTTAATTATAATTACTGTTCGAATTTAAAGTGAAGCAAGTTGAGAATTTGGATGTATTAAGTTTTGAACATTGAGAATGAATAGATACTCAAGTCTCAATAATTGCAAATGCAAATAAGTATGTAATAAGTTAAGGATATATAATTTTTCAACTGGCACGGTTAAGTTATAAGTTCTAATTAATCAAAATTTTGAGACTTGAGTTTATATACATATTTATAAGTTTTGAAAATTTCAATAACTATGCAAATACTTCTTTATATATATATATATATATATATATATATCATACCCAACAGCGTACTGTACCTGAAGTTTTTAAAAATTTGCCGTCAAAAGCATCAGATTGCACTTACCGTACCCTTATCCGTATCTTTACCTGTACTGAAACAGCCTAGTATAATAGTGATGTTATTTGAAACAAATCTGAGAATTTTTCAGCTAGTGTTTATTGTAATGTGATTTTAGATTCAGCATAATTAAAGTATCATTTAATTTTGAGCTATCTAGCTGAGGGTTCTTTAATATTAGATGCTTACTTACTGTGGCATAGAGGAATTTTCAACATGGTATCAAAGCATTGTTTTTGAAGTCTTACAAATTAACTGTATATGGAGAGGCTAGGTTTCTGGAGTAGACAGCTATCGGAGGAGTCCGGTGGGTAGTATGTCCAAGTTTCAGTGATTGAAACCGAATTGTGTTAGAATTGGCATATGGAACCATGAAGGGTTGTGGGGTGTGAAACCCTAGTCTGATCTAGTGATCATAGATTAGGAAGCTTGTTCAAACATTTGCGACAACTTTCAACTCCTAGTATGCGAGAGTCACTAGGAGAGATCCTCTTAACAATGTGCCATGGAAGTTCAAGATTGTAGAATATCTTGGAAGAAACAAAATTATGGTACCTTGTGGAGCAGAAGGTTACGCCTCCCATGGATCCCAAAGATATGGCGAAGTACAACAAGAAGGCAGCGAAGGTGAATCAAATCTTGTTGAACTTGATGGCACCATCTGATCAGGGCTTCATATGGAAGAAGATCTGCTAAGGAGATGTATGATGTGGGAACAGCCACACATGTATCAAAGTGTTAATGTATCCAGGGTGATGCTTTTGAGGAATAAGCTCAACACTACCCACTATGAGAAAGATAAATACAATGGCAAGCTATTTGATGACGCTAGCAGAGCTTAGAGATTAGATTGGTGCAGTTGGTGATGAAGTCAAAGATATTGAGCTAGTTCGGATTGCTCTGAATGAATTTAGTCCACCATGGCACACCTTTGTTCAGGTTTTTGTGGTCAAGAGAAGTTACTTGACTTTGAGTAGTTATGGGATGCTTTCATTGGAGAAGAGATGAAACTACAAGTTTCAAACCGTTTTAAGGATGATGTTCCACACGAGGGCCTCATCGAGAAGGTGAAGAAGGGAGAAAAGCATGGTTACCACGTTCTTACGAACTTAGTGAAAATTCTGTCGGAACCGTACTTTTTGGTTTGACTTATCGAACTTTGTGCCATTGAACATCTAAGTTTGGTTGAACATTATTATTTTTTTAATAAAAAAATTACAGTGTTTAAATTAAAAGAATTTTAACACAACAAAAATGAAACAAGAAATGCTAAT
Source organism: Taxus chinensis (assembly GCA_019776745.2). NCBI lineage: Eukaryota > Viridiplantae > Streptophyta > Pinopsida > Cupressales > Taxaceae > Taxus > Taxus chinensis. Next base: position 264,803 of record JAHRHJ020003332.1, on the reverse strand, counting down.
ACCTAAACATGTAAAGGAAAAACTCCGTAGACAATATATTTATTTATTATTATGTGTAATTCGTTTTTCTTTTCAAATATCATAACATATGTGTAGTATTTATTATTTATATATATTTTATATTTGTAAATTTTCTAAACCAAACTGAACCGAACCTCTTGAATAATTCTGAACTTCCGAACTTTTTCCCCCTTCGAACTATCTGAACTTTTTATCTTTATACTACTTAGGGCATTAACGGGTTATTTTACCCCACTCTTTAAGAAAATTTGCTAGCTTTTGCAACTTCACGATGACTAGGCACCAAAATATAGAGAAATGATCACAATATTCAAGTATAATAACTTAGCCACTTTGAGGGGGCAACCTCCAAACCATACAATAAGACTCAAGTGCTCAATATGATGATAATATCCTACTCTCTAACTCCTATATATACCCTACTATACTATCCAAAGCCCTAAGGCTGACCCACTAAGCATATGAAAGCATAAATAAATATGATATGACATGATAAGAGATTATGTTAGCCATAGGTTGGCTATCCATATCCCGATATATGACCTAGGGTTAAGGGCATAACATGCCCCTCCCCTTCAAAGCAACATTGTCCCCAATGTTGACAATTTTTGGAGGCTTTTTCACACAAGTGTAGTCCTCAATGTTGATGATCTCTGGATGTTGGTACAAGAAATATTCCTCCTCCCATGTTTCCGCTGCATTGTCTCGATTCTTCCACTTGATTAGATACTCAATAATTACTCTCACTTCACCCTCTTAATGTGCATCTGAAGAATTTCCTCATGTTCCAAATGATTTGACCTTCTTTATCCAACAAAAATAACTCTATCAGGGCTGAAACATTTTGTGCAATGACATTCCATAATCCAGAAATGTGTCAGGTATTTGAAAGTGGAAAACTCTCCTTGAGACGAGAGATTCAATTCAGCAAAAGAATTAATCTTACCATCCACTTGAACTTCCTTTATATTTTTTTTTAGATGGGTGCACTCTTCAAATGGAAATATTGAAGCTTCCCTCTTTAGAGCCACACTATCTGAACTCTTAGCCTCTATTTTTTCTTCAACTTGATCCTCTTCCTCTTATGTCTCCTTTTTATTCTTCTTCCCTCTTCCTCTTCCTTCTTCCTCTTCTCTTCTCCTTCTCCTTCTCCTTCTTCCTCTTCTTCTTCTCCTTCTTCTCTTCTTCCTCTCTCCTCCTCATTATCCTTCTACTCCTACTTCTTTTTATTTCCACCTAGCCAAGAAAACTTGTTCCATTTCCTCCCAAGACCAATTTGAACACTCTTGATTCAATTGAGAGACCCACCTCTTTGTTGGACCATCAAGCCAAAATGAAAACCAAAACCATGTCCATGTAGATGAAAAATAAATCTTCTTAAATTTGACCCACCATTCTCTAGCATCCACCTCACCCTTTCCATAGAAAATCATCCCCATGATGCACAAAAATTAGGGTTTCAAGAATAAACTCCTTTAATCAAGATTTAAGTGTCCAATTTATGAATTATTTCAGGTCTTAATTCAGAAAATACAAAGAATAAACCCCCTTTTATTTTATTAGAGCTTTCCGAAAATGTAAATAACTTTGAAAATTTCCAAAAATTGTGGCTTGTGGAGCAAATTTAGGAAAACTCCTAAAATGGCGATAACTTTTGAAAAATGGATCAAAAATCTTGAAAATTTATGAGAATCTTACTTGATATGTTCTCCACTTCTGTAAAAAAAATTAGCTGAGAAATTCACAACTATTCACAAGATAGGATCAAACCAAAAATTAGGGTTTTGACCTAATTTTGGCCATGATCGCAGCTCTGATACCACTTGTAATGAAATTACTTAGATAGATCTGAATATCAACAACAATATAACACCAAAGAACACCAAAATATAGATAAATGATCACAATATGCAAGTATAATGACTTAGCCACTTCGAGGGGGCAACCTCCAAACCATACAATAAGACTCAAGTGCTCAATATGATGATAATATCCTACTCTCTAACTCCTATATATACCCTACTATACTATCCAAAGCCCTAAGGCCGACCCACTAAGCATATGAAAGCATAAATAAATATGATATGACATGATAAGAGATTATGTTAGCCATATGTCGGCTATCCATATCCCGATATATGACCTAGGGTTAAGTTCTTTCATTCAGGTCATTCAAACTTCAGGCAGACCCTCCACTTCTCACCTTCAGATTCAGGCTTCTTGCTTCAATATTCAATTACAGATTCATCATTCACACTGACTTTCCGTTTTCCGTGATGATGTTATGAGGGATGCTGAAACGACAGATGATATGTTGATAAATGAAATCAATGATATAATTAGCTTTGGTTAATGCGAGTGGAATGGCTTCTATCCCCTTGTTAAAGTATTCAATAGTGGTGATGATGAAGTGATGACATTAATAGGAGCGTGGATTGATGAGACCAATAAGGTGGAGGCCCCATTGTGATAAAGGCCATAGATCTTGAGCTTGTTGTAAGGGCTGGCTAGGGATGTAGATGAGATTGAAATACTGCTGGAACTTCACACACTTTTTAACATATTTGCAACAGTTTTGATTGAGGATGGGCCAATAGTAGCCCATCCAAAAGATTCGCTTGGCAATAGCCATGCCACTAAGTGTCCACCGTAGCTGAGAGATGTTATACAAATCCCATTTACCATCTTATATGTTATATGAATGAACTTCTTGTTCACTTCAACCCACTTATTCGATCATGTCAATTTTTTATTGACTAGGTGTGTGGACACCTTTGGGGAAGTGCTCGTAGTATTAGTGATTGGGGAAAGTGTTCCCCTCCTCTTACACTTAAGTTCTTGCGCAATATTCTCAATCTCATCATCATCTCAGATCACTAAGCCAAGTTCTTCACCTAAGCATACCAACCCAATTGCTTTGTTGATACATGAGTTTGTGATCCTTATTCGGTGGCCCGTTAAATGCTAATAACCATCATGGATGTAGGAGAGATGTAATAGAACCAACTCCATTGGTTTCCAAAAATAGGTCGACTCAAAGATTTGTAACATTCATATATCTTGTAGTGGATTCAAGAAGAAAGTCAACGATGTCCCTTATATTTTTGAAGGACCTCATTTTTACATTGATAGTTTCCCTTGATTTGATTGATGATAAATTGAGAGTCACCATAAATATTGAAGTTTTGGACATTGAGAATGATAACAATTTAAATACCTAAGATGAGAGCTTTATACTCATCCATGTTGTTGGAACACACAAAGTGTAGCTTATAAGTGATGGGAATAGGAGTTTCCCAAGGAGGAATGATGATAACGCTAATGCCTCCCCCTTTCTAACACTGAGAAGCATCAACAAAAAATTATCAATTTGAGGGGAGAGTCCTCGTGATCGATAGTGCTAATAGATTCATCAGGATTTTTTTCATGAGGGAGATGATTATAAGGAAGAGGGGATTTGGCTAATTGATTAGAGATAGCTTGGCCCTTGATTAATTTATGAGAGATGAACTCTAGGTACAACTCGGTCATGAAGATGAGCCATCGAGTGATGCGATTGTTATGATAAGGTTTGAAATGCAAGATTTTGAGAGGATTGAAGCTAGTGATGACATAGGTTTTTTGATTAAGATGAAAATGCCAAAGTTTGGAGGTAACGTAGAAAAGAGCACAACACAACTTTTCAGCTTCAGTGTAGCAAGCTTCATGATCGTGAAGGGTACAAATAACATAATAGATTGATTGTTCCATGCCTTTCTCATCGTGGTGTGCCAACATAACACTCAAAGCATGATCAGAGGTAGAGATATACAGATAGAAAGGCTCCCCCTCACTTGGAGGTGTGAGCATAGGTGGAGATATAAGATAATGCTTGAGGTCATCAAAGGAATCTTGGAAATTTTCATCCTAGTTGAAATGAATGTCCTTGCGAAGGAGATGATGGAAAGGTTGACAATGGTCAGAGAGTTGCAAGATGAAACATTGAACTAATTGAAGTTGGTATTAGAGACCAAGAATTTGATTTATATTAGAAAGAGGGGGAATCTCAAGGATGGACTTGATTTTGGCAGGGCCAAATTCAATACCCCTAATAGAGACAATGAAGCTGAGGAGTTTTCCAGTTAAAAATCCAAACACACACTTGGCGGGATTAAGACAAAGAAAAAAAATGGATGAGATGCATGAAGAGGATTTCAAGAATGGAAAGATGATCTTGTCAATGATTGGATTTACCCAAGAGGTCATTGGCATAGTCCTCTACTGTCTTATGACTGAGATCATGAAATATGTAAGTCATGCCTCACTGATAGGTAACTCCCACATTTTTCAAACCAAAAGGAGTGACACGATAGCAGAAGGTCGCCCGAGGGGTGATGAAAGAAGTCTTATGCTAGTCTTTTAGTGTGATGAGGACAAATTTGTATCCAGAGAAACCATCCATAAGAGAAAGCATCTTGTGGCTAGTGGTAAGGTCAATGAGTTGATTGCTGTTATGGAGAGGAAATTCATGTTTAAGGAAAGTGATATTTAAATCTCTAAAGTATGTACATATACAGAGCTTTCAAGAGGATTTGGTAACAGGTACGATGTTCAAAAACCATTGCGAATAGTTGATAGGTATGATGAAGTTGGCCAAGAGAAGGTTATAATTCCTCTTTGAATAAGGAGGGAAACACGAGGATGCATGCAGTGAAGATCTACTTAACCGACTTAACATCGGGGATGATGATGATGTTTTTGATGACAATGGAAGAATCAAGGCCTAACATGTCAGTGTACGACCATGCAATGGCTTAGATATGCTTAAAAAGAAAGGCGGTGAAATATTCGAGCTCATGTGGATCAAGGGATTGAACCACTTTGAGGATGCGAGGCTCTTGTGGAGTCCCTATGTTGATGTTGATGATGGATTCATTGAGAAAGGTGGATGTGTCAGGAAGTAAGGACTTATGGAAATAAGAATATTTTTCCACCATGTAGTAAATAATGGAATCATCGTCAGTGCATTGAATAATTTCAATGGTAGGGGACTATTCCTCTACCATATCAAGAAATTGAAGAGCAGGGACATAGTTTCACCTTTACATTGATAAGTGATCGGTCCCAAAGTGATGGTGGAGATTAAAAAAAAATCTAGAAGAAATTGAAATAATGTCATATGTAATAATTGGGTCATTGGATGGAGAAGAATTGGAGGATGGATCGATATGTATGGGTGATGTTGAGGAAGAAGATGAAAGACGGTCAGTGGGTCATTCTTAAAAACCAAGTATGAATTTCTCATGAGGATTGTGAGATTAGTCAATGATAACATCATTCATGCCTTGTTCATAACACCCCATTCCAAATCCTTTCAATGCACAATGATGAAGGTAGGTGTAAGTGAAGGATTTATTATAAAGAAAGTCAAATCCATTGGTATAAGGCTTGGTGTGAGGCTGAATGTCAATATGATAGGAAGGGCGATCGATGCCACCATAAATAAGATTGGTTCAGAGATGAGGTGGTCTGAAGGAAATGATATCCCTGACATTAGATTGATACATTGGAGATTTAACAGGTCTAACAAGTTGATTAGGTGTGGGAAGAGAATTGAGGGTGAGGATTCGATACTCCCCTAGTGAAAGGCATTGCATCACATTATCAAGGGAATCATCATTAAGTAGCTTAGATATAGGGAAAAATGAGTTGGTGTAAGCTTTAGAAGAACATTGTTTAGGGAGAAGTAATTTTTTTGGTCGGTAGGTCATGTGACATGATTCAAATGGGGGTAGATCTACGGGGAGTGTTAGAATTTTCCCCTCATGCTCATATTTGATGCAGTGATTGAGAGTGGATGGGATACAACACATGGCGTGGTTCCATAGTTGTCCAAGTAGGATGCTGTATTGAAACTCCCCTTCAACAATATAGAATATCCCATGGAGGAGTTTTTCACTTACGCGAATGGGGAGGTTAGATGTACCTAAAGTGGGAGCAATAACATCATTAAAGGTGCAAAGGATTATGGGTGATTGAGTGACAACAGAGCTAGGAATTTTGAGTTGATCAAAGGTATGAAAGGAGATGATATTAATGTTGGCACCATTGTCAATCATTGAACGTAGATGAATGTATCATTGATGCAAAAAATGATGAAGAGAGGAAGGTCACGGTCCTTAAGTAAGATGTCAAGATGTTTAGAGTCATAAAAAAAATATGGTGGTAGGAGCTATGAGTGCTCCAATAAGGGGCACAAAGGGCGGAGTCTCATCGCCAGTGATAGGGATATGTTATAGAGATTCGATGAGAGATTGTCTATGATTTGGAAAGATTTCGATGAGATCATAAAGAGACATCTTAATAGGGCCTGATGGAGCTACTTCACATTACTTTGTTTGATGGTGACAAATTTTTGGGTACACGGAGAAGCTAGGATGGAAACCTTGGCTTTTAATGAAGAAGGGGAAGGAGTGGTCTCACTAGAGGGACTGATGACGATAACCTTTGGTTTGTATTTAGTAGGTGGATGAGAATCATGAGGGCGAGAATGAGTGGCAATCTGAACAATATTGATGAAAATGGGGGGGCCTTCTCTGGGAGAGGTAGTATTTAGAGGAGGGATTACAACATAGGTCTTGGATGAAGAAGATGATTTAGAAGTCTTAGGTGATGAGGCTATGATTGAACAATTGCAATGATGTGAGATGAACTGGTGGATGGAAGAAGTTGATCTTCTTTGATGAGAAGATTATCCTCTTGTATAAGATTATGTATGAGAGCTTGAATGGCCCTATAATGTTCAATATCATGTCCAAGTATATGATGATATGTGAAAATGACATTAGAATTTAACCACATGGGTTTTTGTCCACGTGGATTGAAATATTTGATGGGGGGAAGCGTCATTGCAGATTCTTGAAGGAGTTTTTGAAAGATTTATGTATAGGAAATGATGGGTTTTTTTGAAGGAGCTGTGTGGGTTATGGATGAGATGGATTTGGAAGTGGTGGATGATGGTAAGAGAGGTGGTTTTATTCTATGAGGATTTGTGGGAGCCTTTGATTCTGATTTGGGCTTAGAAGAAGGGGTGGATGGTTGTGATTCAAATTTAGATTTAGGGGTGGAGTGGGTGGTATTGATTCATATTTATCGATGATATGAGATTTGGATGAAGGTCCATGTCCCAAAATGGATGGGAGTGCTGCTAGGATTGATGATGAGACATTAGATCACTTGGAATGATGGGATTTAGGAGGAGGGAGCTCCAAATTTTTGTGTGGATGTGTGAGGTATTTTTTAGTAATGATACCAAGGTTCTTATATATTTGTTATGATGAGTTTCCCTTGACATGAATGATGATGATCTCTACAGGGGGATGGTCCTTAGAGGTAGGTTTGGATTGTTTGGACACACATTTGGTGGTAGATGCGGGGATTGAAGGTGGAGATGGAAGTGATGTTTGGATAAGATTCTTGATAAGATAAGAAGAAGCTATGGGTTGTGTTGATTTTGGATGTGTTTTTATGGGAGTGGTTATGTTTTTTGAAGGTGTAGATGAGGTGGTAATGTCACTTATGATTATATCAAGAGGGGATGTTTGCTTTGTAGATTCATATGTTGATGTGGGTTGGGATATGGCTATAAATGTGGTTGTGGGTAAGGGTATGGAAGTGGATATAGATGTAAGGATATTTATGAGGATGTTGAGATGGATGTTGGGGTAGATGTGGCTAGAGAACAAGATGTAAGGGGTGTGGATGTAGTAGGTGTAGATATGGATGAGGGAGTAGATGTGATTGAATTAGGTGGGCATTCAATATTCATGGGTATAATAGATGTAGATATAATGGAAATATATGTAGGTGCAGATGTAGATAAGACTATAGATGGAGTAGAGATTGAAGTAGACATGGGTACAATAGATGAAGGGATGATGGGTCTAAGTTGTGATATTGATTCATGGCTTAAAATGTTGATGCTATGGGCGTTGGGTTCCCCAAGATGTAGAGGGAGTAGTTTGATTATTTGGCAGATGGTTTGGGAAAGACTTCTTGAAGACATCTAGAGGTTAGTTAGGATGTGTATCAGGATTATCCAATTGAAGATCTGCATGATATATGAGTAATTGGACAAGCTCTTTGAAATTGCAGTACTTTTTCGATGTCATGGGTGCAGATTGGTGATATTACAATAGCGATCCTCGCGATACCATGTGGGTTTGGGTTGCGAGTTGTCAATGGGTCAGATAGGGGGAAGTTGGATGAGATGCCCAACAATTAATTTTTCCAACAGAGCTATAGGATTCTCTGAGGGCAGTGTAGTTAGGGGTTGGTCTAGGAGCCCTTTGTGGAGGCTTTGTATGGGAAGTAGACGTGGAAGAAGATTGTTAGCATATTATTGTAAATACCTTAGGTTAATGACTAAGGTATATTATCTATACATATTGTTAGATTGGTTTTAACCACTTTGGTTAATAGGTTAGTTCATTTACACGGGCCTAGCTATTTTGTGTTACCTGATGCATATGGTTCCAGCCACCCCCGTAATTATAGGGGCTCATTTGTTTGCCTATATAAAAGGCCTTCATGTATTGTTTATTCACGCTGCTGGTATGCAGGTTAATATAATTTCTCCATCTATTTGTTGATTGTAATATGGTTTCAGAGTTGATGGTTTAGGAAGCTTGGCAGGAGCCTGTGGAGTAAAGAAGACGGTCATCTTGTCAGGGAGAAGCTGCAAAGCACCCTTTGGAGAGCCGTATCAAAATTTGTTTAATTTTTCATGTGAAACTCCATAAAGTCAGTGGTGAGGAAAATTTCATTTGTTGATAGTTTTTGCTGATTTTTGTTTCTAATTGTTTCTTTTTGGTGATAAATTTACTTTGGAATTTGTGGATCACAATTTGGTTGAGAAATGAGTCAGGGAGAAATTTTAGAAAATCAGCTTAATCCTTACACCAATGCTGAGGGAGAGAAAAATTTCATTTCTTAACCGTTTTCAAATTTTCAAATTGTTGGTATAATATCGTGGAAAAAAAGGAAGTCTGGTGAAAATGACACTAAATTTGGTGGAGAAAAAAAGGATTCACATTGAGCGTTTGAAATTTGCAGCAATTTCAATTAATTCAGTGATTTGTAATTGGTCAAAAAAATTTATACATGGTTTTATTCTAAAGTTTGGAAAATACCTATTATTTTCAATTATTTGATTTTTTTTTTAAATATTGAAAATAACAAACTTTAAGGTATAAGGGGAATTGGGAGCCTATAGTGATTAATCATCACATAAGTCTCTATTGACCATTTTTTGGGTTTTTTTATCTGGAATCCAATGCAAAAATATTTTTTTTAAATCAGAGTTGTAGATCTCCAGATCTAACTTTTATTTATCTATTTTTGGTGTTTTTAAAGACGAAAAGTTTAAAATTTCCCAAACAGTATTGAGTTTTTACTGAAAATTGGGGGAATTGACCAATTTGTTATTTGAGTCCATGGATAGGAGGAATATTTTGTAAAGTCATTATAGTTTGTTTGGTGTATTCATTTTTTGGGAAATACTAGATCAAAATGGCTAGTTTACAACACCTCTTGCTACTAGTTTCGCAAAAATTGACAGGTAAAAACTTTAGTTTGTGGATTCAAGAGGTTTTGACAATATGTGAATATCGGTATCTTGATCAAATAGTACTCGGTAAAGAGAAAAGGATTACCACTAATATAGATGATTATGATAAATGTCATCGTGAGGCTATTATGTTTTTAAAACTGTCAATAGTAGATATTCTAATCTCAGAGGGTCAGAAATGCAAGCAGTGCATCAACTTTGTGGACTAATCTTACTTCTAAATATCAGGCTTCTGAAGCTGGTAGGATATTGTATTTGAAGAATTTGTTGTTTTCCACTAAGATTTAGGAAGGTGGCTCCAATTATGAGTTTTTGTTGCAGATCAAGGACATTAGTGATCAGTTGAAGGCTGTGCAGAAGCCTATTGATGAGCAAGATTTCATTGCTCTGGTTATGCAGAATCTTCCACCTTCATCTAAATCATTTGAGAAGTCCTTGCACATGATTACTGAGATGCAATATTTGGAATTTGAAAAGTTGTCCATGTTATTGCAGAAAAGAGAGACGACAGGAGCAGGCAGGTGTGTCTACATCTATTTCCACAAAGAGTGCATTCTTCATCAAGGGAAAGGGTAAGAAATTTGGTAAATCTAATAGTTCTCCTACATAATATTCACAAGTAAGTGGTTCTAAAATAAGATCTAAGTGGAAATGCTTTTATCGTAAGCAACCTGGTCACCTTAAGAAGGATTGTAGGAAAAGACAATAGGATCTAGATGATCCTAAGAAGAAATATTGTCATACAAATATTGTTGAAGGCGCAGGAGAGGAAACATATCCTGATTTTGCATTCTTGGCCTCCAGTGGTAATTTTGTGGTGGATCAAGCTTGGTACTTTGATTCAGGAGCATCTCTCCATTATACATGTCATAAAGACTGGTATGTGAATTTGATTGAAAATAACAATAGCAATGAATTTGTTTCTCTGGGGGATGGTAAAACTTACTTTGTGAAAGGTTATGGTAATGTTCAGATCAATTTTAATGTTACTATTTGGTATACATTTCAGAATGTTATGTGTTGGTATCCAAATTCATTCTCCTTTTCAAGCCGAGCAACAACACAAATTCGACAGGGAGCTTAGAGGTAGATAGATCATAGGTGTGTCATTTTGTAGCCGGGGATGAGATCTAACTGACCCTTTGTTACTCAGATTTGTGGAGAGATGGATAGCACCTTTAAGAGGATTTGACCTGTCCTCACTACTTTAGGCCGTGCCTCTTCAACCAAGGTGAGAGGACCCTTAGTGTAACCTCTGTTTGATGAAGGAGATGGAGATATCCTTCCTTTGCACAAATTCTATGAAGAGAACCTTGGGAAAATATGGTCAATGCTCCATGATTTAACTCTTAAGAGTTGTCACTTCTAAACGATGGAGATATTTTCAACACAAGGCTAAGGTTACTGAAGACATTAAGAAATCCTGATTGTTCTGCATATTTTTGCAAGTAGATTTTGTTCCTTTGTTGATACACAGGGCAAACAGGGGTAGTTCAGGGTGGATCAATGGTTTTTAAATGATTTTGGTGGGAGATGAAGCAAGGATAAAGTTGATTATACCCGATCTTCGAAGGGACTACACAACAATGAACAACTTCACAACAGAAAGCTTCAAAATAGTCAAGACGTTCCTTCAACTAGAAGGTGTGCTTTAATGGAGGCCCAAATCAACACGTTTTCACATAATCTTTGAGACTCCAACATGAAGGCTCGAATTGAAAGACTCAATTAAACACTAAAGTTTCTGATTAATCATGCCTAAGGTACACCCAAAGACTTACAGACAATCTTTATCAACAAATGACAGTGAATTGATTTTAAATTTGTTTATCTCATCCAAGATGAAGGCTCTTCTTGAAATGAAATTGCAAATACCATTAGACTATCACAGGGACGAGATCCTGTGTGATTTCACAAAAATTTCAGTGTAAGATTGCAATAGGAACGAAAGAAACTATTTGCAGACATTCTGAAACAAAGCAGACACAAAATTGCTAGAGATTAGACACAAATTAATTCCAAAATTGCTTAGATTCATCAGCAGGGGAAAGCTTCCAGAGCAATCTCAGTGCTTGTCAATGGCTATACATCTGCAACCAACTTGACATGACAAAAAATCTAACACAGAAGAAAATAACAGGTAATCTCGGCTTTGGTCTCTCGGGAAGATGACTTTCTCAAAAAATTTCTCAAGAATTCAAACTCTGACCATTTGCAAGAGTATTCTCATTGCATTTATACATTTTTTCTCACTCAATTTTCCCCCAAAAGAGAAGAATATTCGAGGGACCTTTTCTTGTTACCAATTTGTTTCAAACAGCGACATTTAACAAATTCAGATCCGAAATCTGCCAGGTGGACCAATTGTGAACTGATCACGTTTCTTGGGCCCTCGACTAATGACTAGGATGTCATGCCATAACTTTTCGGGAGTCCCTTTAATCATTCTGATTCTATCATGTGAGAAATCCCCTTTTTAATCATTTTTTGGAGCCTCTGCATAGCTGGACTTGACAGGTCATCCCTTTTTGCTCTCAAGGCAACGCCTTTTTCACCTTTTGCGCCTGCACTTTCATCATTTCATCCTTTTTCCCTCTTTTTCCTCTGCAATTCTGCCCCGCATCCATCTCCTCTGGTAATTCCCATTTTTTCGAGTGCCTGAGTAATTCCCTCTTCAAAATATTGACCTTAACGATCCTTGGACTCACAATTTAAGTTTTGAATCCATTCAATGACACCTTACCGACAGAGACGACAAATAATTTCATCAAAGAATGATGAAAAATAATGCGTATTCACGTCTCCAAGAGTCTTGGAGCAAAAATGGTGGAAAAATAGGTGAAATGCACAACAACCGTTGATCCTGCCCCTTTTCCACTTTATATCATAGCCGTCCACGTGTTTCCTTGGCGCAACTGCAAAGGAGAAGCACAGAGGCAAGTCTCAAACAAGCGCGAGCCTTCCACGTACCCTGGGCCCAAGAAAAATGCCTTTTGGCCTTTGAAAAGTCTCAATGAAAAAAGGAGCCAGCAGGAGCCTCCACGTGTCTCAATGGCACATTTTGAGATGGTCCCCAAAAGTAGAAACCCCAAACAAGTGCAGGCTCAACATGTGTCTCAGTCCAATAGAGTCTGTTAAAAATTGAAGGTTCAGTGGAAGGCGCCATGTGTTTAAGGTCCGAGACAGTCTCCTTCGGCCGTTGAAAATTCCAAGCAAAAAGGCAGAGTGAGCAGAAGCCTCCAAGTGTCCTCAACTCAGGGGCCGGTCCCCAAACATGCGCGGTCCCTCCACGTGTCCCAGGCCCTTTAGGAAGTTGCTTGAAAAGTCTAAGGGAAGGGAAGGCCTGGTGGAAGCCTCCACGTGTCTTTATGGCGCAACTTCAAGATGGTGCCCAAGAGCGGAGACCCTAAACATAGCGCAGGCCCACCACATGTCCCAGGCTTCAAAAAATTACTTTGAAAAGTTTAAGTACAAAGCGGAGTAGGGTACAGAAGCCTCCACATGTCCCCCTATGACTCAATTGTTAAGGTGGGACCCTGAGGCGGATCCTCAAATGAGCGTCAGCCCACCATGTGTCCATGGCCCACCAAAAACTGTACCAACTGCATGAATTTTTTTTCTAAGTCTGGGAAAAGTAGTGGAATCCTCCACGTGTCCCCTCAGCGTAACTCCAAGGCCAAACCAAAAGGTGAATTTTCAAACAAGCCTCGTTCCTTCACGTGGACAAGTTTTGGGTTGAAGAGAGCCATAGAGTTTTTAGATTTCCACCCAGAGCCCCATCCAACCAAAAATGGCCACGTTTTCACTGATGCAGAGATGTAAATTTGACGGGGAAAAACTCACCCATCAAACCGTAAAAATGCAGGAAAACCACCATTTGAGCCCGGAGATGAATTTTTCTTCAAGGACAGAGAATTTGGAAATGTTATAAGGTTCAAACATGATCCTCTGAGCTACATCCAATCATGTTTCCTCAGGTATTTGGGACAAAAATGATAGGGACAACAATACATGTGACTGTGGAAAACAGGAAGGAAAGGAACAACCCCGAGTTTTATGCCCAATTTATAGACTCCTTCAGATGGACAGAGAAACGAAAAACAAATTCTAGACCTTTAAGTGATCCTCGACCCAGGAAGGAACTGATCATGGTAACTAAATGGAGGAAAGAGTCTTCAAGCATCAATACGGGGAGATCAAATTCATGACAAGGCCACCAACTACAGAATTTGAAGGACAATTGGTCAAGACTAAAATGAGCCAAGTTAGACATTCATTTAATGTTGGTAAAGCTTCAAGAGCTAAGGGAGTATTGGATTTGATACATACAGATTTGCATGGTCCAATGCAAACACCTACCCCTTCTAGAGCCTATTATTTTTTGTTACTGGTCAATGATTTCTCTAGGAAAAAGTGGATATACTTTTTACTGAAGAAATCTGATTGCTTTTCTAATTTCACATCTTGGAAAGCTATGGTTGAAAAATAGGCTAGCCGACCAGTAAAATCACTTAGAACATATAGTGGGGGCGAGTTCACCTCAAATACGTTCAAGGAGTTTTGTGCCACTGAAGGCATACATAGACAATATTCTACACCTTACACTCCACAACAAAATGGACTTATGGAAAGAAAGAATAGGATGGTGATGGACATGGCTCATTGTATGCTCCAAAGTAGAAATGTTCCATATAAGTATTGGCAGAGGCAGTAAATACAAAAGTGTACATCCTTAATAGAAGTCCTATAAAATCATTGCAAAAAATATGACTCCAAAGGAGGCTTGGTCAGGTAAAACTCCAAATGTAAGTGATTTCAAAATTTTTTGTTGCGTGGTTTTTTTAGTTATTCCTAGTCAAAAGAGAAGTAACCTGGATGCCAAAAGCAATGCCTATATGTTTGTTGGATACAATGAGTAGTCAAAGGCCTATAGATTACTTGATGTTTCTACTAACAAAGTTGTGGTAAATAGAGATGTCACAATAAATGAACAGATGCCATACTTCACAACAACTGGTACAGTTTCAGATATTGAGTCATGTTTTCCTTCTAATGATTCTGTTACAAGTTGAGATGTGGAAATTAAGCAGTATTCTAGTTCATTAGTGGAATCACATTCCTGGGAGGGAATTTATACATAACATTGTGAGGTTCCACCCTCTCGGCAAGAACAACCAAAGAGACCAAAGTGGTATACTGCCAAAATGGAAGCACTTACCACAAGGTGTGGAAGGAAGAACATTGAGATCAGGAAAATAACTTGGTAATAGAGGTGAGGATGATAGTTTTAATTTTTCTCTTACATTTGTTGTTTCACAGGCATTTGAGCCTAATAATTTTTCAGAGGTCAAATGGAATCTTGAGTGGGAGTCAGCCATGCAATTGGAATTTGATTCCTTGATGAAGAACAATATTTGGGAGCTAACAGAGCTTCCACCAGGAAAGAAATCCATTGATTGTAAATGGATATAAGGTAAAATGCAAAGATGGTTCCTTAGACAAATACAAATCCAAACTTGTTACAAAAGGTTATGGACAAGAAGGGTTTGATTATGAGGGGACTTTTTCTCAAACTACAAAGATAGTAACTATTCGGCTAATTGTTGTTATTGCTGCTCAGTTTCGATGGAATGTGCACCAAATGGATGTCAAGAGTACCTTCTTGAATGGAGATATGGAGGAAGAAGTCTTCATGGTTCTGCCACAATGTTTTCAGGTTCCTGGTAAGGAACATCTTGTCTGCAGGTTGATCAAGTCTTTGTATGGACTTAAACAAGCTCCTCGATCCTGGTATATGAAAATAGATTCTTATGTTAGGGAGTCTGGTTTCAAAAGGTGTGATTCTAAATAAACTATTTATGTAAAGTAAACTGATGATGGTATATTGATCTTAGCAGTATATGTTGATGAGTAATCCATCACAAGAAGTAGTACTAGTCTCATTCAACAAGTGAAAGCTGACATTTGTTGTACTTTTGACATGACAGATCTAGGACTACTTAAGTATTCTTTAGGTATCGAGTTTTTGCAGGGTGATTATTTTGTATTCATATCACAAAATAAATATGCCAAATCATTACTAGAAATATTTAGAATGATGGATTGTAATCCAACTCACACACCTATGGAAGTTAGTATGAAACTTTCATTTGACACTAGTTCACCTTGGGGCAATGAAATAGTGTATTGGTAGCTAGTGGGTAGTCTCATCTATCTCACTACCACTAGACTGGATATTTGTTTTACAGTGAGTTATTTATCTCGCTTCATGTCTAACCCATAAGAATCTCATTGGTTAGCTGCAAACCAGGTATTAAGATATGTCAAAGGTACTATTCATTTTGGCATTCTGTATTAGAAGTTTGTAGATTTTAAACTTTCATGATATACTAACTCTGATTGGGCACATTCAGTAGATTCAATAAAACATACAAAAGGGTATGTATTCACTCTTGTTTCAGGAGTTTTCTCATGGAAGAGAAAACTACAAACTACAGTGGCATTATCTTCGACAGAAGCAAAGTATAAAGCTGTGGTCAGTGCAGGTTGTGAAACTATGTGGATAAAAAGAAAATCTTGGAGGATCTTCAGTTTGAGACATCAAAGCCTACTCCGATTTTATGTCATAACCAGAGTGTTCTAAAGATGGTGAAGAATGCAGTATTCCATGCTAGGACCAAACATATTGAGGTTCACCATCATTACATCCGACAGTTGGTTACAAATGAATACATCAGTCTCTTATACTGCCCCACTGCAGAGTAGCAAACGGATATGATGACCAAACCACTTGATGTAGATAAGTTCATCAAATTTAGGGACAAACTTGGTCTTATTTTTGGTTTGGTCATTAAGGGAGGGTGTTAGCATATTATTGTAAATACCTTAGGTTAATGACTAAGGTATATTTTCTATACATATTGTTAGATTGGTTTTAACCGCTTTGCTTAGTAGGTTAGTTTATTTACACGGGCCTAGCTATTTTATGCTACCTGATACATACGGTTCCACCCACCCCCATAATTATAGGGGCTCATTTGTATGCCTATATAATAGGCCTTCACGTATTTTTTATTCACACTGCTGGTATGCTGGTTAATATAATTTCTTCATCTATTTGTTGATTCTAATAAATATTTGACTACAATGGCGTTGGTTGTGTTTTATATTTATCATTGTGGGTAGATGACTTGGTGAACTTGGATTTTGGTTTATTGGATCGAAGTTTGACATGGCCTTGCTCAAGGGCACGAAGTTCCAGTTTACAAGCCAAGGTGAACACCTCTTCAAAGGTTTGGAATGATTGTATTTGAAGAGTGGATGAAATGTGCTTCGCACAAGCCCGTGAAAAGAGTTCGATTCGCTTGGTCTATGGAAGGGAGAAGGACAATTGATTGATTATACCCCACCACCTACTGACGAAATCTACTAGAGATTCATCATCACATTGTTTAATGGCGTAAAGGTCTGTAATGGTTACTCTACGCACAATGTTGTTAGAAAAGTGATCTAGGAAGAGTTGCGCGAGTTGGGTGTTATAGAATAAAGAGTGTTGGGGGATTCCGTTTTACCAATCCAATGCATGTCCGACCAACGACATAGGGAAAGTACGGATTTTAAGATCTTGGTCGTGAACAATGAGGTAACATGTGTGCATAAAGGCATGGAGGTGTTGTTGAGGGTCCTCCTTACTATTAAACTTAGAAAATTTGGGCAGTTCCCAGTGTGGAGGATAAGGCTTGATAGGAACCGATGGGTTGATAGGCTCATTGCAAATATGTTCATAAGAGAAGGTAGCCTTAGACCCCAAAGTAGTGGCTTTGAGATTGGAAATTCTACTTAGCAAAGTGTGCATATGGTCTTTAGATGTGTTGGAATGGGAGCTTGATGGGTGAGGTTGCGGAATATATGAAGTGAATGGATTAGGTTGTAGATGAGATTGATATGGTTGGGGATGAGTGGGTGTTTGCATAGGTGGTTGATAAGGGGGAAGATAGTTCAAGGGTTGCGATTGAATAGGTTGGGAGATATGATGATTTTGGGAGATAGGAATGTACTTAGATGGGTGAGATTACATTGGTTGTTGAATGATGGGGATTTTAGATTGGTTTTGCACGGGATGAATTGGGATATAGGTATGGGGTGGTTGAGATGTTTTGGTAGATTGATTAGGGAACATGTGGTGAAAGACATTTTAGAGGGGAGGTTGATGAGTTTGGGTTGATTCCGAAGGATGGGGTTGCGAGGTGATGAAATTTGCGTGGAAATGGGATGTAGATATAGGGACCAAAGTTTTATCATGTTGTTTGAGTAGTGGAAGTAGATGAGGTTCTTGTAAAGTTTGGGTAGGGGCACTAATGACGATAATGTATGAAGAAGTGATGGGGATAGAAGTGGGGATAATATTGATACGAGGTAAGTTGAGTGGAATGGGCACAACAAATTAAGTATATTGATGGGTTTGGGGATCATAGTGGAAGATTGGTGGGATCCATGTTCGTGTTGAGACACTGCTAATTTTTTCATGGCTCTTGGAAAGAAAATGACAAGCTGTGAGATAAGGACCTCTGTGGACTTAGAATGCGGAGGATAAGGATAGATTTGTTGAAGAGGAGGACTGTCGATGGGGAGATGGGTGGCCCTTCGATGAAGGTAATCATGGAGAACAACAAGACTAGTATCAAGGAGCTTTTAGAACTCCACATATCCGCGAGGGATGGTGGGAGGTCCAAATGTTCCCATAGAACTAGCGATGGGGGTGTAGCCGATCTAGAAGGGATAGAGTGATGATAAAGAAAGGGGTTGGTTTGAATATGAGGGTTGGTTTGGATATTTTGGGATTCAGGAAGAGAAGCAACGGAAACAATAGGTTGTGTAACCGAAGAGGAAATGACCACGGGAGTAGAAAAAAATGATGGAAAGGGTTGAAGTTTTTTGAGAAGCAATGTTTGAAGTAGGAATGTTGGATGACATGGTTTGTTCCATTTTTCTTACTTGGGAACATGTAATAATGGGCATGAAACAAAAAACAAGAAACTATGCTAATATTCAACATTTCAAAAAAGTCACGCAACAAAGTGTTAATTATCTTGTTTATTAGAAGAATGTAGAAAAGAAAAGAAATGGGCTCAAAGGGAACCTAGGAATGGTTTCAGGTTATTTTGGTTGGTGTCCTTGATCTACCCGAAGGTACGTGAAGCTCAAATTTTTGATGACTACTGGTATGGGGCTTGATATTGGGTCTTACCCTTGCACTTCATGCACCGCAGCGATAAGGGTGTCGGGTGCTTAGCCAATATATCGATAGTAAAAAAAATATACACGACAAGTACACTGCGTCGGATTTCATCACCTTGGGTGATGAAATCCCAATAGTTCCACTTAGAAGAAGATGTTTAAGATGTGTAAATTGATGTGTGTGGAAGAAGTGAATGCAAATGATTAACCCCCTAATTAGACTATGTTCTCAAACAAGCATGAAGAGGTTCTTTTTTTTAAGTCCAAAATAAAGTGTTGTATTTGATGAAAACATGCAGACAAAGAAGGGAGAAAGATGCAAAAGAGAAAATAGGGAAAAAATGAGGAATAATAAGATAACACTATTTTTCGTTTATTTTATTTTAAGCAAACACGTTGTTGATCCAAGCAAGCAATCCACCACACATGAAAGCAAGAAAAAGATCCTACCTGCGAAGTTATTAAGAAAGCAATAGAAAATGGAAATGAAAGAATAATGAAAAGAGTCACCAAAGATAAAGGGTGGGGTCCCATCAGGCGTGCCAGAATGTTGATCGAATTTTCTCACTCATGTTTCAAATTAGTGAAATGATAACAAAGAAAACAAGTAATTCCAATGATGAGAGGGTTTAAAGCTACCTCTTGATAAGATGGTGATGGATATGGGCACAAAATATCCTCCTTGCAGTGACCTTGGTAACCTACAAAATAAAGAGAAACTCAACAAAGAAAAATGATTAGTAGATAGGATGGGAAAAACGTCAGTCCCGAGAAGTGAAAACTTTCAAGGGATGGATGTCAACCCACTTTTGATAAAAGATAGATAAAATGATAATTGATAAATTATATTTGCAGTATAAAACTGAACTGAAACAAAAAATATGAGATATGCAACACAAGATAAGATGCAGATTTGATAGTAGCAAATGACAATAAACCGAACCAAACCTGATTGGGTCGATGGAGACCCAATACTGACAAGGTACCATCGACGGCGATTGTAACAAAGTGAACCAAAAGATAAGTAGAAAAGGAGGATATGAAGCAAACTCTGAATCTGATTTGAGACTGAGATGATGCTGAGATGTAGCAACATATTGATGCTACATGTTGGAAATTAGGCACAAGGGAACGGTAGTTTTGTTAGACGGAACTGGCAACCTGGTCCACATTGTGTTATGAGAACGATATCGTAAAATATAATGATTATTATTATTGGGTAGGCCCTACAAAGTGGGGAAACCTATTTTCACAAATTCCTTGATTTTTTTAAAGTAACATAAAGAAAAGCAACGACCAGGGTGGATATAAAGTTACACCCAAAGAATTGTTCTAAAGACTCCAAGAAGTCGATGGTGGATTTGAAGAATGAGGATGAGGTTGAAATAGAGGAAAATTTTGATGTAGATGAGATGCTGGGATGCACATCCACCAATGTGTACAACCCTTAACAAGAAGAAGAGGAGTAATTTATTTAAAATCAATATTTGATTCAAAAAAGATAAGGTAATGCATTATTTGATGATGGTTCTTGATCTGACTCTACTTATGATATGATTTTAAGAAATACCGGTCTTCAAACTGATGAGAAGTCACACCTGTATCCCTTGGGATGGGTGAAAAAAGGTGTAGAAATTCATGTTACTAGAAATTGTAAGTTCTTCAAGTTTGCAATTAAATCTTAATTTATTGATGAAGTATAAGTTGATGCAATATATATATATATATATATATATATATATATATATATACTCATTTTACTCATTTTTTGGTCCATAAGAAATACAAAACTTGAAAAAAATAGTAGGATCAATGTTCAAAACATTCAATATACTTACGATTTTACATTTTCTATGATATACGAATATTGTATTCCTTTGTGTTTCATCCATTTCCTTTGAGAGTAATTTTTGTGTTGCGATGATGGCCATAAAAGATATATAATTTAGGGAGCTCCTAAATGACCTATTTCATGAGATTGACTCTAACCTGCCAATCATAACTAAAGAGGTCAGTCCAGTGGTTGGTTCTTGCATTCATATTATGCAAAATCACCTTCTAATCCTCCTTAAGGATGCGGGAAGGAGTCAATGTTGTGCCATGATAGTTTCTGGGAAAGGATTGAAACTTTAAGCTATGCAATTTGCAGTTCTAATTTTTTCTATTGGTATTGAAGATCACCTGAGATTTGATCTCATAAATAACTTGTATGGAGGTTCAGAGATATATGTCCAAATTTCTATGAGTAGCTTCTTTCCTTGGCCAATTCCAATGATCCCAAATAATTACCTCAAACATTCTTAATATCCTTTGAATGTTTTCTCTTCAATAAACTAGAGGGATTTTAAACAATCTTCGTGTATCCTTGTGGTTGTCATGCCCTCCTAGTCTAGTTCTCAAATATATTGAATTTTGTTTAATTCAATTTTTTTTAAAAAAACTTTTCTAGAGCCGTCCCACTGCGCAAACCTGCGTGTACGTCCTAGATATGGTTGGGTACGTCTTGAGTACATCAAAATGTACCCGAGACATACCTGAGACGTATCTATACCAAGTTGTGTCACCACATTTGCCGATTTTAAAGCAAAAAATGTGAAATTCGTCAAATCTCATGCTGTGACCAGAAACTCGTCAAAATTTGCGATTTCAATTGCTGCATGCCAAAAATGACTTAAAAAATAGAAAATATGATGGCTACATGGTCGTTTTTCCATAACCGTTGTGTTGAAGTTCCAGAAAAGAGTTGTGACTGGAAGCAAACGTACCCTGCTGTGTTTGAAAGCTACTATGCCCGCAAATTTGCACAATTCCATTGCCATTCATTGCGCCCTCTCATGTCACATTAGTTTGTATTCTTCGACTCTTACATTCTATTGTTTCAGTTCAGTTTAGGTTTTATTTTAGGTATTTTAGTTACAATTTTAGTTATATTGTATGCTTATTATTTTTTAGTTTTGGTTTTTTTTTTAACGTTTTTATTATATTTATATTTTATATACAAAACCTTTACATTTTTATTATATATTTACATTTTACTTTTTTATTACATATATATATAGTTTTTTATTATATTTGTATTTAGTATATCCATATTTAATATTTTTAAAATATAAGTATTTTTTTGTTCTCCAACTTAATCACAAATTTTATCGTTGATATTTTTAGTGATGTTTTTTTACGAATTTTATCCTCGGCGAATTCGAATGCGGCGACTTAGATACTAGGTACGTATCCAGGGTGGTATGAGAGGGTGGGTGCAAACCCATTCATCATAGATTTTTTTGGGAATCTCATGTGCCGAACTTCTGATGTTTATTAGGGTTTCTGCAAAAATTGCAAAAAAGTTGAACGTTTGAATATTAGGGTGATGTTTCTTGAATTTGTTATATTTTCTTTAAAATCATGGTATACCGAATTTTTTATTTGGAATTTGGCGAATTCTGTGACAGATATTAAGTGTCTTTGGTTAATGCCATCTTGAAGGAAAATTGGGAATCAGGACATTGGTACAAGCTTGCTTGCAAGCTAACTTGTAACAATTGTTTGGTAAGTACTACAAATGAGCTCATTTGTACTAAAATTCCAATAACTCCGACAAGTTACAAGTTGACTGCAGAATCAAGATCCTGGGGATTTAAATACAATATAATGCTAGAAGCAAAAGCCTAATTTCCCGACAAAACACAAAAGAGGATCAAATCTAGGCAGAGAATCAGAAGTGGCGGGACTTGTATACATGTAACTATTGTAATAAAACTTTGATTTCTCCGACAGGGTGAATAAAAGGCATTTTACTTGGAATTTTTTCATCAAGAGGCAATTTTGGAATTTCGACAGCACAGGTAGCACAATATACAAGTTTTTGTTAGTCAAATTTTGGGTGTAACAAAGTGTGGAAAGAAAGAAAGAAAGAAATTATATTAATGTTCATGATTGACCAAAAGTATGTCAAAGGGACTCAAGAAGACATCTAAAAACAATCATAAGAATCACTTTGATACTACTTAGCAAGGATCTTAATATCATAAGAATCATGATTTCAAAAAATATCAATATATTCAACAATTAATGATCAGAACATAGCAAGCATGATATATGTATTGTGAATGGTTTACACATGCGGGAGATGACCCTTGGTATATTAGTTTCTATAATTTTGTTTTGTAACACTCAAATCCATGATACTGCAATGCTTCTGTCTTTACTAAACGTTACTCATGTTGAGAGTTAAGTACTTAGAAAACATGTTCAAATGGAACCAGTTATCTAACTCTAAATTATTTTCATTCCAAAAAAGAGGAGAATTAGGAGTGTTCTTTTAAAAATTCTTTATGATTTGAACTAGAATATAGGCCCTTTTTCTCTGGATTGTCAAGTTAGAAGCTACCTCTTAGAAAATACTTTTTAGGGGGGCTCCAGAGTATTCTGTCATTGGTGTTATTATTTATCCATTCTACCCAGGGGGATGTTCACTTTTTTTTTGTCAATGTATCTTCTGTGTTTATGAATAGCATCTTCTGGCTTCTAGCATTTTGCAGGATTCTGTGTTGGTTCCTTTATACAATGGGGAAGGCTTTTCAATTATATGTAGAGCATCCTTGGTTTAGTAACAGAAAAGTCCGTCCAATAAATGGTGGTATTCACTGGGTAACACAATTTGCTTCAAACATTTACAGGTCCTACGGAGCATAGGGAACCTGGTTGCTGGAGATAATCAGAAAACAGATGCAGTTCTTGCTGCAGGGCAAGATATTCCTGGTGGGTCTCTTACCCCTCCCATATGGCTATCTTACTTTATATTTTTCTAGAAAAGGAGCTCAGGCAATTCGTAAATTGTTTTGTTATTGTTTCTGTTATTCTCATTTTAAATTCTATTATTTTTTTTGGAGGTGACTGGACTTATTTATTTTTAGGGACTGTGATTGGAGCCATGATTAAGTGTTTGGAAAGTGAGCATCGCACCTTGAAAAAGGTCATATCCAGGAAATCCTTCAACAAAAGTTATGTTAAATGTATTTTATCAGTCTGAAGTATGTGTGAATACTTCTATGTTATGGTTCCTAGTTGGTCACTACAATATTATGTTTCTGATTGTAGGAGACAGCATGGGCCCTCTCCAACATTGCAGCTGGGACGTTGGCACACAAACAATTAATATTTTCGGGTGGTGCAGTTTCTCCACTCCTGCACCTGTTGGTGACTGCAACATTTGATGTACGAAAGGAAGTGGCATATGTCTTGGGTAATCTTTGTGTTGTAACAATAGAAAAAACTGGAGAATCAATTCCTATTTTGGAACACCTGACTGAGCTCGTTGACAGAGGATGCCTTCCAGGATTCATAAATCTGGTAAAGTCGCCTGATATAGAGGCGGCAAAAATGGGGCTCCAGTTTTTGGAACTGGTAAGTTATATTCCCTTCCTTACAAATATAAACTGGACAAATGAAGTGTTTACTGCGAGAAGTGCATAGATACTGATTGATGTGACTAACATTTGAAACATGGCCATCTATCGCCTGCTTTGAAAACATTACATGGAAATATCAGTAAATCTACCATCATTAATTGTCTATTTTTTTTGTTACCAGCCTTGGACCCTTATTGCAGTATTTTGCAGAGCATACACAGAAAACTTTCTTAGCATTAAAAGTGAAATGATTTATTTCATTGTTAATATTTATCTAGCACTTTTACAGGTCAAAGGTGTTTGAAAGGTACAGCTGGAGTTTGATTTGTCCAATGCTAAAGTCTCAAATTCGGGTTGCAAATAAGCAATGAGCTTCAAAGTGATGATAAACGGAGTAATAGGGGATTCTTTGGAACCCTTACAAGGCCTATGTCAAGGTGACCTGCTTTCACCTTATCTCTTTATTCTTATGGGAGAAAGTTTGAACTGGCTAGGCTAATCGAAGAAAGCCCAAATTAGGAGAATAATTCATGGGCTTCAAGTGACCAAGTGAGGACAGAGACTTTCCAGCTTTAAATTTTCTGGTGACAACCCCTATCCTCTCTACTCCAATCCAAAGAGTAATATTTAATCTGTAAACTACCTTGAGCAAATACAAATTGGAGTTGGGACAGCAAATAACCCCCCATTAGTGATGCATGATATTTGCCAATTTACTGGGGTTCAAAAGAGGAAAATACTCCACAAATTACAATTTAAGAAAGGGAAGCTACTGATGACCATAGTTACCTATAGGACGGTGGGATGGATTTCCGGGACAGCAAAAAATTTCTAAATTTTGGGGACGGCGGGGGGATGGCTAATTAAAAAATATATAAATATTTAAAATATAAAGATATAGTGACTAAATTATATAAATAAGCTGAAATAAAACCATTTGAGATTTAAATAAGGTGAAACTTGAACTCATAACATCAAATACATTCCTTAATACTCATAATATTTCAATATGTTAATGTCATAAATTGAAAATTCATAATACATATTTGAATTTAAGAATTTGAGACAAGCATGAAATTTCAAATATATTATATAATATAAAACACCTAAAACCATTCTAAATTACGATTGATCAAGTGACAATAGCTGATATTTATATCTGTTAATCTCATAGCCAAATACACCAACAATTGTCTATTGTCAATATTTTTTCAAAAAAAGAGGACAACTACAAGTATCAGCCTAAAAATCAGTAACCAACATTCTGAAAGCAATATCCATGAACTCCTCACTAGTACTAGCATCCTCGTCCTCAAAGGTAAGCCCAATCAATCCCCAGCTGCACAGTATTGTCCTCTTCAACCTGTCTCGGCTCCTTGGGATCTACATCCCACGCGTAATGCTAGGGTCTGTTTATACTCATACGTGTCTTGCGTGTCCATAAGTTGCACAAAGCACTGTGAGGACAGCTACAAGTTCTTCTCCACTCTCACAGAGGTAAGCCTATTCCTCTTAACAGAGTGTATCCAACCATATGTAGACCAATTCCCTCTCAGAGGCAGAGGAGCTAGAAACCTGGGAAAGGAGGCGAATGGCAAGTTGTTAATCAGCAGTCCTGGAAGCCCATACAGTCGCCACCAACTCACTGGCTTCTCCTGTGCTATTGTTACCCCTGTCTGCCTTTGTTGATGTTTTGTACCCATCAAATTCAGTGAAGTCATAGCCACTCCAATCTGATTTGTGAAGCCTCCTGTGAGAGCTGTACATTTTTTTAAAGGCCTTCATAAGGCCCTTCTTCACCTCATCATCATCCAGTGGGATAACTTTGCCTGGCCTCTCCACATACCATTTGGGATTCAATGCATACGCAACCATATGAAGAGGGGTGTTCAACTTCTCCCATCTCTGTTGAATAATGGGCTGTATATGTTCATTATAGAACTCCAAAGTGGGGTCCCTCACCCGAATAGCTGCCTTCATTTGCCCAAGCATGCTTGTCAATGCACTCGTAGATCTCACCAAGATTGGGGCTGTTAGAATCCCCATATTTGATGACACTAAAAAACTGGAGCTATGATTGATATGATGTATTTCATATCAACCCAAAATGTTTCCCGCAACACCACTTCCTTCGCTTTTTTCCCTTGATCTGTCTTGGACTCACGCCACCTAGTCCAATCCTGTGTCATAATCATAATTTGCAGGGGCTCCTGCAACTCAGACATCCTCTCCAACAAAATAAAATAGGATGCAAAATCGGGTGTCAATTGGTTTCAAAAATTCCTTATTCGAAAAATTTCAAAAAAGTGATCCCAATGATGTGTGGTGATTACATATGAACTTTTGCATGTCCCTGGCCTCAGTCACTATCTGGTTGACCCACTGAATCTTCCCTATGTCTTTCAGTGCATTGTTCATGGCATGCACACAACATGGAGTCCAATAAATATGCCTATATTCCCGCTCCACTAGCTTGCCTGTTGCTCTGCACACATAAGCTGCATCTGTGACAACCTGTACAATGTTTGAAGGTCCAACCTCCTCAATGGCATTCTTCAAAATCTGATACTGGAACTCAACATCTTTCCACTTCCCAGAACAATCAATTGCTCTCAAGAAGTACGGTCCATCTTTGCAAGAGACAATGATATTGATGAGAGGACGGTGTCTAATATCCGTCCACCCATCCATGATAATGCTACATCCATGTGACACCCATGTCATCTTCATCTCCATCAACAGATTAACCTTGGAATAGTTTCTATCCAAGATTGTTGTCCTCAGTTTTGTGTCTCCAGGAGGCACATAACTCTGGAGACACAAAACTTGTACTTGCTTTTGCAACCTTAGCCATAGCCTCCTTGTAATAAGGAGAGTGAGCGGCATTAAATGGAATCCCAATAGCATAGAAAAATTTCCAAATAAAATCATCTACCTCTTCCCTTGCCTTTGAATCAAACATGTCAACAATTGAATTTGGGGCTGCCCCCACGACCTTTCTCTTCCTTCTGCTTTCCACTTCTGACACTCCAAAACTAGAACCAGCTAGAGTATTATCTATGTTTGCTAGTCTTATGAGCGCAATGAGTATTGGAGTGTTAACCGTAAAACCACGAACTTCTGGCACATTGTCTGTGGTATTTTCATTGAAGATTCTCATCTCTCTCTACTCTAGTGAAAGGCCCTTACAAGTGTCAACCCCCCTTCCTGTAAGGTGCAACAAGTGTGCATTGGTCCTAGTGATACTGCCATGTCAAGTCAGTGCACATATGTTGCACTTCCATACTTTGCTCCCCCCTCCAGACTTGGGGTGGGGCTATCAATTATTTGGGCAAATTGTTGCAATGGCTTCTTCTTCTCAAATGGTCCAATGGCAAATTTGGACAACATTTGAGAGGGGCAATTGGTAGCACTACCAAACTGAACTACCAGTTGCCGCTGCCACTACATTTTGTGTCCCTTCTCCACTCTCCCTCATTGTGGCATCACCAACTCTTCAACGGCCACCTATCTCAACTTCCCGTTCAACCCTTCTTGCTCTGATTCATCCTCATACTTAGAAGAAGAACTCATGGTGATGATTGCTGCAATGAATTAAAAACAACCATAACTATTGATTGATTGATTATGTAATGAATTAATTAAAAAAAAAACGTAACCAATATGCATTTTTAAAAATCCTACAAACTATATGCGTGATTATATTGTGAATGTATATGCAAATGCTAAAAAACAGCCCCTTAAAAAAATGCAAATATAATATAAATTTTAAACTAGAAATAAAATGTAATTAAATAAAAAAACGTAACCATTTACAATCAAACCCTATGCAAGATGATTTTTTTAAATCCCACAAACTATATGCATGATTAATGTAGATGCAAATGCTAAAAAACAACCCCTAAAAAGTGCAAATATAATATAAATTTTAAAACTCGAAATAAAAATGTAATTAAAAAAAAACGTGACCATTTTTGTACAACCAAACCCTATGCAATATGCATTTTTTAAAATCCTACAAACTATATGCATGATTACATTGTGAATGTAGATGCAAATGCTAAAAAACATCCCCTAAAAAATGCAAATATAATATAAATTTAAAACTAGAAATAAAAATGTAATTAAAAAAAAACGTAACCATTTACAACCAAACCCTATGCAATATGCATTTTTTAAAATCCTACAAACTATATGCATGATTACATAGTGAATGTAGATGCAAATGCTAAAAAAAAACCCTAAAAATGCAAATATAATCTAAATTTAAAAAAAAAAAGGACTTTAAGTATTGTAAGCAAATAAAATTATAAATACCTCTTTCTTGCTCTTGTTCTTGTCTTGCTCTTGCTCTTGCTTTTACTCTTGCTCTTCCTCTTGCTCTTGCTCTCACTCTTGCTCTTGCTCTTCTTGCTATCTCTTGCTCTTGCTTGGTGTGAATATGAAATGAGCCCATAATGTAAATTTATAACATAAAATAGCACTTTTAGGGTTAGGGTTATGTTAGTAATGTTGTTTTTTATATTATAAGTGATTTACAATTAAAAAATATATAGTTTAGAGTGTTGAAAAATATGTTTTGTTATTTAAAAATGCGGCAGACCACGTGGGGGACGTCTAGGATGTTTGGACATCCCTGGGAAGTTCCTGGGGACGTCCAGATGTCCCCAACGTCCCCTAGGTGTTTCCAACGTCCCCTAGATGTTTCTTATGCTCTTTAGAAGTTCCCAAGACGTTTCCTACCATGTACACACTGTAGGAAACGTGGGGGGAAACATTTCGCCCACGTCCCCAGAACGTCTGGGACGTCCCAAACGTGTCAAAAATGGGGGGGACACGTCCCCGTGTAACTATGTTGATGACATATCTGGGATTTCTGCTTCATGAATACTCATCTTCAACACCATGTGAAAACACAACCAACAAAATGCGCTTAAAATATTTCCATTCCGACCAATGGATGTTAAGCTCTGACCGGAAAAATTCACTTACTATAGATGGTCCTATAGGTAGTCTTTGCCTGCCTCCTCACTCTTCATCCACATCCTACAACAAATAGAACGAAAGGATGGTTAAAATGCAACATAATTTCCTATAGAGGAGTAGAGATATTTTGACATGCACTCCTATTCTGGTAAAAACAGTACGCAACCAAGCTCTTCAATTAGGCTTTGGCCATGAAAATGGTGTGGTGATCAGACAAAAATCCAACTGCACCTTGGAGCAAAATAGTCAACCGAAAATATTTATATGTACCACACAAAAAAAATATGGAAGATACAGGGCAGCACAAGGGTCATCTATACCTAAACAAAAGAGTGGGAGCCACCCCAAGTTTGATTGTTGAACATGTTAGAATATGTGCACAAGGAAGGAATGAAGAGAAACTAGAATGCACACATGTTCATTGTGTGTCCGTCATTTTATATATATGAGAGATGGTACAAAATGGTTGAAGTGGTAACTGTTTATTAGTTAATACTTAACTAATATTAACTTAATACTAAAATATAAGCCTCTTATTCTAATATCCCCTCTTAAGGGTTACACAATTGAAAAGAAGATGGAATTACATTGCAAAAGCTTTTGTTTTGAACAACAGTTCTTGGACCAGGTAGAACTCCATCAAACTGCCTCCCTAATTCTTGTAAAGGTGTAGTTCTCTAGTTGAATTCTTGAGTTCTCGGATTTCACCTCCCTAAATTCCTGAATTATAGAATCTTCTAAACTATTTGATAACTCTCCATGCTGAGCTACTCCACTGTGCTCCATTAGGCTGTCTCGTGACCCTTGTAAGGGTAAACTTCTAAGATTCATAGACTCCTGAACCATCGAGGGAAGCCATCCATGCCGAGTTTTACCTACACCGAATTCCTTCTTGTCATCAAAACACTGTCTTTTTAAAATACATGTAATTCTTCTTTTTTGTCAATAAAATCTTCGGTAAATTCAACATCTGGTGGATTAACAACAAAGGTCACATTTGCTTTCTTTCAGGTTATCTTTTAGGTTGCCTTTGAGAACATCATTAACTCAAATGCAACAATTCCAAGTTGTATGACTTCTTTTCTTGCAATGATAACACCTAGTATCTTCATTTGATTTCCTGTGATTATTTCTCGTGCTGGAGTATAGTGTATTTTCATGTGAAGAATTGCCTTATGCATCATTCATAGTTCTCTTTTCTTCAACTAAGTCAGATGAAATCATATATTTCAAGCTTTGCAATGGCATTTGAATAAGAGTAAAAATGACATTGCTATATGATGAAGGCAAAGTATTTAATAGAATGGCTTTAGAATCTTCTTCATTTTACTAGAGCTTTAACCTCTGCAAACTATCTAAGAAGAGATCTTAGATTATTTATATGACTAGACATAGTAACATCATCAACCATCTTAAATCGAAAGAGTTGAAGCTTTAAAGAAAATTAACATTCATTGCTTTTTCTGCAAACAACCTATTTAGGTTATCCGAAATATTTTTGGATGATTTTTCTAAATCTATAAGGTGGAGTTCAGAATCAGAAATAGCAACCCTAATTATAGCTTTAGCTTTATCGACACAACTTTCCCACTCAAAGAGTTTGGCAACAATGGTGGGTTTTGTTTCTTTTTCATGAACAATATCCCACAATTTTTTTGCTCATTAATTGCATTTGGATTTTAACTTTCCAAGTGTGAAAGTTGAAGTCAAAATATCTCTACTGGGATATCCATTTAAACTGAAAAAATAAGTGAATACAAATAAGTATAAATACTCGGGTTGTGCCCTAGGAAACTTTAAATGACCACAAATTTGGTTGATATAGAGTTTTGAAATGCACTTGTCGACTGAGTTTGTGCTTTGGAAAACAATGATTGGGTTTGAATGATATTCACAATTGGCAACTGTGGTAATGATGATGGAAATAGAGTTATTTTCTATGTTCCACGGGTGCCCATCCCCTGCCTTTTTAGGATCGTCCCCGTACCGGGGACGTTTCAGCAACTTGGAAACATGGTGTATGAACATAGCATAAAGTAATATGCTTTCCAAAAAATTCTATTTTTGACTCAATGTTATGTGAAATCTCAATTCAGCTCCAAGTTTATGTATGAAGTTTATTTTTTCTCTTATTTTTTAATAGTCGTCCTCTACCGTCCCCTAAAAAATGGCCTCCAAAAAAATCCTTCCCGGAAACACGTTCCCCCATCCCCTTCCGTCCCCGTCTCGGAAATTTGGTGGAACATAGGTAATTTTCCTTTTGTGACTGTGGTAATAATGGTGGAAATGGAGTGTATTTTCCTTTGCGACTGGATTTAATGGCTTACGTGACCTCTCTTATGAGCTTTCCAACTGTTGCAACCACTATATGAGCCCTTATGACCCATTCTAGCACTTGAGACTTTGTTCTATGCCCTCACGACTTTATTTTATTCCTTATTTTTCCCTTAAAACTTCACGTTTCTATCTTATCGTTTCTGATCCTTTTTTTACTATTATTCACATTTTTGTCCTAAATGACACTTAGAAATATTCCGAATGTTCTTCCTTCAGTTTGCAAATCCCTTTGAGCACCAAGGATGTGATACCAATGCTAGAATATGTGCGCAAGGAATGAAGAGAAATCGGAATTTACACATGCTCGTTGTGTGTTTGTCATTTTACTAGATTCCATTGGTAATGTTATTTATACACCCCTTTGCCTCCATTCTATTCACACACTCACATTTTCATCTTTTGCAAATTGGGAGCTTGAAAGTTGAAGGAGAGAGATAGAAGCTTGGAGGAGGACGATAAGAGTTTGAAGGAGGAGGATCAACTTCAAACAACAAAGAGGAAGGAGTGATTTCAGGTATTTTCCATGCATCCATTGTTCTTCTTTGTTTTCATTTTTTTATCAATTTTTTTAATGTATTACTTGGTATGTGATCAATGATCAATGATCATGAATGATGTGTTTGCACACATCATTCATGTTCATTGATCATGATCTATCTATATTTATTATTTATTTTACGTTTTCTTTTTAATATTAATTAATTTTTAAATTTAGTTTTGAATTTAAAATTTCAGGGTTTTTTTTTTTTAATTTTAATTTGTTAAACGTTTACCCTCTGTGTATGCTCTCACCTCACACCATTTATGGCGAACTTGGTGATCAAATCAGAGAATGACGTGTAGGGGTTAATAAATAAATTAATTTTTTAAATGTTAAACGTCTACCCTCTGTGTATGCTCTCACCTCGCACCATTTATGGCGAACTTGGTGATCAGAATCAGAGAATGACGTGTAGGGGTTAATAAATTAATTAATTTTTTAATTAGTTGTGTTTGTATTTTTTTTTTAAGTTTTAATTTGTTAAACGTCTACCCTCTGTGTATGCTCTCACCTCGCACCATTTATGGCGAACTTGGTGATCAGAATCAGAG
Source organism: Taxus chinensis (assembly GCA_019776745.2). Taxonomy (NCBI): domain Eukaryota; kingdom Viridiplantae; phylum Streptophyta; class Pinopsida; order Cupressales; family Taxaceae; genus Taxus; species Taxus chinensis. The sequence continues at coordinate 232,115 of JAHRHJ020003332.1, read as the reverse complement.
AATGACATGTAGGGGTTAATAAATTAATTATATAATTTGTATTTGTTGTTTTTTAATAGTTTATTAAATTATTTTGCAATTTTTTAAAAAATCTCTCATTGTAGGTTAAAGCAAATCAAAAATTGTAGCCATGGCATCAAGTTCAGCTTCAGGGGGCATGGGGAAGCAAGCCATGAGGGAGGCACACAAAGAAGTGTTCCAGGTCCCACGAATGTGAGACTGGATCCTTCTTATCCTTTATGGAGGCATGTAGAAGTGTTGGAACTCATTGCTGGTGGTGGTGTTCGTGTTTGGGTGTGCCCCCATTGTAACATAACATTTAAGTCCTTGTATACCCGACTGAAGGCTCATATAACTGGGGTAACGGGAATGGGCATTAGACCATGTAAGAAGGTGGACAAGAATAAAATATCTATGTACTTAAAAGAGCAAGAGGAGGCTACCTTGCAAGTTGTAAGAGCTCTCTAGAACTGTTCCTTTGCAACAGAGGGGTATAGGAAAACCACCAACACCACCATCATACCATCCTTTCATTGACAGTCACACTGAAACTCTGCCAGGTGAAACTCCTTTGGATGAAGAGGCCACATCACGAAAGAGAACAAAAGGACCTCTAGAAAAAACATTCAACTTGGAGAAGAGAGACATTGCAGATGAATTGGTAGCTCGGTGTATTTATGCATGTGGGCTGCCCTTCAATGTGTTGAGGTCACCATATTGACAACAAATGGTGAGAGACATTAATGAAGCGCCACGGGTTATAAAGGCCCTAACTATGAGAAGGTTCGCACATCTCTCTTGGCGAAAGAAGTGGACCACATACAAACTTCTTTGCAACCGATTAGAGATTCCTTGAAGGATTCAAGAGTGTCTATTATATTGGATGGATGGAAAGACTCCCGAAACAAACCTCTTATCAACATTGTTGCAGTAAGCCCTAAAGGGGCAATGTTTTTGAAGGCTGTTGATTATGAGGAAGAAATAAAAGATGCACAATTTATTGCAAACATTCTAATTGAGGCTATTGAGTCATTGGGCCCTCAAAACGTTGTCCAAGTCATCACAGACAACGCAAAAAATTGCAAGGCAACAGGGTTGATAGTAGAGGGTAGATATGAACACATATTTTGGACACCATGTGCAATACACTCCCTCAATTAGATGTTGCAAAAGATTGGGAAAATCCCATGGATTGAGAAAATATACACAGAGGCAAACGAAATTCAGATGTTTGTCACCAACCATCACATGTCTCAGGCCATTTTCAGAAGATTCTTGAGGTTGGAGCTGTTGAAGGTAAGGGAACAATTCATTAGTTTTAAGTTTTTAAGGTTTTTATTTTAAATTTTAGTTTTAAATCAATTTGTACTATTATTGAATTCTTTTCATTCCTTTTTAATATTTTATAGGTTGTTGAGACTAGATTTGTCTCTCACACACTCGTTTTGAGACGACTTGTGAAGGTAAAACATGCACGAATTTGATCCTCTAACAAGTTACAAGGATCGTGTTTGAGAGGATAAAATTCGACGTTTAAGTTCGTCAATAGATAAACTTTGAGAAAAAAAATGCCATTAAGTTCGAACAATAGGATAAAATAGGAGAAAATTATACATATATTATAGATATATATAATATACTACCATATATATTATAGCTATTGCTAATTTCAGAAAGGAGACAGACGATAAAAGATAAAATGATTAATAAATGTCAAATATGTATTAGAATATGTAAATAAAACTAATGTTTCAAATAAAAATTGAACTTTATAAATCTATCTGTAACCATTTTATATAAAATGGAACTATTCGAACAATAAATAATATAAAAGGTAAATAACTACTATTATGGATATCAAAATAAAGATTAAAAGTAAATTTTTTCCTGTAAACTGTCTAAAGCCTCATTAATACTGCAAATTATATTATGAATATGGAATTAAAACTAATCGAATAAAACTAAACTTTGTAAAGATCGTAATTTATATGTATATTACTATATATTCTATGGTATATTTATCTCGATGACTGACCTAGGTTGTTGAGTTTCTGTGCATATCTAGAAAGAAATGAATAAAAAAAAATTAAAAAAGTATTACAAGAACTCTACCCTAATTGCGATGAGAAGTTCCTCTATAATTTTCGAAGTGCATCTTGAAGAGCTCTTGCTATCCTCTGCAATCATAACTAGAATAAAATGAACTTCAACAAGTAAACTAGTGAAGGTGCAACCTATGCTGAATTCCGTATAAACTAGTATGAAGCCTATCCAGTGACTTGCATTTGGCTTAACACTTTAAGATGCATTTTTTTTAACTGTTTGTTTTGTTTTTGTTTACCTGACTTTTGTAAGTGTTTTCTTTCCGGTTGAACCTAACCCTTTGAAAGTGATGTTATACAAAGACCCTCCCGCACTTTCAGTTCTTACACAACTGCCTCTATTTGTTTCACATTCACTACAATGAGTATCCAATGGATTTTTGGGGTTGCCTTAAAGACTGGTGATGCTTGGAGCAACCTCAAGCAATTTGTCTAAAAGATTGGAGTAGGAACCTGAACCAAAATCCGGCCAGTTCGATATGGTTCAACATATTTAGGACATGAACCGGTTAAAAAACCGGACTGTTCGAATTGGTTTGGTACTGAAAAATGGCCGGAGTCTAGTTGTAAGGAATTCTGATGTCAGTTTTACCAAACTTTAGTTGAACATATTCCGGTGCTTCATCCTGAACCGGTCCGGTTTCATCTCTTAAATCGGCCGAATCAAGTTATTTTTCCACTTTTTTGGCATTGTCTTTCCTTTTTTGGATTTTTGGTAAACAAAATACAGCATAGAATAAAACAGCTTCCAGAATTCGAAAGGGTCCGATTAAGATGTAGCATTAAAAACTTGCATATGCCATAAGTGTTGCAAACAATTTCTCACCATCCTGCTTAGGATCCAGATTTGGAAATTGTACAGTATCTCCACTTTGTGAGTATGATGTTGAAATACTAACTTCCATGTATGCTATTCTAAGAACAACGTTAAGACATTAAAAGGCAGTTTAACCCTCAATGATGATGCAAAGGTTGAAACGGTTTCTGCATAACCAAGGCGAGTTTGCTGGCCAACTATATAGATTGGGAACCAATGGTTCCTGTGCTGCCAGAATGAATATTTGAAACTTTATTTGGCAAAAGACATCATCCAGCTGAAGACAAAAACGATTCCCGAATTTTGGTGGCACTTGAATCAAACTTTGATATGATGTTGAAGTTAGCATTATCCTAATAGAATTATATCCCTTCGGTTGTCAAGGATGACCACGGAACGATTGCACGACCTGGGCACAAATGTTGAACCACGGTAAAATTCCTGGTTAGGAAGCAATCTGAGCAACAGGTTTGAGAAGCAGTCACGTTATGTAGACAATTGTTGAAAATTAGATCAAGATTGCCTGGCTTGGTCTTATCTGAATTCCTCATCCATTGGCATACAGGGAAGATATTGTTCCATGACATGAAATTTGACCTTTTGAATCTAGGATCGTCAAGCCTTTCAAGCAAAAATAGAGGCCGTTATCAAAAGCTCCTTTCTTTGAAGATCCGCCAATAACAAGAATTGTAGAAAGTTGAGAATTACCTGGAGGGATCATTCCAGCCCACAAGGTACTCATCTTGAACCGGTGCAAATTCTAGGACCTGTCAGGAAAAAAACTGGTATATAACGCTTACGTGCCGACTGTAGGAACTTGAATAAAGCATCATTGAAAGATATTTAACATAGTTCAAAAAATCGTAGAAGATCCTGGATTAATCGGCAGGCCAAATTTTGACTCGAAAATCGGGAATTCTGCATTAGGATCGGCAACTTTATCGCTACTTTATCAAAAACATTTAAATTCGACTGAAATATCGGCATCTTAACCTTAAATGCAAAATGCAATATGGAATCACAACCGGCAAGTGGGACTCTGGTATTAGGTGTAGCAGGATAGAATACTCGCTGAGTTTTGGAAAGCTATCCAGTATTTTAATGTACTAAAATCTTTATGTGTACAGGCGATCATAAGCTCATGATTCTTTCAGAATGATTGCAAGAAGTTGCTTGGTCCAAAAAGGTGCAAAAATGGATTTTATGAAAATAAGAAAAATATTGCCATCAATGCGTAGAGCTCGAGAAAATATACACTTTTAGAGAAAACAGGCACCTGAAACGGAGCCACAAAATGAAAGTTATGGCACATGCAAGTTTTTGCTGCTACATCTTCCCGGACCCTTTCCAAAAATGGCAAATTTTTTTTCCTTTGTGATTTTTTTCACCAAAAATCCAAAACTCTTTGAACCGACCAAAGAACTGCTAGATTTCCGCTGGAGGAAGTAGACCCATGTCTTCTTGTAGCAGAAGTCACGCAATAAAAGAAACATAATATAAGGACTTCATTAGCTCAAAATGTACTTTAACCATGACCAAATGGAACGATTTTCCACTATGAATCAAATGGTTTTCCACGAGTTCGTGCATGATTTTACAGCGTCGAAAATTGCTCGAATGAAACTGAATTGCGATTTATGCTTCCCATAAATCGCAATGTATCACAAAAGTCAACGATCTAAAGGACAATCAACTAATCCCTCAATGATATTTTTGCGATTTCAAGGCCAAAGATAATTACCTTTTGCTCAAACATGGAGAATATGCTACAATTGGTAAAAAATGTGTTCCGCAAATTGCCACCCTCCACTTATGGTCATTCTCTTGGTGTCGAGAAAATTACAAGTTACTTGTGAAGTAGTCAGCAAGAACCTCAAGACATGGTTTTACAACTTTAAACGTTTATGGCCCAACTTTTGTCTCAGGATTGTCTTTCTGGCTTAATAGAATTCTGTAGCAAACTTTCCCATTCCAAAGACACAACTGGAAACCTAGATTGCAAATATTTGCAACCCTATATTGCGAAAGATTTCAAGAACTTTGTTTACTCCAAGATTTATTATCAATCTGTAATTCCAGAAGAAATGTTCATTTGCCAACTACGTTAAGTGAAGAACTGTTGTGAGTATGTTGAGAGTATGGATATGCATTCTGTTAACATCATCAAGAAGTGAGCTACGACTTTTGGAGTGCAAGTCAAGGTTACTTTGGCCCACGATTGTTAATCCATAATCACACACATCCCATGATTTGAAATCCCGAATTGTAGGAAGCCATCAACACCAGGTTCCGATTCCGAGAACATAAGGTAAGAAGTTCAATCCTTACCATGGACAAATAAACTTAGAATCATGAAGTGTGTGGCTAATATGCTGAGCAACAAGAAACTATTACTAGCATCCTCTTTAAAAGTTACTTTAAGTATATAATCAATGATAACACCTTGAAGCGTTCCATTCTGGCTTCATTCAATGGGATCAACCAAACAGGTTCATTAAGGAGTGGACTTGCTTTTGCCAATTCCAACATTACAACTTCAAGCCTTTTCATAGTGTCATTCACATGCCTTCTCCCAACTACCATTTGGATCTGCATTGTCCCTGTAGAAAGATGATTCAAGGGGCTGAGAGGCCAATTGCCTTTTTCAGTAAGGCATTGCAAGGGGTTGAGCTGAAGTACTACCATCATGGAGAAACAAATATTTTACCTTGATGAAAGCAACAAAAGTTTTACAGACCTTACATTTTGAGCTCTAAAGTTGTTGCTTATGTTCCCCACACCATGGTAAAATATATCTTATCAGAGATGGAGGTCTCAAGAAAAAGATGCAATATGGGTGAACAAGTTACAAGAATATGACATGGACCATCCAAACCACGAAATTGGTAAGAGGTTTGGGCTTAGCTAAGCTTATGGCTAAGAACAACTTACAAAGTATTGAGGTAAATGAAGTAGAAGAAGAAAGGGTACATGTTCTTGAAAATTTGGTAATTTCTGAGTGGTACAAAGATATAATTTTTTATCTCAAACATTTATGTTGCCCTAATCACTTGAGTAAGAATCAGAAAAGAGATCTTAAGTTGGCCTCTCAAAAGTATGTCATTACTGATTATGGGTTAGCTTGGAAGAACCCTGAGGGAGTTCTCTTAAGATGCATTAACTGAAGATGAAACCCCAAAGATAATTGCTAGATCTCCATGGAGGAGTTTGTGGGGGCACATTTTGCTGGAAGAGTTACAACACACAAGATCTTGAGGGCTGGTTATTGGTGGTCAACTCTCTTCAAAGATACAACTCCATTGGTTAGAAGATGTGAAAGTTGCCAACTGTTTTTCTGGAAGAATGAAAGCTTCAGGCTCCCTTCCTTTGTAGCCTGTATCAATTGAAGCTCATTTCAAGCAATGGGGAATGGATTTCATTGGTGAGATTTCAGACCCTTCCAGTGCTGGCCATAAGTGAATTCTTGTAGCCACTGATTACTTCACTAAGTGGGTGGAAGCAATCCCCACCAAGAAAGCAACACCCCAAGTTATCATGGACTTCATGTTGAACCAAATCATTTGCAGATTTGGGCGTGCCAGTCAATTATTGTTGCTGACTAATGCCATGAGTTTCAGAGCTAAACCTTTGGTGGCAATGTGCAAAGAATATGGAATCAATTTTACATATGCATCTCACTAAAATCCCCAAGGAAATGGACAAGTTGAGTCAAACAATAAAAACTTGTTGAAGATCATTAAAAGAACCTTGGAGCTGAACAAGAAGAAGTGGGGTGAGAAATTGAAGTTTGCTATTTGGGCTGATAGAGTCACTGTTAAAAGAGCTACTGGTAAAGAGCCCATTTGAGTTGGTATATGGAACTCAAGCTTTGTTGCCCTTCACTTGCAATTGTCTTCATTTCGGTTTGTCCAACAAATTGAAGACCAAGAAGTCCATATGAAGCTCGCATTAATCAGATTGTTGAACTTAGATGAAGAAAGAAGGGCATCCCACCAAAGGCATGTAAAGTTCAGAGAAAAGTTGAAGAATTTTTTTGACAAGAAGGTCACTCCAAGAGCTTTCAATGTTGGAGATCTTTTGCTTTTGTGGGATAGCAGGCATGAAGATAAGGGCAAGCATGGTAAGTTTGATGCATTGTGGATGGGCCCTTACTCCATTGACATTCAGATCGGTGAACATACCTTCTTCTTGAAAGATTTACTCATGGGAGAATTGATTGAATTGCTTGTTAATGGACAGGCATCTTGAAACATTTCCTTAGGTTAATTCCCCAGAATCAAGGTGATGCATCATCTATACCAGTGTATAGTTCTGTGGTTTGTTTTCTGTCTATCGTGTTCTTGCCCATTGTTCATCTCGGTTCCTTGGTGACCTGGTTTTTTGGTTTCTCTGTTCGTTTTGGGGGGATGGTCCTGGTTTGTTCTGCTCTGCAAACCCATTATTTAACTCCTTTGCCCAATGGATATTTTTGACACTTGGTCTACTTTTAGTTCTTGTGGCACTCAGCGGAGAGTGCCCATCCCTGAGCAGGAGCCGATGTTGGTGCAATCATAGAGATCTCGCCCCGTTTGTCCTTGAAATTCTTCAATTTGCAGGATCTGTCGTGTTTTCTATCCTCGTATTGATGATGAAAACTCTGTCCTCCATTTGGTTGCCATGATCAATCCCTTCCTTTGGTCAAGGATCACTTAAAGTCTAGAATTTTTTTTTCGTTCCTCTATCCACGTGAAAGATTTGTAACTTCGGCGTAAAATCAGGCTTTTTCCCTTCCTTCTATTCTTCCACAGTCACGTTTTGTTTTCCCTGTAAATTTGTCCCAATATCCGTGGAAACGTGATTGGATGCGGCTCGGAGAATCATATTTGGGCCTTATATCATTTCCAAATTCTGTCTTGAAAGAAAGATTCATTTCGGGGCGCAAATGGTGATTTTCTTGCATTTTACGATTTGACAGGTGTGTTTTTCCTCGTCAAATTTACATCTCAACATCTGTGGAAACGTGCCCCTTTCTGGTTGGATGCAGCTCAGCAGGGCACTTTGAAAACTCTAAGGTCCTAATATCCCCTTGTAGGATATTAACTGATTATTATTAAATACTTGCAAAAATAAACACTTAGAAGATAAACCCTCCTAGGTTTACCTCAACGAACCCTAGTGTCAGCTTCAATACAACCCAAATAGGGTTGGAGTGAGCCAAGGTGAGGGTTTGATGGGCAATCCAGTTGGTATTTACACTCCTTTATCCAATACAATTTGCAGAAGTAAAAATAATAAATAATAACTGCTGAAAATTAGCTGAAACTTTGGAAATTAATAACTCCCAAAATACTAACTCTTTTAACTTGAAACCAAATGCAGTAGAAAGGGAAAATTATGAGCTTCTCATCAAAATAAATATCAGATCTTTGCATGCACTAGAAACCACTCAAATCAGCCCCCGAAATCCCAAACCCAGTCGCTAGGGTTAGGGTAAATTGCATAAATAATTTCCAGCACTTAGAACCCTTCAAAATACTCAATAACATGCAGATTTTACCCTCAATAAAATGCGCCAATACCCTAGACAAGTCGCCAAAGCTAGAGAGAAAATATCATGCACAAACACCTTCAACACAAGAGAGCAAAATGGAAAGAACAATGGAGTCTTCAATAATCTTCAATAATGGATCCAAATAAGAGAGAGATCAATGCAAGAACTAGGGCATACATCCCAATTCTCCAAGCATGGAGTGAAATCAATAATTCATCAACATGCCCTCTAAGGAAATGCGACCTCCCTTTTATAGAACTAAGGGGTGCAATATCCAATAAAGACCTACCTTTCCCTTTTGGAGGGAAAACATAAACTCTCATTAAAATATTTAATACTAAGACTATGTGCACTTTATTTATTTTTTAATTAAATAAATAAAAGTAACTAACCTATGTGCACATTAAACTAACTAAAAAGACTCCCACTTGTAGCGCTAGGCATGCCAAGGGGTTACAATGCAAATGAAAAATAAATATTAATAATGTCTCGAAAAAGGGGACATTACAGTCCTCCCCTCTCGGAAATTGCTTGCCCTCAAGCAATAGCAAGCTCATAGATCCATGCATCATGCCCCAAAGAGAAGATGTGGGGTGGTGCATCCAAAGCCTCGATCCGGTGCCTGTCAAGTGGCGAAGAGTTGGAAAGAACAAATTTCTTTCACTTATGTCAACCCAAAAATATGGGTCATCAGCTCCATAACATGTGCTCCAAGAGATGGTGTCCTCAATATGGCATAGAGAGTCATCAATAGGATGAGCTTTGCTAAGCTCCAAGGCTGCCCACTCAAAAATGCCCTCATGAAATGAATAGGACAACAATCTTCCATCACATGTCTTCAATCCTGCACATGAAGCAAACTCATTAGAAAAACAAGTGTTGAGAAACACTTTTCCTGTTTCTTCTTCATGTCTCCAAGGCATGGAGAGCTCCCAAATCTTTCTCATGTATGGGTTGTCCCCAAAATCTGTTATGTGGCTCCCAACACTGCTGTAATCATGCATTATTCCCTCAAAAATCAGAATTAGGATGGCTGGTTTCCACCCCCAAATAGTCACCCATGAGCCAAAATCAAATACCAACAACCATGTCACCAAATGTATGTAAAAAATCTGAATTTTGGAAGTGATAGTGGAGCTGGTCCTAATAGTATTATCCATAAAAATGAGAGGACAACAGCTAGCATAATTCAGAATTTTTTTCCAACATGAATGATCATCAAGCTAGTGAATAAAAATGGCTCCCATATAGCTGAAATTTCATCCTCAATCATAACAAACTGAAAATTATCCACATGCACAGCTGAAAATGAAATGCCTTGAGAAAAGTTCATACCATGTTCCTTCAAACTTCTCATACTTTTCATTGAAGCCCAAAAGATGGTGGCCATGCAAGCAACATCAATCATACATTCCCAATACTTATCCTTGGTTGATTTTACCCTTGGAAGCATCTCAATCAAACACCCAAATGGAAGACATAACTGTAGCTCAAAATCTGAAAATGAACTTCTTACCATGCAAAGTGTAGTCCATGTGATCCATCCTTCTTTCACGTCTTCCAAAGAGATAGGAGTTAGCATCATTTGACAAAGGAAATGAAATGATATTCCTGTATCCAAACCAAACTTGCAAAACCCAAATCCTTTTATCCCCTTACCACATGAAGCAATATGTGCAAGATAACACCACAAATTTCCTCTTCTTCTATACTCAAAAGGAAAGGAGAGAGCTGAAATATAATGCATGTATTTATGAATATTATCATAGAGAAACCAAGGAACCTTGTACCTTACTTTGTGCCAATGATTTCCCTTATGATAGGAGGCAAAACACATGAAATCATCATACCTTTGTGCCTTCTAATGATGAATTCCTCATACGGACCAGCAAGCTTATTGTTATGGTTTCCATCATTGGGAAGAGTGATGATCACTCTTTCTCCTTTTCCATCATGCTCCATATGCACCCAAATGTTAAGAGCAAGAGTACCAATAAAAATGCAACCAATATACTCCATGTTGCACCTCATATCCATCTCCCTATCATGCTCAAAATCATATCCATCAAAACTCAACATATGAGGAGAAATAAAACAAGAAAGATCATACCTTGGGCTGCCCCCAACATCTACAAAACTCAGAATTTCTGAGTTTGGAACAACACTTAGTTCCTCATTACTTTCCTTGTCTAAAACCCCTTTGTCCTCCCCACAAGCTTTCATACTTGGTGGGTAATGACTTGGGACATCCATGAGACTCATGCTTGGGTGAAAAACCTCATTCAATTGCCCATTAGGGCCTGCTGTTTGGAAAATTACAGCGAACTGCAAATTACCATAAACATTCCATGATGCCCTTTCTTCATAAGCATACCTCTTCACAAGCCCATCTTCATAGTCCTCTTGAAAACCTGCTCCTTTTGCACTCATGTTCAACTTGATGCAATTAGTAGGCACTAATAATTTGTCAAACATCAAAAGATTATTACCATACAATGAATGCTTCAAGATTTCTTCTTTTTGCCACATAGAAGTAGACACAAATGATGTATTATATGAATGAGTATACCCTTCTACGGTGAGATCATTGACCATGCCTTCTCCTTGCCCTTCAAATGGCTCGTGGTGGGGTTGAACAACTCCCCTCAAATCTGATTTTTCCATCACATGTTCCTTTGCCATCATTTCTTCTTGATCATGCATATGCTTGACACTAATATCCTCTTCATGCCCATCAACCAAATTTGATTTCTCCTTGCACCCATTCAAACCCATGCAATCATTAGATGCCAAAAATTCATCATCAAAAACAAAAGTGCTCATACCTTGGATGCATGTCTTTACTTTGCTTGCACATTGATTCACAACTCTTCTTGCTAAGGAGTGAGCAAGACATGACTCCTTTTGTTCCAATCCTTCCACAAGTATGGATAACAAAGGTTGTGGAGGTTCTTCATACTCATTCAACATTAGAGACATTATTGTTTGCATAGAATCCATTACTTCATGTGAATGTTCCTCATGTATAACATCAAAGAAAACCTCAAACATGTGCAAAATGACGTCATTACAATCAAGATCTAACATTGGAATGCAAGACCTTACCTGAGCCATGTTCTTCAAGATCTTAACCCTCTTATCAAAGTGAGGGTTTGTGATGTCCCAAAGCTTTTGAAAGCTTCCAACCATGAGATCATATACCTCCTCCATAGTAGTATCATCATATGGCAAACTTGGGGCTGCTATCCGTGTGACCTCACTAATGCATGCAATGACCAAAAGTCTCACATCCACCTCCTCATGTCTCAACAAATTAGTTCTAGCCAAGTGTGTTACCAAAGGAGCTACAACTGAAAACATAGAGCTATAATCAGATTGCTCTATCAAACATAAACAACTCACTATCTCTTCAAGAGTGTGGAACAATACACTCTTCTCAAATGAAATCTTTTTGAGCCGTTTCCCAAGCTTATAGAGCTTGGTTCTCAAACCTCCGTCACTGGCAATCTCCATGATCTGCAAAACAATACCCGCCGGAAAAGAAGAAAACTGCTCTGATTTACCTCAAACAACTTGCAATAATTCTGAAATATTTTTTTCCAATCTGAATATGCCAAAACAAAATTTTTTCTAAATCTGAAAATGGGAGACTTACTATAAATAGTAAGTTCGTCACTATCCCTAGCTGAATTTAGAAAAATGACATAACTTGCTCAAAACACCTCGGAATTGCATGAAACTTTGGGGAATGGTAGATAATATTATGGAGCAACTTTTCCAAAAGGAATTTTCTGAAAATAATTGAAATCTGATTTTTAAAACCCGAAACACTGCAGAAAAATATAGCAACTTCAAAAATCCGTATCTTTGGCTAGGAAAGTCCAAAAGAGCTGAAATTTTGGATCTTGGGTCACAAAAATATGAGAAACAATATCCCAAAACCAGATTTTGACTAGCCAACACCAAACCCTAATTTTTGCCCAAAAATTAGGTCGCCCAACACATTTAGGGCACCAATTCAACTCCAAGATTTATGAAATTAATTTCGCCTTATTCCTCCTTGTTTTTGCCACACAAACCCCCACAAGAGTAGAGGAAAGAAGCTCTGATACCACTGTAATATCCCCTTGTAGGATATTAACTGATTATTATTAAATACTTGCAAAAATAAACACTTAGAAGATAAACCCTCCTAGGTTTACCTCAACGAACCCTAGTGTCAGCTTCAATACAACCCAAATAGGGTTGGAGTGAGCCAAGGTGAGGGTTTGATGGGCAATCCAGTTGGTATTTACACTCCTTTATCCAATACAATTTGCAGAAGTAAAAATAATAAATAATAACTGCTGAAAATTAGCTGAAACTTTGGAAATTAATAACTCCCAAAATACTAACTCTTTTAACTTGAAACCAAATGCAGTAGAAAGGGAAAATTATGAGCTTCTCATCAAAATAAATATCAGATCTTTGCATGCACTAGAAACCACTCAAATCAGCCCCCGAAATCCCAAACCCAGTCGCTAGGGTTAGGGTAAATTGCATAAATAATTTCCAGCACTTAGAACCCTTCAAAATACTCAATAACATGCAGATTTTACCCTCAATAAAATGCGCCAATACCCTAGACAAGTCGCCAAAGCTAGAGAGAAAATATCATGCACAAACACCTTCAACACAAGAGAGCAAAATGGAAAGAACAATGGACTCTTCAATAATCTTCAATAATCCAAATAAGGATCCAAATCAATGCAAGAACTAGAGATCAATGCAAGAACTAGGGCATACATCCCAATTCTCCAAGCATGGAGTGAAATCAATAATTCATCAACATGCCCTCTAAGGAAATGCGACCTCCCTTTTATAGAACTAAGGGGTGCAATATCCAATAAAGACCTACCTTTCCCTTTTGGAGGGAAAACATAAACTCTCATTAAAATATTTAATACTAAGACTATGTGCACTTTATTTATTTTTTAATTAAATAAATAAAAGTAACTAACCTATGTGCACATTAAACTAACTAAAAAGACTCCCACTTGTAGCGCTAGGCATGCCAAGGGGTTACAATGCAAATGAAAAATAAATATTAATAATGTCTCGAAAAAGGGGACATTACCTTCTATTTTTCCACAGTCATGTTTTCCCTAACAATTTTTGTCCCAGCATCCGTTGAAACGTGGTCCTTTCTGATTGGATGCAGCCCAGCAGATCTTTTTGCTGAAATTTGCCACTTTTGTCTCATTTGTAAAAAATACCAAATTGGCCCCGCGGCCCTGATAGTCTCTGATTGGTTATTCAGCAAATAAGAAGCGGCAGGGGAAAAGTCTTACTTTGACCCCGAAGAAGGACACGTGACAGTTTTTCATGTTACAAGCGGGAAGGCGGGTCGGCGGAACATTTTGAAGTTTTTTGCCTCTTTGTACGAAGGAGCAAAGTTTGAAATAACCCGCAACTCCGTTGGGGCCCACATCAAAAGTTAGAGGCAGAGAGGTGGGGCGGTTTGAAGGATTTTTCCTCTTTGTGAAAAAGGAGCAAAGTTATAAATTGATCTGCAACCCCGCACGAGACAGAGTGATGTCACATGTTTGAGTTCTGTTGAAAAGTCAAAAGCGGGAAGGCGGGCTTGCAGAGCACTTTGAAGTTTTTTGGCTCAGCATTGAAAAGTCAAAGTAGGGAGGCGGGTCGCCGCAGGTTTTCGAAGATTTTGGCCTTTTTGTAAAAGCAGCAAAGTTATAAAATGGCCCGTGACTCTGCTAGGGCCCACATCAAAAGTTAAAAGCAGAGAAGCAGGTCGCCGAAGGAAAATTGGAAATTTTGCCTTTTTGTAACAAAGGGTAAAATTGCCATAAATGAGCCGCGACTCCATCAAAGGCCCAGCTTAAGCCACGTGTCGAGCCCATATTTCAAAGGCGGAGGAGCGGGGCAAAATGTGAAAATTGTGCATTTTCTCCAAAAGTCATAAAATGCAAAAGGCACCCCCAGGCCTGTTTCGGCTCTAATCTTCCACGTGGACGGCTCTAATTTAAAGTTGTGAAAGGGCGGAATCAACAGTTATGGCGCGATGCATCTGGTTTTGCCGCCATTAACGTTCCACAACTTTAGGGGATGCAAATACGCATCGTTTTTCATGGTGAATCTGAATGATTTCTTGTCGTTTCTATCAGCAAAGTGCAACTGAAGTGTTGTGGAGCTCGAATTTGTGAATCTAAGGAAGTGCAAGAGTTAATATTTTGAAACAGAGTTACTCGAGCACCTGCAGAAAACGAATTGCCAAATCCAACAGAGTAAATTGTAGAGGAAAGAATGAGGAGAAGGAAGTTGTAGGCGCAAAGGATGAAAAACGTGTTGCTAGAGGAGATGACTGGATGCCCCAGTTAAACAATGATGGAAATATCTAAAATGATTCACCTTTTTAACACCTAGCAACTTTTTGTTGTAAATCTGTTAAACATCACTTTCTGGAAATCATGATCAAATATGTAACAAACAAAGGTTCCTCGAATATTCTTTGTTTAGGGGGGAAGCTTTAATGTAAATGAGTGCTATAAAGGGCATGAGTTAGTCATGCAAATGGTCGAGGCTTTAATTGTTAAGAGAAAATTTGAGAAAGCCCATCTTCCTGAGAGACCATCCGAAAAACCTGTTAATCTCGTGTTTTAGATTTGATCGCGTCAAGATGGTTGCGAGTGTACAGCCATTAACAAGCTCTGAGACTGTTCAAGAAACTTTCCCCTGCTGATAAATCTAATAGATCTCGAATTAATCTGTGTTGATCTCGGGAAAAATTGTGTCTGTTTTTATTTCAGAATGTCTTTTAAATGGTTTTGATGTTTCTGTTGCAATCTTGTGTTAAAATCCCTCCGAATCACACAAGATCTCGTCCCTGTGATAGTTTAGTGGCATTTGCAATTTTATTACGAGAAGAGCTTTCATCCTATACTGAGATAAACAATTTAAAATCACTTTACTGTCATTTTGTTGATAAAGATTGTCTGTAAGCCTTTGAGTGTATCTTAGGCATGAGGAACCAAGGGTCTTTAATGTTTAATTGAGTCTTTAGCTCGAGCCTTCATGTTGAATTCTCAAAGATTGTGTGAAACCATGCAGATATGGGCCTCCATTGATGCACACCTTCTGGTTGAAGGAATATTTTAGCTACTCTGAAGCATTTTGTAATTTAGTTTTCCAATTGTTGTGAAGGTTCTCAAAGATCTGGCAAAATCAAGTTTATCCTACTTAATCTCCCACCAAAAATTATTCAAAAACAATGAATCCTACCTGAACTACCCTTGTTTGCCCTGTATGCCCGTAAATGAACAAATTCTATTGCCAAAATATGCAGAAGAAATCAGGATTCCATAATGTCTTTAGTAACCTTAACCTTGTTTAGAAAATATCACCATTCTTTAGAAGTGACAACTCGTGAGAGTTAAATTGTGGTGCATTGATCATATTTTCTCAAGGTTTCCTTTCAAATTTGTGCAAAGAAGGATATCTTCATTCTCCTTCACCAACAGAGGTTACAAAATGGGTCCTCTCACCCTGGTTGAAAGGCACAACCTAAAGTAGTGAGAATAGATCAAATCCTTTTGAAGGTGCTATCCATTTCTCCAACATCTAAGTGACAAAGAGCCAGCTAAATCGCCTCCCCGACAACAAAACGACATACATGATGATTTATCTATCTCTAGGCTTCTTGTTAAATCTGTGATGATGCTCAACTTGCAAAGGAGAATCAATTTGGATACCAACAACATGTACTTAACCGAAACTCATTATAGGTTTAGGAACATGGTGTAATCGTGGTTCAACCCATAAGGTTACTAGAAACTCACAAGTTTCACTTACAAAACAAATAAATAAGTCAGTGAAAGGTCTAATGGGACAATTTTTATAAAGAAAGTGTAACTTGGGAGAATTCAGAGGAAATTAAAAATACATTTTTTCTTCTATTCCAAGAGCATTACAAACATGAAATTTTATATACTTTTGACTCATTTGTTATTGTTTGAAATACTGATAAACGACATAAATTTTGCACTGATTTTGGCACGAGGAACATGGTTAAAATGGGCTTTTAAAGCTATTATGAGATTCTGTTTAACAATATCTAAGAACTTGATGTTGCGAATCTCTCAATTATACTCAGGGAGAATATTTGATATTCTAGTTAGATTATATTCCTTCTAATTTGGTATGAGTGGAATGCTATCTTAGTGGAGCCGCAAATTAATCATTGATACAATGATATCAAAAAATAAAATTATTGATATACCCATCTTGGTTTCATATTGGAACAGAGTATATATTATATATTGTATGTAGGAATAATATTTTAAGGTTTTGCACGATGCTTGGTCTGCAATGGGGAAATATTGGCCTTGGGTTACATTTATGAGGCTATTGATCAAGAAAAGTGATAAAGATAAAGGCAACATAACAATGAGTTTGTTTATAATCGTAATTATTATGTTCCGACTCTGGAAGAGTTATGATGCACAATCTATGGAATAATTTTGACTAACCTAAGTCACCTTATACATGCAGCTGCGTATTTCTTAAATTTACCCAAGGTATCATTATATAAGCTCAACTTGAAGAAGATCAAACGGGGGAATGTCAAAGATGGATTGCTACGAATGCGTAGAGCACATGGTCCCTTGATGAGAGTCAACAATTAGAAATACACCATGACAAATCAGTGCTTTCATTAGAGCCACACGTACCTTTGGAAAAAACCTACACAAAGATTGCAAGAGAAGTGGACCAACCATGTAAGAAATTCCAAAGTTTTTTAATTTTAGTTTGTTTAAACTTTAAAAATTTGAATTATTAGAATAAGTCACAATCTAATTTGTATGAATTAACTAACTATTTTTTGTTTGGTTTAATCATTTATTGCAACACATTAGTAGGAGTCATTTGCTATATAGTATATCTATAACTACAAAAATTTAAATTCGGATCACTAAGTCAAACTTGCAATGCTTATAGGTGTGAGTGCAACTGGTCATATTTTGAGTGGATTCACACGAAGAAGAGAAATTGTTAGGAACAACAATGGTTAAATGATCTCATCTTCATGCAATACTGAACCTTTGGCTAAGGCACAACGAGTTTTTAAATAGAAGACCTGATACCAAATCCCATTGTCTTGGATGATATTAAATCCAACATCAAAATGGGTAAGGAGAGTCACCCAACAGAGTTTGATCCTGATGACTTAGGGTGGATGGCTTTGGATGATGAACCATTAGTAGCACCATACATGGCAGGCACTAGTCATGCTACTATAGCTACTGCCAATGTCCCTGAGGAGTCCGACTAGTTCGAGGAACATGATGACATTGATGAGAATGAGGATCCCATTCTTAGCACTTGTATTGGTGCTGCGTTTGATGATTGATATCAAACAGGTAGTAGCTTGTAGCATATTGTTTTTTGGACTCAATAGGCCATTTTGAGCCTCATTGTTTATGTATTTTGTTTCGGATATGTTGTGCACTTGGTGCCATTTTGGCTATATTTTCTCTTACATGGTATATACATGAGAGAAACTTTGCATATATTGTCTTGTGATTGTTTGTAATCATGGCATGTGAGTCTTTAAAATATATTGTTTTCATTAAAATTGCGGGATATTTTATGTATTTTTTAGTAAACTGGTTCATAAATTTTAAACTACGGTCCAGTTCCGGTTCGGTTTGGGTTTCGACCCTCTGCTGGTTCGAAGTCCAGCTCCGATTTTTAAAACATTTGTATATCCAGATGGTTAGGAGAAGATAGATAAGGATTTTTGAGAAACATTTTATGAGGCATGGAATTTTTATCCTTCCCCATATTTATTATTTATAGCATTACAACATTTATATGTTATTAGCGCTCTACAAATATCCTTCTTGGTGAAAATATGCTGGAAAAATTGTGGTTATTTTGTGTGTGTTAGTTTATGGTATACTCTGATAAATGTTTTGCTAAATATATTTTAGTGTAACTCTATTTTATTTCTGGGAATGTTTGAGTGGGATTAGATCATCAAAGAATTGATAGTTTTGTCTCATGAGTAGGTGGTGGTTTATTATTGGTTTCATTTGTTCATGGTTGGTTGTATTACTGATTAAGTTTGGTTAAAAAATATTATCGAGTTCAATTATATTTTTGTGTTGGGAATATGATTTAAATCCACTCTGTGAATGCCATTTTGGGTTCAGATGGATTAATGGGTGTTCTAATTATATATATTATTCATATGCTATGGCCATCACCAAGTGTTTTATCTCCTATGTATGCAATGAGAAAGTATCGATAATAGAATAAAATGATATGATAATTCATTGGATCGGCTATTATCTTTTCCTAAAACAAGCACATCATGGTTTTTGGCGTAGCACACAACGAATACATTTAGTATTGGTACCATGTACATTCCACCATGATCTATTAGGATGTCCCTCAAGACATGTCCCTAAAGTGGGGGCATTATCTATCATGAAGGGGACCTCTTGGGGGACTTCGGGAATGTCCCCGAATGGTCTTCGAGAAAACTCACCCAAGTCCCTTGACAATCCAAGAAACTTACAGCTTTACCTTGTGCCAAAAATGTAAAAAAGGTGATTTTTTAATTAAAAACAGAGTTTTTTTTGGATGTTTGTGCCCCAACCCTGACCCTAATAGTTTATAGGGCACCACCCACACTTTAAGCACTCAAAAAAACTATAAATGAACCTCACACCATCACTCCAAATCACTATCAAAGCTTGAAAATATATGTATCCAAACGCCCGAGTAACTTGTCAAAGGGGACTTCAAACACAACGGGTGAGACACACTATCACCCTGAAACACCAAGCTCAACTTCAAGTTAGATGAAGGTAAAGTTTGAATATATTTATTAATTATCATAATCATTAATTTATTTTAATGAGTTTAATTCTTAACATTCCTGAACTTATTAAATAATGTGCAAAGAGTTACTGCATGAATCTTAAAATACATCCATTTTCACAACAAATCCGAGAGAGATGCATTGACATCAAAATGGCTGACTTGGATTCTCGTATAACTCATTGATTAACAACCAGTTTCCAACCTCACACAACTCTGACGGGATATGGAAAATGTTGAAGCAATCCGAACCTTTCCGTATGGCCAACATATATGACTTCCTGATTGGGTTCTCCATGAGAAGGAAGCAAGGTTTCCAAGTACTATCTAAGGATGTCCAGTTTGGGTTGATTAAGTCACATATGTAGGTCCGCACAAAAATACTGATCACGAGTGGTTGTCAAGGCATTTACAACCTCTTACTTCTTGTAGCCTCATTCAAACACAGGTTTAAGATAGTTTATAAAAGTACTTAAAGACTTCCAATCTAAGGCAACCCCGCTCAACAAAGATTTATGTATACTCCACACATACATGCCTCTTTCCAATTGGATTCGATCACAGATTGACTAACTTGCACCCATATGCCCATATCCTTGACACCCACCAGGGTGCTTGACAAGACACTCAAGATTCTGACTTGAGGAGAGCTCCCTTAAGCGGAGTCCATGAAAGTTCAGCATAACATGCCATCTTTAATGGGAACACTAAATTTGATCAAATGACTCATGAGGGTAAGCCCACATCGACCACCATTCAAGGCGAGGTGATAAGGCACCACACGCTTACTCTACAAAAATGGCAAAACAACCATTGCTAGCATGTAAAACTAGTCAAGGGACACAATCTTGCAAGGGCCAAGTCACTCAGACAGACCAATTTGAAATCTCTCATCCACAGATCTGATTATCTTGAGTCACATTGTCTGAAGTTTTGCTAGCCGCCATCTGCCTATGGTACATTTATTAGTTCTAGGTGAAGAGTCTTCCATCGGTTTTCATGGCTTTTAGGACATAGTGCGCTTGGATATCAAACCTTACAGTACACCAAGTTTCAATGCACATTCATCAAGTCGGAAGTCTTCGAGCCTTACAGACTGGTAAGCCATGGCACAATATCCCTTCATGAGTTTGAGCAAAGCTTTATCATCGAGGAGTTCAACAGTTCAACAGCACGAGTTTGACGCAGACTGTAACAGGGATGATTTCTGATTAAATCGCATTGAGGAACGCCATTTCTGGTTAATCTGTATTTCCACACACTAGGGCAATAATCATGGTATTTTGAATCAGAGGAATAATATTTAATTTTATTTTGATGAAAACATTTTCAGACGTCTACAATAATTTTCAGCCATTTGCAGTCTTTCATTTGCTAAAATAGCTTCATTGTTTGTATATAACTGCACACTTTTTTCAGCTGTAAACTGTGGTATATGAAATGTGTTATATTTTGGTTTTCATTTGTTTCTAGAATGGAACGTCCATTGGACAAATATTCCCTGGCCTCAATTTTCATACCTAGACCCGTAGAAAATACAAATGCGGAACTATGAATAAAAACATTCCGGGGACCGTAGTAAATGGGACCATTGAGAAAACACCTACATATGCCAATGAATTCCTTGGATTGGTAGGAAGCAGAGATGATAAATCCAAATCCATTATTGGTCTTGCTCTGTGCCAATTCAGAGTTACAATCATGTAGACCTAGAAAAATCATCCAAGAAAATCTGGCTTGTCAAAATCTGAATAAATTGTTTGAAGCAAAAGCGGTTAATGCAAACTTTTCTTTAAAACTCTCCAACTTTCAAATTCAAGATGGATGATAGAATCACTGTCTAGCTCACATAAGCAATCATGAGGTCTCTCATCAAACAGCTGGCAAAAATCAAAGATATGGTAGATGACGAGGATGCCAAATCTAGCAATTGGTATGCCTCTCTCTAAATTGCAATGCCTGTTATTTATGTCTCTCAGTTCTATATAGGACTCTCAATCTCTAGAAGATAATGATTTCAGCTCTCTTAGCTGAAGAAAATGAGAACAACTAGGAGCATACATTAAAGGTCAGATCCTCAACATGAGAGTGCATTCTACTCGAGAAATTCTGCATGTGTAGAAGATCAAATAAAGACAAAGGGTTGAATGTTATGACTTTAATAAGAAAAGAGGTCACACGGCGTGGAACTGTAGCATTCAAGACAATGATGTTTTCAAGGGAAAGCTGTACAAGGCATACCAGAATGAAGTTAACATAGACATTGTTGAAGACCCATTCCACCGGATGCTAAAAGCATGGTGAAGAATTTACTAAGTGAAGAACATATCTTAAGAATCCCACAATTTGAAGGAAGCCTCCCGTAGTATTTTCTTGCTTTTAAATTTTGTTCCCCGGCTTTTTGTCCTTTTTATATTTTGCATTGGCTTTCATAGAAATTATCCCCTAAAATCGATCAAATAAAGACAATTCCTCTGATTGTAAAGTTATTAAGTGCAAGAAAAGAGGTCACCCATTTGGAGTGTGCCTTCAGCATGTTATTTATTAAGAAATAATAGTGTCTCAAGGGAGGGCTCAAAGGCTATACCGATATTTTATTACTGTATTCTGCCTCATGTGAAGACCATGTCCAGATTGCTAAAACGTTGGCTTCAATAAATTCTCACACAGTTCAATGTTGGCAATAAATCTACATAGCTGTCTACTGTGAAAATCTCAAAAATTGAGTAAGAATAGGAAGGAAATCTAGCATAAATGAAGCTCAGCATGGATGACATGCCCAGTTAGTTCAGAAGTTTACGGATCTTGGGAATTATACCCTTACAAGGGTCACGAAACAACTTGATGGAGCACTATGGATGCAGCTCAATATGGATGGTTGTCCAATAATTTGGATAGAGTTCATAATTCGGGAATATTTGGGGAGGTGGAATCTAATTTCACTTGGGAATCCAACTCATGAACTCCATAGTCTTTTCGAGGATTTTGTACAATGAATGAGCTTGATGGAGTTCTACCTAGTCAAAGAATTGTTTTCAAAGAGACCGCTAGCTAAAGAATGCATGGCTCTGGTTTGGTTCTATTAGTTTCAATTTTCTATTAATGTATTTATTTTTGCAATCTTGTAGTGTAAGCCTTAAGAGGGGGTATTAGAATATTAGGCTTATAGTTTATTATTAAGTTACGTTATGGAGCTTGTGTCGGGAATTGGAGATCAGCTGCAGTCATATTCATTCAGAGGAAAGAAACGTTTTTTAATCTAAAAAACAATGGAAATTTTTATTAGGTTTGCAGCAATAAGCAATTGCGCTAAAGAATTATCTAATTCTTCATGGTTCAAGCCTGTCGCAAACATTTTGGAAGAGCAAGATGTAGTTTATTGTAACAGTATACAATGATCGTGATTCTATAGATTTTACTTCCCCAACAAACTTAACGACTTTGAAATTTACAACCAATAAATATATCACAGTAGATCCAGAATATAAATTGTCTTCCTGCTTTATATTCTGGAATATAAATTGCTCCTGCTTGAGTCTTTTATCTCAGTTTTGTAAACATCAAATTCTCATATTAACAGTTTAGATATCATGTAATGACCAGTTTTCTCTGTGACTTTTAATGATGTTTTAAAATTCAATCTCTAAGTCTTAAAAAGTTTGATAAAACAGTCCCCTCTGAATCCTTCAGGTCCTGTAGCCTTGCCAGGATCAAATAAGAAAACAACCTCTCTTAGCTGTTTTCCTGTGACCGGTCTGATGATTTTATCACTGTCTTCTTGCCTCACCATTATTGGGATATTTTGAAGCATCTGCTGTTGAGCACATTGAGTTTGATCTGCAGGTGTAGATTCTTTCAGTCATCCCTGATAAAGATGGGAGGCACAAATGGACTTCAGCTGAGAAGTGATGTGAATCCCATTTTCACTTTGTATTTTCTGAACTGTGGTCACTTAGTTTCTGTTTTGAGCGGTGGTGCGAAAGTCCTTGATATTGGAGTCCCCATTCATAACCCCCTTTTAAGGAGTCTCCACTTTGAGATAGCAACCATAGTTTTTTTTGTGGGGAAGTTTGTGTTAGCATATGCAAAGAGAAGAAAGAATTAGAGAGAGCAAACTGCACTGCTCAAATGACACAGGCAGAGGTTTATTTATATGTGAAGAGGTGGTTACAGATTGGTTGAACAGTTACCAACCAAACAACTACATAACTGCATTATATACTATATAACGCTCTATATTTTAACACCCCCTCTTAATGACTAAACCGGAAACAATACCAAGTTTGTCCTGAAATTTTACAAACTTCCTAAAGTTCACATGTTTAGTCATTACATCTATAGACAGTGCCATAGGTTGTACTTCAAAATCATCAGTCCATGATTGTGTTGCGGTTGTCGAATGAAGAACCACAAAACAAAAATTTGGTCCCATGAACAAAGGATATGGCAAGTGGCCCACTGGTTCTCTGTTACGTGATTCATTGACCAGTGACGAAGCACCAATGGCTGAGAGTGTCAGTCCCATCTCCAGAGTGCTGAAATATGAACCTTGGAGAAGTGGATTGAAAAATTTGTTGCAGGGTTGTGTAGCTTGCTGGAGTCTGTACAAAGCCTCAGTTATCCTGCAATTGAAGTCACCTTGATAATGTCCTTGCAACATTGTGTAGTGCTCATCCAACTTTCTCAATAAGAGAAATGTGATCATCTGTGCAATAGGAGTTAGAACCAACTCCGCAATAGTAGGAGAAATAACCATCTCCGTCTCGGTAGTGGTAGGAGTGAGAATCAACTCCTCATCTATTTGCTCATCTATCCCCCTCTGTTGGGAAAGATCCTTCACAACACAATGAGCAAACTGTTCATGCTCTATTGTCCTTCGAGCAAGGACCTCTGAGTGAGTGGCTGGGCATGCCATCTCACCATGCACCGTCAGTGCGTTTGGAATAGTGGAGTTTCCGCCCACAACAAACTGTTCTTTAGGATGAGGAAATCCATCCTCCCGTACATTTGGTATAGTTGTTACTCTCTCCACAATAGGTGCATGTAGGTTGACAGTATCCAAGTCAACAGATTTGTAAGGAATGGCTTCCTGCCAAGGCATTGCAGCCTCTTGCACATCCTGAATGGTGGAGCTGTCCTCCACACGTGCATTCATGTTGATTGCATCCAAATCAACAAACCGATTCTGACCACCTTCCCCAAGACCAAGGGCAATTATCCGTCTCTGTTTCACATCAAAGACAACACACTTCTTTCCACAGAAATCCATAGAAATATTGGGATTTTCAGTCAATTGATGAATAGATAGAAGATTCTTTTGTAAAGAAGGTACATATCTAACATTCTGTATCAACAATTTATGAGCATTACTCAATACAATGCATATATCTGCCATCCCTTCTACTGTAAGTGATTCTCCATCAGCTAGCACTATCGATTCAAAACAAATATTTGCAGTTAATGAAACATACCAGTCCCTACGACATGAAAAGTGTGCAGACGCACCAGAGTCAATGATCCAGCAACTGGTACCACTGTCATTCGAGCATGATGTCGTAAGACAGTAAAGAGCATGCCCATCATCCGAATCCCATTCTTCTGCAACTGCTGCCAGATGTTCCTCATTACATGGCTTTTTGTTCTGCTGCGAAAGATCATACTTCCGCTTTCGACAATCCTTCTTTTGGTGCCCAACCTTGTGACAGTAATAGCATGTGACCTGATACCGAGTGGAAGACTCACCAGATTGACGTTAACACTTTCCCTTTGACTGAGTGACAAGAGCACTCTTTGAATGGTCACAATTGGATTCAGCCTGAAGTTGTCTCCGCTCCTTTTGCAACAGGTAGGAACTCACCTTGTCAAATGTGAGTGTTTGACTTTTAGCCATTAAATGGAGTGCCTCCACAAATGACTCATATGAAGAAGGTAAGTTGTTCAAAACCAGAGCCACCATATCATCGTCGTCTACCTTTTTGTTGATGGAAGATAACTGGTCTCGGAGGTCTTTCATCCGAAGTAGGTGCTCAGACAGCGATCCACCTTCTTGTAATTTTACGGAAAAGAGCATATTTTTCAGGAATAAAACCCGACTCTTTTCTGACGTCTGATATTTACCCTTCAGACTGGCCCACAACGTGCTTGCCACAGTGGCATTCCACACCTCCAGTATCATATCATCCGACACCGACAACTTGAGAAGCAATAACACTTCCTTGTGACGTTTGTCATAATCCTCGAAGTTCGTCACTGGTTGACTTTCATCACCCTCGATTATTTTATCACAATCACGAAACTCCGTGACTGTTAAAATCTTATGACTCCAAACATTGAAATTAGTGCCCGTTAATTTTTGTCTCTGGCAAAGTCAAGTGTGAAATATTTGTCATTTTATTATTCCAAAATAACAGAAATAAAAAAATTATATTTTGCCCACACTTAATAAATATCACATTTTCCAGCAAATATTATTTAATTATGGAAATCACCCCTCCAACTATATTTGCTCATCTATTACTTATTCCTCCAAATTTGATTATTCAAAAGCAAGGTAAATACTTCTGTTGCAAAAAATGAATATTAATCCATCGAC
This sequence comes from Taxus chinensis, assembly GCA_019776745.2. Taxonomy (NCBI): domain Eukaryota; kingdom Viridiplantae; phylum Streptophyta; class Pinopsida; order Cupressales; family Taxaceae; genus Taxus; species Taxus chinensis. The sequence continues at coordinate 206,190 of JAHRHJ020003332.1, read as the reverse complement.
TTTTCAGAAGGAAGAATAGAAACCAAATGATGCCCTCAGTTTATCTCTGCCAAGATTTTACCACCGTCGACTGTGGACTGTTCACGTGTCTTTTGCCCTCCAAAAAGACAGTCACTGGTTGCCCACGATTTTTGGCTTTTCCACTGGGTATTCACGACTTTAGTGGCGCTGCTTCTTTGTTGCTGAAGCAAGAGGTGGTTACAGATTGGTTGAACAGTTACCAACCGAACAGTTTGGCCTTATAATGCTATAATGCTCTGTATTCTAACTGCATAACTGCATTATATACTATATAATGCTCTGTATTCTAACAGTTTGGCCTTGAGATTGTATGGTGTGTAGTGTGTACGGTACTTCAGAAATTTCTGTAGTTCCTTCTTGCTATGCTTGGGGTTTTCATTTGAAACTTCTGTTTTGAAGTTAGGAATAGTTGGTATGGACGAAGAAGGGGATCTGAGGAGGCAGTGGCCCTGTCTAGGGGGAGGCTGGTCCTATTCACCGCAAAGATGATTGGGAGAAAAACAGATCTGAAGCATATTTTATGGAAATTTCTGGCTTTGGATGAGTGCGTTGGGGAATGCATGAGGGTTTCCATCTTATAGGTTTTTTGATGTAATTACTCATAAGAGATTTCAACTCCTTTAAATCTCTGGATGAAAATTTGAAAGGAAAGGAGGAAGAGTATTTGAAGCTAGACCATCTCAAGTGTTAATCATGCTAATCAGAACCAATGACCTAATTGACATGACTTTTGCCCATGGTCTTTAGTATTTACACATGGTCCAACCATAGGAAAGGGGACAAATGGATTGCAGAAAATCTAGATAAAGTTCTTATATCTGTAAATTGGATGCGAAACAAATGGTAGAATAGGGAATGCCAGCTTGTCTAATTGTTGGGCAATAACTCTGGAAATTATTCAATAACACACTCAAAGAGCAACTCAATTCTGATTTGAGATTCTTTGCTTAACACATGAAGACTTCTATGCAGAAGTACAACAATGATGGGAAGAAGAAAGGGCTATCAAAGGACGTTATATGTACCAAACTATCCAATTTAAAATTAAAAAATATTAAAATGCAAATCCAAAAATTGAAAATAGCAAAATGCTAAAAGATGAGGGCCATGGGCCATGGTTTACCTTGAAGGTTCGAGGGCTTCTAGCTTGATGAATGTGTTGAAACTTGAACAATTGATCAATGAAGACTTGGCACTTGCTCTTCGTCTTGCTGTTGCTCTCCCTCTTGTTAATGCTTTCAACCTCTCACTCTTGCAGCCTTGCTCGCTCTCACTCTTACACTTGGTTTCACTTTTGCACTTGCTCTCTCGTACTCTTGCATCCTTGCACAATGTTTCCAAGCTTTGATAGTGATTTGGAGTGAGGGTGTGAGGTTTATTTATAGTTTTTTTGAGTTCTTAAAATGTGGGTGGAGCCCCATAAATTATTAGGGTTAGGGTTGGGGGCACAAACATCTAAAAATGACAGTTTTTTTAATTCTAAAAAATCACCTTTTGGCTTTTTTTTCGTAGGAGACGGCCACAAATTTCTGGGACTATTGAGGGACTTGGGAAAGTTTCCTTGAAGTTTTGGGGATGTCCTGAAGTGCCCCAAACGTCCCCTCTGTGATATAAACATCCCCACTTCAGGGAAATGTTCTAGGTCCTGGGGACATCCTGTGACTCTTCGTGGTGGTGGTGGTATGGTTGTGGGATGCTTCCTAGGAGTCCCCATCCCCAAAAATGTCAAAATTTGGGGGGGGGGGGGCACATACCCGTGGAACACTAGTTTAATGTTAGTTATTTCAGAGCTAAATGCAGCTATCTTTGAAACACATAGTAAAGATTTTGTGGTTATTTTACTATCCTTGATATGGATTTATGTGTGGATGATTCAATCTGTTTAAAAGAGTCACATTATTTACCACTTGCATTTAGTTAAGTCATGAATAGTGTTAATCTTAGCTGAGTAATTGTTTAATGCATGCCCTTTCATTTGGTTGAGCATAAGATCATACTATTTTGGCTCATTGCCTTATTTACTTCATGTTTTCATTATTTTCTCGCAGTCTTTTCAACCCAAGCATTTTAGTTAGCGTTTAAATCCGGGAACTGGCTTGATCCAGAGGTTGTCTTAGCTTAAAACTACCAAGATTTCCCATTGTGACACTTAAATTGTGGATGCATTATTGTTATATAATAGTCAAACAATCTCAGGTGTCAACAATTCTATACTCCTATCTAAGGATTACTTTCCTTATTTCATTTGCTTTTCTTTATAAACTTATTTTCCAAATTGTCTTGAAACATTTGAAATCATGCATTTTTTAAAAGTGGAATTATATCAATATCAAATCAGTTGTTACGATAATAGAAAATTCAGTCATAAGATTCATCCTACTCTCTATTTTATTCTTTAAATAAAATGTTTGCAATTATTCAATCGTATCCAAGCATTAAATTATCATTGATTGCACTTTCATTTATTTATCACCTTATTTTCCATTTTATTTTTGAAAAACTTGGAATCTTGCATTCACGTTGAAGCAAAGGTGTTTCAATTTTTGAATTTTCTTTAACAAATAAAAGCAAATTCAGCTATAAGATGCATCTTTTTCCCTATTTTATTTTTCAGAAGAAAAATGTTTTCAATTATTTAGTCATGTCCAAGAATTAATTTATCATTGATTTGTTTACCTTTCTCTACTACCTTATTTTTAAAATTTGGATTGAAAGACTTGAAATCCTGTGTTAGAATTGTTCCAATATATGGTAATTTATGACAATAGTAGTGAATTGAGGTGCATGATTCATTTGTTTTTTGATTTTTAAATGAGGGTTTTATAAAAGGGCCCCTTGCCCGAAAGAGAGTGTATATAGCCTAGTGGTCAGCCTTCAAAGTTTTCCAGACCAAAAGTCAAAACTAGATATACAAGGCAGCCGAGGTCCAAGACAGAAAGGAAACAAATATATTAACTACGAAGGTGGTCACACATTGTGCCACCATCAAACATGGGAGCCATAATTGATATTAGAAAAAATAGAACCTTTTGTAGGACCCTTAGGCTTGCTAGCCGCGGTTTCCCGAATATGAAGCACCTTCTCAATGCCATTGTTGTCTAGACCAAGAGATTTGAGCTTATCAATAGAGAGAACAAGCCCCTTAGTTATTTTGCTTACTTTAAGCAAGTCTTTCTTATCCCGTTCCAACTTAAACATAATAACATCATACCAGAACAATTAGAGGCATAACCAAAAGAAAATGCTTAAGCATGTTTTGCAGTGAGCTTGCCATGCTAAGAAGTGACAAAATTGGTAAGAAGATCACCATGGTTGAACTATCTCTAGTCTAGTGAAACCTTGCAATGCATGTTGGTGCCATATGGGGTGACAAGGGAAGGTTCAGAGGAGCCTTTTCGAGGAGGTAAGGTGGGAGTGCAAATGAATATGGGGGATAGTTGGGGAAAGGGACAATTAGATATCTTAAGGATATAATTTTAATTCACTCATATAATTTTGACGGGCAGTGCAATGTTGCAGGAAGTCCCCCATGAGGAGATCCAACACGAGAGGAAATGAGCATGACCAGGGGAATGAGAAGAAAAACTAAGAGAAGCATGCACCCCAAAATCGGTCATTAAACTAGAATCATCCTTAATGAAATGTCAAACAATCCAAGCTCGCATACCATCATTCGATAGAAGAGTAGAGAGGTCCTTGATGAATTGTGAAACATTGGTTCTCTTGTTGGAAATATTGTCATTGATGTCAAAATAGGTGCTGAACTGGTAAACGGAAATCTGTCAGAAAGTAATGGAATTATTAACGGAATTGGTAGAAAGTAATGGAAATAACCAGCAGTATAGAATGGTAGAAAACGAAAGTTTAAATACATGAAAAGAAGCGTTTTTTGCATGAGGATTATCATGGTATAAGCGAGATATACACAGCTATACATAAGAGAGAGATATCCGCATTTTAAGGTGTTCATATGCAATGTTTTATGGTGAAAAAGAAGATTTGCACAAATGATGGCTGGCAGCGATTTAATGATAACAGTGATTTGTCTAAGGAGGGGCAGCGCTCCTATCAAGTGGTTAATTGCATTGATTAATGTGCATTTAATAATTATGGGCTGCATTAATTATTTTTTAGTTTTAGCCGACTAATGCACTTAATTAAGTTGTGTTAATGGAAAGGTTGTGTCGGTTGGAACGATGTGTCTTTTCGAAAAGGTACGAAAGGCTATATAAGAAGATTCATATGAGACTTATTAAGCATGGATTCAAGTTGAATATCTTAAGGAAAAAGAAGAAGAAGAGGAAGCGTAAGGGCAGAATTTTAGAACAACAAATCTGAAAGTAAGAAGAAGAATTTTCCATTATTCGTTGAGGAAGCAACAAGTTCAAAAGTGGAAAGCAAATTTTGTAAGGAAGGTTGGTGCCTTCATATTCGAAGAGATCGGTGTCTCTTGCTGAGTTGGTGCTTAGCAAAAGGGGTGGGTGCTCCTGTAGGTTGGTGCCTACAAAACTGTAATTTGGGGATTGGTGTCTCCAGTAGGTTGGTGCCTACAAATTTTTGAGAAATATATATAAAGAAAGAAGTTTCTCCATGGTTTTCTCCTGAAAGGGTTTCCACGTATATCTGTGTCTACTTGCATTAAGTTTTGTGTTCTTTGATTGATTTGATATATTCACATTGCTCGTGATTATAGATCTAAGTTCAAGTATTAAAGTTTGAAATAATTTCATAATACTGATTCACCCCCCTCTCAGTATTATATTGTGCTCAACAATTGGTATTAGATCAGGTTCCTTCAGGAACAATCTAATAGTTGGAAGGTAGATCTCAGGAGCACATATGGCTAGTCAAGTACAAGAAGGTTTTTCCTCGAACAAGGCTCCGTTGTTTGACGGAACAAACTATGCATTTTGGAGCGTAAGAATGACAACCTATCTGATGGCACTAGGGTTTGATATTTGGCAATCAGTAGCGGTCGGATATATCATTCCATCAACTCCGCCAACAGACCAAGCCGGTAAGAAGGCTTTTGAAAACAATGCCAAGGCGATGAATGCAATCTTGTGTGGTCTGTCAGAGTCCAAATTTGTCAAGGTAATGCAATGTGACACGGCAAAGGAAATATGGGATAAACTTCGAACAATATATGAAGGTGATGATAAGGTCAGAAAAGCTAAGCTTCAAACCCATAGGAGAAAATTTGAGAGCCTAAAAATGAAGGATGAGGAAGATGTTGCAGCTTATCTTCTGCGGGTGGATGAAGTTGTCAACGCCATAAGAGGGCTTGGAGAAAAGATTGAGGAACCTGTGATCGTCCAGAAGGTCTTAAGATCTTTACCATTAAGATTTGATGCTAAGGTGTCTGCCATCGAAGAAATGAAGGATCTTGACAAGCTAAGCATGGACGAACTACATGGAATACTGACGGCTTATGAAATGAGGACCGAGTCTAATAAACCAGCAAAGAAGGAAGCTGCATTCAAAGTCTCGAAGAAAAAGGCAATCAAGGAATCTGAAGCGAATGATGAATCAAACAACGAAGAAGATGAAAAGGAAGCTTTATTCATTCGAAAGCTAAAGAAAGGATCCGGGAGATACAAAGGTAAGTTACCATTTAAATGTTTTAACTGTGGTAAAATTGGTCATTTTGCAGCTAAATGCCCAGAGAAGGAAGATAGTGAAGATGAAGAAAGCAAGCCCAAGTTCAAAAGAGAATTCAAGCAAAGCAGAGGCAAGAAAAGATTTGAAAAGCAAAAGAAGAGTCTATATTCAAAAAGAGGTAGCAGCTCATCCGAAGAAAGCGGAATAAGTGATTCAGACAGTGATGATGAAGAAACATTGTTTATGGCTATAGAAGAAGGTTCATCAACTAGCAAAGTTGATTTGGAAGGAATCGAGGACATAGAAGAAGAAGGTGAGGTAAACCTCGAAGAAGAACTCATTTGTGCGTTGGGTGAAATAAAAGCACTCAAAAAGAGGAATCAGAAGCAAAGACTTCAGCTCCAGAAATATGAAGAACAAAATCAATCTTTCGAAGCTAAGTTAGCACAGAGTCTTGAAGAATCAAAGAATCTAATCATTGACCTGAAGACCCAGATTGAAGAAGCAAAGAGAATTGAGGAAGGGTTGAGAAGTCAGCTCAAGGTGAAACAAGAAGAATGTGAAAAGCGTGAGTCAGAGATTGTTGCGATGAGAAAAGACTTAGAAAAGGTAAATACCAAACTAATGAACAACTTGAAATTTGAAAAAAGTACTAAGGTTCTAGATGAGATTCTAGAAAATCAAAGATCACCATCCAACAAATCAGGACTCGGATATGAAGAAAAACTAGAGAAAGCTTCAAATTCCATTGAGATTCCAGAGAAGAAAGGTTTAGAAAAGGCAAAAAGTTATGCAGAAATTCTAAATGCACCTACGAAGAATAAAAGCAGAAAGGAAGAGGAAACTACGAAGACCAGTTCCATCCACAAGGAAGGTGTTAAAGAGAATGACATCAAAAGACCATTTACTCCACGACATAGGAATATGAACAGGTTCAAAAGTTCCTTTCATGGTTATTGTTTTTATTGCAATATATATGGGCATAAAAAGATAGAGTGTAGAAAGCGAATGAGAGATAATGAAGCCTGGAACAAACCAAAATCTGCTCATAGAGTGTTGAATATGAACTATAATTCATTTGCTCCACTATCCTATTATAACGAGGAAGCCATTATCTGCTACAAGTGCAATAATTATGGACATATAGCACGCTTTTGTAGAAGTGTGTTTGACTTGAGACAAGATCAAAAGACAAAGCCTTTAGATACAAAGAAAAGGGAGGCTACGAAATCCTGGACAAGGAAGCAGGAGAAAGATGGGCTAGACAAAGAAAAATCCATGCTCGTTCAAACAGCTTTTCATGCTCGAGATGAAGGACAACAGTGGTACATTGATAGCGGATGTTCAAGACATATGACTGGTGATAAAAGTAAGTTTCTCTCCTTAAAGAAAGTAAATGAAGGTACAGTAAAATTTGGTGATAATGCTACAACGAAGATCGTTGGCAAAGGTACGCTGAGTCTGGATAATGGAAAAACAAAAACAGAGAATGTTTTGTATGTTGAAGGATTAAAACATAACCTCTTGAGTGTGAGTCAAATGTGTGATCAGGGACACACTCTTAAGTTCTATGCCGAAGGATGTGAAATAAGGAAAGCAGATACAGGAGAACTAATTGCAGATTGCCACCGAACTGCAAATAATCTATATATGCTCGGAGAAATAAAAGAAGAAAAATGTTGCCTAAGTCAAGTTGAGGAGAGTTGGCTATGGCATAGAAGGATGGGACATATAAATTTTGATAATCTTGTGAAGATAAGCAATAAGCAGGCCGTACGGGACATGCCTAAAATAACAAAGCCTTCGAGTACTCTATGCAAGCAGTGCCAGCTTGGGAAGCAGACCAGAACAAGATTCAAAACAAAGGAGTATTCATCCACCAAACCATTGGAGCTAATTCACACGGATTTGTGTGGACCTACCAGAACGAAAAGTATTCAAGGTGAGAGTTATTTTATGTTACTCATTGATGACTACACTAGAATGACATGGGTAGCATTTTTGAAAGAAAAATCTGAAGCATTTGGAAAGTTCAAAGCTTTCAAGGCATTAGTAGAAAATGAAACAGGGCTGAAGATAAAATGTCTAAGGTCAGATCGTGGAGGTGAATTCATGTCAAATGAATTTATTGAATATTGTGAAGACCATGGAATTAAAAGACAATACTCAGCTGCAAGAACTCCACAACAAAATGGAGTAGTAGAAAGGAAGAACAGAACCGTTCAAGAGATGGCCCGAACAATGCTGAATGAATCTAAGCTATCAGATAGATTCTGGAAAGAAGCGGTAAGTACTGCCATTTATATTTTGGATAGAGTGCAAATCAGAGTTAACCATGACAAAACTCCATATGAATTATGGAAAGGAAGACCAGCCTCGGTCAAATATTTTAAGGTATTTGGGAGCAGATGTTTCATTAAAAGAACCGAAGAGGACTTAGGCAAATTTGATTCAAGATCCGATGAAGGGATTTTTCTTGGGTACTCCACTAAAAGTAAAGCCTTCAGATGTTATAACAAGAGGTTGCGGACTATCATAGAAAGTGCAAGTGTCAGAGTGGATGAGGGTCTGGATCTAAAGACAAAAGAAAATTCAGAAGAGTCTTTAGAAATACCAAGTCTTGTGAAAGAAGAACAAGAGGAAGAAGAAGATATTGAAGAGTGGAGTAAATCAGAAAGGCAGGATACCAAGACGCCATCTCGCTTCGTTCAGAAAAATCATGATGAAAGTCAGATTATTGGAGAACTTGATACCGGGGTTCAAACCAGAAGAAGAATTACAAATGCTTCTGAGCAAGGGTATTTTTCTCTGCTATCTAAGGTAGAACCTAAGAACTTTTTAGAAGCAAGACATGATAAACATTGGTTGAAGGCGATGGAAGAAGAATTAGATCAAATTGAGAAAAATGAAACTTGGGAACTGGTTCCCAGACCAAAGAGTCAGAATGTGATTGGCACTAAGTGGGTATTTCGGAACAAACTAAATGAAGATGGTCAAGTCACTCGAAATAAGGCAAGATTGGTATGCAAAGGGTATGCTCAAGTGGAAGGTGTTGATTTTGAAGAGACTTTTGCTCCGGTTGCCAGACTAGAAGCAATCAGAATGTTCCTTGCTTTCGCAGTGTTTAAAAATTTCAAAGTCTACCAAATGGATGTCAAATCAGCCTTTTTAAATGGGAATTTAGAAGAGGAGGTTTACATAGAACAGCCTGAAGGGTTCCTATTATCAGAAAATGAAGATTATGTGTGTAGGTTGAAAAAGGCATTGTATGGATTAAAACAAGCCCCCAGAGCATGGTACTCAAGGCTTGATCAACATCTACAGGACCAAGGATTCAAGAGAGGACATGCTGACAGTAATCTTTACATCAAAACTGAAGATGAACACCAGTTAATTGTGGTTGTATATGTGGATGACATAATCTTTGGAGGAGACAATGAAGAAATGTCTAGAAAATTTGCAGAAGACATGCAAAAGGAATTTGAAATGTCTATGTTGGGTGAGTTATCCTTTTTCCTTGGATTGCAAATTTCTCAATCTAATAAAGGAATATTTATATCCCAAACCAAGTATGTGAAGGAAATGTTGAAAAAGTTTGGTATGGAGGAGTGTGCACCTGTCAGCACACCGATGATCACCGGAACCAAGTTAAGCAAAGATGACGAATCTCCAGATGTTGATCAATCTCTCTATAGATCAATGATTGGGAGTTTATTATATGTGACAGCATCCAGACCAGATATCATGCAAGCAGTGGGTATGGTGGCACGTTTTCAAGCAGGGCCGAAAGAAACACATGTGCAAGTTGTAAAACGCATATTCAGATATCTAAAGGGAACTATGGAATACGGGTTGTGGTATCCAAAAGGAAAAGATTTCACATTGACAGCTTATACAGATTCAGATTGGGCAGGATGTGTAGATGACAGAAAAAGTACAAGCGGAGGAGCATTTTTTCTTGGAAACAGCCTGGTATCTTGGCTAAGTAAGAAGCAAAATTTTGTATCCCTATCCACAGCAGAAGCAGAGTATATAGCAGCGGTACTATGTTGCACGCAAATTTTATGGATGAAGCAGACCTTGAAGGATATCAAAGTAGAGTATGATCATCCCATCTCCATATTATGTGATAATACCAGTGCAATAAGTATTTCAAAGAATCCGGTTATGCATTCCAGAACAAAGCACATTCCCATAAGATATCACTTCTTAAGAGAGCAGGTGGCAGAGAAACAGGTAAAGTTGGAGTATGTCGCTACATCCGAACAGATAGCAGATATTTTCACTAAGCCACTTCCAAAGGAGACATTTGAATATCTACGGCATAAGCTGGGAGTAATTTCTTTTACATCTTTACATTGAAGAGTCAAGGGTAGCACTGGTTAAGGGGGAGCTAAAACTTTGCAAATTTTTCAGCTCCTAGGATGACCCTTTGCCATTGATGTCAAAGGGGGAGAATGGTAGTAAGGGGGAGCTACGGCAAGAGGAAGCTGCAGAAGAGGAGATTATTTTTTTTGGGGTTGCCATCAATGACAAAGGGGGAGATTGTTGGAAATATTGTCATTGATGTCAAAAGAGGTGCTGAACTGGTAAACGGAAATCTGTCAGAAAGTAACGGAATTATTAACGGAATTGTGAGTATGTCAACGGAAATAACCAGCAACATATAGAAGTAGCAAAAAGAGCAGAAATCAGATATTTATATATGTGAAAAGGGTCGCCTTTATAGGAGAAATACAGCAGTATCTGTGTAAAGCGAACAACATTCAAGAAAGAGGAAGATCTTGACAACCATGATGAGAAGAAAGCAGCGCTTTTTCATGAAGACCGTGATTTATCCTTGGAGGCCCACGATTTGCACAAAAGAGGGCCCACGACTTGCTTAGAGAGCAGCACTCATGTCTTAAGGGGCTGCATTGAATGTTTAGGTGATAATTAAATTATTTGGGGCAGTCTTTATGTGTGCATTAATTAATTCAAAGGGGGCAGCGATTTGTTTAGAAAGAATAAATTAATAAATAAAGGCCGACTAATGTTAATGAAAGGGTGTGATGGTTTAAGGTGTAATGCCCTTTCGAAAAGGTACGAAAGGCTATATAAGAAGATTCATATGAGACTTATTAAGCATGGATTCAAGTTGAATATCTTAAGGAAAAAGAAGAAGAAGAGGAAGCGTAAGGGCAGAATTTTAGAACAGCAAATCTGAAAGTAAGAAGAAGAATTTTCCATTATTCGTTGAGGAAGCAACAAGTTCAAAAGTGGAAAGCAAATTTTGTAAGGAAGGTTGGTGCCTTCATATTCGAAGAGATCGGTGTCTCTTGCTGAGTTGGTGCTTAGCAAAAGGGGTGGGTGCTCCTGTAGGTTGGTGCCTACAAAACTGTAATTTGGGGATTGGTGTCTCCAGTAGGTTGGTGCCTACAAATTTTTGAGAAATATATATAAAGAAAGAAGTTTCTCCGTGGTTTTCTCCCGAAAGGGTTTCCACGTATATCTGTGTCTACTTGCATTAAGTTTTGTGTTCTTTGATTGATTTGATATATTCACATTGCTCGTGATTATAGATCTAAGTTTAGGTATTGAAGTTTGAAATAATATCATAATACTGATTCACCTCCCCTCTCAGTATTATCTTGTGCTCAATAGGAGTCAAAAAAGGTAAATATTTCGAAGTCTACACATTGCACGAGTCAACTATTGTGCTTGTAAAAGCACTGGCACATGAAGAGGTGATTTTCATTTGGCTTGTGGCATTAGTAAATGCTTGAATCTGTACTTCCAATCCATCAAGTTGTTATAGCAATTAAAATATTTAAACTCAAATGTATAAAATAGATCTTGCTATGTTGATATCTAATCTGACTTTGAATGATTTTGAAGGCTATATAATTTTTGTTCTATTATTTTTGAACTTGTAATGAACCCCCCTGCACCATCCCCCTCCTCTCTGAAGTCTGAACATTTGGAGATGTCAATTTTCATATATCTGTGGTCCTGGTTCTTGCTGTGGATCTCTTATCTTTTAAATACTATTGAGACTATTATATAAGTATAGTTGAAGTATCTACATTGACCTACCCGAGACTTTTTTTTGTAGGTTATGCGGGCATTGCCAAATGGTCTAGGTCCAAGGCTTGTGGAAACTGAGGATGGAATTGCGGCAATGGAATTGTTTCAGTTTCACGAGAATGAAGAGCTCCGAGGCATGGCAAATGGGCTGGTAGATAAGTATTTTGGGGAGAGTTATGGCATAGAGGAGGAATAATCACCTTAGGGGGCATATAAATTGAAAGATGGTTATTGGAAACATGATTGTTCACCTTGATAGTTTTATTTCTTTCATTTATCTGATCACAGTTTTTTGTATTTTTCGTCGAGACAGTGATCTTCATTCTTTGAACAAATTCTTATATAATTGCAAGGGAATTGTATAGGTAGTCCAATATGCTCAGGATGTATTGATAGGTACTTTGATCTGCCCCCGACTAGCAAATATTCAAGGGAAGCCGGGAGCATTTTTTCTCTACAACATTGGAGAAGTGTAAATCATTTGGTTTTGCGGTCCAACTCCATATAATGCTATATATACTACTATTGTTTTATGCCTTGTTAGTGTTACTTTATCTCTGATTTATTTGCAAGGTGTTATGTCTATGAAATTTGTTACATTGTCGTGTAGATTTTGTTTTTAATAATCGATAGGTAGAATATATGTTCCATTGTATTGTGGTAGCATTGTTTGGTATGGTATATTCAAACGTACATACGACCCAATGGGTTATCTTTATTAATTCTTCAAATAGTAAATTATTATGTATTTAGTTGAAGTTATTCATTGTACATTTCTTGATAATCCATTGTTTAAGCGAGCCCATCTATTGAAGGTTTGCAATAACATTAGTTAGTGTATTATATGTTTTGTGTGCTCAAACGAAAATGTGAATATGATGGAGTTTCTGTTGATTAAAGTTGGGTTGTATGAGATCCTATTGTATATTTTGATTTTCTGGACGTGTATGCAATTACATACTAGTTAACAGGGATTGTCGAAGCAGGGCGACTACCATGGGAATCTTGATTTCTTGTACTTAAAGTTACTTACATACCCCACCAGACATTTTTGGGAACCAAATTTCAGCATGTGTCATTTAATAAAAACTTAGATTAAGCCACTGAATGAAAACCAATAATATATCCCAAATTATTTGTAAATGCATGTAGTAGGTCTTGTCAATTGGCATTTCACCGTTAACATACATATAAATCATGCTAAGACAATGACCAATATAGGACACAATTCTGTTTTTCAAATTATTGTCATGCTGTATATTTTGGTTATATCCAATCTATGTTTGTCAGGAAACAAAAACGTGTACGGATCTGAAATATAGAAATGCTGATTTTCAAAGAACCCTTGGATACTAAATGGCATGAAAATATATAGTTTTCATACCATTTAGTATCCAAAAAGGGTTCGTGAAAGTTTAGTGTGTCATATATATAAAAAATAAGTCAAAGCACTTAAAATATTTTGTTTCCATTAAAGTTTGAAACATTGTTACCTATGTTTGTGTTTATATATATATATATATAAAGCTAAAGCACTTAAAATAGTTTGTATTTATAAAAGTATGAAACACTCAACATGTTAAAAATTCACGTGTGACATACATGAGTGTGCTTATATAAGTTTGTAACTAATATTGTTTAGTCTCCTTAAGTGCATATCCGAAGTAGTGTACCAGTAAAGGGCAGCTCTTCGTGTTTTAGGAGAGATGTCCATATGAATTTTTGATGTACCTATCTACTCCATCATGCCGCTGGGTGTTAGCTCAAGTGGAGTGAGGGTACCCAATGCTGACATATCAAAGGAGATTGTCAATACCAAGTAGTTTGCAAGCAATCCTTGACGTATAGTTAAGTGTTATACGATGATCGTCAAGAGCTTTGGGAGTTGATTGATTTAGGTAGGTTGTGTGTCCCCTTGTCTTGTGATTATTACCAAAATACATAACAAAAAATGCAATTATGTAAATGACTATTCATGGTGGTCATTTTGAGATGACTTAAAACATATTAGTAAAAAAAATCATAAATATTAATAATCTAATTAAAATTCTTGCAAAAGCCTTAAATTTTACATAAATATTTGATTGAGTTGTAATTGGATCAATCCAGCATTGGTGAGTAAAACATCCTACAAAAACTAATAATCTAATCAAATTGCTCAATACATGATTATTTATTAGAAATATAAGCTTCTATGAATTGCAACCATATTTGGAAATCAATGGAATAGATGGAAGAATACAAACAATTCCCCAAGTTACGCAGCTCGGATTTAATGGCAATTCTTTAATTCCTTAAAAAGTATTGATAACTGTTTTTTCTTATTTTGTTGGTTGTCTTGCCCTATCTGATTGGGTTTGTTTGATTTCACAAAAAAAGAATCAGTCTTATTTTCTATCAATTGAATGTTTAGTTTTGTACTACTTCCAATTCAAGAAATATTTTTTTTATTGTTTATTTTGGATGTGTTTATTTTAGTTTGTTTGCTTTTTATTTTCTTCATTTTGGATGCTTATTTTAGTTTGTTTACTTTTATTTTCTTCTTCATTTTGGATGTTTTATTTTAGTTTGCTTACTTTGATTTTACACAGTGATTCTTTTGTATTGACCATTGAACATGCTTTCTTTCTCGAAGTACTTTGATTATACATAATAATTCTTCTGTAATAATAGTTTAATACTTTCACATTCTTACTACTACCTTCAAATCAATGCTCACCAATATTTTACTATCAATTTTTAAGAACCTAACTATATTAATGCTCACACCTTTTTTTTCGTTCTTGAAATTTCATTTTCATTACTATTTATGTATATTGCTCTATGTTGTTGATGACTCAATACAACTTCACAAATGTCAGGACTTTTATTGAGATAGGAACAATCCATTTCATGTTTCCATCTCTCTAGTTTCTCACGGCAATCAAAGACAATTTCACCTCAAATGGTTTAGGCTTTAACAATCCACAAATTGTTGAGCTTGTCGTTATAAAAAGCAACAATTGACATTGTCAACATAGATTGACAAGGGCTCACTTTTATTGCTATCTACATAGTTCGTTTGTGCCGTCGCCTCTACATTTCACCTTCATTCTCTTTCTAGCGTTGTGCCAAACCTACATGATAATGCCTTAGTTATCATCAAGAAATAAGAAGAAGAAAGCCTCCATTTGCTTACTTGGTATCCATAACTATTGCATTTGTCATTCAGTTCCCCTTTCTATGTACTCCTAGTTCCACACTCGATACAGTTATGTTGTTTTTCATTCCATGTTACTCCTTTTCTTTGTGACATCCTCCCCCTCTTTTTGTGTCACTTTTTTGTTCATTTCACTAATTAAAGTTCATGTGCCTCTCTTTACATATCAACGCATCCATTGCACCACTTGGGTCTGATTTTTAGCATTACCTTCATATCGCAATGTCAAAATTAGGGGTTAATTTACTTGGAACTAATTACTATTTGTAAATGATTATTTAAAATTAGAATTATAGTAAATAAAAAATTTCAACCATGTGTTGATGTAATATCTATATACACGACTCTTGAAAGCTATATAAAACAAACTAGGGTTAGGGTTAGAGAGCTAACTTTGTTTTGCAAAGTTTGTAAGGGCGACAAAGATTTGGAACTATACAAATGTGTTGTGCAGAGTGTCGTAATGTGCTTATAGAATTTGGAATGCTAAAATTGTTGGCGCGGGAGGCAACACCTAGGTGGCTCCTCTTTTCCCATTATATTCAAAAAAATCAAGAAACTTCCTTGGAATAAGAAATAGTGACTTTTGTTTATTCTGCTGACTGTGTAACAGAAAATGGAGATGGGTAAGCAGGGGTTGGGATTGTGGAATTGCAGGTGGCTTATGTGGCTCATGTCAGCAAGATCACTTCACAAATTCTCCTTATCTCTCTCTTATAACTCTCTCACCTCTCACAAGAGCAGAACATCCCTACTCTAATACTAAATGTTATTGAATAAATAGGGCAGAGCCTGACAATTTTATTGATATGTAAAATTAATCATTACAAAATAATGGAGAGAGTTGTAATGTATATAGGCATTTCACAACTTCTATCCAATCCACATAAAATGGATCAAATCATCATAAACTAAGCATTATGTAGAAATAACATATTTCCTCTAACTACTGCTAGAAGCTACTTTCAGAGATCATATAGGAGAAATCAAGCTATAAACGTCCCACACTACTATCGGAGATCATATAGAAACAATCAAGCCAAAAAATTCCCACAAACATAAGCATAGAAAATTATCACTTAGTTAATTAACACCTAACAACTTAAGTCAACCTAATAAAAATAAATTACTTTAACTAATTACATTATTAAAAATGACTCTAATGATGAATTAACTAGGTACAATATCCTAACATTTTATTAATCATACAACTTCTTTAATAAATTTTTATGTATTTACAAGAAATTTATGTCTGCAGGCACAAATGTGGATCCCGTGATTGGTTGTTTTAAAATAAGTCACTTATTCAACTTCCATTCAGTAGATGATGTTCGTAACTTCTCTAGGCCTATTCCAGGAACTTTATTTAAAATGTCAGTGTGTTAGACCTTCATCCCAAAATAGAACCTATGTCGTTTATCCTCATATATCAAACGATGCAATATATTTATAAATAAAACATACTTTTTTGTTGTTATTCATCAACATAATGAACACAAAAACTCTCTCTCTCTCTCTCTCTCTCTCTCTCTATATATATATATAACTAGAAATCAACACAAAATACATTTATTTATTTATTTATTTTGAGATTGGGGATTAAAATAGATTATATAAAGATAGAAGACTCATATTTAGACAGGAAATAGATTTTAAAAATAAATGAAAAATATTTCATGAAATGTAGCTAGAATTGCCTATTTTTAAGAGTGACATGATTTTACAATGATAAATCCTAAAAAAAAAGAAAAAAAAAAAAAAAGAAAAGTGCATACACAAGCTTTATTTGAAAATTCCACATGGTGTTGTATAAACAGAATGCACTTGAACTCATTTGAGCTCGTTTACACATGCCTTGAACTTATTTTCAATTTACACCACGTCCAAAATGGGTGGCCTCATCATATCTAGTACCTCTTCAATTAAAACTAGGATCTTGACATACAAATCCCTTACTAACTCATTAAGGAGTGAAACTTTCTCTACTTTATTGCCTTCATAGGCGACCAAAGTCATAATAGTGGATACTTGTCTTGTTGCATCATCCTAAGCAAAGTTTCTAACCATAATAGATAATAGATATGACAGTCGATAGTTATTGATCAAAGAAAGGATTTTGGATTACTCTGCCATTTGGATGGTAAACTAAAGTGATTTGAGCTTATTTCAGAAACTCAGTATCTTTCTTTTTGGTTCTCTCCAATTCACCTTATAGTCCTTCCATAGAACTCAACCAATTAGTCAGTTCTTTCGAAATGTTCTCTAAGTAAATCTTTCATGTGCTCAAATCAAAAAATTTAACATGAAGTACATTAAGGAAAAGATTCTTATGTATGAATTCCGAGAGTTTTTCTATCATGGAATTAACTTTTCATACTGTTATATTGACATCTAATTTGTTCGATCCATTATTCTGTTATGTCTTTATGGATATGGATGGTGACCAAGAGTTTATACAAGGTATTCAAGTTAGTCTAAACATTTAGTAAGGTTCTCTTGGGCACAACCAATTATCATTGAGCATTGAGGGCACCCATTCTAGATTGCATTCTTTGAATAAAATCATATGTCATTTTTAGAGTAGCACCTATGAAAAAACAAAGGGTCGATGTCCATAAATTCTTCCCTTATGTGATATTTCATATAAATCTTGAGAATGACCTCCTTAGTCTCCATGTAAACAAGGGTTTTTCCTTGAGTAAGCTTCCTTTTAGTTTCCCTTTTCAGAGTGTTTGTGTGAAAGTCATACTTTCGTGCCATATTACGGTCTTAAACTTGCACCATAGTAGAAGCCATTGCTTGCCGACTACTATGAGATATCCATGTTTCCTCTTATGTAGCAACTGCAACTGTAGCCATGGAGTGAATGAAAGAGAAGGTCTCTCGTCACTTTTGGTAAGGGCCTTTGGGTCCAAGAGAATGATGGATGGGACTAAGGAGGTGGAATAGGGGACAAGAGCTAACTCATGAAGCTCTAGGTATCCCATGGGATTAGAGAAAGAGGAAGTAGGAACATAGGAAGGGATGGGAATAAATGACATGGGCATGCCTGGTAGAAAGGTTTGAGGAACATATGAGCAAATAGAAGGTAGAAAATGAGGGTTGAAAAACCAACAAGATAGTGGAGGAAGTAGAGGAGGTGTCTAGAAATATGGAGAAGGTTATATTGGAGCCACCGAATTTTCCCGAGAAGATCTCCTAACAATGTTGTCAGTTTAAGTTGGGGGTGAAATTGAACTAACTAGAGGAAGAGGTGTAGTGGAAGCCATGGGTGTAGATATTACAATTGACACCTTTGGTGCCACTATGATGGAAGTGGCGGTTGAGTATGTGTCATTATTTCAACCTAAGAAAAAGAAGAACAAGAAAAAGAAACTATCATTTGTAACTAACAATGGTGTACATATTTGAATTGATAGAGGCGGGGTATTGGAAGAAATCCATCTCCATTTTTGCATATATTGGATTCCATTTTTGGCTATACTGGATTCCATTAGCAATATTGGATTCCATTAATAGATCAATATTGGATTCCAATATTCTCATTATTGGATTCCAATTATTCGAGTTCCAATTTCTCTATTATTGGATTTTTGCTATTTGGATTCCAATAATGCTATTATTGGATTCCAATTTCCCACTATTATTGGATCCAATTCCAAATCCTAGATTTTTGGATTTCAATTTCACTATTTTAGGATTTGTATTTTGTTATTATTTGCTATTCCACATAAGCCAAGCATTTTAACTTACATAAGCCAAGCAGTTGCTAACTTACATAACCAAGCGTTGCTAACTTACATAAGCCAAGCAGTCCGCTAACTTACATAAGCCAAGCGACCGCTAACTTCAAGATAGTGCATAAGTGATTGTTGTCATTTATGCCACATATCAATCTTAATATCATCATACATATATGACTATTCATGCATACCTTATTCAAATCAATAAACGTTGACGTTGAAAATCCCTTCCCTGAACTTCCTTGAATGGTGTTAAATTTGACAGTTGTTTAGACATTTTTCATGATTTTAGACGTAACATACTTTCAAATATTTTATAGAACTGGCACGTGTGACTCACATGTTTAAAAGGTGACCATCAATATTTATATACATTTATATAAAAAATTATTCGTATATATTAAGCATAGTTAAAAAATATGGAATTGTCATTTATAAATTTTGTAAGTAGTGTATAAGTGCGAGTGATCACACTTACAAGTGTGATTGGTCACACGTCTAAGTGTGAGCCTCGAGTTGTACATCTCTTGACTCATACTTTAAGTGCGAGTATCGACTGGCACTGCTAAGTACGAGTATCGACTCACACTTCTAAGTGCCAGTCTCGACTCACACTTCTAGGTGCGAGTCTTGATTCACACCGCTAAGTGCGAGTCTTGATTCACACAGCTAAGTGTGATAACTCACCTGTCAAACAATTTTTGGGTAACGGTAATTTTTCAACACTGCCCTTCAAAAATACAAAACAATGTTTATTTATACCAATTATTCTGTATAAATTTCATTATTTTTAATATATATTGATGTAAATTTTTATAATTTATATATAAATCTATATTAATAATTGACGGTTAAATATTAAATATGCAATTCACGTGTGACATTTATTACAAATATTTGCAAGTATTTTATGGCTACAATCAACAAAAACGTCTAAACGGGCATCAAGAGTCACACGTCGAAGTGCAAGCACAAGAATTAAGGGCTTTATTTTTACCCGAATTATATAAGGGATTTTATTTACATTACAAATATTATAATATTAAATTCTTACATTAATTCTTTACAATACCAAATGTAGTATTAATGATAACCATTTTGTAAGGAAAAATGCTAATTAATGTTGTGTTTGCCTCAACATTAATTAGCCATTAATTCGAGCTATGTAAAATTTTCCATTTAAAATTACATGCGCCATTCAAAATATGTGTGCCTTTTGGAGCATGTAACTGTTGTCAGCCATTAATTAGCCATTTAATGAAAATCAATGTAAAACCATACGCGTGTGCCCTCTTAAATTCACGTGCGCCAATGAAATTGGCGGTTGGATTTGTTTACATATCACTATAAGTAGACAGTTTTTGAGTTTATATTTTTAACATTTTCCTTTCTATTCTCTTCGTCAATGCGTAAGCTTATTCATCAATAGAAAAATCTCACCAGCACAAGCATCAAAAATTTTGTGCTCGAGTTCTGGAAACATTTTGATTTCCTCTCCGTGCCAAAAATTGGTATGCATTCTCACCTTCAGTCCCTCCAAAATTACAAATTCTGTTAATGTAAAATTTTCCATAGCTGATTAGGGATTATATCCATGTAAAATTTTCCATAGCTGATTAGGGCTTATATCCATGTAGGGATTTTGTAGATAATTAAACGGAAGCAAGTTTGTTATTCAATATTTTGTAGAAGGTAGTTTTGTTTATCAAATAAATAATTTCGTAATATAGTAAACATTTGTTAGAGTAGTGAAAGAGGACGAAATGGAGCACATCTTGACAGAGAAATGACACAGCTTAATATAATAACATGAGAGGAAGATTTGCAGAATTTTTAAAAAACCCAAAACACCTGCCAAGAACTTGTTTTGTTGAGTCTTGAAAAAGAAGCCCTGGTGGTATGGATGGTGGCTCAATTTTCACAGTAAAAAAGTGAATATCAGAATCAATTTATGGTCATGGTGGTGCATAGGAATAGAAGAGCAGATGTATTTTATAAAATTGATATTATTTTGTTGGCCTTATTGTTGTCCACAAATAGTCCTCCGCTGCACATACTCAACAAAATTCAATGGCTACGACATCGTTGACATTGTCAATGACAATATTTTAGAAGATATTCATGTTAAGAATGAGTTTCCATTGAATGTGTTGGTGTTGGATTACAGTGACCTATTTGCAAAAAAATATGGTAATGCAAGAGTAGGAGAACCAAACAGATTTTGGAGAACAAAAGAACGAATACAAATTTGTGAAAGGAGAATTCGAGGAACAAGGAAACTCTAAGATGTTGCTACTATGGAAGCAACAACTATCCTCAAAACTTTTCACAAAATGTAAATTTTCTCTGTTTGCATCGTGGCTATGTGGCTTTTTGTCTTTTGCTGCCTACGAGATTTCTCTCTTCTATGCTTCAATGTCATATTCTGCCTTAAGGACCTTTTTGTAAAAGGATGCGGGTCCTTTCAAAACCCCCATATTAACCCTTATACAAAAAAATGGACATAGTTTTTGTACATCAAAATATGTTGTTGTGGCATAACCTAGCAGACTCTATGATGACAATATCTTACTTTATTTTGTTAATTCCTATCGATCGATAATATCCAATTACTATGGTGTCGCATAAGCTAGTGAACGCTAAGCTAAAAATAATATTCTTTGACTTGTTAAATGCTAGCGATCCATAAGCTCAAAATTTTATATTGTGGAAGTATTAGGTTACCTTAGTGGGCGCTAAGCTCAAAACATCTTACTTAAAATTTCTCCTCAATCCACCAATCAAAATAAAAAAATTCTATAACTTTTCAACTTTCTAATGTTTGTAATTTATTTAAATAATTTTTTAAACTACGAAACTTATTTATATTTTTCTTTATTTTCTAGTTAGTATTGATTTGACAAATATGAGGCCTTGTTGCAACATTGATTTATTCTATTTAATAAAAATCATAATTCTAAGAAAACAATCACACAATCACACAACTAGCACATCTCCCATCCGTGAGGCATGAACTTGCTGCTCTGTCTTGTTTAATTTAAAATGTCATTAACAAAATTACTATTAACAAGGTTTATTAAATATACATGAACATAATGATTGGCTACTTTATACAGGGATTAAGGCACCCATAAACCTTACAATAGAATGCATCATGAGCATCACCAAGAGTGAACAAAAAAGAAACAGGACAAAAAGGGCTAAAACAACTTATCCCAAACTACAGTCCAACAGATCAATACAAGGAAAAATCACAAAACATGGAGGGGAAAACATCCCAAATGACACTGTCCACAAACAGTCAAACAAAATCTCTAAGAGCTAACAAATTAGCTAGACTTCAAACATTTGTACTCTGGATGCTCTTCTTGTCCTTTCATATTATCATCCTACTCACTCATGATAGGGATGTCATCTTCAACTTGCTCTTCCTCATCAGAAATACTGAGGTGGAGATTATACCTGTGAAACTTTGTGTCCCTACTCTAGCTTGACCACATGCCCCTGCAACTCCAAAACCAAACTTTTTATCTCTACCATATCGGCCTTGATAGAGTTTTGAGTGATGCAAAATTTTCTTAGAGGCGTCGATGCAATGCATGACACTATTTCCCATATCCATTCCAACTTCACCTAAGGCCTCCATATCCATTTCCACCTGACTCACCCTGAGAGAAATTTTATCAAAAGCCACATTCCAACCCAGCTCCACTCTCTCTTTCCCTTTAGATGACTCCCCTTTCATATCAATCAGAGAACCTGCAGCCCCAGTACCAAGATTTCCATTCCCCTGAGGTGCCTTACTCTTCTTTCTCCTCAGTTTGTTCATATGGTCCGCAAGAGTACAATTTTCATCTGAATCCCTAGATTCAGGGCTCTAATTCCTTTTCCACCACCAGGTTTACCATTCTTAAAAAGAAAAATAATTAGTCCATGGTGTATCGGGGTATCAATATTTCCCTGTTGAAAATCATTCACCGACGCAGAGAGTGACATAAACAAGAAAAAGGGAAGGCTCATAACAATCTTATGCCTAAACATATTAAGCATAGTAAGATGGTGAGTAAATATCTTTCTATAATTCACTTCAAGAGTAATGTACCTCATAAGGTGGAGGCAGACCGTATTCCAAATATCAGGGAGGAAAAATCTAGCTATATCATCTACCAGCAGGTAAACCATTTCTTTACCACAAAAGAAAGTCTCAATTTCATGCTTGCGTCTGGTGTGGTCTTTGAATATCTTTAAGCCCTCCATCTCCATTCCAGTCACCTGTGCTATCGAATCCTCTGAAACCTGAATTTCCATGCCATGGATCACCATGCTGCCATTGTTCCATGCCCAACCAAACTCCAATGCAAGATAAGGATCAGACCCCATGATTTTTGAGATGAAATTCCTAAACCCCCCAATTTTTAGAATGCACCACAAGGAGGGGTTGTCCTTCAGGGCACCATAGCTCATGGGCTTGGTTCTCAAATGACCACCTCCCATGGTTTTAGTCGACTGAGATTGAAAATGGAAGAAACAATGGCCAAAATGAATTGTAAGAGAAAAATTAATACAAATCCCACCATATATCTTGCACTTGTGAAGGGTTCTGCTAACCATAAGTACAAGGATGACATCCCAACAAGGGAAAAAAACCACCAAGACATTAGTACTTAATGTTCTTAATGATATTAATAAAATTGGTGATATAATCTCCCCTCTCACACACTTTAAAATTACTACCTTTAGCCCCCAATTTGGCAAGATAATCCACACATTTATTACCCTTTCTAGGGTATGAATAATTACATTTATCAAACTCTTTCAGAAAAATTTTCTTTAGTATCTTTAAGGATATTTCTTATGGTCCAATTATTAATTGTATCCTTTCTCACATTGTCTAGTGTTAAAATCTTGTTTTGTAACAGCTAACCAGAAAAACATGTTGACATTGGTGAGTAAATCCTTAATCAAAATTTTCCTCTACAAATCCTTTTCAAGACAACATATGTTCAGAAAATGAATATGTTTGGTCCAAGAACTGATATGTCAGGTGTTATACTTGAAGCATTATAGTCATTGATCTCCATAAACGTATGTAGGAAAAGCATTTATGTGAAAACAATTGATCTAGGACGTTTAAAAGACATCAAATTATTTTAGAAACATGTTCAATAATTTTCATTCAAACAACAACATATTATAAGTACAACATAAAAGGTATTTTGTAGTAAGTAACAAATCTTTCAAATAAATACAATTTTTGTCCTCCAATCTTTACAATTCAATTCCAGTTAAGGCAGGCAGTCTTCATGTTGTTGACCTTGGGGAGTAAATCCTTAGTCCAATTTTTCCTCCATAAATCCTTTGCAAGACAACATATGTTTTGACAATGAATATGTTTGGTCCAATAACTGATATGTCACGTGTTATACTTAAGCATTGTAGTCATTGATCTCCATCAATGCATGTAAGCAAAGCATTTTTGTGAAAAAATTGATCTAGGACGTTTAAAACACACCAGACTATTTTAGAAACATGTTCAATATTTTTTCATTCAAACAACAACATATTATAAGTACAACATAAAAGGAATTTTGTAGTAATTAAAAAATATTTCAATCCTTCCAATAATAAGAACTTTTAACATCCACAACGCTAGTCACACTTCTGTTTGAGTAGTAACAAATTTAAAAAATAGGTTACAAATTTCACTTCAATCCCAAACTACTATACCTTTTTTTGTTATATCAATTCAATCCTCCAACCAGGTGGAAGTTCATTACGAGATTAACACTGGAGATACTAGTGGAAACTAAACTCAATATGTCTTTCTTTAGCTTGTTAAATGATAGTGACTCTTTAGCTCGAAATATTATATTCTTCAAATACATTCACCCACTAAGCTCAAACTAGGTTGATTTAATTTGTTAAATCCCAGTGACCACTAAAATCATAAATAATATCTCACTTTATTTTTTCGAAACCTTGAGACCACAAAGATCCAAATATTATGTTGTGTCATAAGCTAGCTGATGCTAAGTTCAAAATATCATTCAGTAACTTGTTAAATGAAAGCAACCACTACACTTGAAGTAATATAAACAACCAATTGCCGATTGTACCTACAACAAAACAATATTGATTCAAGTTAATATATATACCCACACCAGTCTGAAGTCATGTAAGGGTTCAATATAAGAAGAAATTTTAACATCCACGAGGCTAGTTAAAAGATGAAAAAGCATATTATTCTTGTCATGTACCTGTAATTATAATTGTAATTGTGAATGTAATTGTACCTGTAAGAGAACACAAACCCAATAAGGATATTATTCTTACCATGTACATGTAATTGTATCTACATTTAATTTTATCTTGGTCTGAACTAAACACACTTTCTCTCTGTTGAAAAAATCAGACCCCGGGATGGAGAGGACTCGTGGGGATGCATTTTTTTTTAGACAACACCGTCCCTGTCTTATTCCAGTCAAACGGTGTTTTGTGAAATCACCTTACCAAATATCACAAACAAATGCCCATCACAAGTACTGTTTGTGCTCCCTGTAACATCTCTGTGCTTACCCACTTCATTTCCATGTGTAGAATGAACAACCTTAGAGAACCTAAATGTAACAAATAGAAGTGTCAATAAAGAAATTCTAATAAGATATTGCTTTATGATTTGTTGTCTTGATAATCTATACAGTATGAAATCATGTCTAGCAATGTTAGTTATTTCACCTTGCTTCATTTTGTTTGCAGATTCTTCCTTTATAATATATATTAACTAAATACATCTAATATTGCTAACATTCAAACCTTCAACCTCCACTAAATGCAGTAATTACAAGAACATTAACTAATTAATGTTGTGGTTGGCTGAACATTAACTAAGATTAAAAGTTGTTAGGTTATGTTGAGGCATAACCTATTTTGGTGGTGGCGAGAGGATAAGAAAATTGTAGATTTTTTGGGAATTTATGACATTAATAGATTGCATTCATGTGATGGGGGGATCAATTAATGACTATTACTAATTAGGACATAATTCAATTAGAAATCTTGGAGACAACGATGTTGAAGATTGGAATGAAGGTGCTCGACATCTCTATTTAAGCATTGTTCTATATCAACCTTTGGAAATCACTGTCATTCCCTATTCACTATGTGAACATGACACCGTCAAACATCATTGAGCCTTCTTCTTGTGAAGAGGTTGTTAGAGTAGGTATTTACCTTAGCTCATGTTCACCTAGGTACTTTCTTTACCTTTATTGTATTTATCCTCACCCACTTATGTGTGTGGATATTTCTTTTATCTTATTTAGATATTAGGAGATATTATCTAGTTGTTAGGTATAGTTCTTTCCTTGATCTATGGTATTGACTAGATCTTTGATGTATGGTACTAGAGGATTGATTCTCTTATCATAATCTATGGACTTGACTAGTTCTTTGATGACTAGTTATTTCCATGAATCTATGGTCTTGATCTACAACCTTGACTGGTTCTTAGATTATTATTTCCTTGCTTATATTTCTCATTGTATTTATTGAGTTCTATAATAATATATGATCTTGCAAATTCTCATTTCCTTTGCAAAGAAGTTTTATGTAAAAAAAAGTTATTCTGGTGAATTGCTTTCATTTTATAGATCGTGGTGATTTTATTAACATCGATGCTTCTTGGCTTGGTATGATCTAGCATTTAGAGTTCCTGTTAGGAAATCAAGGGATTAAATATTGTGGAATAATCCCACACAGAAATCATAACAGTTTTTTTTGAAACTACAATGCAGAAAATATTATAGATCTCAAATGTGCAGAATAAAATAACACAAGTTGTACAAAGAGATAATTTTAAAATGGTTTTCCCAATTTGTGCTACGTCATGAATCACTTGCTCATATTTTATTACAAGCCACCGCTCTCTTAATTTCAAAGAGGATATCAAGATCTATTTTGGAGCTATGAACTGGGAAACTCTTAGTAGATTGCTCACCCAAATTTCAAAACTCTCCTCATGTATCCTGCGTATTTTTGACAAGTCTCTGGAATTCACACAGTCCGAATTCGAAATATAATACCCATTAAAATCCTTAGCCTTTGGTCATATGGTATGGTCATATGAGGACTTAAAGTTGTTTTCCTACTAGTAGGTGCTTCACTTGGGCCAAAACCGTCCCTTTAATTTTATTGTGAGGTGAAGGCAAAACAATTTATTTTGTTTTATATGGGCAACTAAACCTGTAAATGGAGCATATGATTGCTAAAATTTTGTATTCCTTTTGATCGGTAACTCAACCCCCTTTGAGTGCCGTTTTTTGTAAAAGTGCTTGTTTTTTCGTGCTCTTTCCATTGGAGTTATTTATTTTGAGACTTGCACTATAATTATAAAGTTCCAAATATGGAGGAGTGTTGTAATCAATTGTGGATGCAATTTCAGCTGAGCCCGACGTCCTAAACTTTTGGGAGTTACAGTTTGTACCTATCATGGATTCTGAGAATGATATGCTTTTCTCTGAAGTGTGTGGACTTCAAGAGGATATTGTAAAATTTGTGGAAGAAAATAGATCACTCAAGAAGTGAAATTCTCTTCTACAATCACTCATTCATGATAAGGATACAATAATACACTCCCTGCAGAACAAACTTGCTAGCCTACAACATCACCATCATATTGTGGACAGTCATATCCATGCTCCTAGTCCACTTGCAGCTATTGCTCTTGAACCCACTAACATTGATCTATCAATCTTTGAGCCTGTTCCTGCTCTTGATGCTCATACACCTATGAGGCTTGTTACTGCATGCTCTTCCACATCTGTGCCTATTACAGTACCACATGTTGTGTATCCTACTTCTGCTCAGCTGCATGGCATTTTTTGAGAAGCATACCACTGCATTCAGTTCTCGCATGCTCCATTCTATGGGTCTCACTAGAGGAGTCATTGGCAGAACATTCATAGGGTATTGTTTTCTCTATTCCATATGTTAAGTGGAATTCTCATCATGACATTGGTTTTCGAGCAGATACTTCATTGGGATCACACATTGACAAAGCTCCTTTTTTTGTTTGCTCGACTCTTTTTGAGGATCATGAGCAACACATGAGTTCTACACCTTCACTCAGGATTGAGAAACCTGAGATTTCAGTTGTCAGACATGATCAACCTGACACACATTCTGATGTTCTTTTGCATGTACCCATTGTGCATTTTACACCAAGTCATATGCAAGCATCTTCTTCATCCATCCATGTTGATTTGGGGTGGATATCTGATCACTCGTGGAGGTGACATAGGCATTCATTGAGAGGACTCTACAGGCATGGCTCCTCCACCATTCGGCCTCTTGCTCCACTTTCTATACCTTCTGCATTGTGATGCTTCTTGTTTTGAGCATTTTTCTTTAGCAGGTGTAGTGTATCTCTCTTGTTTGTTGAGAGATTTTGTATCTGTATTTTTGACACTTTTGGCATGTTGACAGTCTCTCTTGTGGGGGAGCTATTCTGGTGGAGCCTAGTGTTAGTTTGTCAGTGTTCGAGTCGTTGTTTTGATAAATCATACAAATTTGTAGCACCACTCTACCCATTCAACAGTATGGGAGGGTGTGGTATTGATCTTGCTTCTTTGGGTTTTGTGTCCTTACCTTGTTACCTTGGCTTTTCTATTCATCCACCACCAGCAACCTGACCACTCATAGCTCTTGCAGCTACTTGGCACAATGTTCTTAGCACCAGATGGACCCAGCTTTATCCTGGAGCAGTGCCATTATCAGGGTTGTGACTAATAACAATGGCATAATCTCCAGAAGCTCTAGCAAATGACCCACGATCGCTGACGTGGTGCTCCACATTGTCAAATGACAGCACCCTTGGGAATAGATCTCAGAGGCATTCAACATTCCCCACCGTCAAATTGGCCTTTTTGCCGCAGTAAATAAACTGACTAGTATACATTCCCCTCGGATGGCAATAAAGAGCTCCTTCTACTGTCTTCTAGCGGAAGGGGTGCCTAAAATTGGGTACCCTGCACAAAGGGGCGCCGCGCCTAGGGTCGTGATACAACCTCTGCAACAATGCCCTTGTGGTACTCGTTTCATTCGCCATAGTCCAAACTTCGAAAGTGCGCTGGTCCCTTCCTGTGATGGGTGTGGGATTTGAGCACAGAACCTTAGCTCCCTTTCTCTGTGCACAGATTACCTTCATTGACCCATCTTGACGTTGAGTGATGGATTCTTTTTCTTGAGAATTTTTCTTTAGCAAGTGTAATGTATCTCTCCTTGTTTGTTGAGAGATTTTGTATCTGTATTTTCAACACTTTTGGCATGTTGACAGTCTCTCTTGTGGGGGAGCTATTCTGGTGCATTCCCAGTGTCTATTTTGTCACACTGTTCGAGTATTTGTTTTGAGCAACTCATACAGATTTGTAGTGCCACTCCACCCATTCAGCAGTATGGGAGGGTGTGGTATTGATTCTTCTTCTTCAGGTTTTGTGTCCTTACCTTGTTATCTTGGCTTTTCTTGGATTGTGACACTCTAGATTTTGTGTCCTTGCCTTGTTTCTTTGGTTATTATTCTTGGATCGTGGCACACCTATTTACAGCACTTGATCGAATTATGTTTGGTGTTTTTTGCACTTTTAATATCACTCTGTCTGACAGTCTCCTTATATGGAGCTATTCTGGTGATTGACCTAGTGTCAATTTTTTTTGAGTTTTGTGATCGACCAGTGGATTCAGACCACAGTGCACACCAAAATTCTTTAGCATTGTAAGAGTTTTTTAAGCCGAGCTTCTTGGAATTCCATGGAGCGGGTCTTTACTCTCTTTACTTTGTTGTTACTTGTTTTGGGTACCTTGCGGTGTCCCTTTTTTTCCCAGTTATTGTACATGAGTACCTCATCAGGCCTAGTTTCCAGGACTCATACTGTGGACATGTCACTTCTATTTTGGCCCCTAGCTTCACTTGAGGGGGGGTGTTAGAGTAGGTATTTACCTTAGCTCATGTTCACCTAGGTACTTTATTTACCTTTATTGTATTTATCATCACCCACTTATGTGTGTGGAATATTTCTTTTATCTTAGCATTTAGATATTAGGAGATATTATCTAGTTGTTAGGTATAGTTCTTTCACTTGATCTATGGTATTGACTAGATCCTTGATGTCTAGTTCTTTCATAAATCTATGGAGCCTAACTAGTTCTTTGATGACTAGTTCTTTCCATGATTTATGGCTTGATCTACACCTTGACTGGTTCTTAGATTGTTATTCCTTGTTTATATAAGCAAGGCCCATTCTCATTGTATTTCATTGAGTTCCATAGTAATATATGATTTTGATTCTCATTTGTTTGCAAAGGTTTTATGTAAAGTTATTCTAGCGAATTGCTTTCATCTTATAGATCGTGGTGTTTGATTAACATCCGTGTTCTTGGTTGGTACGATTTGGTTATCGTTCCTTTCAGAGGTCAAGGCTGACCCAGTAGTATGGAATATTTTTCATGATGGTGGTGTTACATCATGTTATGGAAATACTTTTGGTCACTCTGTTCGAGTGACCAACAGTGTGTTGATAACCTAGAATAAAGGAAGAGTCAAAGTGGGCAAGATGTTTTTTTTTTATTTCGATAGAGTCCATTCCAGCTGCGACAGGGCCGATCCCCGCGGAGGGAGACATTTATTTTAAACATCTCTTCAGGAGGAGATGGATGATTTCCTGTATCCTGGTGAAAATCCAATAATGTATCACTTGCGCTATGAACGGGACTCACTTCCACAACCTTGGGATAGGGTTCCTAAGAAACTGAGGAGGTACTTCATGGGATTGTCAGTGACGCTACAAAGTGATCTATAGACCTCATATTTTTCTTCTTGCACATATTTGACATGATCTGTGAAGGTAAACTTTGTGGATTTTTATGTTTCGATCGCTTGAGAGGTCTCTTAAAATAGCTAGAGAAGATGAAGGTTCTTTCCTACATTAAGGCCTTTTGTATTTTCTCTTTAAAATGGTAGCTTCCTAAAAAGAAATCTCATGCTTCCCCTCTAAAATAGGAAAGTAGTGTTGTGTCCCCCCTCCTCTTTCACATCCAACTCCCTCTTTCTATCACCATCATCGCACCAAACCTTTGTCTCCCTTCTGAGTCTGATTCGGACATCATGATCATTAAAATCTTGAGCGGTCTAGTGGTCCCCCCCCATTCTTTCATTCTTAGGTCTCCCTCATCTTCTTAGCGGCTCTTAACCCTTCGGATACCTCAGAGCAACTCTCCTAAGGTCTCTAAACCACTTTCAGACTCGGCATCTACTTCCTCTCCGCCTCTTGCTGACGCTTTCTCTAGCTTCTCCTCTCATCTCCACGAACATTGTAATGGCTACAACCAACTCAACTCACCTGATCATGGAAGCATGTGTAAGGCTGCCCCTCCCACCTTTTTGCATGGAAGTTAGCATGAAATTGGAAATTTCAGATATGTTGTAGGATCTCTCCTCAGTTTACTATGATTCTCCTCTGTCAAATAAAATGGGCTCCCCCACTGCAACTTCGTAACACAAGGAGAATTTAGAGAATATCTTTCCTGATCTACATGAGGCCATTAAAGATTAAGTTACACTTAGTATCTTGACTATCAAGGAATGGAAAAGTCACATGGACATGACCTGGATGAAAATCAATGAAGACTTCCTATAACACATTAAGTTAGTGGATGCGTTGGTTCAAGGAATTGTCTACTTGCCAATGTTAAGGATGAAGCAACTAATCTCATGAATATCCATAAAATATAATTTGGCTTTGTCTGGTTTAAGACTTTTTGGTTTTTTGTTATTTATTGCATACATGATTTTTATCTTCTTTTTCACTGTAATATCTGATCGTGAGGGAGTTTTTGTGAAAGTGTGCGGGTCATTTGGGAAAACCCACTTTTACTCTAATTTCAAATAATTTTATGTTTTGGCATATCATATTCGCGGCTAAGCTCCTAATATCTTAATGAGTTTTCTTACATCCTTGAAATCTCTATTCGCCAAATTTTATGTCTTGGTATAACCTAGCGGCTTGTTCAGATCACAGTATCCTACTTTATTTTGATTAAAATGGCGACCACCAAGCTCCAAAAATTTATGGTGTGGCATAACGTACCATTTTCTAATATCAAAATATAATTCTCTTCCTAGTTAGGTGCTAGTGAAAACTAAACTCAGAATATTATATTGTGGGTTTAATACCAGAAAAGTTATGAATATCTGTGTCTAATTTACTAGATGCTGTAAAATATCTTAATTATGAATTATTAAACCCTAGTGATGAAATCACCAAATAACATGTTGTGGCAAAACCTAGCGGCCGCGAAGATCAAAATAATATATTTTTAAGTACCTAATGGTCGCAGAAGCTCAAATTATGTTGATTCAAATTTGCTAGAATCCCAATCACCATTAAGATCCAAATATTATGTTTTGTCGTAACCCAACAACATCCAAGCTAATAATATCTTATTTCTTTTGTTTAAACCTAGTGAGCGATAAGCACCAAATATTATGTTGTGTCATAATCTAGCGGATGCTAAGCTGATAAAATAGCATTCAATAACATGTTAAATGATCGCAACCACTAAGCTCAAAATATTATATTATGGAAGTACTTAGTCTCCGCTTATTTCAAAATATGTTTAATTTAATTTGTTTAATCATATCGACTGTAACCTCCATATGTTATGTCATTGTTTAAACTAGTGTCATCTAAGTTCAAAATATCTTCCTGTAATTTGTTAACTGCTATAAAATATCTTAATTATGAATTATTGAACCCTAGCGAGATTCAATCTCCAAATAATATCTTGTGGCATAGGCTACCATCTACTGAGATCAAAGTATCTAGAACTACTGGTAGTCTCCAAATATTATTTGGTAGCATAGCCTAGCAGGCGCTAAGATCAAAATATCTTAATTCCAAATCTTAAATGCATACAAAAAATTTAACTAATTGTATACTGGTCTTGCTTGCTATAAAGATCTCCAAAGTCAATGATCCTTCTTTTGTTTGTTAAATACTATTTATTTTTTAGCTCAAAATACTATATTCTTAAGTTCTTACTTTCTTTTGTTAAAACCTAGAGACTGCTAAGATCCTAATATTATGTTGTGCATAACCTAGTGGCCGCTAAGTTGAAAATATCTTAATTTAATTTATTAAATTCTAACCACCGATAGGCTACAAATATTATGTGGTGGCATAAAGTAGTGGGTGCTATGCTCGAAATATCTTAATTTGAAATCTTAAAATCATACAATAAATTTGACTAATTTATACATATCTTGATTGCTATACATTTCTTCAAAGTTAACGTGGTTGATTAACTTAGAGGTCAATAAGCTCAAAATAGATTACTTTAATTTGTCAAAATGTAGCGACTTATAAGATTTAAATAAAAATTGCTATATTTTTTCTGAGGGGTAACCTTTTTTGGCGACGACAAGAGGATATGGCATCTGCGGCTTTAATGGTTATTTATGACATCAATAGATTGCATTCATGCGATAAACGAAATCGATTAATGGTTATACACACGCGACATGTAAGATGACATTGGGCATTTAATATTTTTACCCTTAATCATATAGCTTATATTGGATGTATATAGCCGACTTGTGGCTATCATAACTTCTTATCATTATGTATTTCTTTCATATATGTTATATTTTCATTAGTGGGTCGGCCTTGGTGCTGGCCATAACATAGGAATAGTATATATAGAGGTTAGTAGGTAGTAGTTTATCATCATTGGAGCATTTGAGTATTATTGTATGGTTTGGAGGTTGCCCCCTCGAAGTGGCGAAGCTATTCTAATTGCATATTGAGATCATTATTCTGGAATATTGTGTTATTTGGTGTTATATTTCTACTCATGATCTGAAGTATACAAGTAATTTCATTACAAGTGGTATCAGAGCTTGAACTCGGCCAACACTGCGTCAAACCCTAATTTTGAAGGTTCGTCCATATCTCAACATCAGTAGCGAATTTTTCAGCAAATTTTTCTGTGGTGTGGCGAAATCAGTCAAGTAAGCTTCCCTCAAAATTTTAATAATTTTTGACTTGTTCTGCAAAAGTTATAGCGGTTTTATGTTTTTTCATAATTCGGCTACATAGGGTGCAATTTGTGGAATTTTTCAAAGTTATTTACATTTCCAGAAAGAAGATTAAAAATTAGCTTGAGTTCGTTCTTTGAGTTTTATAAAATTTGGCCGAATTCCTATTGAAATCTGAAACCCTAAATTTTGACCTTGATCCTTAAATCTTACCATTTTGGGGCATCATGGCTGGGCCTTCGACAAGAGGCAAAAAGAATCCCATCACTCCGGGTAAAACCCCTGATAAGGATGAGATAATAGTTGAGGAGTTAGAGTCAGAAGGGGTATTTACAGAGTCCTCAGGGTTAGGGTTTACTTCAACTGACCATAAGGTCAGCTATCTTGAGTTAGAGTTGCGAAACCTTGAAGGTAGAGTGGCCAGCAAAGAAGATGTAGAAAAGATTGGACAACGATTGGAGGATTTCATTCAACAATTTAGCTACAATATCATGGGTCATCATATCATTCCTAATGAGCCACAACTCAATCATACTCATACTAATCATGGTGGATCTTTAGGTCAAAGTAATAAACAAACTAGCCAGGGTGGATCTGAAAACAAGACCAATCCAAATACAAACACTCTACAAGCCCGTCACATGCTTCCAAAAGTGGAAATGCGTAAGTTTGATGGAAAGGATCCACTCAATTGGATTAACCAGATGGAGAATTTCTTTGATCTTCATCAGATTCCATTGGGACAAAAGGTTACCATGGCATCATTGTATCTTGAACCTGACCAATTCATTTGGTATCGATGGTTATGTGCTCAAAGGAAAAAGAGTGGTCTCAATGTTACATGGACAGTATTCACCGAAGAGTTGCAATTGCACTATAGTTCTAGTGTGTCAGAGAATTACTTTAGCCAATTAGCAAAGCTCAGACAAACAGGAACAGTCAAAGATTACATCCATCAATTCCAAAACCTTTCCTTACGGGTGGAAAATATTCCTGAAGATAATTTGAATGACTTATTTCTTGGGGGTCTTAAAGAACAAATTGAGACTGAGGTGCGTATGTTTAATCCTCATAAGGTTTCAGACTCTATGATCATGGCACGTAGGGCAGAGGAAAAATTTCTTTCAAGTCGGAAACAAACTGTCAGTACTATCAGAGATCGTAGCACCCTTCCACCATCATTCCCTCGGCCAGTGAGACTGACACCTCAACAAATTGAAGAAAAGAGAGCCAAAGGGTTATGTTTTAATTGTGACAACAAATTTGGACCAGGACATAAGTGTGCGGAAAAGAAGTTGTTCTACATTGAGGGACCTACTGAAGAAGAAGAAAATGAAGAAGACGAAGAGGTAGAGCCAGAGGAGGAATTAGGAGATCCCCAACCAACAATATCATGCCATGCAATTTCTGGTATTAGCACTCCCCAAACTCTCAAAGTAGTTGGATTCTTAAAAAAACAGAGGGTAACAGTGTTGATTGATTCGGGAAGTACTCACAATTTCATCAATCATAAGTTAGCGGTACGCTTGAACTGCTTTGTTTATCCAGCTCCAGAATGTCAAGTCATGATCGCTGATGGGAAAACTGTTAGTTGTTCAGGAAAATGCCATAACATTAATCTCACCATGGGAGATTACTTGCTAACTAGCAATATGTATGCCATTGCCATGGGAGGAGCAGACATTGTGTTAGGAGTTCAGTGGCTTACCACCTTGGGAACCATTGAAATGAATTTCCAAGAGTTGTTCATGCAATTTCAGTCAGAAGGGAGGAATTTTAAACTAAAAGGACTAAGAGCAAAATCCCCACAGATGGTAAGTTCTCATCAGATGCAAAAATTTCTTAGAAAGGGTGCAGAAGGGTTTGTGGCACAACTATTTTCATTGGAAGCACATCATTCCAATACATTTATACCTGCAGATATGCAAGCAGTTATAGATGAGCACTCAGGGGTTTTTGGAGAAATGCCCAAGGGTTTGCCTCCAAAAAGAGACCATGACCATGCCATCCAGCTAGTACCAGGGAGTCAACCACCCAACATCAGACCTTATAGGTACCCCTATGTGCAAAAGAGTGAGATTGAGAAGATAGTTCAAGAGATGTTAGAAGCAGGACTTATTCGTCATAGTCAAAGTGCTTACTCTTCTCCTGTAGTGATGGTACGGAAAAAAGATGACAATTGGCGCATGTGTCCAGATTACAGGGAACTCAATAAGTACACAGTTAAAGATAAGTTTCCCATTCCTGTAATTGATGATTTGCTAGATGAGTTACATGGTGTTGTTTACTTTACAAAACTTGATCTTCGTTCTGGATATCATCAGATTAGAATCAAGGATGAAGATATTCATAAAACAGCCTTTAGGACACATGAAGGACACTATGAGTTCTTGGTAATGCCTTTTGGACTAACAAATGCACCCTCTACATTTCAAAGCTTGATGAATTCAATATTTAAGCCATTTCTTCGAAAGTTTGTTTTAGTGTTCTTTGATGATATATTAATCTATAGTAAAACATGGGAGGAACACCTGCATCATGTAAATAAAGTGTTGGAAACTCTTGAACAACATCAACTTTATGCAAAGCCTTCTAAGTGTTCTTTTGGTGTCAAGGAGGTTGAATATCTGGGTCATATTGTCTCTTATGAAGGTGTTAAAGTGGATCCTAACAAGATAAAAGCCATGCTTGAATGGAAGGTTCCCAAAACCCTAAAAAATCTCCGAGGATTTTTGGGGCTTACAGGTTATTATCGTAGATTTGTAAGGAATTATGGCAGCATCGCAGCACCACTCACAACTTTATTGAAGAAGGACTCTTTCCATTGGAACGAGCAAGCTACTATGGCCTTTGAGAAGTTGAAGGCGGCCATGTGCACCACTCCAGTTCTAGCCACCCCAGATTTTTCAAAAACATTCATTGTTGAATGTGATGCTTCAGGGTATGGTATGGGGGTAGTACTCATGCAAGAAGGGTGACCCATTGCCTTCGAGAGCCGCCAATTCAAAGGTAAGAATATCTCTAAACCAATTTATGAGAAAGAAATGTTAGCAATACTTCATGCAGTGAAACAATGGAGACCATATCTAATGGGACGACATTTCAAAGTAAAGACAGATCATGATAGTTTGAAATACTTCTTAGAGCAACGCTTATCATCAGAAGAACAACAGAAATGGGTCTAAAAAATGTTGGGGTATGATTTTGAGATAATATACAAGAAAGGGAAAGAGAATGTAGTTGCTGATGCTTTATCTCGGAAGGATGAATCTGCCCAGGCATTGTTGTATGCCATATCTGTATTACAGGAGGATTGGATAGAGGATGCAAGGTCTGAATGGAAAAATGACCCAGGTACACAAAATCTCATTCAGAATCTCCAACAAAATCCAAACATGTCAGAAAATTTTTTATGGAAAGGAGATGTTTTATGGTATAAAGATAGATTATATCTATGTAAGAATTCAATCCTTAAAAATAGGGTTCTATCTGAGCTCCATGCTTCTCCAGTAGGGGCTCATTCTGGCTTCTTAAAGACTTATCATCGAATCAAGCATGATTTTTTCTGGGAAGGGTTAAAAGGAGATGTCCAAAAGTTTGTGGCAGAATGCATGGTTTGTCAGCAAAATAAGGGTGAAACAATTAAGTCCCCAGGTCTTTTACAACCTCTATCTATTCCTAGCCAGAGGTGGGAAGAGGTGTCTATGGACTTCATCACAGGATTGCCTAAATCAGAAGGTAAAAATGTAATCATGGTGGTGGTGGATAGACTCACCAAATATGCCCATTTTTGTGCTTTATCACATCCATTTGTTGCGAGTACAGTAGCAACGGCCTTCAGGGATACAATTCAGAAGCTACATGGGACACCAAAGATTATAGTAAGTGATCGAGACCCTATCTTTACTAGTAATTTTTGGACTGACTTGTTCTCATGCTTGGGCACACAACTAGCTCGTAGTTCCTCTTATCATCCCCAGTCTGATGGGCAAACAGAGGTGGTAAACAAGTGCTTGGAGGGATATCTTCGTTGTTTTACATCAGAGAAGCAAGCGAGATGGGTCCAATGGTTACCGCTGGCAGAATGGTGGTATAACACCTCCTTTCATACTTCATCTAAAATGTCTCCTTTCTTAGCATTATATGGGTATCATCCACCATCTATCACTTCATCTTTGAGAGTCCAGCCAAAGGTTCGAGCAGTTGAAGAACATATTCAACACCAACAAGAGGTGCTTTGTAGTCTCAGGGAGAATTTGGCCATGTCACAAAACCGCATGAAGCAGCAGGCAGACCAACATCGTAGTGAAAGACATTTTGAAGTCGGTGATTGGGTTTTTGTGCGTTTACAACCATATAAGCAAATGTCCTTAAAACAACACAAAAAGGATAACAAGCTTTCACCTAAATATTATGGTCCTTATCAAGTGTTACAGAAGATTGGAAATGTGGCATACAAACTGGAACTTCCTCCGGCTACTCGAATTCATCCAGTCTTCCATGTATCTTGCCTAAAGAAGGTAATTGGACAGACAATATCAACCCAGACAGTGTTACCAGAGCTTGATGAAGAGGGCAGAATCATCCTGGAACCAGAATGCATCCTTCAGACACGCACTAAGCGGTTGAGGACAAGGGTCATCACTGAGTATTTGATCAAGTGGAAAAATCTAGACAATGAAGACGCAACTTGGGAGGATGCAAATTTCCTGCAGCAGCATCCAGATCTTCTCAACATTGGGGACAATGTTGCTTCGAAGGGGAGGGGCATGCTACGCCCTTAATCATATAGCTTATATTGGATGTATATAGCCGACTTGTGGCTATCATAACTTCTTATCATTATGTATTTCTTTCATATATGTTATATTTTCATTAGTGGGTCGGCCTTGGTGCTGGCCATAACATAGGAATAGTATATATAGAGGTTAGTAGGTAGTAGTTTATCATCATTGGAGCATTTGAGTATTATTGTATGGTTTGGAGGTTGCCCCCTCGAAGTGGCGAAGCTATTCTAATTGCATATTGAGATCATTATTCTGGAATATTGTGTTATTTGGTGTTATATTTCTACTCATGATCTGAAGTATACAAGTAATTTCATTACAGGCTAAACATTTTTGTGACCAAATGTTACTTTCCTCTTTTCATCTTTGGTCATTTTGTTTCCTATCTCTTTATGATAGTGACAGGGGTGTTGGTAGTTTCTTGGGTAGCATGGAGTGTGGTCCTAGTAGGAAGAGGTAGAAGAGCTATGACAGGAAAGGATGTCAGGGAATCATTTACTTCTTAGATGGATGGGAAAATTTGGAAATGCATAGCTATGCAGAATTGGCTCGAGAAGGTCTTGTCAATTGTCATAGAGTGATTCAAGAAGGATGATGGTGATATTTTATGAGAGAATGCACAAGCTAATGCTTGACCTAAACCAGTTTAAAGGGAGGAGGAATGTTTTTGACATGGTGTAAGGGTTGAGCGTGGAAAACATACTATGCAAATCTTTGAGGAGTTTATCTTGAATAAGGAGAATGATAAGTTGGAAGAGTGTCAGTCAGCCTTCAGTATCATGTCATGCCTTGATGTAGGGGATGTAGGTGATTGTGCATGTGGTCTGGAGGTAGTTGTGGAAAATCAGGGTATAGAACTCCCTACTTGCGCTAAAGTGAAAATGTTCGAATGTTGTGTCGATTCGTCCTTCTCTTCTAATCAAGGTAAAGGGGATGCGGATGTCAAGATCATTGATGAGATGGATCTGAGAGGTCGAATGACCTAATCTTTCCTGGATGCATTTGTCTTTAGTTTTTTATTAAGGGCCATAATGGTTGTCTGTATAGCGAAGTGTATAGATATAGGAAGTATTTGTGGGTGAAGTGAAGTTGATTACAACTCTTCCCCATATTTTGGCATATATTTAGTAAGATAAGTTTCTTGTAATCATCATGGGAGTCCACTGCTGGAAGACTTATCATGGACTGGTTCCTCATGTACTTTTTTTTGAAGACTTATCATCGAAATATCCTAGTTTAAAATCTTAAAATCATAGAATGAATTCAACTAATTTATATATATCTTATTTGTGATACATATAATGTACATAAATGCTAGTGATACATAAGCTAGTGAATTGAATACCCAAATACTATATTACCACTAGGCATAACCTAGTAACCTAGTGGGCTAAGAAATCTTAATACCTAATAATTTAGTTTTTAAATCCTAACTACCGCTAGGTTCCAACAAGCTTATGTGGTAGCATAACCTAGCAATGGTGCAAGCTCAAAAATATCTTAATTTAAAATAACATATCATTTTTGTTTGCGATACATAACCTAGTGAATTGAATACCCAAATAATATGTTGTGGCATAACCTAGTGGCCGCTAAGCTCTTAATACCAGTATTCACTAAGATCATATTATTATGTTTTGGCATAACCTACCCACCACTATGCTTATAATATCTTACTTTATTTTACTGAAACCTAGAGACTTCTAAGATCCAAATATTATGTTGTGTCATAAGCTAGCGGACGCTAAGCTCAAAATATAATTGGGTAACTGGATAGATTATAGCACCCACTAAGCTCGAAATATTATAGTGTGGAAGTACCTAGCACCCACTTAGCTCAAACTATTTTAATTTAATTTGTTTAATCCAACCCACCATAAGGTCTTAATGTTATACAACGTGATATAATCAATGAATCCTAGTGGACCGCTAAGCCGTAAGATTTACTTAAAGTTTTTTAATACAACGCAAAGTGATCACTTGATGAAAAAAGTGTTTCCTAAGCTATTCTTAAAAGTAAATATATTATTTTTATAATGAGTTGTGTTATGAATTTAATTGTTAGTCTTTGTGTATTTAACATGAGACAAATAACAAAGTGATCGCTTGACCCAAAAAAGTGTGTTGCCTATAACAAAATCCACTTATCCTTGAGTCCGCAAAGGTAAACAAAGACTGCATCCAAATAAGAATTATAGCCTAGCGGTCGCTAGAGTAGGCAACATTTTTCATTTAGATTGTATTCAAAAAGGAGTTTATATAAATGGTAAAAAATAAATCTGGAATTTATATAATAGTATACGTATAGACTTGGACTCGTTGTACCCTAGCAGGCCACTAAGCTATACTTAAAGGAAAATATATCATGTTCATAATGAAGCTTGTGTACATTTTTAGAATCATGTTTTTCATGTGTTACACAACTATACGTCTAGAATTCTATATTTCTTATGAGATTTTGGCAAGAATATTTTTACATTTAGGACAAGAAAAGAAACCTGGACTAGCGACCAAGAAGTTATACTACAAGTTTTTAAATACAACATGTGATCTACTCATTGCACCCTAGCGGCCGCTAAGCTATTCCTAAAGGTAAATATATCATGTTCATAATGAAGCTATGTTATAAATCTAAATTCTTAATCTTTTCTAGAAATCATATTGAAAAGCTATAAAAGATAACAAATAAATCTGGCATTTATATAATGGATACATAAATATACATGTAAAATCATATCTTTAATATGTTATACAGGTAAATATAGTTTTATCTACTTCTTACAAGATTCTGGCAGAATTATTTTACATTTATGAAAAAATATGGAAACTCGGAATTGCGTCTGAGAATCTATAAAACAAGTTTTTACATACGACACCATCTACTCATTGCATCCTAGTGACTGCTAATCTATTCTTAAAGGTAAATATATCATGTTCATAATGAAGTTGTTTTATAAATCTAAATTGTTAATCTTTGTGAATATAACAGCTGACAAAGAACAAAAGCAATCGCTAGGACCAAAAAATGTTGTGTTGCCTATATAAAAACAACTGATCCACGAGGGGCCAAGGAAAATGAATGCTTTTTCCAAATTAGAATTATAGCCTAGCGGATGCTAGGGTAGACAAATTTTCCTATGGTAGAGTTTATTCATAGAAAATAAATCATATTGAAAAGATACAAATGATAACAAATAAATCTGAAATTTATATAATGGATACATAAATATACATGTAGAATCATGTATGTAATTCAAAATAGAATTGGGGTTTCGTAAATAGGTTGTCGAAACAACCAATTATATCATGGAAGCCTCAAAGCTATGTTAATTTTTGGCATATATTAGCGGGCTCAAAAGGAAGAATATATTAATTATAAAATGCATATTGATTAAAATTAGATTTAATAATATTATTGCATATATAATGTGTTTAACTTCCAATGTACATACCATAAAAATGATGAAGACATTACATTTGGTTAATTCTACATGGAAAAACTTATATAATTGGAAATAATTATCATACAATTGAATTCTTAATATAGTTTTATAGTTTTGAATTAATTTTTTAACCTCATATATTTTCCTAAAATATCTAAGTGGAAACCATGTAAAAAATGTAATATGCATTAATTAGTGAGGTTTCTTTGCATCATCTTAATGAACAACATTAAACTATTTTTGGTTCTCGTGACTAAATTAAAATTAAAATTAAGTTGACTATGTAAGAAGCTATCATTATCCTAAAAAACAATCGCAGGAACGAGAACAAAAAATTCAAAATGAAAATAGCCAAAGAGAGACATAGAATGGTGAAAATGGGAAAGCGTTAAACAAAGATAAATACTAGAGCAGAAAAGTGATTAAAATTTCTTTCGTTAACGCACAAAAAAAGTGAGTTTTCATGAAGAACAAGGCAGTTTGGCATGGAGATCAAAAGCAACTAGAAAGCAAGGCTTGACTGTGGAGCACGATTCAGTAGGACAAAGCAGGGCTTGTGTGGATCACAATTGGATTGCCATGAAAAACACATGAACCAGTCGACTACAGAGCAACTAATAGATCCCACAATAAAAAAGGTACACCTTTACTATAAATACCTGGTTTAGTAATATCTGGGATTATTTCATGCTTTATGTTGTCTGTGAAACCTCCATCTGCTATCTCATTCAAACAAT
The DNA here is from genome assembly GCA_019776745.2 of Taxus chinensis. Taxonomy (NCBI): domain Eukaryota; kingdom Viridiplantae; phylum Streptophyta; class Pinopsida; order Cupressales; family Taxaceae; genus Taxus; species Taxus chinensis. Next base: position 163,505 of record JAHRHJ020003332.1, on the reverse strand, counting down.
CATCATGATTCTTTTCACAACCTCTGTTGATATCATCCTTTGTGTGCATCCTTTGTGTGCATCCTTTGTGTGCTTCTTTTGTGTGCCTTTCTCTACAAACAAGATTATAATCACATGCAAAAAAAAATTAGGATTCGAACACTCAGCCCTGCAATCTACGGCCTGTGCATATTTTTTTATTTTGAAGACATGCTTTTCTGATTGACCAAAAAAATCAAAAACCCTACTCAATATTTCTCTGAGGTATTTAATAATTTGTTTAGCACATTCCACGAAAGAAATTTCAAAAATAGAAAAAGAGTGGGATACAAAAATTTGAAATTTTCACTTTCCCCCTCTAAAAGCAAAAGGGCGGGCTATTGAAATTTCAAATATCCAAAAATGCGGGGAATTCAAATTTCCCTATTTTTATTTTTCCATGGTTTAAAAATTAAAAAAACTAAACATTTTTCATTGTCTATAGCCTATAATAATATAAACATAATAACAAATATATTATACAACATATAATTGAACCAAGCATAGCAAAAAAAATATTATATGAGAAAACAAAAGAAATATATCCTAAACATAGTTTTGAAGTTTATTAGAATAATATACAGACATTCACATTCCATTCTTTATCAAAATTGATTTCTACATTGCTAGATATAGTGTTCCTTAATTAAAATTAATTATCCAATTATAATGTGCCCCCTGTGGAAAGTTCGAACAAGCTATTTGGGATACATAATAAGGATAGTGATCCAAGACTGTACAGATAGTGTTACTGTATGGCTATTTTCAAAATAAGAAATGTTTGAGCCTAGGCTCTGATATGTCATTTTTGTCAATAAGTTAAGGAGCATAGCGGGCACTAAGCATTTTCTTTGTTAAGAAACGATGTGAAATATGTCTTGAAAACCATGTATCTTATGGAAACTACATACTAAGCCTAGCGATCCACAACTTTACAGATAGTGTTTAAAATGAGAAGAGGTAAAGGTAGGAGCCTAGCGGCCACTAAGCTAAACCATGATTTATTATTTTATGGCTACTTTCAAAATAAGAAACTTTTGAGCCTAGGTTCTGATATGTCATTTCTGTCAATAAGTAAAGGAGCTTAGCGGGTGCTAAGCATTTTCTTTGATAGGAAATGATGTGAAGTATGAGTTGAAAACCATGTATCTCATTGGAACTACATACCAAGGCTAGGGATCCAAAACTGTAAAGATAGTGTTTAAAATGAGAAGAGGTAAAGGTAGGAGCCTAGCGGCCACTAAGCTATACCATGATTTGTTATTTTATGGCTATTTTCAAAATAAGAAACTTTTGAGACTAGGGTCTGATATGTCATTTCTGTCAATAAGTAAAGGATCTTAGCGGTCGCTAAGCATTTTCTTTGATTGTAAACGATGTAAAATATGAGTTGAAAACCATGTATCTTATGGGAACTACATATTAAGGCTAGCGATCCAAAACTGTAAAGATAGTGTTTATATTGATAAGATGTAAAGGTAGGATCCTAACGGCCAATAAAATATACCATGGGTCATTTTCAAAAATAAGAAACTTTTGAGTATGGGAAACACATTCCATTCAATCAATAGAGGGTATGTAATGCAAAATTTCTTAGCGGTCACATAGCCTAAGCATTTTCTCTAAATGGATAACACTATCATTCAAAATTATATGTTGAAATAAAAAATAAGTCCTAGTGTCATTATGGCATACATAATCAAATGTAAAACTTAGTTTAGCATTTTCTCTCAAAGCTATATATGTATGGTATTTATAATTATGGTTTTCAAAAATACCTTATGAGTACTACATATAAGGCTTGATCCATGTAAAAATAGTAGTAAACAATACGTCTTGTGAGTACTACATAATCCATGAAAACACAGTAGCGACCCAAAGGTATTAGACTGGTAGTAATGGTGGGAGCCTATCGACCACTAAACTAGAGCATGATCTTTTATTTTATCATTGTTTTCAAATTATTAAACTGTTGAACCTAGCATCCACTATGCCCTTACTTTCGATAAGGAAAAAATGCTTAGCGTTCGCTAAGCATTTTCTCCCATAAGATCCGATGTGAATTATGTGTTTCAAACAATATACCTTATGGGAACTACGTAAGGCTTGATCCCTCTATATGGTATGTAGTGCAGCTATTGTCTCCACTAGGTACATTCCAGCCAACATGATATAATTATAATCAATGAAAAACACTAGCGATCCAAAGTTGTACAGATAGTGTTTACAATGACCGTAATGGTAGGAGCCTCACGGTCACTCAGCTAGGTCACGATTTATTATTTTATCCACAATTTTCAATAAAATAAAAACTGTTGAAACTAGTGTCTATGTCGTTGTGCGTTACTTTCGATAAGTAATGAAACTAAGCATTAGGTAAACAATTTTTCTGATACAAAACAAACATTGTGAATTATATGTTACAAACAATATATTTTATGGACAATACATATGGCTTGATCCCTATCAAGGATTTTAGTGTATCACTTGTTTCCACCATGGATAGTCTATCGAATATGATAGAATTATAATCAATGAAAATCACTAGCGAGTGTACAGAACAATGATTACAATGACAAGATGAAATGGTAGGACCCTAGCTTCTGCTAAGCTAGGTCATGATTTGTTATTTTATTGCATATTTTTAAATTCTTAGTGTTTTTTACCCTCAATGGATACAATGTATCAGACAGTAAATGTTTGCAGCCTAAGAAGACTGGCACTATAAATAAGTTAACATAAGTTCAAACAATTTGGAATAAATTTCTTCAATTAGTATTGTAAATCTAACTTATAGTCAGAGTAAGAGAGAATAGACCCTTGTTTTAGTGGTACTCAAAAAACATTGTTAATAATCAAATATTTTCTCAAATAGGTTTAACCCACCATGACCTTATAGAGAGCATTGTTTCCATGAAAATGACTATTGTGAAGAGGGCCATACTTACGTTTAGGAAAAGTGTAATCCTTCCCATTTGTTTTTGATAGCTTGTTGTGGAATTTCCCACCAAGCGCTACACTTAAAATATCATACTTAGAGTAGTTATAGACATTTAGACATAATGAATAAAGTATGTCTGATATACATATATTTCACATTGTCTTATATAACAAAAAATGATGAGCTATCACTAACTCCGTTAATGTCATTTGTTGCTCAATTACTCTCCTCAAAATACCAAACATTAGATCTTCCACCACTATCCTTTAAACATGTTCATTAGTCTTGTTACAGGCATCTAATCCTCACTACTACAGTATGACCGATATACACATAAATCACATCGTCTTCTAAAACAAAAAATCCCAAGCTACCACAAACTCTCTTCGAAATACCAAATATTACATCTTAATGTCCTCTATGGTTTATCATTAAAAAGGTGTAAATGGCTTAAAAATTGTTTTAGGTTGTTCTTTTATATGTTGACTAGAAGTCTATCTGCCACTAAAGTGTGTATTTTTTAACGTTCCTATCATGCCATCTATATAATGTTATAATTTGTTTGGCTCATATGTAATACTTTCAAAAGGTGCAAATGGTTTTGTATCTTTCAATGCATCATGATTAAATTTCAGACTTTTAGAAAAAAATCTGTTATTATTGATTTGATCCACAAAATATGAATTACTGTAACCAGTTGAATGATACATAAGATGTCCTATCGAAGCCTAGCGGTCACTAACCATTAAGTTAATTACTCTGTTATGATACATAGTAAAGAACTCTAGAGGTTGGTGTCCACTAGGGTAGTATTTAAATTCCTTAACAGAAAATGTGAGAAAAACACTTTAAAGTTCAGAAATGACCTAATTATTAATGTATTTTACTCTAAATATAGGTAAAATGTCTTCCATTGTTCGTGCTCCATTCAGAACAATTCCATTCATCGCAGGTGGTATTTGTTGGAAGAAAAGAGATGAGGAATGGTTTGTGGAAATTAATTCCCCTGAAAACTACCACGTCGACCTGTGGTTGTTTTTTGTTATAGATGAAAATCACGAGGAAGTTGGTATTGTTCTATCGTTAGAAGTTATTGATTTGGGGACACTGCGTGTCCAGGTGGAATGCTTTAATTTTTAAAACAATAAGTGTCTTATTCTGGATATAGAGTTGGATTTTTCTTTGTTCAGGAAACAGGAAATGCATGCCTCCATAAACAACAGGACCATATTCCTGTTCAAAATATGGTTGGAATTTGGGGATTCTAACAGATTCTGACAAAACTGGTTGTTCAAATGCAGAAGACATTCAAAATGGTATATTTACAGTATTCAAAAATTGTATATAAATGAGAAAACATCTTTTTTTTGTCATTTCTTGCATAGAAAAGGTTTTCTTTCACCTCCAAAACATGCCAAGTTGTTTACTATGCTGAGGCAAACATATTTGACTAAATTGGAGATAGACCCATCTAAATCAAAATTGCATGGGTTGAAAAGGAATACTAAATCAACTGGGTCTTTTGAGGCTAGTGTAATAGCAGAGACATTTGATTCTTACTACCAGAGAATAAAAGGAGACAAAAAAATGAGAGAAAAAGTTCTACATTATTTGAGAAATAAGCATCCAGATAATATTGTATTGACATCCTGCAGTGAATCCAATGTAATCAAAAAATTTAAATTGCATGAATCACACTACCACCAGTTGTCTGTACTATTGGGTGAAGAGAGAAATGGAAAAAAGAAAATTTGATTCCCATATAGGGGAAAAAATGGAAAAATGAAAAAAATATCATGAGGTGGAAGAATTCCTTTTCTTCGTAACTCAAACAATATTAGAAAACTATGTGATGCCACTATAAGGAAATATACCAGCAAGGATGGAAGTCACAGACAATTTTTCTTGTAAATGTGCATATCCATTCCATCTTCCATCAACTTTATCAGCTATTCCTTCAACTAATCCTTTCAATGTTGAATGTGTGATCACTGATTTTTGTAATTTGGCCAACGATATTTCTTCTGATGTCATAATGGAGCTTCTAACAGTTATCGGAACCAGTGTGCTGGATTGTATTATTATTGTTCTAATACCAATTGGTTATTCAAAAATGTTAAGTGACACAGTACAAAGATACATGGAAAAGGTTAAAGACATTGGAGTATCAATTCTAGATGGATGCTACAGACTCTACGATAGCAACAATATATTCAAAATTTTGTGTCTTATGTACACAATATCTTGTGTGCACAATTGTGACAATAACGATGATTATAGAGAAGAGGTCACTATGGATTGGATGGAGAAATTGCCACAAAAATTGGTAACTGCAAGTGAAATTGGCCTACAAGGAAACATCCATCCTTTTCTTTGTGAAAGATCATATGAGTTTTGGGCTGAGATGTTCACTCGATGTTGTTCCATAAATTCTCTAGTACTAGTGCTTTACGGTGGCAGTGTCACACTCTGTGCATTGGTGGATTCCAAACTATCTGTTGTTTTTATTGTTGAGACACATAGTCAAGCAATGTTTCTGAAACATTACTATTCTCATATGAAGAAAGGTTCGTCTCTGAAAACAACTTCAACAAGTGATTTTGTTTAATGGATTTTAACCTAAATATGCTACTTATACAATTATTGTTTATGCAGACAACCACAAAGCTATAAAATTTGATGTACAACCATTTCACCGTGATGCTACACAACCAATTCAACATGGTGATTTACTTTTAATCATTTTATAAATATGTTTAATGAGATCTATCTTCAATTGCCATGGTTTTCAATTTTTTTAACAAAGTTATGTTTTTTACAGTTCAGATGACAGATGTGGAGGACATGGGCACATCGGCCATGAATATGCCATCAGATCTAGGTATGTTAATCATGTGAATTTACAAACAAAACCACTAATAAGCCCCACAAATTTATAAGACAATAAATGATTATGCAGACAACCAACAACCAACAATGTAACTATGGAGGGCACAAGGTATCCAACATGAATAAACACTCACAACCTGGTATGATATCCATGTGTATTTTACAAAAAAATTATTTATAAGGCCCACAAATTTATAGGAAATGATAACTAACAGACATTAGTTTATATGCTTGGCATAGGGTCAAAGAAAAAGTTTAAGGAAATCCATTTGTAAGCTACGATAACAATTTAAAATGAATTATATAGAGCTTAGTGGACTCTATGCATCCACATTCAATACAGTAATGGTTTGACTAAAAAACCTTACATTCATCAATATCTCGTTGATTTACAACTGCATACTTGTCTACTATGTTTCTCTGATTCACTACTGCATACTGACTACTTACATTGAATTAACATTGTTTTGGCTTCAACATCATCATAAACAAAACTACATACAGCTTGATCCAGCTCATACGTATGTAAAGAAACACTTGGCTAGCCTCATTAAAGGTTGTCCAGCTAAGTGTAGTTCGGCCAATGATGGCATAGCCTAGCGGTCGCAAATCCTCATCAATAGCTTGAGGACTGTTTTCTTGCCAAAGGGTGGTTCGATGAATATAAGTGTAGCCTAACGGCCGCTAAATTTGAATTATAAGACACAAAATAATTGATATTGTACTTACCATATCACCACAGAAACCACTATGTTTATCCATTTAAGCTTTCATTTTCCACAACATGAAATCAATTATGAATTGATTAATGTTTATTTCAAATACATTATGCTCACATTTTCAATAGGAAGAAATAGATTATGAATTGATGATTGTTTATTTGAAATAGCTCTTGCATCAATGGATCCAGCAATGTGTAAAGGCGGTGTAATCCAAGCCGCAATCTCAATCGGTAACTGTTAGCCATAAGCTAAAATGTTGTTTATTTCAATTGGTTGTAATTGATATGCGGCCAATGAAAATAAAATTTTTTTACTTCCCTGCAGGTAGCGATAAGAGTTATTTACTTATTTTGGATATGGAGGACCTGCTATATGGGATAAACAAAACATACAATAGGAAGATGTCATTCAGGTTTGGTATGAAAGTTGTCAACCTGTGAGGTGGCCTGTCAGAATTTATAAAATTATTATCACCATACTATGAACTAGGATTCTTGTCTGACATTCTCATTTTTGCTGATGTTAAAAATATATCAACGGGCTTCAATAAAAAAATATCAGACCGTATTGAATCCAAGACTCACTTGGGGAAAGGAACATTGCAATATAGTCAAGGGAATAGCAATAAGAGACCTAGAAAAGGTTTGGAGTAGAAATGATTTTTCATACAGTTCTAAAAACACTTTGTGTATTACATTAGGTGCAAAGGGAAACCCTCCTGAAAATTTTATGGTGGGTATGAAAATCAAGATGCAAATATTGTACAAAAGATAAATGGTTGATGGTCGATTTGTATACAAAAAAATCACAAATAGTGTCTTGGGTCGGGTCCATTTGTGTAAATTGTGTACTCTCATGGAAGCGACACTGGAAATCACGACTGCACACACACACACACACACACACACACACACACACACACATCAGTTGACTGTTAGTCTAGGAGAGATAAGAAAAGATATGCAACAACATTCCAAATATAATAAAATGTATAGGCAAAACATCCATAGCTCATGGTGAATATACAGTTTAGCTACAATTCAAGGCTCTATTGTAACATTTAGGAAAAGATACGCGCAACAACACGAATAAAAATATGATTGAATAGCATGGATTTTAAAAGTGCTTAGGAAATGACATATTTTTAGAAACTATAGAAATTTTTGGCACTAGATTGTCATCACTAAGTCCTTCCGAATGTTATGTCCACATAACAATATTCGTGCTATCAAAATGGATAGTAGCCTAATTTCTTAAAAAATAGTTTAATCGATGGTTCCCCTACGTATGGTTGTGTTGACAGTAAATTAATGCCAACAGGTAATAATGTAGTCTTCACATAATCATTGAACTAGCCATTAAGTAATCGGTATGTTCTTCATCCTAATCACATCTTATTATATACCATTTGTATTCGCAAAAAAATCATATGTGATGTTCTCGTAATTGAATCTTTAACAAAATAAATGTAAAAGGGATATTTAATATTTAGTTTATTACAGCCTTCAATGGATTTCAAAAATGATGATATTGTTAGAAGATTTATTATTTTGTATTGGAAGTTATTAAGTAGTGCACAACATAAAAATGGCATGTATCTAATACTGCAGAGTAGGATTGACAGTGACTTGTGGAATTTCCAATTTACGTTGTAATGGTTGGCCTAGCTAAACATATCCATGATGTGGTATGCTTGATTTCGATTTCAAACTTACCTCAATTACTGCTCTAATTATCACATAAGCCAATGCTTGATTCCATTCAACTGCCAATGTCAGACTCAAGTTATGGGAGACTTGAAGGCCGTGCTGGAAGGAGGCGATATATCATTTGGCTATTTAGCAGAACTAGGGAAGCTGTCATTTAGAAAGCTTCACATATCCAGAAAAGGTAAAACAAGTTTTCTCGAACATCAATTACAGGAGAATTCAGGATTCTCCACACGGAAATTCTCATACAAGGCTACTTTTGCAGAATGCGAAGCTATTTTACAAAATGGATTGTACCTTGACGTAATCATATGAATTGCAATAAGGCTGCAGTGTATTAAGAACATAAGTTTGACTCACGACACATTAAGATAGCTTCACCAGTATACAAGCAGTAGCTGTTCACCTTTTCTAGTATACTATCAGCATGTACAGTTTTCCTTTTTACACTAAACGGCAATAGGGTTAGTAGCACTACTTCTCTTGTTGGATTTTGGCTTCTCGTACATATACACCTTTAAAAGGGATCTTGTAGTTTCTTTTAGGATACCAGACAGATTGTGCAGGAATAAATAAGTGGAATGTTAAATAATCAAAACAACAGTTCTACAAAAATAGACATAAATGAAATGATACAACAATATTAAAAATACAAGAGACAGAAACATAAAATTTACGTGTTAAAACCCCAACAACATGTTTAGGGAAACATCCACGGTGCAAGTATATCAAGCATTTATTGACCTTCAAGATGAACAAATTATATGTGAGACTTCATTATGAGCTATTTTGGATCTCCACAAAAATAAATACACCTAATTGATGAAGTACCGTTAGAAATCAAGATTCCTCCTAAAAATAGAGTGGAAAAACACCATTCAAAAATTTCATTCGTAGAAAATAGAATTTAGAGTTAAATTCGTGTTTCTAGAAACAAAGGATTGTCTCCTTAATTTTTACTTCCAGGGGCTCCACCCCCGAACACCGTAAAAGAGGGCTTCATAACATGTCATCGCACCTAGACCCCCTACAATAGTAGTGGGGGTGTTCCCCCTTGCCCCCACTTCCCCTTCACACCAACTCTTTGGCAAGTGAGCTACAAACTGGTGCCGCAAAGGGATCCAAAATTTAACTTTTTTGTCACATGTCTAACATAGAGGACACGAGGGATTTATTACGTAAACTTATGGCCTATCACATTGTTCATATGATAATAAATAATACCTCCATTTCAAAATTTACATCTCAGTCTTCTATTATTAGCAACTCTTCCGAGTATAACTTTTCAATTATAAAATACCCCTTATTTTACTAGATGTCCAAAATAGCATTTTCCCAATAAAATTTTATGCCCCTTTTAATTTCCACTTCTTCAATGTTAGATTCAATATCTTATAGTTCCATAAAATTTAATTATAATTCCACTTAAAACCTTGATGGAGCTCATATTGGACTCTAAAAGTTCAAACCCCCAATATGTGTGATTTGATGTATCTTTTCCTTTCTTTCCTATCTATATTTGTCACACTATTTATACTTTGTATAGTAATGTAAAGGGTCATGTGTGGTTAACATTATTTTCATTTAAATTTATTAATCTTCATTATATCCATTGTTCTAAAAAAATGGATTGAATGACAAGCAATATACATTCACAATATTAATGTGAAGGATTTCTTCACTGCTAAGAGTTATGTAATACCATTAACCTAGAAAAAAAACATGGTACTTCTCTAAAAGTCATGTGATGCTACTTTGAATAAAATACAATCAAAAAATTATATGAAGCTAGGGCTTCTTCATCTACCCTTTGACTACTACTCCCTCCTCCCTATACTGCTCCACATAACCTAGCACTAATATTTTACATACCTTTATATTTTAATCCTTTATACCCCTTAATATGGGGCAATAGAGTGAGTCCATTTTGACTAATATTCAAAACTCCAATATGAAACTCGCATATATAGGTAATGATTTGCTTTGTGAATCTCCTTGTGAATCTCCTTAAGGAGTTATGAGGGAAAACTAAAAGATTAAGAGTTATGATTGATTGGATTTGATGATTTCTCTTGAGTACTCAAAGTTTGAAGGTGAGATTGGTGCTTAGAGAATATTAGCTCAATTTATTCAAGAGGTTGCAGAATCTGTTATAAAGGGATCTCAATTTGGATGAAAATATTGAGGAGTTTTATAGACTCACCATTCGAGTAGGTCATGTGGAGGATGACATGTAGAAGATATTGTATTACGTGAACGAGATTCATCTCTCAATTCAAGATGATTCAAGTGTGATCCAAGGAAGAGTCCTATCAGTATGTATCTAGGGAAGAGGAGAAGTTGTTGGGCTAAACACTAGGTGTGAAGTAAGGTAGAGGAAAATTTATGCAATATCATAGATAGGGTGGCAGACAAGTGAGTTCTTGTAATGCCCCGTTTGGTGGTTACCCTGGTTCATGGCGTAGTGACCCTTTCCTTGTTGGGTCGTTGCAGTATATGTTAACTATGTGTATATTCCTATTAAAACTTTTAACATATAGTTTATAACATTTGTGTGATAAACATATCTCTATATCAAAACCTACTATATATAACTGTTAATACTTGTTGAGAAGCTTTCAACATATGGGTGATAACACTTGTTGAGTAAGCGTATGTTTATACTCGAAGCCTTTAACATACAGTTGATTACTCTCGTTAAATTTAGGTATATCTATATCATATACGAAAGTCTTCCTTTGACTAAGGAAAGTCAGGATCTTATTTATTTCTTTATCTATCTAAAATATTGTAAGGAATTTATACTTAACGAACCTTCATCCTCACCATTGAACTGCAATCTTGTCCATATATCACATATATTTAATTCAACGAAGTTTAACCAGTCAGTGAACTAACGTGGATTGATTAAAGATTTTAGTATTTATAATGTTAATGGCAGGTACATGCGCATGCTGTTCATGTGACGGTTCTCATTCGTGGAGATAGAGTTCCAAATTGAGGGAACCTTCTTCTTCAGATAATATTATTGTTGTATTTGTAATGTCATAGAATGAATATTCTACCGTGTTCGATAGAACCGTGTCATTGTATGTTTGGTTGATATATTTAATTCAGAAATAGATAGAATGCCGAAATTTAAAAGGCGACTTAGCATAAACCAGGTCTATTACTTTGTTCTATAGTTTTGTATACTTGTTTTCTCGCAGTAGCGCTTTGGATGTTATAGTTGAGATACAACGTACTATCAATGTTAATGAAATGAAATAAAATATAAGTAAAAATAAACAAATGAAGGAAAGCAAGGTTTGCGTGGGAAAGAAGGGAGAGTAGGTGTGTGGCGCAAGCTGGAGGGGACATGTTTTTTAAAGTCAAAATTTTATCTGATAGTGCCGGCCTTACCTCTGCCAGCTGCCCCACCTCCTTTAATTCCTTGGATTGGCAAATTTCTCGCGCCCCGTGCTAACTGCTCCCCTTGACCTGTTTGGCCGTGTGATCAAGGAGGTTTGGTTTACGTCCTATCTTTGTTTATTTTGATTTTCGGCTGTGGCTTTTGGAGGGTCTCATCTCCGCAGACTGCATTCTGCCCTCCCTTTTTTTTATTTTAATGCCTTCGTGTTGTTTAGCTTTGATGTCTGCATAGCATGGCCATGTGTCTGCCTATCGCCTTTGTCTTTGTACGAATTGTTGTCTCTTCTATATTTTTTTGTGCGTTACATCAAGTCTTCTTTTTGCGATGCTGAAGAATGGCGCTGGGAATCGGTTTAGGCGAGATAGTGTATAATGTCGTAGTAAAGGGTTCCCTCTGCATTTTTTTTGCAAGTAGCATCATTTCCTGGGATGGAGTTGAGCGATGGAATGAGCCGCCTGTTCCTTCCTCCTTTCTCGTGGAGTTCATAATGAGTTAAACATGACAGCTACTGCAGGGTGATCCCAAGGCACCGTCGGTGTTGATCCTGATGCTCTGGATGTGCGCAACCTCAGTTATGTTCAGTTCTTGAAAAATCTTGCAGCTGTAGCAGAAGCTGTCTTGAGCGCTTCCAACGTGCAGGTTGTTCACTATGTTATTATCTGTTCAATTTGACTGCATCCTCAGGTTCGGGTTTTCTTTCCCCTTCATGTTATGTTCTCAAAATCGACGAAGTGACAGTGAGAGTGTTGCAAGGACAACGTGCTGACAGGATGACCATTTATGTGTTCTGTCCATTCTGTTCTGGTTGCACGCGACCACAGCCATGATCCGCTGTTGTAAAATCTCGTAGCTGTAGTAGAAGAACGAGATAAAGTTTTAGATTGAGCTATCTTGCCCTTTCTTTTGGGAATTCGCTTCTGTCTAGGTGGTGGATCTAGCATGGAAGAAGCTCAATCAAACCCTAAGGCAAGTTTTGCAATGAGGCTGAGATTGTGTTCACTACTGTTCCTAGTTCTGGCCATGGGTTTGATATGGTGGTTATAGATGAAGCTACAAGATAGAGAGGTAGGCCTGTTACCTCCACACTCTTTGGGTGCTATCTGGTGTGTTCTTGTTCGGGATTCACAGCAACTGCCTGCAACAATAATTAGCTAGGCAGCAGGCATGTTGCAGTAGTAGAAGTCGGTTTGAGCACTCCAACAAGTAGGTGGTCCAACCTTGTTGTTATCCGTTCAGCATCGTTTACACCCTCAAATTTGGGACTCTCCTTCAAGGAGACAGATCACACCCGCGGGCACTGGAGATCTATGCAATGTTGGAGAAAATGTCTTGGGAGATGAAGGTAGCAGGATATTTTCTTTCAGATCCAGATCTTGTACTGAGTTGATCTTCAAAATTGACCTTGGACAGTGAGGGTGTTACCAGCAGAACTGATGAAATGTATTTGCAAAGAGTCTCTATTGAGATCTTACTTGTTGTAGGATGTAACTCATGGAAGAGAATCTCAATGGGGCGGATCTGTTTCATATCAGAGTATTTATGAAGCACTTTTTGATTTGCTAGTATGCGAGCTCCTTCAACGAGTCACCAAATTGGCAGGCATAAAGTTTTATGTTGGACTAATCACACCTTACAGGCTGTAGCTGAGACGTTTGCACCGAATGTTTGATGTTGTCCTCAATCTAATGAAGGAAAAGGTTTATTGATCATCACGGTAGATGCCTATCCGAGCCAGGAGCGTGGTGTAATCAATATGTCTCATGTCTGAGCTTCAAATCATGGGGTTGGTTTGTAGTTGTTTTTCACTGCGTGAATGTTCCGTTTAAATCTTATTCCAATTTCCGCTGATTTTGCTTGGAATGTCCTTCCTCTCTTATAGCTTACTCTATTTCATTATTTGTCTAAATGGGTTACTGCAATATTTAAGTGATGCAGTCTAGTCGTAGGGAGGAAAACATTATTTGATTTTGTTTACTTATATTGACTTTCTTTTTAACACAAGAATTATGTGATGGTAATTATAATGAAGGTTACTAAATAGAAGGTTAAGCCTACATACCTCTTTTGGCTTGGTGTAATACGCATTTCCTGTTTAGGGCTTTCTTTGTTTTTGCTAAAAGTACTTAAGGTGACGTTGTGTCTGAACGTTGCCCTTAAAGCCCTCCATGGATTTCCTTACCTTTATGTTTGATTAGAAAATGGCATTTGGGTTTTCCCTTAGAACCTTGTACATGGTTGACGTGTCTGTACCGATGTCTAGATGAGGGATAAACCATGAAGACCCCTTCTTGGCACATCTATTTTTGGCCTCCGCGTGTTGAGAGTATTACTATACTAATTCTTGATGTAAAAATCTTGTATGATTAAACCAAGGGGAAACATTGTAAGTTTAAACTGAATGAAATCTCTACAATTTTTTTATTAAGGGTCGCAAGCAAGCTTATTACTGAGCTAGACCTTGAAACAAAATAAGTTGTAGGTGTAATCCATGGTACCCTGGACTCGTGAACTCGTTCCTGTTAGATTGGAATCAGCTGATTTCAGTGATAATATCATAGGTGGCTGTTATAATTTATTGTTTGATATTTGCTAAGACTTCTTTCCCCTCGATAAGCCACATGGGATCGGGTAAAATTTTCCATCTTCTTATACCATTTGGCAGGGAGTTCATAGAACTTCTAGCCCTGACCGCACTGCGTAACCTTCCTGATAGCTATGTGCGTTGGTTCTTGGTTTGTGATTGTACTCGTGGTAAGGTCTTTTGAGTCTGGGGCATCAGTTGGTGTTTTGCCCTCTGCGTATCGAATCCCTTTGTTTCGAAACTCGAATACCGTTATACTTCAAACTTGGTTACAAAAGGTCCCAGTTTGTGGCCTTGTTAGGGAAATAATTTTATTTTAATGTTTATTGACATTGTCCTGAAATTATATAAAAAAATTATTAACGGACTTTTGGGTTTAGTCTTCCCTTATATTATGTAGACGAAGTTGACTGATTAGGATAGGGTTTGTGTAGAATAATGGCCCTTTCTGTGTCTCTTTCGTACGCGTTTGGAAAGGTGGATTTGTTTTTGGTTAACTAGTACTACGTTTTAAGAAATCCGATAAGGAGGTAGTGGTAAACTCCTTGGTTAAAACCAAAACTATAGTTGCTGTTCTTTTAAGGGCAATCGAACCCATATTACTTTGAAGCCCCCCTGGAAGAATTGGATAACGTCATTTTTTGCTTCGCGCCTACGATCATATTAGTACGCTTTGTCTTCTCTTGGACCCCTTAGTTGGATGGAGTAAATTTTGGATTCCTAATCACGTAACCCATAGGCATTACATGAAGGAGATATCAACACTCTTGACTTTCTTGTTCCCAACCCATAAGGTCTTGCCTTGATTTATGTAATTTTGTTCTTACTAGTATTTGGACTTTTCTCCTTGTTGGATGATTTAGTTTTTCTCTCTCATGAGATTTAATATTGGAGTTGTGAGTTGTGTTTTAATCCATTTCTGAATTTAGAATATTCCTTTCTTGATATTGCTAATTGTTAGCTTACTATTGCATTGTGTAGCCTTAACATGCTCAGTTCTTGCGAACTGACTTTAGTTAATATTTGTGCAGATGGATTATGCGAGTAGATAGACTAGAAGAAAAGAGTGTAAAAGTTTCATCTGTACCATTATGAAGTTCCTTGTAAAAAAATGTCCAATGTGTTGTAAATTGTGTAACATTGCTTGTAAAGAGAGTTGATACTGACCTCTTGCCTTGTATTGTTTGGTAATGGTGAAATAAAGTGTCTTGTCTTGTGTAGTTAAGCTTGAATTATCCTTGTGAGAAATGGATCTCAATCTTTACATTGATATGAGTATTGTAAAACTTTGATCTTGAGAATAAATTATTAAGTTAAATCTTTCTAAGACTTAGCGACAATATTTTATAAGTAAAGTAAAATGAGTCGGTTAACCCTTAAAGAAGCTAAACAAAAATAATAATTTTATATTCAACAAATAAATGTAAAGGTGATCTATTTGAAATCAAATAATTCCATATGAGTGATCAAAATGAAAACATCCTTTGTGAAGGTAAACATTTATAATTGATACCCCTAGCTAAACTAGCGAACACTATCCCTTTGGGTTGAACTCTTAAACAAGCTTAAAGGAAAACAATGGTTAGTTTCTGGAAGATATTAAGATTTAGTAAGTAGGAGAAGACTTTAAGTGAACTACTCTTACAGTGTATAAGAAATTAACTCATTGGTTGAGATGAATTTGTGCAAACCATATATTGATTCCTTCTGAAAACTTAAGTCATGAGCTAAAGGGTGTCCTTACCAAAATAAATAAACCCTAACCATTTCTTACTGTGGCTTGCCCTAGCAGTGAGTGTGTCATGTGGATTGGACTTTCATGTGTCCTTGTCAAAAAGAAAAAATAAATTGTCCTTGATAAGTGTGAACGTTTCTGTGCTGCCTTTATGGCCATCCTTGTATCAAGTTGTTCACAGTGTTAGTTGTAACCTTGGTGACGACATGTTGCGCCATGTTATGTGTCAAGCAAGTCAAAAAAAAAAGTTATCCTGTATTTCACTGTGTTGTCCTTCTGTTGGTATTTTTTGGGTTGTTACATTTTGGTATCAGAGCATAGGTTGATGCTCTCGAACCTATGGGCCGGATTAGTGTTGTATGGTGATGTTGCATGGTGGTGGTGGTGTTACATGATGATACTGCATGATGATGATGAATGCTGCATGATGATAGATTTATATTGCAAGAGTAATGTGCTTTAAGCGTTATGTGATTATTGTCGTAATTGTGATATTGTGAACGCACGTGATGTGTATGTCACTCAGTGCGTATTTGTCATCATATTGATGTGTTGTGGATCAGAGTATTCTCTCTCCCTCTTGTGGATTCTATGAAGAGTTCACGTGATGAATTACTGCTTGTGGCGTGTGAAAATAATTATAATGTGGATGACATAGTGTTGGAACATTGTGACATATTGTGATATGTAAGTGTATCAATGTGTTGTATGACTAGATTGATGTTAAAAGAAATGAGTTGTATCATGATATTTTTACCATGTTTTAAAGAAATGTGTGTACAACCTTGTTATGAAGAAACTATTGTTATGTTGTGATGTTATTATGTTCATCGTATTTATGAGTTGTGTAATATGTAATGCTTCATGTTGTGATTTTGGGTCATACGGTGAGGTGTATGAACCCTATCGTATTGTGATTGCACCTTGGGTGGCTAGAATCTGGTAAAGTGATGTATTGCGCCCTGTGAATGTATAATTTTGATCTACCCCGGTATACCTACCATACGCTGAGACGTTATGGTATCTATGTGTGTACCACCATGGTGTTAGTGATGTAGTTACATGTTATGTTGTGAGCCTTACACTAACCGACACCTGAGAGAGATCGGTAGAAGTGTATGTTGAGAGTGAGGAACGGTGTACCATGGGTCAATAACTCGAGCCAAAACTCGATTTAGTAGATTACATGTGACTCTTTCCTCTCTCCCTATGTGGTTGTACGTATGCAACCCTAGTGTATCTATGACTATGTTTAGCCTTGTCGAAGAGGTTGGCGGGATTGATATATATATTTTACGAGCTGAGGCTCGATGTTCAGAGTGCCAGCAACTCGTTGAGTACCCCTTTGGTGGCTAGATAAGGCCACACAGTTATCGTAATGTAACATTATTATAAGTTGATTTTATTCGTAAATTGAGTTTTTTATTTTATTTTTGCAAGGACCAACATCTTTTTCTTGATTGCAATGCTTTATACTTTTGGGCATTTCCGTGGTTTGTGGCACTAACATGGGGATTTTGATACTAACTTTGGCTATTTGGCCATTTATTTTAGCTTGATTTGGGGTCTTCTTTTAATTTTGGAATTGTTAACCGCCTTGCCCAAGGCTTGTAATTTGCCACTTGGCACTTTGACTGGATTGTTGTGCTGGTTCTAATGTCGTGATGTGTGGAATAGGGTCATGGGATGCACCATGGATTGGTTGGACCTATGGACCCGCTTCGTTGTATGGGGGTACGCCCCAAGGGGTACATATGACTAGCGGGTTGTGGAGAACTACGCGTCATTATGTCACTTGGGTTTAGGAGTGTCCAAACTCTGATGTGTCTTTGGGCACATGAGAGACAACCGGCCTCCTCTGAGGGAGGCAAAAGAGTTTGAGGGAGGCATAAGAGTTTGAGGGAGGCATAAGAGACTTGAGGGAGGCATAAGAGACTTGAGGGAGGCATAAGAGTTTGAGGGAGGCATAAGAGACTTGAGGGAGGCATAAGAGACTTGAGGGAGGCATAAGAGACTTGAGGGAGGCATAAGAGTTTGAGGGAGGCATAAGAGACTTGAGGGAGGCATAAGAGACTTGAGGGGAGGCATAAGAGTTTGAGGGAGACTTATGATATTTGTCTGTATGGTTGATGTTTCAGGATATATGTTGAGTTATTGTGATGTTTGGTAGTGGACTTTTGATGTATGTGTTACTCATGTCAGATCGAGTTATGTGTTGTGATGTTGTGGACATGTCATTGATTCCCTTGTGGACATTATGTACCTGTAGCATGGTTTGTTGTTATGAGAGTTTTTCATTGATGCAAATTGAGGGAAATGTCTAGTGGATTGTAGTACTGTTTGGTTGAAGTATTTTGTTATGTCAGTCATTGATGTGTGACGAGTACCTATGTTATGTGGAAGTGTGCCTAATCCGTTCTGTATTTGGAGTAATCCTTTTGTGATGTAATACAATCTTGAAGTATATCGCCTGTGTACTTGTGAATCTGTAGATGTCTTGTGAACCTAATAGGGTGTTGTGTTAGCAGTTCATTTTGGGCACCCACAGTAAAGAATAAACCAAAACCCTCTTCAATGATGATATTTTTTTTTTAAAAGGAACTAAAACTAAGAAATAATGTTAACGGAAAGAGACTAATGAAAAAAAAAAAAAAAAAAAACAAGAAAGAACTGCCAATCTTCACAGAACATTTTAAAGTTAAAATTTCTACCAAATGTTTCCTAAGGCTACCCTGTGGCCGTGCTTTAATCAACTAAAATTTTAAACCCTAGGGCGTAATTTCTCCTTTATCTGTTCCTTCGTTACGTACCTTTTCATTTTCCTCTGTGTTAATGTCGCATCGAGGACGATGCTTTCTTAAGGGGAGGAGAATGTAATGCCCCCCCCCCTAACCTACCCGGGCTCAGTCAGCGTCATCCCCTTGGCGTGGAAGGTGGAGCATTTATTGTTCGACGTGTTGGAGTCGCGTTTTTCTGTTCTTTGCCGTGATCTCTCCAGGATTCTCCTTCAATGCGTTTGGGTGGGTGTTGGGCATAGTTTGGTCGATGTGACGGATGAGATGGAGCTCCAAGCCAGTGTTGCAGGCATGTTTGAAACGTTTCCTTCATTGTTCCTCCTGGGCGCGTCCTTTTCTGTCTTCCCCGGTCGCGTGAACAAGGAGGATTGTTTGGTTGCCCACATTTTTTTTCTTTTGGTCTGGCCGCGTGAGGAGACTAGATGGATTTTCCTTGCTGTTTCTTGAGGCATTCGGGTGAAATGGAGGCCTGTTCCCTTCTCCTGGCCGCGCGGGCTGTTTTTGGAGGTGTGTTCCTGTGTCCCCATTTTGTGGGTGCTGCGAGGCCCCTTTTCTTGGTCGGATCTCCATTGCAAACAGCCTGTACAGTTAATTGCTAGGCGGCAGGATTTTTCTGTGAGGCAGAGCCCTTTGAAGCGGCTCCAACAAGTAGTTTCATCCGCTATGTTGTTTCTGTTCAGTTTTGAATGTATTCTCAATTCGGATGTCTCCTTCAAGAAGTTTTTATCAAAATCGACGTACGTGACATGTGAGTGTTACCCAGGAGACCTGATGAAATTTAGTACAGAGATTCTCTGTGGAACCTTGCTGTTCGATTGTGTAACTCATGGGTGGAGAATCCCATCTGCGTGGATCGGTTTCATATCAGAATATTCATGACGCACTTTGCCTTGCTGTTTTAATGGGCATTGTTTTTGTGTAGGTGACAGATCACCCACAGGCACAGGAGATCTATGCTTGTTGGCGACAACTTCTGGGAGATAAGTAGCAGGATATTTGTCAGATTCAGAACATGTGCTGAGTGATCGGGAGGTAAAGTTTTCCTCCTCCTCTGTCCACCATAGTGAGAAGATGCAATTTCTTTTGGAATTGTTTAGCCCTTTCCCCTGGGACAAACTCTCGAGTTGTCAGGAACCTTAATGTATGTGTTTGACTGCCACAACTGCAACCAAGTTTAATCTCCACGATATATTGGCTAGAGAATTGGTTGTGGAAATGCAAATCCGCCTCTCATCTTAAACCATGACAATGTTCTTATGGCGATTTTTTTGGTGCTGCTAAGTGAAGCAACTGTAAGCTATGGGCTTCACATTTTCATCACTATACTCAGGTTTGCAATCATATGGAACTTGCAGGTGATAGAAGTAATTAGACTTTATTTTTATATTTATTATTTAACTTCGAAAAAGTATTCTTTTTCTGAAGTGAAGAGGACTTGGATCTGTGCTATTTTACCTTCATCAATCTTGTGTATGTTATGCATCTCTGGGATTCAAAACAAGAAGAAGAGTAGGTGGAGATTGGGAAAGCAGGAGAGTCTGTGTTCTGAAGTAACGGTTGTGTTTCATCACGGTAAGGATGCCTACCCGAGCCAGGATGTGGTGTAATCAATTTGTCTCGGTGTCTCGAGCTTCAAATCATGGGGTTTGGTTTGTAGTTGTTTTTCACCTGCGTGGTTGTGGCGCTAGCTCGAGCTCGCAAAGCCTTTGGGTAAAGGCAAGCAACGGCATTGAAACCAATCATTGCTGAGATGGCGTTTTACCAGGCCTGTTAAAAACTCTGACTCCCTGTAATAGTTTTCTACCTTCTTTATTATCTTGAAATGAATTTTCTTTCTCTGGATGGCGCCTAAACTAGATGTTTTTTGTGGTTGTTTATATCACTGCCTGATTGTGTGGTTGTTCCTTTAAATCTTTTCGCAATTTCGTTGCTTTTTTCTGGAATGTTCCTTCCTCTCTTCTAGCTTACTCTATTTCAATTTGTCTAATGGGTTGTCTGCAATATTGATTGATGCAGTCTAGTTTCGTAGGAAGGAAACATTATTGAGTTTGTTTACTTATATGACTTTCTTTTAAAAAAAGAATTCTGTGATGGTATTATAATTGAAGGTTAACTAACTAGAAAGTTAAGCTACATACCTCTTTTGGGTTGAATAATACGCATTTCCTGTTTAGAGGCTCTCTTGTTTTTTTTTTTGGGGCTAAAAGGTAAACATTAATATTGACGTTGTTCCGGACTTGTTTTTAAGCCTATGGGCATTCCTTACTTTATGTTGATTAAAAATGGGCATTTGGGGTTTGTTTTAGAACTGTAGCATTGTTGACTGTTGTATACTAGTCTACGATGAGGGATAACCTGGCATCTATTTTGGGCCATCCACGTGTTGAGAGTTATTACATACCTAATTCTTGAATGTCAACTCTTGTATGATTAAAGCAGGGAAACATTGTAAGTTTAACTGAATGAAATCTTTACCATTTTTTCTTAAGGTCACAAGCAAGCTATTATAGCTAGACGGAAACAAAATTTTGTAGGGAATCCATGTACTGGACCGTGAATCGTTTCCTGTTAGATGACATCTGATTTCAGTGAATAATATCATAGGTGGGTGTTTGTTCTTTTATCTGTTTGATATTTACTAAACATTTCCGCTCGATAAGCCCACATGGATCGGGTAAAATTTTCCATCTCTTTACCTTGGCAAGAGTTCATAGACTTCCTAGCCCTGACCGCCGCATGCGTAACCTTCCTAAGAGCTATTGGTGTCGTTGGTTCCTTGTTTTTTGTGCTTGTACCGTGGTAAGTCTTTGAGCCTAGGGCACGTTGGTTGTTTTTGCCCTCTGCGTATCAAAAAAATCCCTTTATTTTTCGAACTCGATACTTATACTTCCAAATTGGTTACTAAAAGGTCCCCTTTTTTTTGTGGCCTTGTTAGGGAAATCAATTTTATTTTAAATGTTGATTACATTGTCAAATTAATATAAAAATAGTAACGAATTTTGGGTTTATCCTTCCTCCTTATTTATGTAGAGAAGTTACGATGTAGATAGGGTTGTTGTAGAATAATGCCTCTTTCTGTGTCGCTTTTCGACGCTTCTGGAAAAGTGATTTGTTTTGGGTTAACTAATACTACGTTTTAGGAAATCGATAAGGAGGTAGTGGTAAACTCCTTTGGTAAAAAAACCAAACTTATAGTTTGTGTTCTTTTAGGGCATCAACCCATATTAACCTTTGAAGCCCCCCCTGGAAGAATTGGATAACGTCATTTTTGCTTCGCGCCTACGTCATATTTTTTTAGTACGCTTTGTCTTCTCTTGGAACCATTTAGTTGGTGGCAAATTTTGGATTCCCATCAGTCACCCATAGCATTACATTACATTAAGGAATATCAAGACTCTGACTTCTTGTTCCCAACCCATAAGGTCTTGCCTGATTTTATGTAATTTTGTTCTTACTAGTTTTGGACTTTCCGCCTTGTTGGATGATTTGTTTTCCTCCTCTCATGAAAGTCTAATAGAAGGATTGTTAGGATAGGATGTGACCCATGCGAGGTCATTTGTGCGTTTCATCCCTTTTCTTTCTTTTTTTATTTATTCTGTACTGACATAAAATTAACTGTTATAGGCACATCATCTTAATATTAATAAGTCATGTTGGTTTAGATATTCTCATGTCGATTGATTGTTTGGGATCTTCCAGTGGCATAGTGAATCCTTGGCTTGGTGAACTAACTTAAACAAATAAGGGTAGATCATGTTTGAAACTAATTTCCTTCTTGTAATTGTTTTTGTTTCGAAATTTTATCTTGTTAAAATGATGGTCATTATTGTGATATAGGTGGAATTCATTATGATGGTTTGTTAACTTCTCCTATGAGAAAATGATAGTTAAATAGAGTTAGTGCCTTATTTTTTTATTTTGACATTTTATGCTTTTGGAAAACTCTTTAATTACTCTTTTTTAGACACTTGGATTATTTTCATAAGCAACGGTGCTTTTCTTCCTTAAAATAGTTAGATAACAACATATTTTCTTAATGTTATAGCTTTTATCGTGCTCAGTTCTTGTGAACTGACCTGTGCTAACAAATGTGCAGGAGGATTTCCTGAGTAGAAAAGAAAAAAAAAGAAAGAGAAACACGTGTAGAAAGTGGATTCCATCTTTCTTAGGAACTACTATTGTACGAATGTTTTTTTTTGTTTTAAAACATTGGTGTGGAAATTGTGGAGACTATTTAGAATGCATTGCGTTATAATTTTGTATTGTTCTCATGCAGTTTTTTGTTATCGTTTGAAAGTAAATTTGAGAAATAATATTGTCAATAAGATTAAATTAACTTGTTTTGACATGTTTATACTTCATTAAATTTTCACTTTTCGGAATATGATTTATCCTTGAATTGTCAAACCTAATTCTAATTATCCGAACTTGAATCATCTTGCATCGCTCTAGTTACCTTGGTCTTGTGTCGTTTGGTAGAGGACTATGTTTTTGAACCTAGCAAAAAGAAAACAAGAGAAACAAATATACCTTGTGATCCCGCGTAAACTAATCAACAATCTCTTATTGTGGTGATTCCTTAGAATGGTCTTAAGGTGAAATCAATGATTAAATTCTTGGAAGATAATAAGATTATAATAAATAGAAGGAACTTGATTAAGAAACTCTTTGATCTATCTTACCCGTTGAAAATGTAAACAGTATACTTATGTCTATCTCTTCAAGTGAAGCCCAAGTGAAACCTTTAATTTTTGTAATTAGACTCTTGACCCCAATGAAATCTTATTAACAACTAATAAGATCTTAATGATGAATCCAAGATTTAGACAGTCATGTACTGGAATAAAATAAAATAAAATAAAATTGACCGCTTGAAAAGATAAAACATATATGTTTAAAAGCACAACGTTGAAAAAAGATTGATGAAGTTAAGAGCCTTGAGAAATTAACTGCCTCCTAACAAATGAATAAGTTAATCAAGTAAATGAAGCAACCTCTTACAATTCAATAATTGGTTTACACTGTATATTAACATTATCAAGGTAGGGGAAAATTCTTCAAAGGAGACATGACTTTCAGATTCTCCTATTATGATTCCTCTGCGAAAAGTAAAGAATGTAAGAACACTTACAGCTAAAACATGATTCTAAAGAAACCTTCTGTGGGAAGACCTTGTTGTAAAATTGCATACTTTAGATGAACCATTGTGTCCTAAGTGTGTGCCTCATGTTTATCTGTAACCAGTGTGGGTCCGTGTTGTGGAAAGCATGTCTTTAGTTGGTTGTATTCCCTAGAGAACTTGTGTAGTGTCGTATTATCTTCAAGCAAGTCAAAAAAAAAGTTATCCTGTATTTCACTGTGTTGTCCTTGTGTTGGTAATTTTGGTGTGTTACACTTTGGTATCAGAGCGAGGTTCATGCTCTCGAACCTATGGGCCGGATTGGTGTTGTATGGTGATGTTGCATGGTGGTGGTGGTGTTACATGATGATACTGATGATGATGATGATGTTGCATGATGATGATTTATATTGGAAGAGTAATGTGCTTTAAGCGTGATGTGATTATTGTCGTAATTGTGATATTGTGAACGCACGTGATGTGTATGTCACTCAGTGCGTATTTGTCATCATGTTGATGTGTTGGGGATGAGAGTATTCTCTCTCCTTCTTGTGGATTCTAGGAAGAATTCACGTGTAAATTATTGTTTGTGATGTGTGAAAAGAATTCTAATGTGGATGACGTAGTGTTGGAGCATTGTGGCATATTGTGATATGTGAGTGTATCAATGTGTTGTATGACTAGTTGATGTTAAAAGAAACGAGTTGTATCATGATGTTTTTACCATGTTCTGAAGAAATGTGTGTACTCCCTTGTTATGTAGCAAATTATTGTTATGTTGTGATGTATTATGTTCATCGTATATATGAGTTGTGTAACCATATGTAATGCTTCATGTTGTGAATTTGGGTCATACGGTGAGTGTATGAACCCTATCGTATTGTGATTGCACCTTGGGTGCAGAATGTGGTAAAGTGATGTATTGTGCCCTGTGAATGTATAATTGTGATCTACCCCGTATACCTACCATACGTGAGACGTTATGGTAGCTATGTGTGTACCACCATGGTGTTAGTGATGTAGTTACATGTTATGTTGTGAGCCTTACACTAACCGACCCTGAGGGAGATCGGTAGAAGTGTATGTTGAGAGTGAGGAATGGTGTACCATGGGTCAATAACTCGAGTCAAAACTCGGTTTAGTAGATTACATGTGACTCTTTCCTCTCTCCCTATGTGGTTGTATGTATGCAACCTTAGTGTATCTATGACTATGTTTAGCCTTGTCGAAGGGTGGCGGGATTGATATATATATTTTACGAGCTGAGGCTCGATGTTCCGAGTGCCAGCAACTCGTTGAGTACCCCTTTGGTGGCCAGATAAGGCCACACAGTTATCGTAATGTGACATTATTATAAGTTGATTTTATTCGTAAATTGAGCTTTTTATTTTATTTTGCAAGGACCAGCATCTTTTCTTGATTGCAATGCTTTACAATTTTGGGCATTTCCTTGGTTTGTGGCACTAACATGGGGATTTTGATACTAACTTTGGCCATTTGGTCATTTATTTTAGCTTGATTTGGGGTCTTCTTTTAAATTTGGAATTTTTACCGCCTTGCCCAAGGCTTGTACTTTGCCACTTGGCACTTTGACTGGATTGTTGTGCTGGTTCTAATGTCGTGATGTGTGGAATAGGGTCATGGGATGCACCATGGAGTGGTTGGACCTATGTACCCGCTTCGTTGTATGGGGGTACGCCCCAAGGGGTACATATGACTAGCAGGTTATGGAGAACTACGCGTTATTATGTCACTTGGGTTAGGAGTGTCCAAACTCAATGTGTCTTTATGCACATGAGAGACAACCGGCCTCCTTGAGGGAGGCATAAGATAATTGTTTGAGGGAGGCATAAGAGACTTGAGGGAGGCATAAACTCTGCGGGAGGCATAAGAGACTTGAGGGAGGCATAAGAGAGGGAGGCATAAGAGTTTGAGGGAGGCATAAGAGTCCTTTTCTACCCGAGGGAGGCATAAGAGACTTGAGGGAGGCATAAGAGTTTGAGGGAGGCTTATGATATTTGTCTGTATGGTTGATGTTTCAGGATATATGTTGAGTGATTGTGATGTTTGGTAGTGGTCTTTTGATGTATGTGTTACTCATGTCAGATGGTTATGTGTTGTGATGTTGTGGACATGTCATTGATTCCCTTGTGGACACTATGTACCTGTAGCATGGTTTGTTGTTATGTGAGTCTTTCATTGATGCAAATTGAGGAAATGTATGGTGGATTGTAGTACTCTTTTGAAGTTGAGTATTTGGTATGTCAGTCATTGATGTGTGATGAGTACCTATGTTATGTGGAAGTGTGCCTATTCTATTCCGTATTTGAGTAACCTTTGATGTGGTGTAATACAATCTTGAAGCATATACTTGTGTGACTTGTGAATCTGTAGTGTCTTGTGAACCTGATAGGGTGTTGTGTTAGCAGTTCATGTTGGGCACCCACAATAAGGAATAAATCAAAACTCTATCCATGATGATATTTTAAAAAAGAAACTAAAACTAGAAATAATGATAATGGAAAGAGACTAATGAAATGATGAACAAGAAAGAACTGCCAATCTTCACAGAACATTCTAAAGTTAAAATTTCTACCAAATGTTCCTAAGGCTACCCTGTGGTTTGCTTTAATCAACTAAAATTTTAAACCATAGGGTGTACCTCCACTTTCTTGGGAGCTGTAAGGTCTGTTCTTGTTGCGTACCATTTCCTTTCCTCTGTGTAATGTCGCATCGAGGACGATGCTTTCTTAAGGGGAGGAGAATGTAACGCCCCGAGCAGGCTGTCCAACTACTTGTTGGTTCAGACGGGCAGCTTGTCATCTCACTTTATTCGTGGAACTCTTCCTCAGTTCGACATGATTTCAATCTCCCGTGTTGATCTTGGCTGACAGTCCTGGATAAATATTTATGTGTTGACAATGAGAGTGTTACCAGGATGACCCGATGAAATCTAGACAGCGTACAGAGATCCTCTGTTGAGATTTCTTGTTTGGAGTGTACGTTGTAACGCATGGAAGATCTTCCTTATCTCTCCAGTGTGGATCTGTGTCTTTTCTGAATATGACGACTTGAAGCACGTTGTACTTTGCCATAGTATTTTGTTAAAATGGCATGCACCACCACCCTAAAGAAAAAAAAAAGGGCTTGTGTTGGTCACAGATCACACCCGTGGGCATAGGAGATCTATGCAATGTTTATTCGAACCATGTCTGGAGGAGAGTTTTTAGGTTTCTAGGATATTTTCTCAAACCTGGGCGCGTGCAGAGCAAACGAACTTTGAAGTGCTTCCTGGGAGTTTGAATAAAGGATTTTTGGTAACCATTTTTTTGTAAGCTTCTATCTGCCATGTGTAGTAGGCTGTTGAAGATGCGTTGCTTGATGGATGCAGAAAACCTTTGACTGTCTCGCGTCCTTTTCGCTTGTTCTATTCTTGGCTAGTTGGAGAACAAGGTCTCAGTTTTAGTTGTTTGGTCCTTGCCCACATTTTGCGAGGAGTCGAAAAAGGAACTAAATGGGTGTGGTCGCAAAAATCATGGTAAGGCGAGATCTAACATGGAGAAGGATTGTTCATCTTCCTTTTGTTTCCTGCACCAGAGAAATCACAAAAGGTTGTGAAGTGGAGGCTGTTTACGTTTCTCAGTGGTTGAGAAAGCAGTATGCGTGCACGCTGTTTTTTATGTGCAGAGTTTATGTTCCTGCTGGTTTTCAACAAATTGGTGGTTGCACCAGGAATGGGACTATTCGTGAGTGTTGCGAGGCCACTTGGTCTTCCAGTCTTGCATGCCGTAATAGAAGGACAGATGATAGGGTTTTCCTCGTTGTGCTCAAAGCCATTTTGAGCACTCCCAAAAAAGCAGG
The DNA here is from genome assembly GCA_019776745.2 of Taxus chinensis. NCBI lineage: Eukaryota > Viridiplantae > Streptophyta > Pinopsida > Cupressales > Taxaceae > Taxus > Taxus chinensis. The sequence continues at coordinate 135,723 of JAHRHJ020003332.1, read as the reverse complement.
TTGTCCGCTATGTTGTTATCCGTTCAGTTTCGAATGCAAATAGGTTCAAATTTGAGATTCTCCTATAAGATATTTTTATCAAAATCGATTAAGTGACAGTGTGACTGTTACCAGGAGACCTGATGAAATTTATTACAGAGATTCTCTGAAGTTGAGACCTTGCTTGTTCTTCGATGTAACTCATGGAAGAGGGCCTCATAGAGGCGGATCTGTTTCAGATCAGAATATTCATGAAGCACGTTTGCTTTGCTGTATAGAGAATGGCGCTTGCTTTATGTGTTGGTGACAGATCACACCCATGAGGCACAGAAGATCTATGCAATGTTGAAGAAAATGTCTTGGGAAATGAAGGTAGCAGGATATTCCTCAGATCCAGTCTCTTGACTGAGTCATTTCTCCAAAAGGTGATTCGTGACAGTGAGGGTGTTACCAACAGGCCTGATGAAATTTATTTATGAAGAGTCTCTATTGAGATCTTACTTGTTGTAGGATGTAACTCATGGAAGAGAATCTGTTAGGGGCGGATCTGTTTCATATCAGAGTATTCATGAAGCACAATTTGCCTTGCAACTAATATGAGCATCTTCTACGAGTCACTAATGTTGGCAGGCATAAAGGTTTCTGTTGGAATTATCACACCTTTCAAGCTGCAGCTGAAATGTTTTCACCAAGTGTTTGATGCTGTCCTCAATCTAATGAAGGAAAAGGTTTATTTATCATCATGGTAGATGCCTACCAGAGCCAGGAGCGTGATGTAATCAGTCTGTCTTGTGTCCAAGCTTCAAATCATGGGGTTTGAGATTTTGTTAAATTTGTAGATGCATATTCGCCTCCATGGCACATGAATGGCACTGGCAGAACTCGCAAAGCAGCTGTTTGAAGCAGAGCTCTAGTGATTGGTCTAGCCTTAATTGAGGATGCTAAGTCAGAAAGACTGTTTTATGGATATGGAGTCTGTACCAAGAGATTGTTTTTGGTTATAAAGCCATCTTCTTTTGCTTTGTCTCAGACTAGGGCTGCTCCTAATATGAGAGCACCAAGGTTAGGAGGTCCAAATTAGAAACAATCAGATGCATATGGAGATGGTGGAGGTGTTTGGATGTATGACGAAGGATTAAGTTCAATTGCCAAAATGGGGCCTACAGAAGTTCTAGGGCTGATCTTGGAGCGGTGTTGGGAGAAGGATGGCAAGTATTTTAGACCACCCACCCTGGCTGTGAACTCCTACCTGTGCCAACATGAAGATGTTCGATGTTTGGGCACCCAACGAGCTTGAAGAAAATGGATTTAGGCTTCGGTTGCTGTTGCAGGCCCCGTCCATCTTGTTATCGACTGCGGGAGCTTAATCAGGCACGATATTCTCTATACCATTAATTCTTATGCTGTTATTTAATTGAATCACTAAATAACTCTACTCTTCATATTAATGTCTCGTGTGATGGTATACTGTTTGGTTTCCACTTCCCTTGCTCGTTTGTATTTCTTTTTTTGGCGTTAGAAATGATTGCGTTGGTTGAAGCCTTATATTGTTTTCTGGGTTTTAATAAATATTAGTTGGGTGAACTTTGTTCTTAAGTCTAATAAAACAAAAGAGGTGGGGGTCCTGTAATGAACACCCCCTAGTTCCTTATGTTGGTCTCACGATTTGAATGTTTTATCAAACATTGTTGTTGGACTCAACCTTACAGTTCCTGTTTTGTTCTTATTCTTGTTTCGGTTCGAGATCTTTAGTTCTGGGTTATGTCGAGTATTTGCGAATTAGGGATTGAGTACTGCAAGTGCATTGTGTATAGGTGAATGATGCTTTTCCTGTCTCTATCCTTTTCTTTTAGTTGTTTTAGTTTCTAGTAACCCTTCCCGGTTGGCTTGGTGTGTGCTTAGCTTGACTGATTATCGAATTGAGCCAAGTTGATATTACTCTCAACTAGGTTAGTTGCTTTTGTTACTTGTTTGAATCGCTCAAAGAAATACTTTTATTCTTCGAGTGTCATGGTTGATCGTCATAATTTGATATCAATTCATGTTCACCGTTTGGAGATTGTTGTCTTTGGAATCACCTTCTCTCCCTTGGTGACTGTTGTATGTTTTGAGGAATGTAGCTGAACCTATGGAATGTTTTCTTTTGACGATACTCACATTTCTTTTGGATAGCTTAAAATGTCAGAGGAAATACTCTTTTTCGTACCTTGATTTTGTTTCACACATGTTGGAGGATACGAGATCTACTGGATCATTAGTGAGGAAGTTTTCAAATCTTAAAATTGGGATGTTGGTTTTATGCGTAAGAAATTACTCTACGTTTTGCTCCGTAAAGATGCTTAAATTTCATTCTCCTGTGACTCATAGGTTGGTGTGTTTGGAAACTCTTTGGTTGACTGGTTTTTGTGATGATCGTTGTGATACGACCTCCTTGCTGTCATTGTAGTAGAATGGTTATGTATTGACCAGAAAGGTTTAAGTCAACTTGTTGTTGACGACAGATCCTTTGGAAGCTATGTATCTTGTGTTGTGTTCTTGTGAATGATTGAGTAACCCTCCTGTAAGATTTATAATGGATATGTTTGGTCTTGTCAAGTTTGTCCTTTTTCTTAAGACATTCTCTTGATTAGAAGAAAGTCTAATAGAAGGATTGTTAGGATAGGATGTGACCCATGCGAGGTCATTTGTGCGTTTCATCCCTTTTCTTTCCATTTTTATTTATTCTGTACTGACATAAAATTAACTGTTATAGGCACATCATCTTAATATTAATAAGTCATGTTGGTTTAGATATTCTCATGTTGATTGATTGTTTGGGATCTTCCAGTGGCATAGTGAATCCTTGGCTTGGTGAACTAACTTAAACAAATAGGGATAGATCACGTTTGAAATTAATTCTCTTCCTGTAATTGTTTTTGTTTCGAAATGTTATCTTGTTAATGACGGTCATTATTGTGATATGGGTGAAATTCACTATGATGTTTATTAACTGCTCCTATGTGAAAATGATAATTAAATAGAGTTAGTGCCATCCCTTTTATTTAGACATTTTATGCTATTGGACAACTCTTTAATTGCTCTTGTTTAGACTCTTGAATTATTGTTTTTTTCATCAACGGTGTTTTTGTTCTTCTTCCTTGAAACAGTTAGATAACAACATATTGTCTTAATGTTATAGCTTTTATCGTGCTCAGTTCTTGCGAACTGACATGTGCTAACAAATGTGCAGGAGGATTTCCTGAGTAGAAAAGAAAAAAAAAAGAGAGAGAAAAAGAAACACGTGTAGAAAGTGGATTCCATCCTTCTTAGGAACTGCTGTTGTACGAATGTTTTCCTTTGCTTTAAAACATTGGTATGGAAATTGTGAAGACTATATAGAAGGCATTGTGTTATAATTTTTTATTGTTCTCTTGTAGGTTGTTGTTATCGTTTGAAAGTCAATTTGAGAAATATTATTGTCAATAAGATTAAATGAACTTGTTTTGACATGCGTATCCTTTGTTGAATTTTCACTTTTCAGAATATGATTTATCCTTGAATTGTCAAACCTAATTATAATTATCCAAACTTGAATCATCTTGCATCGCTCTAGTTACCTTGGTCTTGTGTCGTTTGGTAGAGGACTATGTTTTTGAACCTAGCAAAAAGAAAACAAGAGAAACAAATATACCTTGTGATCCCGCGTAAACTAATCAACAATCTCTTATTGTGGTGAGTCCTTAGAACGGTCTTAAGGTGAAATCAATGATTAAATTCTTGGAAGATAATAAGATTACAATAAATGGAAGGAACTTGCCTAAGAAACTCTTCGATCTATCTTACCCGTTGAAAATGTAAACAGTATACTTATGTCTATCTCTTCAAGTGGAGCCCAAGTGAAACCTTTAATTTTTCTGATTAGACTCTTGACCCCAATGAAATCTTATTAACAACTAGTAAGATCTTAATGATGAATCCAAGTCTTAGACAGTCATGTACTGGAATAAAATAAAATAAAATAAAATTGACCGCTTGAAAAGGTAAAACATATATGTTCAAAAGCACAATGTCGAAAACAAATTGATAAAGTTAAGAGCCTTGAGAAATTAACTGCCTCCTCACAAATGAATAAGTTAATCAAGTAAATGAAGTAACCTCTTGCTATTCTATAATTGGTTTACACTGTATATTAACATTATCAAGGTAGGGGAAAATTCTTCAAAGGAGACATGACTTTCAGATTCTCCTATTATGATTCCTCTGCGAAAAGTAAAGAATGTAAAAACACTTACAGCTAAAACATGAATCTAAAGAAACCTTCTGTGGGAAGACCTTGTTGTAAGACTGCATACTTTAGATGAACCATTGTGTCCTAAGTGTGTGCCTCATGTTTATCTGTAACTAGTGTGGGTCCGTGTTGTGGAAAGCATGTCTTTAGTTGATTGTATTCCCTAGAGAACTTGTGTAGTGTCGTATTATCTTCAAGTAAGTCAAAAAAAAAAGTTATCCGGTATTTCACTGTGTTGTCCTTGTGTTGGTAATTTGTGGGTCGTTACACCCTCTAACCCCTTCTAAAATCTAATCATTGCTCTTGCTTTCCCATTGTTTAGTCTCCCTCCATATATGATTCCTAATTAAAATATCCCCTTCGGTGTTTCCATGGGATACATTGATCACATATGATTGCTAGTGATATTCTATACTAAAGGAATTGGTCTATCAACGTAATCCAAGAGATAAATTACTCTATTTCAAGATCTTGATGTTGTACATGATCATTTAGATAGAGTTTGACGTTTCAGAAGGATTGTTTTCAATGTTTATTCGTAGTTTTTTTTTTTTCGTCTATCTTTGTTAATATTATTATTTTTTCCATTTTATTAATTTTTTAAAAATAAATTAGTTACAGCAAATCTTATATCGTTTATTATTTAGTATATATAATACATCCTATTTTTATATAATCATGGAAAAATTTTAAAAATTTATACATCATTAAAAAAATTCACCTTCCCGTGAAATAAAAAATAGCCATCAAATTTGCCAGGTATATTCCACCTACGTATGATTTCATGATAGAGGATGGCTTAAAATGAATCCCATATACACGCTTGATTTTGAACCCCAAAAAATTACACTAGCACGCATCAATCATGATCCTCGACATAGGATAATATTTACTATCATAAGGTTTGACAATGCTAAAAACCTCAAAGTAGGACATTAATCCTCAAACTATCATTCAAACCCTAAATGTGTTATAAAAACCTTCCGTGAGAATAATAAAGTGGGTAAGGATATGCCACTCAACCCACATTGACTGCATTCCAAATAAGTGCTCTGAAAGATAGTGACATCACCCACATTGACTCATCATAAACTAATCAAGATGATGCTTGATTGTAGAAACTCTAAAAGGTCCACGGGGATAATCTAACAGGCATCAACCATATCTTACATGGATAATGATTTGACCATTTAAATTCAATTATGTTAATCTTCGGGAAAAGGTCACTAATTCTACAAAGTGAATCCATGACAAACCCAAGGATTTATAGAGACTATTTAATGTGGCAGAGTCATATACTTGTAATGACAGGTCGCTCAACCTATATTAGGGAACATATATTTGGAATAATGTATTTAAATCATGGATCTAAGTTGGAGGAAAGCGACATAAGTCCATTAACCATTGTAAGACTGCCAAATAATTTCGAAATGTTGTCGCAAGACAATCCAGTGGAAGTATCACTACAGTGCATCTAAACTCCCTCCCATAATGACTCAAATTCATAGCTAGCCTTGATACTAATATCATGTATTATAGGAAAACATGGCCCTTACCATGCATGCCCTAGATTCAATGTACTCAAACTCAAGTGTACAATGTTCTTTCCTTCATATCTAACATATTATTTTTTGAATTTTTTATTACATAGTGCTCATTCCTAGATGGTCTGATGATACTATGATTTGTCAAACCTAATGTGCACATAATTGAAATATAAAAATCAATAATAACAACTGAAAAGACGTAAATAATAAAAAGAAACGTAAAAATAAAATAGAACAATCTACTTGTTAACATAATCTTACCGAGCGAACGATTTCTGGGAAAGAGTAAATAAAATATAAGAGATTACTAAAGAGATTGAGTTCAAGGGGTACTTTCCTAGACCTAATAAACAAAACTCATTAACCATTTGAGCACTTTGATTGAGGAGAATGGCTGAATATGAAAACGAAAAGACTAACCTTATCTTTATCTTTAAAGATACCTTAGAGGTCAGTTCTTGCTCGCCTTTGCAAGTTTTCTTCAATATAATAATATGAGTATATTAGCCTTTTATGTTTATATCTCACATCATTTGTACTGACAGCAAGCTATTGCAGTCTTGTGTGGGACCTCATGGGTTCATTAAAAGTCATGCTTTTTATTTGAAAAGTTGTAACTCCGTACAACGAAACCTTAGTGATTGCTTAAAACGTGTTCTTACGAAAGTCTTTAATGGATGGTAAAATCATCATTAAAATTTATGATTGTTTTATTCCCTTATGAAAAAACAATAGCACGCCTATTAAGCATGTTCTATTGTAGTCCTTGGATGGACCTAGTTGTAGAGAGCTTGTTCATAAGGAAACGACCTTATAGTGGAGATTGACCGTAAAGATTTGATTATGCCATAGTTTGAGTTCATTCCATATTTCACTAAGGTGAATATCTCATCATTAGTTTAGAGGATAGATATCTCGAAATGATGGGAATTCCTTTGCATTACCTCTATGAATTAAAAATCATTAAGCTTACTTATGAAATTGATATGCCTAGTCTTAAAGGTAATCTTTTATAGAGAGTAAATTAATTTATAATTAAATAGAGATACTTGGATTTTGCCAAGAAAACTTATCCAAAATATATGAAACCCTAAGTGCAAGGAGAGGGTAAGCAGCTTTAACTAATTTATAAAAATAATATATAGGTGTATAGAAAAAGAAAACTAGAAAATCTGTTAAGCAGTATGATAATTCGTCAAAGCTCATGAACATCAAGATATACAATAATAATATGGAGATGGAGCTTCTAGAGAGGGAGATGTCTTATCTTGCTAATTGCCCTAAAATAATATTTGGAATTTCAACCTTTTGATACATTTTAATTCAATTTTTTTTTTAAAGTATCTTTTTTATATGGCTATAAAATACAGTGTTTATATACAAATTCCATATCATTAATATAATCCTTCCCATAAATAATAATAAAGTTTATATTTTCATGACGATTATTTATCTATAATAAGTATATGGTCTATGAATATTATTAATGTACATGTCTATTCTATAATATATTGTTGGTATATCAGATAATTAAAAGTAGATAGATGCAAAATAGAGCAGTCGAACTGGACTCAACTATCATAGTGGTTGAACTGAGTTTTGTTTTACATCTAAGACCCAATGTAGATTCTCATAAAATGTATGTTTGTAATAATTATTACCCTATGTGGATATTTTGAGTCATAATACTTATTTTAGTGTGAATTTATCCAGATGTAAAGAACTAATAAACTAAATGTAAGCTTGGAATAGAATTGGACATATCACTCATATACATGTGTGAATACAAGTTTCAACCAACAATTTTCACGTATTACCTTTCAAATGCTAAGGAGGAGATAGTGCATATAAATTGGTGATGAGAATGAACCTATTTTTGAAATGCACCTGTGTACGTATGTCTACGATATACTTACACATGTCCATATTGATGTCTGATCTACAAATGTGATGTTGAGAACATTATAATATCAATATTTCTTCTACACTACTGTAAAGGACCTACAATTCACTAAAAATTTTGAAGTATGTCATTTATTCATGTACCTACCAGTGGAAGTATTTCATGTTATTCAAGATTTCTTTATCATGTCAGGAAGTGAACTTGTTTTCGTGATGCCATGATCAGGAATTTTTTAGATTGTAGAAATTATAATGTCCAATATATAAATTTTGTAATGTCCACTACTCGAAACGTGCATAATTTAACCATTTTTTTTAATTGAAAAGTGTGCTTTTATTAATAAAAAAATAGATATATAATGACAATCATACAAAAGATGGGTGGAAAATATCACACCCTATAATGTCAATCACATCGAACTAGCTAGGCACAATATAGATGGAGGCCAATTACAAATGAAAACAATAAAAATACAAGTGTGATGCCCTATCGAAAAATTCATTGAGAAAACAAAACTGTAGATCTATGTTAAATTTAGGCCACAACATTGTATAACTACCTGGTGGTTATAGGGGAAGGAGGAAAATGGCTATCTGACTTATCACCACAGTCAAAACCAAGGTGAGCCAAGTTAGGGATGGGATCCCATCCACTTTCATCTTTTTATCAGTATTCTACTATCGTTTCTTCTCTAGATTATTAGAAAATGACCTAGAGGGAGGAATGAAACGGGAAAACTATGAAAATTTTCCTTGCTGAGAGGTATTCCAACCTATTCCACCAAAATCATGAATGTGAAACGAAAACAGGACTGCAATGGGTAGGGTTGAAACTATGACCTACAGAGTGAGGAGACCATGTGATTGGTAGAATACAGAGGAACATGTCAATAGTGGCTAGGAGAAGCGTTGTTTGTGAGACCCTCGATAGCAAGGTGGATTGGGGGAGTAACACAATTGAGGTGGTGAGTGGCATCAAGATGGAGCATCAAAAAGGAACCCAAATGACCGCGTGACGAGTGACATCCCAATCGTCAAGAAGGAATTGAATGTATTTGAACTCCAACCAAACTTTAGTTGCAAACATCGGACAGCATATCATGACTCTGTCCCAATAAAATCCTAGTTTGTTGATACTTTCAACAGGAGATTAGTGTACACACAATAAAGAGGTATTATCCCACACAAAAGATGTTATAAATGACTATACAATGAGAGATATCCATAGAAATAAATATCCCTACATAGATACCAAGGTGCAGGGGCATCCAGAATTACATGATTTTAAAAAAAAATTAAATTAGTTTTATATATTTATTTAGTTTTCATAGTTAAAAATATTTTTAGCCACCAAGTAATGAAACAATAACAATTATAGTGCTTTGACACTAGATTCCCCCAAGTTACCGATTCTGGGACCAGTCATAAGTAATATGCCAGAGTAGCCACTGTTATAACTAGTAATAAAGTAAACACGCGTGTGTGTATAAGAAATAGAAAATCATGCAACATATCTATCTAGCATGTGTAATAACATGAACATATAAAAGCATAAATGAGAAAGATTTTTTACTAACAAGATGTGCCAAAATGTTGTTGATGAGGAGGATTGGAACGTAGAGTGAATTATGGTTGAAAAATTCCCCCAAAAGTGTTAGCATGTAACTGTATGAAATATAGGTTACATTGTAGGTGTTATATGCAGACATGTAGCAAGGAACGAACTCAGTCATTACTAGTTCCGTTCTGAGTAAATGGTATATATATGTGTAGTAAAAAGATGTGATCATCAAAGCACAAAGTGTAGAGTGTAAGAACGGTAAGTGAACGAGAGAGTAATTGAATACACGAGTGTTATGCTATCCATGTGATATACAAACCCTCATCAATCCTGTATGGACCATGTGACTAGAGATTGTTATAGGGTAATGTTTGCAACGTGTGAAAGTAGATGTCAAAAATATGCTTTGTGAATATGTAGAGTAGGTTTTTTATAGCAAGAGATGAATGTGTGTGATCTATGAAGTATGTATCTTGTATTGTAGTTTGTAGTGTTTGAGTTTTATGTGTATAGGATGCAATCGAATGTCAAGTGTTAACCAAATCAAAAGAGTGTGTCATCGGGTAATGACAATGTTGTGGTGTGTGTCTAACACCCAAAAATTACACACACAATTGAAACACTAAAAAAAACAGAATAATTTTTTTTATTTACACTAGAGTACACATGACACTACAGGAGATCACCTAGGACAACACAACACATGATATGTTTGCACAAACATTAACCCACATAGATCACATGAAACCATGTGATGCACATCAAGGACATTTTGTTTAATGACAAGGCACAACATAACGATTCAACTACATTATAAACTTGTAGTAGGGTACTTCCCATGACACGTTATTTTTAGGATTCATACATTTATTAAAATCATGTTTCAATATTTACTTAAGTTTTAGAAAATCATAATATGTGAATCATACATTCTTTTCTTTTTTATTGGGCTAGATTTCCTTTATACTGTTTAACATTTTTACTTACAGTGTGTCTCCATTAAATAAGGATCATCTAAATTATTTCAATTACTTGTTTAATGCATGTCATCCTGATCGTTAATAGGGTATTTATTTACACACAAGGCTATTAGTATTTACCCCTAGGATTCACATCCTAAGGGCATGCGTCTTGATGTACTATTTCATACCTCCATTACACAACAGAAACAAGTGTAAATCTAAAGGATGTGAAGTTCATTTTTTTTGTTTAAGGATTTTAGGGTCATCATTTTTTCATAATAACATTTATTTATAAGGTTATTCGATTTGTTTTTAGGTAATATCACAACTAATCGTATTCTTATCTACTTCAAAAAGGTTTTTCATCATAGGTCCTAAGGAGTATGATCACATTCAACAAGGTCTGAATTCTTGGGAAATTAAGTATTAGATGTGTGTTACCTATGGAGGACATTCAATTATATGTTTTACACACCTTACTAAGGTCACAAGCATAGAGGTGATTGAACACCCTTATTTCCAATAATCATCTTGTAACTCTAGGTACATTTGATAATTCTTGTCAAGCTGACACTCTGTTTGAGAGGGGTTAAAGGGGATTCACACTTAGTATTCTCATGTTTGGTTAACTAAAGCATAGGATCCACTCAAATCATTTTCATTCTCTTAAAATGGTTTCATTAAATTTGATTTAATTACCTTTTTTTTTTAAAATTGTTGTGTAACCATTTATTAATAGGAACATTTGTATGCTCATGAGACTAGTAGTCCTTGCCCTAGGGGTTCTTGTCAAGAACATGATTACATGATTTCACACCATACATTCATTACAAAATAGGACAAGGGGTAATAAGAGGGAGTATTTCTTCATTTAAAAGGTTAAGATTCACATTAAAGTCTACATGAAATGGATTTTATTCTCTCACCACAAGATGGTATAAACATGTTATAAGAATGATATACATTTCACCTTTCTCCAAGCACATCATCTTATGGTTACATTTTCACAAACTAATCATAAATTAAAATGTGGTTAAGTTTCACAATTAACTCTTAGTATTGCACCATAGAAGCCAAACGATAATAGAAATTGGGTATCGAGTTCATTTATGATCCCAACTCATACAGGTGACTTCCACGGTTAGTTAGTGATCTTCGCCACCTACACTCTTCACTTTACATGTGTGCCCAACCAAGAGGATCTTACATTATGTTGGGTTTTGGTTACCCATAGAGTACTACCTAAAGGTAATCACATTCTCCTTACTACACACACACAAATATCAATCCCATGAGGGGACCACATACCCAAGACAAAGTTTTACCATGTGGTTCCTAATTGTCAGGTTCACGATGATGTCACTAAGCATATAGGCTATAACAACCAACTCAAACTTGGGCTCTTAGTTACTTAAGCTAGAAGGTGTTATCAAGTGTAAAGTTTTAAGTTCCTTCTAAGGTTTTGGTTTCTTCTGATGTTAAGAAAGATCATGCGAGAAGGGTAGATATGCACAAGTTTTAAACTAAGGTTGACTATTATAATTAGGTCTCTTTTCTATATTTTCTAGTTAAATAACACAACACTCTAGAGATTTCATCATAAATTTCACAACGAGAATGCACTATAAGATATTAAATTCAATTTCATTTAACATACATATCCAACTTTTACAATACAAAATTTGGGGATCAAGATAACACCCATGTTTAGATGAACATTTCCCTTAAACCCTAACATCTAAAATATTACAAAAATTCACTAATAAACCTTTCAATACTTCACAAAATGTTGAACTATCCTCTACAATTTCACTTAACATATATATTCAACCCTCTTTTTACCATATGCCAATTTGAATCAAAAGAACACCTATAGTTAAATGCACATTTCCCAAAGCACCCCTAAAACTAGCATCTCATTCATATTGCCAAATTTCAATAATAACTTTACTGTAACATAACAATACATAAAAAAATTCTTTCCATTAACATACATAAAGTCTAAATAATATACAATGAATCACAACCACGTCATTTTGCCATCTTACTTGCATCCTGCAAAACCATGTGAGCATGAAATCAATGATAAATCACTGGCATGGCATCCACCTAGATCTAGCATAATTAACATTTTTTAGTTTCCCATTTACATAATAATAATTTTCAATTCTAAGGGAGAGGGTTAGAGACACATATTCATTCCATTTCATTTCACTTCATTTCTTAACCAAGGAGAGAGAAAGAGATAGGGAAGAGAGAGAAACACTATTTTGCAAAAAGTCCAATTTCACACAATAAGTCACAAGATAGAGTTCCAAATAGTTATTTACAAGTGTTAATAAGTTTCCACGATGGTTTTCTAACTTGACTAGGGTCCTACAACTTTCTTTTACATTTTCCTGCTAGTTGCAAAAACATCCAATTTTGGCTCAGAGGCTAAGAAAGTGCATTCAAAAACTATCTTCCGATAAGAAAATTCATGATGGGAGAATTCCTACGTGTCCACCTATATACCAAGAATCCATAGGGACTGATGAATTTAGAACTGGAAAACGGTTACAATTGGTGAATGTTTTCTGGAGCCACCGGTCGTAATTGGTCCAAGTTTGACCTAGTCAAATAGCTCTGGAGGCCTATGAAACCCCTTTGTTAAACTAATTCAATAGATAATGTGTTTTTCCCAAACCAAAGGTTTCAAGTAATTTATAGTAAAAATACTAGAGGTTTGCGAAGGTGGATAAAACATTTCTTTGTTCAGGGTCAAATGGCCGATACAAAACCCAACTTTTCAATTTTAACAGCTTCCTAAAAGTGCAAAATGGGGTAACAGGGCTCCTAGAGGAAAGGCGAAGAGAGTAAAAATGGTCATTGGGGTCAAGCTAAAGTTGATTGAACTCTCCAATAACTAAGGAACACATATGACACTTGACACCTCTTTTTTGGGGTTCCGAAGGTTTTTTGCAAGTCTCAAAAATCACAATTTACCTAATTTTACAAAAGAATGATTCTAGATTTAATGATGAACTCATCTCAACTAGCCCACTTGAGGGTTGCGGCTATTCATTTTGAGTTACAGAGTTTCCAAACATCTGAGAATGTGGGTTTAAGTCTAAGGTTTACACCAAGGTTTATTTACAATGCAAAGTCACAAGGTGACATTTTATTGTTTTGCAAAACAAGTTGTTTAAAATAACCAAATGTTTAAGCATCTAATGGTTTAAAATTTCTATTATATTGCAACTGAAAAACCAAATTATATGAAAATTATAAAAGATGAAGGTAAGGAGACCATTGAAATACTTGTATCTGTAGGGAAAGAGGTGGTGAGGTGGTTTTATCTCGCATTCCACAAAGGCTTCATCCCTCTTCAATAGTAATTCTATCCAATGGTTTGTGTGCTACTAGCACACTCCCCCAACTTTTTTTTTCTAGACCATTCTTTAGAACCGCTTCAACAATCATTTGCATTTTTAATGCTCCTATCATTCATACAATTTTCCAACATCTAAAAAATCTTACTTTCCATTACCATTTTATGGGTGCACACCATGTAATCCTTATTGTCATGGGAGTGAATTTCTTCCTATCTTCACATCGTGATTCTCAGATGAGTTTCATCTTTTCATGGAATTTTACTAGGATAGAAATAATTACTTTGGTTTGAGCAAGCTTTGAAACTTATCATAGGCCAAAGTAAAATTGAACAAAATTAATGTTTTAAACATATGATGTGAATGCATATAAGGTGGCTTTTTCCCTTTTCAAATAACTATTTACAATCTTGTATCACATTCCAGTGAAGACCCATTGAGCATTCATGAGTAGAGATTTGAGGGGAAGCATAAATATTTTCCATATGGAAATGGATTGCAAAAAGAGACCACTAGTAGCAAACAAATTAAGTTATTATGATCTTTGAGAATCTATATTGCAAGTTCATACCTAATTCTTCTATCATAGAACTCATAGCTAAATTCCATCCTCACATATCCATTTGAATTACTCTTCCTCTTTTTTTTCATTTTTTTCTCCATTATTCCAAATGAAGTCTCAGATAGAAATGGGGAAAGTTCCCTGGCTATGAGTATCAAAAGATTCCTGGGCTGATGAAATTCATACTTTTGATGTCAAGGCTTTGTAGGAAACAAAATCCAATCATCTTTTTCCATTAGGAACTAAGATCGCCACAGTTTCAACAGTTGTAAATTCATGGGGTTGGGTTCCATGTTTGCATTTTCTAGAATCCAGTACTCCAACTCTCACATCCACATTTGCATCAAAGGGATTTGGATTTACAACTACCAATTGCATTTTCTTGAAAGTTTCTAAGCCTTTTCAACAAACCCATTTTGTGCATATCCTGCTATCATTGCAATCTATGAGGCCACATTTTAGGCATTTAGTCAAACAGTTCACATGCCAAGAGCATGCTTCCACATTTTGCATACATACCTACTAGAGCACTTGCAACTACAACATCTGACAAAATCATGTCCCTTCTTCATGCATATGCATTTGGTTTCCTACAATCATTAATTTCATGCCACATTTCTTTTGGGCATTTAGTCAAAACAACTCATATGCCAAGTGAATGCTTCCATACTTTGCACACATATCTACCAAGCACTTGTCAACTACAACATTGACAAAATTCCTCTATCTTTATGCTTTACTAGATGTCCATACCCTGTTCCAGTGTTGGGATTTTTGCACAGGCCGTAAGAGTAAAGGAAAATGTAAACTGGCCACGTTGGAGACCTATTTGTTGCATATGTGAAACAATGTGACTGTCTCGAGAGGAAAATGACTTAATGTACACTTTGAGCTCATATTCCATGAGGATTTGTCTCATTTGTTAATTTGGACAAACATATTGCCCTCGCTGCAACTATCTAAATGCTAAATTTACAACTTTAACAGGGTTTCAGTGTGTTTTGCCTTTGGATCTCCAATAAAGTTCTTGTATTATTATGCAAGGGAAATGACAGGTCTGAAAGCCATTTATAGAGCCCATGCCCTGCTAGGAAAAAAATACTCCTTGTCATGCTATCCCATAAATCCTGCCTTCACTGGTATATTACTCCATCCAACTACCCACTTAAATCCCAACCAGTCACCCTTCACCCAACATCCCATTATCATATTTTTATTATTATTATTTTAGATTTTTGTTTTTTTGGTTTTACATTGGGCACTACATTTCCCTCCCCTTATAAGAGCATCATCCTCGATGCGACACAATACCAAAGCTAGAAGGGTAGGTAGGCAAGAAAGGAGGAAACAATGACATGTCTCATGTAACAGCGTAAACAAACTTGTGGTACAAAGTGACCACCACAAGGAAGAAGGACTAATTTTGACAATTATTAAACTTTTAATGTTCTGTGAAGATTGGTAGTTCTAGTTTACATTATTACTTAGTTAATCATTTTCCTTTACAATATTTATTAATCTCAAGCTCTTAATATTTCAATTCTTTTAAATTTTAGTTTATTTTTTTTGGGTGCCCTTCTAATACTGACATCACAATACCATGTTAGGCTCGAACACAACACTAATGGTCCACAAGACATATTTCTACATACTTTCACGACTATATCACATCACAAGAACTCAACCAAACCATGGAAGGAACATACATAGCCCTCACAACATAGTACTTGTCATATACATGTGCTTGGTACAAATGTACTCATAGCATAATCAGACTACAACAACATGGAATTCCCAACAGGTACACATACAAATGTTCACACAACTCTAAAACCATAATTATAGCTACATAGTGTCAAGATGGAAGCAACATCACAATACATAACCCAAACTCACAAGAGTACACATAAACCATAATACCAATACCATACTCCTCAAAAAACATCATAAAACATCTCCATATACCTCCTAAAACATCACAAAACAACTCCATATACCTCCAAAATATCATCAAAACAAATATCCATTATCCCTCCCTCAAATTCCTATCTACAAAAAGACAAGCAAATCTCTTATCACAAATCCATCACTCCCTAACATATACAAAGATAAAGCAATAAATTTCTCTTATCCCTCCCTCAAGTCTCTTATCACTCCCTCAAATCTCTTATCACTCCCTCATGTAGAATATACAAAGATAAAGCAATAAATTTCTCTTATCCCTCCCTCAAGTCTCTTATCTCTCCCTCAAAGAGGTCAGTCACCCTATGGCCCTAGGCACATAGAGTCCAGACACCCCTAACCCAAGTGACATAATAACTCATGGTTCAACAACCCGCTAGTTATCTGTAACTCCTTGGGGCATACCCCCATACAATGAAGTGGGTCCATAGGTTCAACCACTCCATGGTGAATCCCATGACCCTATTCCAACACATTACGACATTAGAACCAACATAACAATCCATTTCAAATGCCAAGTGGAAAAAATCTCAAGCCTTGGGCTAGGCTATTAAAAAAAATTAAACTTGAAACACAAATTTAAAACTAAGCAAAACAAATGGCCAAATAGCCATAGTTAGTACAAATCCACATGTTAGTGCAACAACCAAATAAAATGCCCAAAATATAAGAACTCATTAATAAAGAAAGTTGTTGGTTCTGACAAAAAAGAGATAATGATCAATTTACGAATAAAATATGTATAGATAAATAACACATTACAATTACTATGTGACCTCATACGGCCACCAAAGGGGTACTCATCAAGTTGATGGCACTCAGACATCAAGCCTCAATCTCGTAAAATAACATATCAAATAATACAACTATCATAATCTCTTCCTGAATCATCCCTCCATACTCCCACAAGGCTCAACATAGTCAAAATCACATAGGATTGTTTGATGGACAACCCAATAGGAGAGAGTAGGGGATGCTAGTTTGCATAAGTTGAGCCTAAGGTGGTGCACATCCACAATATACTGAGCAAGCTCAAAGTATACTAAATAGATAGAAGTGGATTTTCAGTCTATATAAGACTCCACTTCCTCACTCGTACTCGGCTCAAGATTATGAAAACCTGGTCCACGCCTCCTCTCTCCACACATACACTCTTAACAATTGTTCTCCCTTAGGGTCGTCTAGTGTAAGGTTCACAACATAACACATAACTACATCACTAACACAATGGTGATTCACACACATTAACCATAACATCTTACACATGGTATATATATAGGGTATAACACAATCATTACTTTCATGGGTTACAATACATCACATTTCCACATAATGCACCCAAGGTGCAAGTACTTCACAATAGGGGTCATACAATCCCCATATGCCCCTAATTCACAACATGAATCATCTCATATTACACAAATTATATGCATGATGAACACAATGAATAACATTACAACATGAAATCAATTGCAAGACAACATGGTGACACACATACTACATCACTACATGGTGGCGACATTACGATACAATCCAATCCACTATACACCAATTATGTCATGCAACACATCAACACACCTACATATCACAAAATAACAAGAAACTCCAACACTCTGCAATCCACAATAACATTATTTTCACACACACCAAGGTGGCACATCACACGTGAACTCCTCATTGAATCCATGAAAAGGAGAGTGAATACTCTCATCACAAGCACATCAACATGATAACAAATACACACTAAGTGACATGCACAACATGTGCATTCATAATATCATGATTACAACATTGGTCACATCACAACATATATCACATTACTCTTCCCATCTCCACCACCACCATGCACAATCATCACAACTCCAATCCATCCCAGAGGTTTGAGAGCATGAACCTCCACTCTGATACCAAATGTAACACCCACATTTTACACACACAAATACAACACTAAAAATACCAGAATAATTTTTTTTGACTTACATTTCAGTACACATGACACTACAGGAGATCACTTAGGACAACACACAACACATGATATGTTTGCACAAACATTAACCCACATAGATAACATGAAAACACATGATGCACATCAAGGCCACTTTTTTCCCGAAAACAAGGCACAACATAACATTTCAACTATAGTATAAACTTATAGTTAGGGTATTCCCATGACACATTATTTTAGGTTTACACGTTTATTAAAATCATATTTCATTCATTAACTTAAATTCTAGAAAGGCTCATAATATGTGAATCATACATTTATTTTCTTTTTTTTTTCTAGATTTCCTTTATATTATTTAACATTTAACTTACGGTGTATCTCATTAATAAGGATCATCTACATTATTTCAATTACTTGTTTAATTCGCTTCATTTGATAATAGGTTATTTATATTACACACAAGGCTACTAGGTATTACCCCTAGGATTCACATCCTAAGGGCATGCATCTTGATCTTATATCATACCTCCATTACACAACGGAAACAAGTGTAAGTCCAAAGGATGTGAAGTTCATTTATTTTTTTTCAAGGATTTAGGTTCATGTTATCTTTCATTAACATTTATAAATTTAAGGTTACTCCATTTGAGTTTAGTTATAATATCTAACCATATATATAACTACTTCACTTAATTGTTTAGTCATCAAGATCCAAGGAGTATGATTTCACACTCATCCAAGTTTGGATTCCTAGGGAAATTAAGTATTAGATGTGTTTACGGAACATTCAATTATAATCACACACCTTACTAAGGTCACAATTAGGGTGATTGAACACCCTTATTATAATCATCTTGTAACTCTAGGTACATTTGATACTTCTTGTCAAGTTCTTGTTTGAGAGGGGTTAAAGGGGATTCACACTTATATTCCTCATGTTTAAGTTCTAAAACATTAGGTTTCCACTTTGAATATTATTTTCATTCATCTTAAAATGGTTTCATTAATTTTATTTAATTACCTTTTTAAAATTATGTTGTGTAACCCATTTATTAATAGGGACATTTGTATGCTCATGAGACTACTAGTCCTTTTCCTAGGGGTTTATCTCAAGAACATGATCACATGATTTCACACCATACATCCATTACAAAATAGGAAAAGTGGGAGATAATAAGATGGAGTAGTTCTTCATTTAAAGGGTTAATATTCACATTAGAGTCTACACAAGTGGATTTCGTTCTCACCACAAGATGGTTTAAATGCATTATAAGAATGATATAAATTTCACCTTTCGCCGAGAATAAAAAATTATGATTACATTTTCACAAACTAATCATAAATTAAAATGTGGTTAAGTTTCACAAATAACTCTTAGTATTGCACCATAGAAGCCAAACGATAATAGAAATTGGGTATCGAGTTCATTTATGATCCCAACTCATACAGGTGACTTCCAAGGTTAGTTAGCGATCTTCACCACCTACACTCTTCACTTTACATGTGTGCCTAACCAAGAGGATCTTACATTATGTTGGGGTTTGGTTACCCATAGAGTACTACCTAAAGGTAATCACATTCTCCTTACTACACACACAACTATCAATCCTACGAGGGGACCACATACCCAAGACCAAAGTTTTACCATGTGGTTCCTAATCGTCAAGTTCACGATGATGTCGCTAAGCATATAGGCTATAACGACCAACTCAAACTTGGGATCTTAGTTACTTAAGCTAGAAGGTGTTATCAAGTGTAAAGTTTTAAGTTCTTCTAAGGTTTTGGTTTCTTCTGAGTTAAGAAAGATCATGCAAGAAGGGTAGATATGCACAAGTTTTAAACTAAGGTTGACTGTTATAATTAGGTCTCTTTTCTATATTTGCTAGTTAAATAACACAACACTCTAGAGATTTCATCATAAATTTCACAACGAGAATGCACTATAAGATATTAAATTTGATTTCATTTAACATACATATCCAACTTTTACAATACAAAATTTGGGGATCAAGATAACACCCATGTTTAGATGAACATTTCCCTTAAACCCTAGCATCTAAAATATTACAAAACTTCACTAATAAACCTCTCAATACTTCACAAATTTTTGAACTATCCTCTACAATTTCACTTAACATATATATTCAACCCCCTTTTTTTACCATATGCCAATTTGAATCAAAAGAACACCTATAGTTAAATGCACATTTCCCAAAGCACCCTAAAACTAACATCTCATTCATATTTCCAAATTTCAATAAATAAATTTACTATAACATAACAATACATAAATAAAATTTATTTCCATTAATATACATAAATTCTAACAATATACAATGAATCACAACCACGTCATTTCACCATCTTACTTGCATCCTGCAAAACCATGTGAGCATGAAATCAACGATAAATCGTTGGCATGGCATCCACCTAGATCTAGCATAATTAACGTTTTTAGTTTCCCATTTACATAATAATAATTTACATTCTAAGGGAGAGGGTTAGAGACACATATTCATTCCATTTCATTTCACTTCATTTCTTAACCAAGGAGAGAGAAAGAGATAGGGAAGAGAGAGAAACACTATTTTTCCAAAAGTCTAATTTCACACAAGTCACAAGATAGAGTTCCAAACAGTTATTTATAAGTGTTAATAAGTTTCCACAATGGTTTTCTAACTTGACTAGGGTCCTACAACTTTCCTTTTACATTTTCCTACTAGTTGCAAAAATGCCCAATTTTGGCTCGGAGGCTAAGAAAGTGCATTCAAAAACTATCTTCTGATAAGAAAATTCACAATGGGAGAATTCTTGTGTCCACCTGTATACCAAGTATTCACATGGACTGATGGAATTCAAAACATAACGAACAATGTACAATTGGCAAATGGTTCTCTGGAGCCACATGTTGTGATCAGCCAAGTTTGACCTATTCAAACAACGATTGGAGGCATATGAAACCCCATTTCCAAACTAACTAGGAATGTATTTTTCCCAAACCAAAGGTTCCAGGAAATTGTCTAGTAAAAATACTAGAGGTTTCGGTAGGCGGATAAGGATTTCATTTTTCAAGGTCTAAATGGTGAGCCGACATGAAACCCAACTTTTCAATTTTAACTTCTTAGCAGTGAAAAATGGGGTAGCAGGGATCCTAGAGGAGCAGAAAATAGAGTACAAACATTCGATTAGGGTCAATCTAGAGATTGATATGAATCTCCCCATAACAAGGAGAAAATACGATGTTTGACATCTCTTTTCTGAGGTTCCGAAGGTGGGTTTGAGTGTCTTTAAAAATCATGATTTACCTAATTTTATGAAAGGATGATAACTAGATTTAATGACAAACTCTAACTCAGCTAGCCCACTCGAGGAGATGTAGCTATCCATTTCGATTATAGAGTTTCCAAACATCTTAGAAGGTGGGTTTAAGTCTAAGGTTTACACCAAGGTTTATTTGCAATGTGTAAGTCACAAGGTGACATTTCATAGTTTTGTGATACAAGCCTTTTTAAAATAACCAAATGTTTAAGCATCTAATGGTTTAACATTTCTATTATATCGGAACCGAAAAAACCAATTTATACAAAAATTATAAAAGATGAAGGTAAGGAGACCATGCCTGAAAATACTAGCATCCGTAGGGCAAGAGATGCTCCAAGTGGTTTCGCCCGCATTCCGCAAAGCTTCATCCCTCTTCGAATAATTCTATCAAATGGTTGTGTGCTTCTAGCACACTCCCCCAATTGCCTTTTCTTAAGATTCTTTAGAATTGTTTCAACAAAACATTTGAATTTTGTATGCTCCTATCCGACATACAATTTTCCATACATCTGAAAATGCCAACTTTCCATTACCATTTGATGGGTGCACACCATGCAATTTATTACTTCTACAATAGGAACCTGGGAGTGAATTTATTCCTCTCTTCATATCCCCAATGTTCGGATGAGTCAAAAAACCAAGGATCATGTGACTTACTAGGATAGAAATATTTCAACTTAAATGGTTTGAGCAAGCTTTGCAACATTTTCATAGGCCAAAGTAAAATTGAACAAAATTAATTTTTAAACATGTGATGTGAATACATATAAGGGTTTTCCCTTATTAACGTTTGCAATCTTATATCGCATTTATCAAGATCCCTTGAGCATTAACGAGTAGAGATTGATACAAGTACAAAATATTTTCCACTGGAAATGGATTACAAAAATAGACCACTAGAGTGAGATCCAAGGTGAATTAAGAATTGTTATGAGCTTTGAGAATCTACATTGCAAGTTCATACTTGATTATTCCATCATAGAGCTCATAGCTACGTTCTGTCCTCCAATCCTTTTTGAATTCCTCTTCCTGACTTTTTTTTCTCCAATGTCTATTCCAAATGCAGATGCAGATGTGGAAAGTGCATAGCCATGGCAAGCTATGAGTATTAAACTTGAGATGTCTGGGAAGAAATTAAAAAGATTTTTTTCATGTCAATGCTCTGTAGAAAAAAATTCCAATCATCTTCCCTTCCCTTGAAACTGGCATCGGCATGGTTTAAACAGTCAAATTCATGGGGTTGGGTTTGTGTATAGGGAGAATCCAGTACTGTGACTCTCACAAGTTTGCAGTAGAGGGATTTGGATTTACACCTTCTAATTGAATTTTCTTTAAAGTTTCGAATCCTTTTCAACAAACCCATTTTGTGCATATCTAGCTATCATTGCAGTCCATGAGGTCACATTTCAAGCATTTAGTCAAACATTTTACATGCTTTCACATTTTGCATACATACCTACTAGAGAACTTGCAACTAAAGCATCTGATAAAATCTTGTCCCTTCTTCATTATTCTTTGGTTTCCTACAATCATTGCAGTTCATGCCACATTTTTTTTAGGAATTTAGTCAAAAAAATTCATATGCCAAGTGCATGCTTCCATATTTTGCATACATATCTACCAGAATATTTGCAACTACAATATCCAAAAAAATCCTCTATATTTATGCTTTGCTAGAATTCCATACCCTTTTCTAGCAGTAGGATTTTTGCATAGGCCGCGAGTATAAAGGAAAATGCAAATTGAGCACGTTGGAGACCCATTTGTTGCATACGTGAAATAGTGGGACTGTCTTGGGAGGGAAACCATGTCTTCTATACATAGCAAGCTCATATTCCATGAGAAGTTGTCTCATTCATTTATTTGGACAAATATTTCCCTCACTGCAACTATCTAAATGCTAAATTTACAACGTGAAGAGGGTTTGAGCGTAGTTTTAGCCTTTGGATCTCAAAAAAGTGCTTGTATCAATAAACACAGGAATTGGCCATTTATGAATCACACCAGGCCATACTCATTTTAGGAATCCCATGTTCCTTCACATGGAAGTATTATTCCATCCAACTATCCGCCAATATCCCCACCAGTTACCCTTCACCCATCATCCCAGGCAATCAGAAATTATTTATTATTTTGTTTTTTTGTTTTTTTTGTTTGGTTTTACATTGGGCACTACAGATGATTTTTGATGTTAGGGGGGATAATTTTGATGCCCCCAAAGTGTGTGATCATCATTTTCCTAATTGAAGATGAATGGAGATGTGTTGGATATTTTTTAAGAGATAGTGTGAGGTGGATCATAAAAATATTCATTGCGGTGTAAGTTATACATCGTAATTATGCCGAAAGGTGTGTTCTAAATGGGAAAGCCCGACCCCTTCTGACAAGCAACAAGACATGAAGGATCACGATTCATTGGTCGAAGATGCATGGATAATCCTCTACCGTACATGTGGCACACACCATGTACGTCTCTGCTAGCAATAATGTGAACTGCGGTTTGTCAGGCGCCAGAGTGGTTTTGGGTATGGGAAGCACGTTACGCCACATTCTTCCTCTACTTTTTGGCTTCCGCGATTAATGGTAATCGATCACTTTCTCAGTAAATTCATCGTATATTTGGTGGAGGGATTTCATGCGACGGCGGAGGCCTTGCAAGTCTATGTATTTGAGAAGGGGAATGAAATCTACAACAACAAATGCGCCAGCGAGAGCCATCATCTCGCCCAGTATTTCCTTAAATTTGCGGCCTCCGCTCAATTCTTGGTCGGAGAACGTTCTACCGGCAGACATTCTGCTAACACATCGTGTGCCTTGTTCGCTCTCGTTCCAAATGGAGCGGATCATGGTGGCCACCTCTTCCTCCCTTAGCGATATGAAACTCTCGGTTCTTTTGGGAGTGAGCAACTCGAGAGTGCAGAGCCTTTTCATTTGCCTCCAATAATCTCCATAGGGGGCATATCCCATGCCTTTGCCCTCGTAGGCTAAGTATTTTCCAGCGGATACAGAGGGCCTGTTGGCGAAGAAGAGATCATGAGTTTTGAGAAACTCTTTGGCCATGGCAGGAGAGGAGACCACAATGGCGGGGATGGAGCCGAGGCGAATAAACATGAGGGGTCCGTATTTATTTGCGAGGGCTGCCAGAGACTGATGAGGGAGCTCTCCCAACTGATGGAGATTCCCTAACAGATGCCATGGATGTGGTCCAGGGGGAAATGTCCCATGCTCACCGGGACGCTTCTTAACAATTTTTTAGAGAATGAATACACAGGCGAGGAAAAGTAGGAGTACCGTAGCAGCAGTTTCAGCTACAATATTCACAGGGGAATCCATATGGGCAAATGGGAACTTGTGGAGAGGAAAGGAGCCCGTCTCAATATTTAAATGTAAATGGGGAACGCGATGGGCAAGAGGGAACTTGCGCAAAGGAAGGTGATATCGTGTACTCTTCCAACTCTATCTACGAATGAGTGGTCGAGGACATTGACTAGTGTGACTTGTTGTATGAAGACAGTGCGAAGAGCCCTCACAGATTGTAGATTACAGTTCAACTAGCTACACTGTAAGAAATCATATTTAAATCTATGAAAAGTAATATTCATAAGAAAAAGGAAAATACATTTATTCCATATATTCTCTAAAATAATTTAGCACAATAACACTCAAGAAATCTGATCCATATCTATCCAGGAGGGCTTGATTCATGAGGTTATAAATCTGGACTATATCTTCTTCACAACCTCCATCACTCATTTGTTCACTGATTTCATTGAAGACCGCGGGTGAGAATGAATGTTGTGTGCCCTTCTTCAAAGCCTTAACCATGACAAGTGTCATATACGTGTTAAGTGCTAAAGATATTTGTATTAGATACGTGGTTAACAAATGCAGTTTCTCATAATTCTTTATGAAATGATTACAATATGATATTGAGGTAGCACATTAACATTACAATTAAACTCATGCAACATACGTGGTAGCGTGGAAGTTAAGGTTACATATTCTCGGTCATCTCTTACACAAAAAAAAAGAAGCTAACAAATTCTGGAATTTTGATTTTTCTTAATCACTAAATAATTATTTTTCCTTGTTTATGATTAAATATTATGACAGTTGAACAACAATCTCTTGTACAACGTGAAAAGGGGAAATAGTATAGACTTAATTCTATGCAATGTAAAAGAAATCTCATATTTATTTTCTACAACCACAATTGACGAGCATTGAGGTTTTATCCCCTCACTATTAAAGGATTATTTGCCTTGAGAATTATAGTGTCTTCGTTCACATATATTTGATTGAAATATGTGTATGTCATACATAAATTTTACTTTGCCAATTCAATATCACTATCCAAATATATAATGCATAATATAACCAATGAAATCATGTTCTTCAAATTTTCCGTGTTAATAAATATCTATATGGACATTTAAACATGAATATCCATCAATAAGAAATGCACAATTTTTTCTAATGCATGATTTTTTCATAATTCATTTTATGAGACTATTATTAGGTAAATCTGATTAAGACTAAAATAAAACTGATTAAGAATAAAATTAAAATTATATATATTCATATGATAAATAATTTAGATCACTGGGCCTGAAATTTGATGATCAAACCTACTTGTCTAAAGGAAAATTGACAATTTAATTTTGTATGTCACTCTCAAATAATATGCATCTAAACTTAAATAATAATGTGTTATTTATTTACAACTACATTTATAACAAAATTTATTCATTTCTGCCAAATGGTTTTGGTTCTTCGTTGGTGCGGCCACAGAGGAGGCTCTCTTGCCTGCTTCTCAGTTTGGTTTCTTCTGGTTCGTTCTGGTGGAAGGGGTCATTTTTGGTCACGCGGCTATGCTTCGGCTGGGTCCCGGTTCCCTCCTTGACTGATGGGGTTCTTCTTCTCTTGATTTTTTTGCTCAGGGATCGACTGTCTTGGTTTCCTAAGCGTCGTATCAGGAAGAAACCGCAACCTTTTCAGGCTTTTCTTCGTCTTACCCCCTCGCTTGCCCTGGCGTTCGCTATTTTTGGTTTTTGGGTGTAGTGATCTGCGGCGGTTTTGTTTGTGTTTGGTTCGAGGAACAATGTGGCTTCTTGGTCCTGTTCATGTATGGTTTTGGCAGGGGTCGGCTTATGTCTAGTTGATTCGGCTGTTGGAGTCTCTGATCTTGTGGTCGCATTTTGTTGGGCATCGTAATCGTTGGTTTTGGTTGGTTGGGTGGCCCTGCCACTTTGGTTCCTGGTGTTTGGGTGCTTCGGTTCTTGGTTGCTTGCTTACTGTGGGTTCTTCAGTTGGTTTCCATGGTAATGCAGCCTTTGGTGGTTTTTTTTTTGGCTTGTCACGGGTTTTTGTGTGTTTTTGGTTGGTCTGTGTTGGTTTCGTTTGCCCACTGGTTTCTTCTCTTTCGGTGCAGTGGGTCTTCCCGTTTTAGCACATGGCTTCGGTGTCTTGCGAGCCTTTCTTTCTTTATCTTCCCCTCTTGCACGATCCCTGTTCGGGGTGGTAATGTGTGAGGGGCCGATCGTGGTCTTGTGTTCGGGGCTCTGCAACCTTCTTGGTTTTCGTGTCTTCGCCGGTTCCTGGGCTTTTTCTGGTGTGGTCTTCTTTGTCTTTTCTTTTGTATTGGGTGGGGTCCCGTCAACCCCCCGGTTCATAGCTCTGGTCAAAAGCGTTTAAAAATAAAAATAAAAAAACAAAATTTATTCATTTTGGTTTATTAGTTTTATTTGAATTTTATTACATATCTCATTTTTTATTTCATTAAGTCATAGATCCTTAAGTTAAAGCATCAATATCTAAATTTATATTGTAAACAAATGAATATAGCTATGCTGAAGGCGTGTTTTCAGTCTGATTGTATATGGGTCTAACCTTGCTCATTCTGACACTCTATGCATCAACGACACAATAAAAAAAATTGGTTGCATGCAGTTAATGTCAATGTTGTGTGGTCAACCCAATGTGGCACTGTTATCGCCGTTTTCCATCAACGGTGGAAGGTTTAACCGATGGATAGATTAAATACATGTAAATTCATGATAAACGTCAATATTTCTTGTGTAGACTTTAACTACTCGTACGATAATGTGAAAGGGATGTAATGCCTGCATGATGCACTGTGTGAATCAATGAAACTCTACCTTCCTTTTCAGAATGACTCAAAATATGTAGTGGAAGACGATTTCCTTCCGGATGACATGTTTTTGACGAAGGCTAGCTAGGTGACTTATCATCCTTATGCAATGGGCAGGATAGAGAGCATCTGGGGCGCAGACTACATGGAGTTCAAGCCAGATAGGTGGATGGAAGATGATGTTTTTTTTCTGCAAAGTCCATTCAAGTTTGTTATGTTTCAGTCTGGTGCGCGCATCTGTTTGGGAAGAGAAATAGCATTTATCCAGATGAAATATATTTTTGTCTCTGTTATTCGTAGCTTTCTCTTAAGAGTGGATCCCCATCACAATACGGACTCGATTCCAAGTCTTAGTGCGACTATGAAGAATGAGCTGCCTGTTCGAGTGGAGAGGCGAGCGGCCTCATCGTTGTCCGCTTTGTGATTTTCAATGTCTACTGTGTATCTTCGTAAAATCATACTTACTGAACATGTGTATATACAATTGTGGAACCATCCAAATAAATAAATATTAAGAATTAGTTATTATAATATAGATTTATAATAAAATTGAAAAAAATTATAGACCGTATATTTTGTTTTATTGATTTAATAAATACACATATCATTAGAAAATATAAAATTATAGACCATATATTTTATTTTATTGATTTAATAAATACACATATCATTAGAAAATATAAAACTTCATAATTCTTACAAAAGTTGTTTATATAAAAATTCCATTTATGCCAACATAAAAGAGCTTAGCCGTCAATAAATTTGGCACCATAAAGTTGAAATTCCAGGCTTGGTTCCCACCATACACATCACAATTCATACATCGCCATGAACACTATTTTGAATCTTATCATGCCATAGATCATTGGACGAGCTCCCTGTAACAAAAAATTCTTTAATTTGAGTTACCCTGCGTCATCCTACGTTAGATCAAATTAAAAATATGTTATGTTGATGATGTATGGCTCCTCCAGCTGAAATTATTTTCCACTGTACAATGGTCGATTATGCAGTCATTGTTCCTTGTCGGTGTCATGACTGAAAAGTTAGAGAGTGTGTCTGGTGAGAGGGAACATGGCGTATGATATTGTCAGCTTGTCATTATCAGTTTATCGTTCACTTTCACCTGCAAAAAATGGCAATGGGTGTTACTGTTTAGTTTCACTGTTGGTGGGCCCCTGACTTCTGAGAGACAGTCCAATCACATCATGCAGGGGGCATAGGCCATGGCGTCAGAGGAGCAATGTCAGACCCCATCATGAACTACAGTACATAGTTGTGGTTCATCATGCTGAAAGACGTATTCACTAGGGGAAAGCCCCCCTCCCTCTAACAAGCGATAGACCATCGACGATCATGATCAGTTGTTCGACGAAGTATGGAAACTCCTCCATCGTACACATGACACACATTTCTGCATAAAAATCTGGTATAGTAATCTTTGTCAATGTCCACGTTAGCCCAAGATTTAGCAGTGACAGGCACGGAGCCCCAAAACTATTGTGGAGGTTCAGGATCCTTCTGATCCAACTTGTCCCTGCCCTTAGATGATGTGGCGACCTAGTCCGATGATTTGATCTGATGATTTGAAATAAATTGCTTCTATTATCATGCAAGGAAAACGATAGGTCGAAAAATGTTGCTTAGGATGTGTCACTCACCATGTTCTGCTTTAGGTTTTGAAGAGCACCTCACGGAGGTGGATTGTTTTTTGACATGAGTCTATTTTTCCCATTCAACTTTTATTTTTCTATTAAATATATGTAGAAAAAAACAACAGATACGAAAATTTTAAAGCTATACTACATGTGGTGACGATGACAGTAACTATTATAACGACATGAAGTCCATAAACACATTCCTCTGAGCAGGTGTATTCATTTGAACAGGTTTTCATGATTTTACTTTGGGCATGAACTCGAGCTTCCCCACTGACCCCATGCCCGGAAATCTCATACTTTTCCATACGACGAAAGGGGCTATAAACCTGGAAAAAATATTAATTTAAGGAAAGAGAATAAAGAGATGAGAAACAAAGCAATTTACATGAGCACTATCATATCCAAGGCATGTTTAATGGCAAGCTCTGAGCGTTCAATTTTTGAACAACCCACATCCACGTAAAACCCAAGCACACGCAATTGTGGAAAGAAAAATGAAGAAGAAGATGTTCGAGGTGGAGCAGTGAGATGGATCAAGTGGCATCGGCGAGCGACAAAAGCAGTGTATCGTCAATGGAGTGGTAGTGGGTGAGAATGATGTGAGTTTTAAAGGCGAGGGCATGTAGAACAAAGCTCATTCTCTTTACAACGCGCTCCGTCTCTAACCCATATGTGCTCAGGATGTCATCGCCCTCAAGAAATTCAAAGATGGGTTTCTAATAAACTATTTCTCTGCGTCTACCACAAAGTCATGCTTTGCGCAAATTTGTGGGTTGAAGCATGTCTTCTTTATGGTGTTGTTAACTTTATCATCGACATGTATTTACTTGTTGTCGCCAACTTCAATTGATACAAAGTGCTTCATTATCTACTTCAATTTCCATTACCCCTCACCATTATCTCTGTTTCGGCATTATCATCGCACACCTCACGTGTGATTGCTAGTTATGTATTCTTCATCGGTAAATGGTGGTGGTAGACACCCGTGTGTACCAATAGGTATATTTTTGTGGATACTCTGGAGCTAAGTTATTTTTTATGGAATCATTTCTGAACAACATGGGAAAGGTTAGAGAAGTGTGACTAGAATATAAAGTGCCCCCAATATAATAAGTATTGATTTCCGAAGCGTTAGAGGAGAGTATGGTGGGTGCGTGAAATCAATATCACTAAATGGAATACAAGAAGGTCATAAGTGGTTGTAATGTGTACATATCCATGATAACAATGCTAGGTGCGAGAGGTGGTTGTAGAATGTCATTAACTGTGAAACCAATCCTATTAAAACCATCATATGTGCTAATAGTATCAATGCAAGTATGATTCAATGGAATATTATGCCAATAAAAATTATTAATGAAGAGCATGAATGTGAAAGGGGGTGGTATGGATGCCTGTTTCTTGTAAGAAGGTGAAATGAAATCCAGGGTATGGAGAGACCCTTGATAAAGTACCATAGCATTAGTAGGAGGGGTAATGAATTTGTATTCACTAGGACCATCACCCACAAAAGTGTCATTGAAATAGGATTCATCTATATCAATACGAGTGAAATTAAGTTTTCACAATGTTTCATCAGTAATATCAACAACATAAAATTTTCCATCAGAATCTGAAAAATATTATGTGTTAGCATTTTCATGCTTCATAGATGTGTCGTTAATTTTTCTATGATGATTAATAGATGTGGGGGATTATATGTATTGCCTAATTTTTTGTGCTAGTGATGTAGGTCTTCTTATATGAAGTAGATTACTTGTGATTGAACATACATGTCTAACATCTTGCTAAGCAAGACAAATGAGGGACATAATGGTTTTTCACACTTCAGGAAGAAGCTTCCATGAAGTTCTAGATTGATCAGTGTCATATGCTTCAATAGCTAGTATATCGGTATGATATGTGAAGGAGGACTAGACATGTACATAACTATGTGGTGTCATGAAGATAGTAAAATGTTGTATGGTTCAACATAAGTATTTTTAGTATGTTCATAGTCTACTCAAGTATGAATGTGACGCAATGGTATATCAGTCACCTTTCACCACTTAAATTACCTTTTTCCATGAGTCTATGCCATCGTAGATATTTCTGAATGTGAGCTCAATGATCTTGTGACTGATTTAAGTACTTAATAGTGGATAGTAAAAGGCACTACTTTATTTAAATGTTTGTATGAATAGTATCCGAGGCATAGTACTAATTCTAAATTTAGGCCAAATCTCCCGAATGAAGATAAATTGATGTTTATGAATTAAGTCTAGAAGGAAACATACCCAAGGCTAGGTCTGAGAAGAACACATGACCTAATAGGCATATGTAATGATCCATGTTATCAATAATTGCACTTTTTAATATAACTATTAATGATGAACCTAGGTCTTGTGTTTAGGAACTTTTTATGGTTACACATGAACTTTTATCTACCAAACTTTACGATGATGTACTTGATTAGTGAATCATTATGAGTAACATACTAGGTTTGATGACTCATAACTAGAATAGCCCTGTCTTTAGGACACCTCATTTTTTACACTTACTAACCTTTATATCTGAATAGTATAAATGGTTGTTGATACATGTATTAACTATTGAGTCAGGTACACTTCACAGTAAGTCATAGTTGAGAGATTTTGGCTGACATGATTGTTAAGTTGGTCACATGATATCTATAGCCCTTACAAGTAGGAGGAGGAACCATAGAAGAAATGGGTCTGAGTGATAGTATTTAATGTGCGATGAGTTAGTCCTATCCTCATTTTTTTTATCCCTTAGTTTTCATAGATGTACCCTCATTGTGGAGGACTTTGTGTACGAACTTACATTGAAATTAGCACTCACTCGTAGCTATCCCAGAAACCCTTTTAGGCATCCTAGAAATTCATCATTTATGTTCCCTCCTGATCCTTATTATTTTCATCATTGATCTTAGGAGTCTCCCCCATAGCTAATGAGAATTGATCATGGTTAGGTTCATGTCATGATTTTTTATTTTTACCATGTGACAAGATATGACCTACGCTCAATCCTGTTGACCATAGCAGTAAATGAATCTAAAATGTAAATAGATAAATGATCATGTCACATCAACTAAGCCCATATGATATTTTTGTATATATCCACTCGTACTTTTTGGACTTGAGGTGTTGGAGCTTTTCTTCTTATATTCACAAAAATCACCAGAAGTGTATAGCTCAAGGAAAAATTATGAAAATACACTTTTTGTGCTTCCCCTTCTCCAAGCTCATAAGAATGTATCTTTGGAATGAATATATTTGAGAATGGGGTACAATGCAGAGCGAGAGGTCATACCAAAATTAAGTATCCTTATACCCCCTCTTTTGGCTCCCGAGTGTTATGTTAATTATTCACGAAACATCCTCTAAGTCATTCATTAGCTTTAGATTAAAGTATATTGCTTGCCTTTGGTCTTTATGATATTGCTTAAAGATCTTATTTATAGGTTACTAGAAACCTATGGTCTGAAATATCCACCTATCCACTATCCTCCTCAAATATCTATCCAAATCCTATAATAGAAAGATACTTTTATTTAGTTTAGATATAGACTTTGGAAACCTATTACTATTTCAAGGTTAGGATTATCATCCTCTAGGATTACAACCCTTCCACTCCATCTAATAACCATTTGGTATCTACATATTATATGCATATCATGTGGATTTAATCCCCTGTTATGGCTATTTTCCCTAGTGTCATATTTAATAGTGAGAACAAGATGAAAACCATGTAGGATCCATCTAGTAGCATGTCATACATTCTAGTGAACCCAGACATGAATCTTACTCACGCTATCCAAGTGTGTATGCACATTCATGTTTCCTTTCTATCATATCTTCACTTTAACTTCACTGTCATTCTATTCTAGTGAACTCGACATGAATCTTACTCAGATCTTATGATTAATTCAACATTCACATTTTTTCCTAGTCATAGTGCTCCACTTCATCTGGTCACCATTATTAAAATCTTGTAAATATTATGTGAATCATATTACCTCACTCATTGGTTCATCTTCACACATATTTTTCATCGTTTCTCTCGAAAATTATTGTCATTTCCTATACAATTGGACCATGTGTAAAATTAATTATATGGATGATTTTGTTTGTGAACCAATTACTATGATTAACCTATCAAAGAGGTTGGGGGAAATGTGATTGGATGAGGTCACTATGGCACTAGCATCTTGGTCTGGGTAATAATTTTCCAACATTTCCTTTTCTAACGCGATAAGTATACGGTGCGACTACATGAACTAATCCCTTTAGCCTTACTTCTAGGTTTCCACTTCCATCATTCCATGTGTATCTCTACACAAAAAATCAAATGTTAGGACATGATGAAAAATGTTTCTTTATGAGATTAATTCTACCATGCTCATCATAATAGGTCTACCTCTTCATCAGGGAATCATTAGTATTTACTAGTTCAGTAACTCATTCAATGATGTTGCTACAAATGGTCGCACTCATCCTTTCCCCACTTATTTTTCATCATCCTGAGGCAAACATCCTCATGGTTCAATTTTTCTCAACCTCAACCAAATACTCCATTGTCTAACATCCAGCTAAAAGGATCCTATGAAGTAGTGTCAAGGGTATTCCCATTTTCTACATATATCTAGATGAAGCTTACTATCCAGTAGTGATCTTGTCATCTATGAACCCTATTCCAAAAAATATTTTAAGGCCCATATTAAGCTTTCACGTTGATTATAGTGATGATAATTCAAGAGAATGTAGAACTTTCTACCCACACTTTATTGCAGTAAAGATGATCAATTGGGTCATCCTGATTATAATTTCAAAATTGGATACCACCAGAACATAGAATCCCAACATTTTTCTTTTCCTAATAGAAGGATATGGGCTCTACTACAACTATTGGGAAATATCAAAAATAATCTGATTGTTATTTACTGACCTGATCTTGGACCCTTATAGGATTATTAAATATTTGTTGATAAAAAATTACTCCATTTTAATTAAAACAATTTAAAAATTAATGCAAGACATGTAAATCACAATTGCACAAAGATTGATTACGAAGTTTGGCAATTGCCTACGTCTTCTGGGTTCGTGGTCGAACCTGTTCCACTAGTCAAAATTTATAAGTACAATAGTTACTTTCTTACAATGAAAACCTAATGGAATCTCACTTGCCTATATCAGTACTCCAGTCCTTTTGAAGAACATTTTGATGATCAATCGAATTGTTATCCTCCACCTTCCTGGTGCACAATAATCCTTCAGAACTTGATCGAGCCTTCCGAACGACTATCAATGTGACGCTAAGGCACTCCGGTCCAACACTCCAGGCTTTGCAAGTTAAAATTGGTGTGGCTCAATAGGCCTATTGGGTATTTATCCAATATTACTCCCAATTTTACAATTTTCCTATTTAAAATAGGACTTAGCTCCCACAACTATTGCCTATTTATTTAGTAGGACTTACATCATAAAATAATAATGCCTTTTAAAAATATAAGGCTTTATAAACTTGGAAGCCTTTAAAATTTTCCTCCTCGAGCTCCCTATTTCAATAGAACTCCCTTTAGAAATTTGCATTATTCCTCTTTTCATTCCTTGTTCCGTATGTGGGAAGTAGGGCCTTTTATAAGGCTTAAGTGGGTCAATACAAATTTTATTTGAAAATCATTATCAGCCAACTATATTTCCCAACCAACTCGTTGGGCAAGTTGGTTAGGCCACTCTTCACCGCCGAGGTCAGCAGGTTCGAAACTCTAAGCCTGGGGTTTTACAACGGGGGGATATCCCATATCATTGCGGTTAATTTTTTCTTTCAAATGGCAGCGGTCAATTTATTTTAATCCGGCCATTGGCTATGCTTTACCCCCATGTCCACCATTTTTTGGCATGATTTAATCCGCCCAATGGGGATCAGTGGTTATATGCCATGTAGGTGGCTACTGTAGGTTGTATTTTGGTAATGCTTCATGCCAAGCTATGTTCAATGCATTGTATGCAAGTTATGTGGTCACCGAGTTTTGATGCTTGACTTCATCCCATTGGAAATTAGTTGATAGATCTAAGTTATATATATAGTCCACCGAAATAGTTGAGATCATTGCATTGTGGCATCAGTTCGACACATTGAACAATATGTATATAAATGTTGATCCTCCTGTAAGGAAATAGATTGTGGATAACCACACCGATTGTAGAATAATATAGCATCCCGGTGGCAGATTATGACCACCCCACCGAGGTATATTAATGTATGAATCAATTGTAATGCAAATAAAAGGCATAGATCCGCTTGTTGACTCCTCGATAGGCATAAATCGAGTGAATTCGATTCAAAGCTCATGTGGTGGCTTGAGGATGCACTACATCAGCGATAATAAATTATTCCTCATGGCGGTCGGGCTCCCTTCTGTTACAAAAGTTGAGCCTTTTTTTTCTCATGACCAACTTCTCACTCATTCGAAGACCAGAGGTTTCAACCAACTTGAAAAACCTTCATTTTTTGTTTTTCATTACTTAGGTCATAATTTGACCAGTTGACCTAGTCCTGCCTAGGACTTTACCGCAACTTTGACTGGCCACCATTTAAACATACGGACTCCCGTTTTTTTGACATTCAAATAGTCGTACGGAAATCTCTCAGAGATGATCTTCTATACTGTGTCCGATCCTAGGATATTTAGGGAATATATGTCCTCTACACTGATCCTCTGGATCACACCTCCCCAATGGGAAAGGCTTTTTGTTCCAAAAAGCTTATTCAAACATTTTTCCATCCTGTCTTGAATCTAAATATTATATTGTCACATCGGAAGTGTTGAATTTAGGTCTTCTCACTTCTCACGTCGACAACTTGATTCTGATCCTAGCCCTATGGGTTATGGTCCCATGCTTCATGCTTCAGAAAACCTCAATGCCTCACGTTGTATGGTGTTAAGTTTCTGTATGAAGACCTCAACGCTTCCTACTGTGCGGTGCTAAATCTCCTTCTTTTGTCTTGGCTATCACATCTTCCCTCTAGGGGTCTTATACTTAGACAATCCCTGACGCTCCAAGTTGATTCCACATTTTCCTAATTAAGGTCTTGAAGGAACTCTTCACATAACATAGAAGAAACATACTGTTACATCTGACCCTCTGGGGGTCTGTACACTTTTCAGCAACATATACGCCTGCATGGAAGTAGATATTGCCACATCTGATGCTCAAGGGGTCTTACACTTTGACAACACCATTCGAAATATGTACTGCTACATATTCCTTTCACGACGTCTTACACTTCAGCAATATTGAAACATCACCACATCTACCCTCTATGGGTCTTTCACTTTGGAAGATGTCACATCCATGATGATCAAGCCACCACTTCTGCTACACAGTCACAATGCCTCTACATAAAACGATGTTCTGAGCTCGATTTTCAATCATGATGATTCAATACCATTTTATGACTTCAAATACTGCTACATGGTTCCGAGCTGCCTCTACATGGTACAAAAGCCTCTTGTTGAAAAATGATTATCAAGTACCACTCTACTACAAGCCCATAATGGGCTTCTTCATAGAATGAAGATCTGACCTGATATCAGATGCCAATGGTGATTCAGCTACCATTCTGCTGCATGGTCACAATGCCTCTACACAGAATGAAGATTCGAGATGACACCCATGTGAGCTCAAATGATCTGCAAAAATGGCTAACAAATCTCCAAGCTTTAAATATGAGTTAAATCCCTATGTATCCAAGCTGTAATCAGGCACTCAAAAGCTGATTAGGAGAATATAAATGGAGTATTAATCAAATTTTCCAAGTAAGAAAATCCACTGAGTATTGTAAACCTTTCTCTCATAGCATTTTCTCATAAAATCTGAACTCCAAACAAATATTACATATTATTCATCAATCTGAAGTTATGTAATATATAATTGAAAAATTGTTGACTTATCCATTTTAAAGGACTTTCACTTTCAGGTATTACTTGGTCCTAGGTTGATTGTTCAACTGGTGGTGGAGTAGAAACTTCCTTTACCTTTGCAATAGGCCTCCATTCCATCTTTTCCTTTTCCATTACTCTGATGGCGAGATGGATGAAGTTTCCAGACAATTGTCCACCTAGTGCCCATTCCTCTGATAATGAGCAAAAAAATTCCTCTTAATCTCCTTCTTCTGGGATGAGGAACTCTTTCTGCCATTTCTCGACTCTACATGATGAGATTGGTCTTTTTGATTTGCCTTGTTCTTGACGAATGACATCAACTTCTTCATCAATTTCCTTCTCTTCCAGCATCTGGCCATAGAATGATTATGCAATCCACAAAAAGTACATGGAAAGGCATTCCACATTTTTAAAAAATCATAACCATACTTCTTAAGCTGAAAAAGTAGATTAGAAGTTTCACTATGCTTATGATTATGGTAAGAAACTGGAGGTGGAATCTCATTACCTCTTCACTGATTTTTCTCACTGCAAATTCCCCCTATGACGTGGAAGCACTATTTCCCTGCTCATAAGTCTTCTTACAAGACTAGTGGGGTATTCACTTTGCTTTTGGAAGCTCGTCTCCCAGTCAGCGTTCTTGGAGTAATCTCTAATATCCCTTCCCGCACTAGGAAAACCCAAACTTGAAAAATGAGGATGATCTTTGACCTGTGTTGGGTTAGATATGCCTTGGCCATTTTTACCAAGAACTCTTCGATCAAATCCCATTTTAGATAACAATTTGGATCGAACACCTCCATTATGCTTTTCAAATAAGACAAAAGCATCATTACCTGAATCTGAAACCAAATGTGAGGAAGAATATTCTCATGGTGAATAACGTACAATGCACTCATCTTTCATGGTCTCTTCATCTTAAGTTGAAGGTATTTCCTTATTCTGATCACCACACTGCAACCTTGTCCAAGAGCTTATCCTTAGTTTGCAGTTCTGATTTCAAGTGAGCATTCTCGTCTTCCAAAGAGTAATACATTGATCGCATGAGAGAGTTCTCTTCTTGGATCTGGTGATTATAAGTTTTAACCTCTTCAAACTTTGCTTGTTTAGACATCTTGCCCATGGTGCACCTGTACCCTATTCACACTAATTGAACCCAACTGCACAAACTTGAAGAAACCACACGGTCAAATCAACCGGCTCATGATACCAAACTTTCTCAACTATTAGAAAATTTGCAGGCCAACAACCTGCTCTAATACAAACTTGTTCCGAAAATCCATATATATTAATATATTTTTTTGACGACCTTCAGGACCCCTATAGGCTTATAAAAAATTACCAGATAAAAATTACTCTGTTTTAAGTAAAACAATCCAAAATAATGCAAGAACTTAAATCACACTATGCACATGGATTGATTAGGGAATTCGGCAATAGCCTACGTCTCTGGGTTCTTATCGAACAATTCCACTAGTCAATATGTGCGAGTACAAAGTTATTTCTTACAATAAAACCTAATGGAATCTCAACTTGCCTGATAAAGTGCTCCAGTCTTTCGAAGAACACCGATGACTAGTCAATCAATCCCGTCCTCCACTTTCCTGGTGCCCAATAATCCTAAGGAATTTGATCGGGCTTTTCAGCTGCTATCACATAGATGCCCTACAAGCACTCTAGATCTAAAACTCCGGGCTTCGCAAGTGAAAATGTGGCTCAATGCGCCTATTGGGTATTTTCCAATAATTCTCGCAATTTTACAATTTTCCTATTTAAAATAGGACTTAGCTCCTACAATTATTGCCTATTTATTTAATAGGAATTATTAAAAAAAAAAATGCCTTTTAAAAATATAACTTGGATGCTTTTAAAATTTTCCTCCTCAAGTTGTATATTTCACTTTCTCGAGCCCCCTTTTAAATAGCTTTTAGCTCTTTGCATTCTTACTTTTTCATTCCTCGTCATATGTGGGAACGAGGCCTTCTACAAGGCTTCAGTGGCTCGTAAATTATTTTTAAAAGTCTTATAGGCAAACTCATTTCCCAAAAAACTTGTTGGGTGAGTTGGTTGGGCCACTCCCCATCTTCGCTGAGGTCACGATGGCTCCATAAATGGCCCCCTGACCTGTCACTTCCTATGTTTATTTATACAATCACTTTTTGTAGTTTGAAAGGCTAAAACCACATTGAAACCCTATTGACATTGTAAATTTACCATTTAGATAGTTACACTTAGGGTAATATTTGTCCAAGTGAATGAACGAGATAACTTCTCATGAAATATGAGCTCAAAGGTGTATAGAAGACATTGGTTTCCCTCATGAGATAGTCACACTATTTCACCTATGCAACAAACAAGTCTCTAACATCGGATCAGTTTACATTTTCCTTGCGTAATCCCAGATTGTGTAAAAATCCCAGTTCTAGAATAGGGTATGGACATCCATAAAAGCATAAAATATAGAGAAATGCTGTCAGATGTTGTAGTTGTAAGTGCTCTAGTAGACGTGTATGCAAAATGTGGAAGCATTACACAAGGTAGGTGAATTGTTTGAGACTCATTTTTTTAAATAAATGTGGTTTTGAAATGACTATACATTGACTGCAAGATATGCAAGAATAATCGAAGTTTGTTGAAAAGGCTTCATCAAATTTTCAAGAAAATGCAATTGATCTAGTAGGTATGTATTCAAAATGTGCAAGCATGCACTTGACATGTGAACTATTCAGCTAAATTCCTGAAATGTGGCCTCATGGATTATAATGATAGTAGGTTATGCACAAAATGGGTTTGTTGAAAAGGCTTAGAAAATTTCAAGAAAATGTAAAGCCAAAAGGATTCAAATCCTTTTCCAACATCCTCCACCATGTGCTAAAATGGAGGATGTGGATGAATACTAGGAGGTTAAACCCATAGCATTAGAATATCTACTGCACAATTCCATTGGGCTGGGAAGTAGAATGTTTTTGAATTTGTGGCCCTGTCAAGTGCTATCCCATAGGAGAAGGGTGCCTTGGTAGGAATTTGTAATTACAAATTTTGATGGTCTTCTTAAAGTATTCAAATAGTTTTGTCACCATGCTATCTTGTGGGGTTATGAGATTTTATTTGGGAAACTTTCTCCCTCTCAACGTATTTACATTATGATATGGAGATTTTGTAGATACAAAAATGAGCACATATAGATTGGATATGGGGTGACCCATTTCCTAACATTTTTCACTAAGGAATTGGTATGTCTTGCAATATGGGATTCTTAAAGCAAAGAACCATTGTTAAATATCTACAAATGACTTTAGTTGTTGTCATTGGTAATGCATCATCCAGTGGAGCAAATATGGCTTGTGTTCGGTGTCATTAGTGGTACTCAGAATGCTAAAGGGATATTGATAAACTCCCTTAAATTCTCAGGACCTCAGGGTAATGTTCCTCTTAGAAACTCATTGTGTAATCTGCACAAGATATGTGGAAACATTGAAAATGGTCAATTTTACATTTTCCTAACCAAATTGGTTTTTAAAATAGTGGAGGAATGCTCGAATGGCATGCTTAAAAATAGATTTATTGTATAGGATTGGTAATGGAGGAGAGCTAAAGGGAAATTACCTCCCAAGATTGGTTGAATGAGATTGCATGGTGTGGATACCTAAAATGAGCCTCACATTGCTTGGGATGATCTCTTAGTATATGGAAAATTTTCAAAAAAACAACCGATGCATATGGAGAACCAATTTTTCGTTGAATTGATTCTGGAAATATGGATAAGTATTAAATGGAGGGAGTGTGCTTCAGAATTCTCAAGGAATTTATTGGATAAAATTTGGTGTGGATGAATTTACAGAATCCTTGGAGTGTCCACCTCGAGATGCTTCACCGTACTGACTTACATTTCATTAGCATGGTCTCCTTACCTTCATCTTTTATAATTTGTCATATAATTTGGTTTTTCAGTTGCAATATAATAAAATGTTAAACCATTAGATGCTTAAACATTTGGTTATTTTAAAATTGACTTGTTGCACAAATAATAAAACATCATATTTATGTTTTACACAATCCAAATAATCCCTTGGAGTCAACCATGGACTTAAACCACATTTTAGATGATCTAACAAAATTCATAACCAAAATAGATTACTACACCACCCTTTTTATTGGTGAGAGTTTACAATTTCACTTTAACAACCTTTAATCGTCCTTGCAAAAATTAGAAACTGTGATTTTAGAAACTCTGCAAAACCACCTTCAGAACCCCCTAAAAAGAGGTGTCAAGCATCGTATGTGTTCCTTGTTATGGAGAGTCACATCAAGCTTTAGATTGACCCCAATCTACCATTTTTACTCTCTTCGTCGCTCCTCTGGAGCCTTGTTACCCCATTTTGCACTTTTAAGTTGTTAAAAATTGAAAAGTTGGGTTTCACTATCGGCTCGCTTTGAACCCTGTGATGGATCCCTGAACAATGAAATGCTTGTCCGCCTTTGCAATCCTCTCTATTAGTATTTTTACTAGAAAATTGCCTGGAACCTTCAGGTTTGGGAAAAAACCATTCCTAGTTAGTTTGGAAGAGGGGTTTCATAGGCCTCTGAGCTATTTGACTAGGTCAAACTTGGGACCAATTACGATCAGTGGCTCTAGAAAACCATTCGCCAATTGTACACCATTTTCCAGTTTTGAATTCCATCAGTCCCTGTGAATTCTTGGTATATAGGTGGACACGTAGGAATTCTCCCATCGTGAATTTTCTTATCAGAAGAGTGTTTTTGAATGCACTTTGTTAGCCTCCAAGACAAAAACGAGATG
This sequence comes from Taxus chinensis, assembly GCA_019776745.2. Classification (NCBI taxonomy): domain Eukaryota; kingdom Viridiplantae; phylum Streptophyta; class Pinopsida; order Cupressales; family Taxaceae; genus Taxus; species Taxus chinensis. Next base: position 93,783 of record JAHRHJ020003332.1, on the reverse strand, counting down.
TTTTTACAACTAACAAGAAAATGTAGAAAGAAAGTTGTAGGACCCTAGTCAAGTTAGAAAACCATCATGAACACTTATTAAAAGTTGTAAATAACTGTTTAAACTCTCCCGCGTGGCTTGTTATGTGAAATGTGACTTTTGGAAAAATAATGTTTCTCTCTCTTCCATTCTCTTTCTCTCTCCTTGGTTAGGAAATGAAGTGAAGTGAAATGAAATGAATATATGTCTCTAACCCTCTCCTTTCGAATGTAAATTATTATTATGTAAATGGAAAAAAAACATTTAATTATGCTAGATCTAGGTGGATTCCATGCCAATGATTTATCGTTGATTTCATGCTCACATGGTTTTGCAGGATGCAAGTAAGATGGTGAAATGACATGGTTGTGATTCATTGTATATTATTGTAATTTATGTATGTTAATGGAAAGAAATTTTATGTATTTTTATGTTACAGTAAATAATTATTATTGAAATTTGGTAATATGAATGAGATGCTAGTTTTAGGGGTGGTTTGGGAAATGTGCATTTAACTATAGGTGTTATTTTGATTCAAATTGAAATATGGTAAAAAAGGGGGGATGAGATATATATGTTAAGTGAAATTGTAGAGGATAGTTCAACATTTTGAAGTATTAAAAGGTTTATTATTGAAGTTTTGTAATATTTTTAAGAGGCTAGTGTTTAAGGGAAATGTTCATCTAAACATGGGTGTTATCTTGATCCCCAAATTTTGTATTGTAAAAGTTGGATATGTATGTTAAATGAAATAAAATTTAATATCTTATAGTGTATTATCATTATGAAAGTTATGATGAAATATCAAGAGTGTTGTGTTATTTAACTAGAAAATATAGAAAAGAAACCTAATTATAACAGTCAACCTTAGTTTCAAAATTACACATATTTACCCTTCTTGCATGATCTTTCTTAACATTGAAGAAACTAAAACATTAGAATGAACTTAAATCTTTACACTTGATAACACCTTCTAGCTTAAGTAAATAAGAGCCCAAGTTTGAGTTTACCGTCATAACATATATGCTTAATGTCATCGTCATGAACCCAACAGTTAGGAACGACATGGTCAAAACTTTGTCTTGAGTATGTGGTCCCCTCCTAGGATTGATATCTCATGTGTGTGTAGTAAGGAGAATGTGATTCTCTTAAGGTAGTACTCTATGGGTAACCAACATTAAACATAGTGTAAAATCCTCTTGGACACACATGTATGTGTTGAGTGGGTGGAAAAGATCATTAACTAACCTTAGAAGTCACCTTTAAGAGTTGGGATCATAAATGAACTCGATACCCAATCTCAATTTATCATTTTGGTTTAATGGTGCAATACTAAGAGTTAATTGTGAAACTTAACAACATTTTAATTTATGATTAGTTTGTGAAAATGTAACCATAAGATGATGTGCTTAGGAGAAAGGTGAAATTTAGATCATTCTCTATATCATGTTTAAACCATCTTGTGGTGAGAAACTGAAATCCACGTTGTGTAATCCTCTAATGTGAACCTTAACCTTTAAACAATGGACTAATCCATCTTTCTCTCCACTACTTTCCTATTTTGTAATGAATGTAATGATGTGAACCTCCATGTAATCATGTTCCTTGAATAATTCCCTAGGACGAGACTAGTAGTCTCACGAGCATGCAAATGTCCTTATTAATAAATGGGTTACACAACAAATTTCAAAATGGTAATTAAATCAAATTAAGTGAAACCATTTTAAGATGAATGAAATGATTTCCACTGTAGTGGGTCTTATGTGATTTTAGATTTAAATCATGAGTAATACTTAGTGTAGAATCCCTTTAACCCCTCTCAAGTTAGAGTGTCATAAGAAGTATCGAATGTACCTAGAGTTACATAGATGATTTTTGGAAATAAGGGTGTTCAATCAATGCTAATTGTGACCTTAGTAAGGTGTGTAAAAAGTTATAATTGAATTGCTCCTGGTAACACACATCTAATACTTATTGGGAACACAAGGAATCTACCCTTCCATTGTAATGTGAAATGTGATACTCCTTGGATTTTGATGACTAAAAACCGATCTGAAGTAGTCAAGAATATACAATGTAATTAACCTTAAAACAAATAGTAACCTTAATAATCTTGATTGATGAAATAGAATGACCCTAAAATGTTAGTATTAAACAATGCTCTAAAAAATGTGAATTTCACATCATTTAGATTTGCACTTGTTTCATGTTGTGTAACCAAGGTATGAAATAAGATCAAGATGCATGCCCTTAGGATGTGAATCCTAGGGGTAACACATAGTAGCCTTGTGTGTAAATCTTGTGTGCAATAAATACCCTATTAACAAATGAATGAATTAAACAATAATTGAAATAATGTAGATGATCCTTACTCAATGAGATACACCATAATGTAAATGTTAAATGGCTATAAAAGAAATCTAGCAAGAAAAAAAAAAGGAAATGTATGATTCACATATTATGAGCCTTTCTAGTACTTAAGTTAAATAATGAAACATGATTGTAATAAATAGTGTAAACCAGTAAAGTAACGTGTCGGAAAGAATACCCTAACTATAAGTTTATATTTTAGTTGAATTGTTAAGTTGTGCCTTGTCATTTATGGGAACAAAAGTGGTGCTTGATGTGCATCACGTGTTTTCATGTTATCTATGTGGGTTAATGTTTGTACAAACATATCATGTGATTGTGTGTTGTCCTAGGTGATCTCTTGTAGTGTCATGTGTACTCCAGTATAAATAAAAAAATATTATTCTGTTGTTTTTTTAGTGTTTCATTTGTGTGTGTAATTTGTGGGCGTCACACACCACAACATCGTCATTACCTGATGACACACTCTTGTGATTTGGTTCACACTTGAAATTCTATGGCATCCTATAAACATGAAACTCACACACTACGAACTACAATACAGGCTACATACTTCATAGATGACACACATTCATCTCTTCCTACAAAAACCTTACTCTACATATTCACGAAGCATGTTTTTGACATCTATTTTTGCACGCTGTGGACATTACCCTATAACACTCTCTATTCACATGGTCCATACATGATTGATGAGGGTATAAATCTCACATGGACCTCATAACACTCATGTATTCAATTACTCACTCGTTCACTTGTGTTATTACACTCTACACTTTGCGCTTTGACGATCACATCTTTTTAGTACACATATATAGACCATTTACTCATTACACACTCTTTTTTTATGGTTCATTATTTTCTACTAAGGGGGTATAAATAAATGAAACTACTTTCATACATACACATCAATTTGGGGGGAAATTTTCTACTATAATTCACTTTACATTCCATTCCTCCTCATTCATAACATACTATATATCTTGATTTCATTTACTCTTGCTTACATTTACTTATTATATGTTCGTCTTATTACACATGCTAGATAGATATCTTATATGTCATTAAATTTCCATAAACACATGCACATTCACTTTATTTCTAATTGTGATAAAAAATTTACAATTCCATTACACACAACATGGATGTCTTAGCACAATACCTATTACCAATCCTACAGCAGCTCCTGGGGGCATCCACTTTCGTACACTATATGTGTTATTGTATCATTTTTTTTCATAGCACACTTACTTTATCCAGATTATTCATGTTTTGACATAATTCTTTATATTTATAATGTGCTAACGGGTGCTTCATGTACAACATTTATTATCTTGCATGTCCATTTGATTTCAATGGTTGTCTAATACATTGCTTATTATTGTTTACTCTTTTTATTGTCATTGTTTATGGGCTTTACCCTATATCTTGCTCTGCTTTTTATCTAATTTCTTGCATCCATTATGGCCTTGTTTGTCTTGCAACATTGTGAGTGGTGTCCCATGTTTATAACCTGACTTTTCATTTTCTATATTGTATTCATTCTTGTTTACATTGTCCTTCTTGTGTTTTAGCTTACATATCATATGCTTAGTTTACATTTTATATTATACATACATGTTTGTCTTTTCTTATACTAGCAATTCTCTCATAGCCACTTATGTTGTGTGTGTGCTTTGGTTTCCACCAAGAACATCCCCTTCCCCCTGCATAGGGCACAGTTACAACATAGCACTAGGTCCTCCTTTGGGCCGCATACTCCTTCAATGACATCACTTACACCCAAAATGAGGGGGGCGTTATTTGGTTGAATCTATCACCTCATACAACATTATATACAGTCACATTTCACAACGGTACACAATACCGGTACATCACAATAGTCAGTATCAGACAGGGTTAAAATAGGGCTTAGACTTATACAAGCCTCGGTCACACTATTGCAAAATCATAAAACAACTTCAAAAGTGCCATTATGATCAATGGGCAATCTCGTTAGCAACAATGAAGAAATTTAGCACATATGTATAGAACTCCTTACAGACAATGTATTTAAGCAAGGTATGGATCCCATCAACCTTAGTATAGGATCTTGAAACACATAAGCTGTACCTGACATGTACCTAGGTCCATTGAATGGAAAATAGAATAACATGAATATGGAGGATGATAACACTCCATCAATTATTTATCATGCCCTAATACTACTTGTCACATTTCAGTTGGCACAATGTTATCCTAAACATGATTTATTGACAATTTGACTGGGAAATCATATTATTACTTGTTATAAATCCTTTTCTACATACAAAAACCTCATAACGGAACCCAGGTTCATAAACTTCCTTCAAGACCACTTTCATACCAATTTTATATGACTTTCCTTACACACATGCGTTTACATATTTTGATCAGATACATGTGTTTTTGACTACTTGATCCAACACTCTTCAATTCTAGACTACAACGTCCATCTCCTTTAGGAAGTTTTAGTCAAATCAGATCTCAACAAGTCATGTCGACATTTCACATCACTGAAAAACTTTATATCAACCATAGGTACATTGTGATAATCTAGACAAATGCATATCATTTCCGTCCTAGGTTGAATTTTTCATTGATCCATTTGAGAGCAGCGAATTGCAGAAGTCGTCCTTAGCATTTCATGGGCAGTCACAATAGAGTTTGACTCCATGCTTTTCTCTTTGTTTCTTTTAAACATGGCAATGCCTCTTTATCAGAAATCAAGCATGGTTATCAAGAACGTGGTGATCTCTACTCTTCTTTAGGATTCCCTGAGCAATATAATTCAATCATGTAACCTATATTTTTATGAAAATCATAAACCCAAAATAAGTAGAAAACTGTGGGTCATGACATAGGTACTTATAGTCCACAGTACTACCATTAACTAAGCAATTCCTAAGTATGAAATTAGTCAAGCTTCATTCACCACATGTAGTATAAAAGGCCAGCTTTATTTTCTTTCTATTACCACTTTTGATCTAACACCACAATTACCTAATATCTCATTTTGCCTTCTTAATAAAAAACATTTTTCATTATGAACACTCTGCGCTTATCCTCTATTACTACCACAAACCAAACTACATTGTCCCCTATTAGGAACCCTTACCTATTTGCATATTTACTCCCACCATTTTTTTTGCTCCTTTCTACTCTATTTGATCATATTATCTTTTAGGTGCTTGTCCTTTCTCAAGGTTAATTACAAAATGTAAATAGACCCAGTGATTCTTCATACTAAATATAAAGTCTATGTAATCCCTAATAAAGGATAAATCGATGCATGAAAAGCCTTAATGATTAAAGGAACTTCAACACCTTGGGTTATATCCTTGCTAAGTATGGTTTTCATGAGAATTCCATTAGACCCATCATGCACCTTCCAAGTCTAGGAAACATCCATAGGTGGCTATATGTGTTTACTTAAACTATCTAGATGTGAAGTTCATTTTTCCATGAGCTACATCTAGTACGATTTCTTTACATGCTAGATATTTTCTCTCTTTTCCAACTGTGTAGGCACTCATAGATGACTCAAATGTATGAAACTTTACAATGACGTATGTAACATTATCATCCTCCTTATTCAAATACATTAGGGTTTTTATTTTATTGCAATGCAACACTTGGTTCAATTATGATACTTGAATACTAGTTTGAAACCTTATTTTGCATGATTCTGACCAGGATTTGATATTAGGCTCATACTGATACTCCTTTAGCTTAATCATTTCGAATTAGAGGTTTGATGCTCCTGGAGATTTGAGATCTCAGAGGGCTAAAGAGAATTTGAGCTCCTGAACAAGAGGTGATCATTTCTACAATTTTTCTATGAATTTTCCAAACAAACTGAGGTTCTTTCAAAAATGTTTTAGGGCACGTCTAAGTTCTTCTTTTCCCTTCTATGTGCTCCAATGGTTATTAAGGTTTTATATCTTCATATGAGTTTTCTAATCTTCTGATGCTCAAAAGTGGTACTCAGAGAAATTACTCCATGTTTCCATTTTCTTGAGATCTCATGCATTCACAAGTGATTACATAATGTAAATCCTTCAAGGTTATAAGAATGTTTGTGGAGCTTTGGTGATTTAGTGGACCTCACTCAAACAAGTCAATTTTTGGATAACTTTACTTGGATTAATCTATGTAATTCATGGTATATTAATTGGCTGCTTCTCCATTAACATAATCATACTTTGTTTTGCCTATATTTCACCCTGATTTTCATCACACTTCTACAAGGCATGCCAAAAAATTATCTCGTCACTTTGATATTCTATCATCTTGTTGAGGACTCATTTGTACTCATTCCAAGTGACACTCTGGAATCACCATTAAAGTGTGGGATAATGACAGTCCTTGTCCTCTTTCTCCATAGAAGGTTGTCATCCTTCTAGTGCATAGATTTCAGTACAACTAGTTGTTCCAACATTTTCATATAATGCTTAACAACATCTGTTTTGTTTTTCGCAATGCAACTAAGGTTCCCAAGGATGAAATCTTAGCATCTTCAATAAATCAACATGTGACTGAACTGAACAATATGCATTCTTTACCTGTTTTTTCCTTTCATCAGTGCACACAACATTGACTTCATCATTTTGTAACTTCTCCATAACTAGACTGATTTCTTCCTCAAGTTTTGGGTTATCTCTTCATCACCAAACTGCATTTGGACCTGCAAACAGTCGTTGTAAGGGATTTGTAAATCGTCTTTCAAAACATTATCATCTACTTTTGTCCAAGGTATAGTCAAAATCAAATAAATGTGATTATGCATTTCTATAAGTATTGTTTTAAAGTGCATCATATGGGAAGACTTTTAAAAACTAGTAGAAGAAGTTTCTTGTCTCTCTTAACTCCATTATCTTTTCTTCAATTTGTATCTATAAGAACATTCACTTGGTTACATGTTAGTCCACATCAGATCAAATCCGATCTATGAAGCTCATTAACTGAGTTCATCATCACTTTCATCAATCATATGTTCAACCGTCTTGGTCAAATTTTGGACCGGCTCAATTATGTCACAGCTTTAGGTTCCACAAATCACACTTTATCAGACCATCTTGGAATCAGAACTCTTTCACACAATCCTTTGTTATCCTCATGTGTTAGCTCTGGGTAAGAGCATTCACCTAGATGCGAGTATTAGATCTACCTCATAAGGTAGCCATTTCATGACAAAAATCACGTGATCACTTTCATTGAACTTACACAATGCATCATTGTCAAGAAAATTTGATAGAGTTTAGATTTTTTGTAACCTTCTATCTCCTGTCATGGGACAACATCCTTCACTCACCTTATTCATGGCAGTGTCTTCTGCAATGTCTCATGCATTTGTCATCATGCCTCTATCTTTATAATCAATGAGGTACCTATCTTCTTAACCACTACATTTTCATCCCTTTCGTAAACGTTGTCTTTATCTTGAAGTTGCACGACACCTTTAGTTCCATAAATCCTTTGTTTGGTACAGTTGTCAACTTCTTAGCTTCTTCTATCACCACATGCACCTTCTTCCCGAAGATGCCACTTCTACTGTTTTCTTGATTTCACTACCTTAATCACCCTCTTTCATGGGTTTAGATTGCTATGAGGAATTTGATTTCTCTAAAATCCATAATCAGGATTAAATTTGATAGCCATATTTGATACAATTGTTAAGCTAAGGGAATACATTCAACTTTTGGTCCTTCTATATGACAATGCATTTGTCGTCTTAGACGGTCATTAGTACAATTAGATCTTGGAGTTGAATTCACTTTAGAAATTTGTTATTCCTACTATGACATCCTCTTGTAATGATCTGATTTTGGTCACAATATTATCCTTGCCATATGGTCATAGCAAAAAATGTTATTGTACATAAGTTTTGACCTCTTGTATCCCTTTGTATTCATTAATTATTATCTTTTATCAACATTTCTTTATTTAGTATGTTCTCTTCTTGGAATGCATCCTTATTAGTCTCATCCTCTAATAGCTATCATGAGAATACCTCCTATTGGTCTTCATAATACCATATTGCATGGTCTTTCCACCATTATCTATCTAGGTATGTCAAGAGTGCATCTCTATCTTCATGATGCTATTACAAGTTCCTCTATATCTTCACCTCTCTTCATGGGTTAATATTCTTGACCGATTTTATCATCTCCATGGCCTATTAAATAACTTGGTACTTCGTAGATATATGTTACATATCAATACCTATGTATACGGTAAATATTATGAACAATATTAGATTATCAATAATTGAAGTTTACAATTATATTGTGATGGTCACATAGAAAGTCTCCTGTCAATGGGCTCACATCTTCTTCTTCTCACTCTTCTCTCAACATTCCTTCTCTATTAGTGCTTCACCTGGCATTTGAAGTGGACTTATTCTCCGCAATACAGAAAGGATCAAAAGCCAGATTTCCTTAAGAGAACAAAAGTTGCTCTCTTGGAAACTGGGTGCCACTTTTCTTTTTAAGGCCTGCAAGCCATGTGAACAATATCATTGTCTTTTCAACGATAGAGCACATCACCCTAACAAGTTTCCTTCAAAAACTCCATAAGTGAGCCGACACTGGCCACTTCAACACCTATTTTTTAGAACACCAACCAATAGCTGTCGGGATAAAAAAAAGAGGAGAGAATCATCTAGACAAAATATTAATGTTAAATAAAGAAGGTGGAGATTCTATATTTCTCTGATAGTAGGTTTCTTCAGCGCATTTATTGTATCTTTTGTCAAATCCTTCACCTTTCCTCTCTCCTTCCCTAGAGTTACCTCAACTAGACTCTTACCTCTAGGTACGTTCTCTGTCTTTGCAATCTGTACTCTTTCAAGTCAGGAACATTTTGCACTTTGCTTCATCTTCTATCTCACCCAAGTATGGATTAAACCAATTGGTATGTTTGAAATTGTCAATTCACCTTGTAATGTCACTTAACTGGAATCTTCTAGAAACAGGGGTCTCAAATACAAATTCAAAACCATTATCTCATAATCGGTATTCAAGCCTGACAAACCAAACTCACTCTACTTTCAGCAACCTGCAACGTGTTCTTTTCTCTGACAACTTATGAAGTTCCAATAGATTAGTTTATCTCTGAAAACAGGTTAAAACTCTTCCATGCCCAAAGATCAGTACGGCTAGTAATGACCAAAAAATGGTGCAGGCCTCATCAAATTATTCACAATAATAAAACAACTCACATACCCTAATTACTTAGATCAATGTTAATCTCATTATCAAAAATGAAGAAATTTAAGCTTGATAATCCCCCTTAAGACAGGGAGGTTTTTTGCAAGTATGGATCCCATTCAACCTTGAAGGATCTTGAAAAATGTAGTATGGGTGAAATTAGTGGTTTGAGAATCAATAAAGATTTTATGGCCCAAAACATTGCTAATCAAAATTAGAAAGTCACAACTCCAAAATTGTAGGATAAGATGTGGCACCCTGATCCAAACAAGTTTGCACTGAAGGATTCCATGAGTGGGTAAAAGAGGGAAACCAAGGTTTAATGACTAGAGAAAGCAATTAGAAAAACCCATAACTTAAATGCTATGATATCTTTATTAGATATTGAAAATAAATCCGCAATAAAAAAAAAAATTATACAGAGGGGTAAAGATTTAACATTACAACAAGAAAACGAGATCTAGTGTTTAGAGATCCAAGAATGCAGGAGTGGTAGGTTACGCCAAAAACCTTTGGATCGACATATCAATGCGTTCTCCTGGTAATAGCTTTTACATTCAACAAATTTCTCACCAAATATGATACATGGGGTAATGTTAGCAGGGACCATGGAACAAATTGTTTACAAAATATCTTTTGAAGAAGTGGAATATTTTTATGGCCCACAACAGTATAAGAGTCCATAGCCAAGAAAACCCTGCTATCGCCAGGGGAGGCAGATTCTTTAATCTCCATGGGAAAGACCACTAAAATTTTAGGGTGAAGATATTCAGCGGGTAGATCGAGGTTATCCCCACCCAGAGAGCTCGAAGGACCATGGCCGCTGCCACCAGTCGAGCCATCAAGGATTTTTTTTGTAAAGGGGGATGGAGTCGACCTTCAGAGAATCATTGAAAACCCTGAACCGATGAACATGGCCACAATGACCAGAGGAAGGAGAGGCGGTGCCTCCAAGAGAACCAGAAAATCTGACCAAAATAGTGTTCACGAGCATTAAGTTTTCCACCTCCCTTGGAAGTTGGGTCGATCTCCACAGATGTGCCTCTTCCTCTGTCATTTCCCAAAAAGACACGAGCAGGGGAGAAAAATTCAGGGTTCCCGGAGGAGTACGCAGTTAAGGTTCGCGGAGACATCTTCATGATATTCTTTAATCAAATTTCTAACATAGACATTAGTAACGATAAAAATCACTAGGAAAAGTCCACTTAAAATAAGATATATAATTGAAATTATCGATAAGTGTTCCTGTATTAATTTATTTTCTTAAATTACTCAATCTGGGAACTAAAAAACATGTGTAAAAAGTGCTACAAGAGGAAATAAAAGTGGTCGGGTTTCAAAACTAACCCCTAGTAAAATCTCGCCAATGCTGTATTTTGTCCCCTTTAAGATTAAGTCTTTATCATGTGAATAATGCACACGAGTTTGAGACAATTAAATGGAATGAAGATAACTTATATTATTTGGGTACATACAGTGTTCTACGTGGAATATTTATATGACATGAAGATATTTAATTCCCACCTTCTAATTTAGGACATTTCATTCATGTCCATGTATTTCCTATCAAATTAAATACCATCGAAAAAATCACAACTATAAAGTTGAGCACATATAGCAAGGATATTTATGGAAGGAATAATGTGAGCCATGGAATAGGTATGGGGCTTGCAAATAGTTAATTTACACCATCCAAAAAAAAAACCAACACACTACAGACACATATACAGATAATACCCTTTTTTTTATCAATGATCATTAATTGACAAAACCATCATGATTGTTGACGAGGGTAGGCCTTCTTGAGTTCCCACAACAACACATTTCTTACTTGCCTTCTCTTTTCTATTCTTCATTCCTCCACTCCGGGCCTTTTATCAATCAGAAAGGAGGTGTTCACCATTTCTTCACTATTGGAAACTTGTAACAAGATATGTTCTATTTAGATTTGTAGGAATGATGATCCATAAACTGCATACAATTGCAACCTTTAGATTGTATGCCCACTGCACATCTTCATGTCTATGTTGTTTCCTATGAAACATACAATCAATGTCCCCTTACATTTATGTATGTTATAGTAAATAAATATTTGCAAGAGATAAATAATTGTACACTAACTTATGATTAAATTACAGTACATTTAGTAAATATGTGCAGTCAACTATATCTAAATAGGTGTATGATGGTAAAGATATGAAAAATTGTCTCACAAAATCTATAAATTGAAATCATAGATTATCGAAAAATAGGTTCTTGAGTATGGGTGCCATCTAGGAATGACGATAATGAAACACAATATTTAATGTTATTTATTAGGGTTGGTTGATCATTTAAACTAAGCTAAGTATGAATCTACCTCATTGAGTATATTTTTTATGATTTGTAATATTTTATTTATCTTCTATGAATTTCAACACTCTTTAGTAAATTTTAGATAATCTATGGCCTTCCATAGATGTCTTTGATAACATTTCACATTATTTGGCAATCTTGCAATGTTTCATGGCTTTTGTTTCTTACATCTATATTTGATCTATGATTTCCTTCTTGTTCCAAAATTTTCATCCCTTTCATAACCTTTTCTACTTGTTTCAGGACATATTTAGTTCAAGAAATTGTTTGTTTGTCTTGGCTTCATTTTGTATCACAAATCACCTTTTTACATAATTTTTGTATTTTTCTTCATTTTACTACCTTTCAATGTTGAGTGGGTTTATATTTTTCCTATGGAATTTTATTTCTCCGCACTCCATAATTTTGAGTCAATTTGATGCCAATTTTGATGCAATGGACAAGATGAGGGAATGCATTAAGGTCTTACTGCAATATAATGTACTACGCCAAAGGTTGTGATTATCAGTTGCACAGATTCTTAGTATAATCGTCCTATTATGATGTTTTTTATAAATATTATGGTCTTTAGTTGTTCCTTGGTTAGGGTCCTATTGGTTTCTCTTGTTTAAGGGTTTGAATGGTTTATTCTTTTATTATTTATTAATGGTAAAAAAAATTGATTGGAATCCTACCTAAGAAAAACAAGGCCATACCCGAAGTATAGTAATAAAGCATATAAACAACAAATAAAACCAAACACAACAAGATCATAGTGAATGAACAACCACCTAGGAATGAAATCCATCCCTGGAACCAGCATAAAAATAAGGAATCATGGGAGCACAAGCTCTATATAGTCTTTGTTTCTACTCCTAGTGATTCTTCCTAAGAGTGGAACGGTATTCTTGCATTTATCTTTTTTACACTACACCTTGCTCCACTTGTCATCTAAATAATTATATCCTCTGAATGCACCATATGTCAAATTGACATAATCTTAGTAACACTTGCCCATCCCAAAAGTCAACAGATCTTAAGGGTATCGAGATGAATCTGCGAACGATTCAACCTTTAGATGGGTAAAAGAAATTCTAACCTTCCTTTGGAGAAGTGATCGATAGTCCAATTCTATCTCCTTTCCTCAAAATATTCCTCGATTTCTTCCTTCCTAGTCAATGTTGCCTTCCCCCAGAGGGGGTTTCTACCTAAATCAAAGAAAATTAATAGTATGCATGTCAATATTTTCCATCTCCTATATGTTTTGCGCCTCTTCAGGTCCCATCCCAATCAATTTTACTTCCTTTGGGTCCCCTAAAGACTCCAAAACCCCGTCCATTTCTTAATCTGACAACTCATTTTCATCGTCATCTTCCCCAGATATGTATGTCGTATCATCTAAATAAACATTAGATCCTTCTGAGGTGTCAAATTTCTCTTCTCAGACAACATCACCATCCGAAATAGAGTAATTTAAATCTTGGATAGGGCACACCACTCCCCCCAGTTGTGTCCTATAAAACATGTAATAAATTTCCCCTTACATTTGCGTATATTCTAGTTAAGAAATATATGCAAGAGCTAAATAATTGTACACAAGATTATGATTATATTTCAATGCATATAATAAATATGTGTAGCCAACTATAAATAAATATCTATGTGAATGTAAAATTATGAACAATTTTCTTACAAATTCTATAAAATTGAATTATAGATTTTGTTTCGAGTTTTGAATTACAATTCTGCCGTCATATATAAAATTATAATAAATTATCTCACAAAATCCAAGTTTCACAAACCTATTAATGTAGTAACAATAAAAAAATACTTGAAAAATTTATGTTGTTTGAAAACAAGCTACATAAGTCCAATGGGTGAAGTTAATCCAAAAACAATAGATCTCACCACCATGTTGGCCCGATTCGTCTCAAGTTATCATGGAGGAGGAAGCAGTGAGGCAGGGCCTGGAATGATCTCCCGCCCATCAAACTTTAAAACTAGTGTATTCTTTTATTCTTAATAGAATCATTTTAAATTTTTTAATGTGTATGATTTTCTAAAGAGTAGAAATTATTACATATAATAGTTGCATTATAAGCCTACTTTAGATGTGCATAATAATATATTAAAATATTTATACTTTATCTATAAAACATTAAGATATATTTATTATTTTTATTTGAATGATGTTAAGAATCCTATAATGTAATATATTTAGTTTATTAATTTTCATAATAATTTTTCATTTAATTATGACTAAATAACAAATTACATAGTAAATAAATGGTGTTCATTATATATAAATACATGTGTGCTAAAATTATGAACATATAGATTTCATTTTGAGGTTTAAATTATATTGTGAAGGTCATATATAATGTTATTACAAATTGTCTCCCAACATCCAACTTTAATTAACTTATTACTGCAGACTTTAGTAACGATAAAAAAACACTTGGAAAAGTTGACTTAAAATAAGATATATAATTGCAATTACCGTTAAATGTTCATGCATTAACTACTTTTCTTAAATGACTCAATATTGGAACTAAAAAACATGTGTACAAAGTGTTAGAAGAAGAAACAAGAGTGGTCAGGTTTCAAAATTGGCCCCTATTGAATTTCCGCCATTTTTTCCCCCTTTAAGCTTGTATTTTTATCACGTGAATAATGCACATGAGCTTGAGACAATTAAGTGGAATGAATATATCTGATATTACTTTTGTATGTACAATATTCTATGTGGGAAAAATATAGGACATGCAAATATTTAATTCCCACCTTCTAATTTACAACATTACGTTCATGTCCATGTATTTCCTATTAAATTAAACACTCTCCAAAAAATTACACCTGTAAAGTTCAGCAAATATACCAGAGATATTTTGGGAAGGGATAATGTGAGCTGCATAATGGGTATGGGGTTTGCAAATAGTAAATTTCCACAATCCAAACATAATTTCTAACACCCGACACACGCATATAAAGAGCATACCCTTTTTTTTTATCAATGATCATTAAATGACAATGCATTGTGGAAATTATTGAGTTCCCAAAACAACACATTGCTTACTTTCCTTCTCTTCTCCATGCTTCTTTCCTCCACTCGTGAAATTTTATCATTCACAAAGGAGATGGCCGCCATTTTTTCACTATTGGAAAAATGTAACAATGAATGTTGTATTTGGATTTGCGGGAATGATGATTTATAAACTGCATGCAATTTCCACCTTTCGATGTTATGCCCACTACATTAGGGTTCAAAAGGAGTATATAATCAAATAAGTAAAAGATGAGGCACCAAACTAAAATAGGGTTTAGTTATGACTCTAAGAGACACAAATGTGACTTAAATCATCAGAAGCTTTGAAAATGCACACACAAAATCTAAATAGAATGATCATAATAGGATTGAAACACTACTAGAAGTAGGGTCATTTATTCCCAATGTTATCCACACAAAAAATCATTTTGTGGAAAATTTGTGAATTATTAACATTAAATAAATAGTTTCTATAAAAGGAAATGTATATTTTCTACAATTTCATAAAATTAAAGTTTAAACTTGCGAAATATTCATATTCTTCAAATTTCATTGTAAAAAAAATCACATTTTCTTCACATTTTTCAAAAAACTCTAGAATTGTTAAAATAGAAATATGGATAAAAAACACAACCCACATATAGTATATGACAATGAGATTTTATCATACCATTTCCATTGTTTATATTTTTATATTCAAATTCTACACTAAAATTTGATTGTGTATTATTTAAAATTTATAAAATATACTTATATTTTAGACAATTTAGTACGCCATTAAACACTAATTGTTCATAATTTACAGTATATAATTTTTATTACGATTTCAAATTTTGGCACCATTTCTAAAGTTTAAATAAAATTGTGAAAATTCTATACAATATAATATTGTGTGTGTATTATTAGTAAAATTTGAAATACATGCATTGTGGGAAATTTAATATGCTAGTTATTTCTATTTTTTAATAATATACACTAACAAAATATATTGAACTATAGTTGTAGACAATCTACACTATTATAATTTATTGACGGATGATAAATCCTTAAACAAGGTAAAATTATTCAATCATGACTAATATACTTCATTTCCAATTTTAAAATTTTGTGTTGATAATCCACATAATAAGCCTTCAAAAATATTATATAGATATTTCACAAACCATAAAATAATAACTTTAATTAATCAAATCTACCTATAAATGTTCAATTTTGAAAATCGGGTTTTTTTTGATAGTTTTAAAAATTAAACTAGTTTTGAAAATATAATTATTGTAAATCTATCTACAACCCAAATTGCTGCCTTCTAATAAAATATTATATATATTATCACAATATCATAAAATTTTACAAATTTCTACTTTTAAAAAATTAGAATTCTTTATTCAGTTAAAGTTTAATTGTGAAAAAATCAATATTTCTTTTCATAGTTTTTAAAAATTAAATTTTTGAAACTAAATTATTAATAGTCTACACAATCCAAATATTGAATCTTTTGATTCCATAATAATCCATTACTAAAAATAATATTTATTACATTTTCAATATAATATATATGAATCGTGATACAAAGATGAGCTAAAATTTAACTAAATATATATTTATTGTAATTCTTAGAATTGATGTTAAAATGTGGATTATGAAAGAAGAAAAATCAAAACCAAATATACATATTTAATATATCTTTAAAATTAATATTAACATATTTCATTATGAGAAAAATAATCAAAATTAAAATATATGTTTATTATAATCTTAAAATTTCAAAGGTCACCTTTGATTTCTAAAAGAGTGTCAAATCATCATTAAAAAGAAATTATGATCTAGATTTTTTGAAAAATTATACAATTTTATTTTGTATAATATATCTTCTATTTCATCATTTATATATAGATACCCTAAATTTCTTTTTTTTTTTTTATTTCTGTTAGTGTATTTTATTAGTAAAATACGTTATATAGAATTAAAAAATAGAGTTTATTTTTCTTTCGATTAGATATAAAAAAAGATTTACCTTTATATTCTATCATGTTCACTAGGATCGAGGAAAACTAATTGTGAACCATTGATAAAGCATCACGATCTAAGGGTAGGGATGTCAGCCTTATTATCATGGAATTTTTAACATTATTTTTAGGCTAACTATGGGTTACCAGATTTGTAAGATAAAGTTGAAATTCAATGATCAAAGGGTGGATGAGATAAGATTTGATATTTTCAAAGCATCAAGATTGAAAACTGGTGAAATCACTTTTTATAGCATCAAAAGAGGCTGAAGAGAAAGTAAATTCTTCTGATTATTATTGGAATTATTATGGATTAAATGGATTAAACTAATCTAGTAGTCCATAATTCTTTGATAGGGAAGACAGCCGATGTGATCTAAGCTGTTGATCATAACCAATGGAGTATGGTTTAATAATAAAGGCATATAGGAGCCTAAGTAATGACCAATACAGTCTAGTGGTGGTCTAAAGGTAAATAGATCACATACGTCAGTAGGATTCTATGAAGAACAAACCTAAAAAACTGATATGATCCAAGGTATGGATTTGTGTGAACTGATTTGAAGATTCAATGCAAACGGAGTCTAGGTACAAGAAGATATCTAATAGTCAAGTTAGGGAGATGATTTGAAATCTACTATTGAACATGAAAAAATTCTCAAAATTCTTGGATAAAGCTTTAAAACACAAGTAGGAGAGGTCGAGATTGTAAATATATGAGGTTGATATGGTAAATTTACTTTGTGATGAAACTTTACAAGTATGTTTTCAACAAAATAAAATTCTGTATGGATGCTAAGAATATAACACGCCTATATATTGCGTCTATTTTGGGTGAAGTGTTTAGTTTTAAATATTTTATTGTTTTTTAAAAGATAATATAATATTATTTTTAGGTAAATGCATGCCTAGGTTCTGGTTAAAAATATTTAATTTACTTTTAAAAGACAATATTATATTATTTGATTAGAAATGCATGCGATGTAGAGAAGTTTATATGATAGATTATTTATAACAAACACATCATCTTTCTGGTACAACACATTTAGGTTTCCTCGAAGATAAAAATCCTTATAACAACCATAAAACTATTTTGAGATAATGGTAGAATCATATGATGCGGGGACAACTGCAACAAAAGTTGCATACCACAATTATGAAAAGGTAACTAGCAAATGATGTGAATACTGTGCAAGAGGTTGAAATACCTCCAAAACACACATAAAAAACTTTGCAAATAAAAACCATAAGTTTCAAAATATATTTCTTCTAATTCTGGAATCCACACTAATCTTTTACATCATTACAATCCACCTTTTATTTCACATCTACTCTAAAAACCCTAAAATGCTAAATTGCCAAATAACCCTAAAATGCCAAAAATTACCTACTAGAAAAACAACTCGGATGGGCCCCAAAATTTGTGTGCCAAATATGCCTTCATAAATTAAGGCTCACGTGAAATTTTGAATTATTATAAAAAGCACAACAAAAGTGTTTAAAGTTCTAAGACCTAGTCAAAAGTGAAAACAACATTTTGAGAAAATTTTAGGCCACTAGATGAAGGAATACGAACTTAAAATGTGCCAAAATGGTTAGAAAACCTTACATGAAAGATTTGACCTAGCATAGTACTAATGTATATCTACCACCCTATAAAATTTCAAGATGATCCAATGGTTGGATAAAAAGTTATGGTCTCTGGAAGTTATGCTCCCGCATTATTCTCCCCTGGTTGAAAATAATTCAGCTCCTATGAATTTAGTTGAAGAAATTCATCTAATTTTACACTGTCAATCTTATTCTACTCCCACTTAGGAATCCAAGTATTTTCTTCTTGTTGCAAACCTTCCCACTGTACCAAATATTTGTTGTAGTTCCCATGTCTAGTAGTGACTTGTCTTTTGGTCCAAGACATGCATTACCCTTTCCTTTTTCTTTTTCAGAATCTATCGCTGCTCCCATTTTATTTCTTCCTCCTCCACAAAATTTTCATCATGAACTAGAAAATTATATAAGTTAGAAACATTAAAAACTGGTGAGATATTAAAGTTTTCAGGTAGCTCCATGACTATAGGAAAAATATGGATTATGGGTGAATTCTCTCATTTTCTTCAATCCTTCTTATTATTGAGTTTATTAATATGTCCCTTTTGAAACCATCCTTTCACAACTACCACCATCAATAATAATTTTACATACCTTTCCTCCATAGGTGCATCTTTATTTGAAATATGTTTTTTTCACATCCATGAATCAACACAACAATATCTTGTTCTTTCTCCTTCTTTGGGGAAATAATAATTTTCCTTATCATGAGGTTTTCACCCAAGTCTGCAGCAACCTAGATTTCTTCTTCCTCTTCATCTTGAACTAGATTTACTTGTGATTGTTCTCCTTACCATCTAACTTATGTAGGATAGTGTGGACATTCAAAATATCTATGCCCTTCTTCACCACATCTATAACATGTATATTGCCTTTAGGGACTATTCCAACATTTCCTCCATTATAACCTCTTTCCCTCTGAAACTCCCTACCTCTTTGGTAGTTACCATGACTTTGACTAGAATCTTCATGCCCTTCTACATTAGAGGATTCACCTTTTGTAGATTCAAATATACCCCTACCTCTCATTGGAGATGATGATGGCCCTCTCTTCACACCTCTTCTAAAATTATTCCTCTTGTTCTTTTCTTGTACCTTTAATGCGAGTTGATAAGCATCATCAAGGCTATGAATCTAGAGCATACTTAGTTCCTCTTGTATAGAGTAACTCAACCCATTTATATACCGTGTATCCTTATGTTCTTAAGATCTCCCTATTCCACCTAGATTGAAAAATTGTTAAAATTCATTGGTATACTCCTCAAAGATGAGATCCTTCTGTCTTAGGTTTTGGAACCATCAAAAGATTTTCTAAGAATAATCTACAGGAAGAAACTTTTTTTTGAGATTCTTTACCATTTTATTCTAGTTTTGAATCTTTCCCTTTCAATTCCTTTGTCTTATGTCATTTTATATGCAATCCCACTAGATCAATGCATGTCCGACCAACTTAGTTCAAGCATTAAAAATTAACCTTCTTCTTCTCTGAAACAGTTTTCCACTCAAAGAAATTTTCCATGTGATTCAACTAGGCAATCAATTCCTCTGGTCGCAATACTCCACCATAATCAAGAGGCATTACTCTTAATGTTTTCATTCTTTCCTTCTTAATCCTAGATTAATCTCTCCTCAAATGGTCTCTAATTCATGGTTTCTTCATATCTCTCATTTTATTCTTCATCCTCCTCCTTCATTCATTAATGGAGGTAATTCTTCACTATCAGTATCTAGAAAATTGCATCCCTATTTGCATGTATCCTTCTAAGGTGGAAAACTTCTCTTGTGAGATTCACAACTTGTCTCTGTAGCTCCTTGCATATGCCTATACATCTAGGCATAACCTACCCTCCCATAGTCTATCCATGATTATATAAAATAGAGTAAAAAATTACACATAAAAAATGTAATATGTTACCTTAACTATTTACGTAAGATCTAAATCTGGCTCTGATACCAATTTATGTGAATTCAGGTGGAAGAGGTTGAAATACCTCCAAAACACACATAAAAAAATTTGCTAAATAAAAACCAGGAGTTTCAAAAAATATTTTTTCTCATTGTAGAATCCACACTAATATTTTACATCATTACAATCCACTTTTATTTCACGTCTACTCCAAAAAACCCTAAAATGCCAAAAAACTCTAAATTGCCAACCCTAAAATGTCAAAAACACCTACTCGCAAAATGGGGCAAAAAAAATTGCATGCCAAATGTGCCTTCATAAATTAAGTCTCATGTGAAATTTTGACATATTCTAACAAGCACAACAAAAGTTATTAAAGTTTTGAGACCTAGTCAAAAGTGAAAAAAACGTTCGGAGCCAATTTTAGGCCACTAGATGAAGGAATCCGGACCCAAAAATGTGCCAAAATGGCCAAAACCTTACATTCAAATATTGACCCCAACATAGTACTAATGTATATCTACCACCTTGTAAAATTTCAAGACAATCCAACATTTGACTCAAATAAAAAATCTATGGTCTTCGGAAGTTTTGTTCTCACATCATTCTCCCCTGGTTGAAAAGAAGTTTAGTTGAGACTTAATTTAATTTTGCTTTATTCTAATAACTTGCTTCAATCTAGGACTCATGTACTAGTGAAGTATTTTATTCTTAAACTGCAAGAAATTTGTAAACAAATATATTGTCTATAGCTATTTCAACCATTCTAGTAGCTTGTATGTTTTTGGTCTAAGTATTACCCTGAGTTTTTCTTGATTCTAATTTGTTTAATCCTAGTAAATATTGCGTTGATCCAAACAGGTTTTGAATTAATTCATAATCAATTATTTATCTTTAAAAACTGTGAATAGTAAATATTGGCATAATAGCTCCACCTTCAAGGTATTTTTATCGAGATAGGAATAAATAAAGAATCAAATGGAATGATCTTGGTAAACTCAAAAAGTTTCAAAAATGCCCTTGTTGGATAGATGAATCTCCTTGAAGATGTTTTATACCATATGGTTACTTCTGTGATTACACTATACTCTTTAATAGGAATACTAAAGCTGATATTATATTGTTTTCTAATATTTTCCTCACTTCATACCTATAGCTGTATAATGTAACTTCATTATTGTGACAAATTTTCTATAAATCATCAAGGCTATAAAGTTATCTTCACTGGGTAGCACAATCATATATAGGACCCCATGTGGGATTCCTACCATATACAATCTTTATTGAAATAGACTCCATGTTGACATGTTTACCAATTCTAAGCCTCAACTCAGTTGTGGAAAATCTAAGTCCCATTGATGTTCAATTAATGTTATTATCAAACTTATGCAACGTAGGATATTCAAAGCTTTATTGTGACTCTTATCTACTCCACATATATAAAAATGATTGCGATACAAAAATTTAGAATTTTTTTAGTTATCTAGACATATTTAACAAAAGTATCAAGAAATATTTGTCATATCTGAAGTGATATTCTTGGTATATTTCATTAGCTAGATCGATTGAACACCTTCTATAAAAATAAGAGGTTATCATTTTTTTAATTCATAAGTTATTTTACAAAAATGACACATAAACTTGCTCAAGAATATTTTAAATACAAAGTTTGTTTTAATATCATTCTATCATGAGCTTGTGTGTTCATAATACACAAGAGAAATTCTTACTCATTAGTTTAACCCATGTAACACCCTGTAGATTACGAGTTAGAGTGAACTCCTTCAAGCTGGTATTAGATGCATGTTTGCCAATATATCTTAATATACATTTGATTCAATCCTAGTTTAAAATGACCTGGCCATGATAATAATTTTCACAACAAGACCGCAAATTTTCTTATTATACCAAAGTGTCCAGCCAAGAACTATGCAATTACAACATTATAATGAGGATTTTTCTCCATTGAAGAGCGTTGGAACATGTTGAAAATGTTTTTAAAAAAACATCTTGAATCATCAAATAATCTAAGAACCACTACCTATTGGGTCCTTAATGAGTCTCACAACATCAACAAAATTTTTTTCACCTTCATAAATTATGGAACTATCCTCAAACCCTACTATTCATTTTCCAATGATTCAAAAGTGCTACACGCCTACTCAATGGCATATCAAGGTACAAGTATTAAAATGAATTACATTGCAAATCCTTAAGAGAAAAGTATATTCTTGAAAAAATGAAACCCATTTTGCATGCCTACTTTTGTTTTCTTGTAATGTGTAGTTTATCAAACTCAACACTTCATGGTGAGACTGAAGAGTAGAGATTAAATTTCTTCCAAAATGTCTGATTTTTTTTTACAATGCCTGAAAATGGGTATATAAATTCCACATCATAATTAGAATATTTCCTCACTATATTCAGTTATAATGAGGAGGAAGAATGCATAAAATTACCTTATTGAATATGTACGTCTCGTCTCCCAACATGTGAGGCATCACCGTAAACCTGAAGACCTTGATTTATTCTGGCATACCAAAACACATAAGGGTTCTATGACACTTTCTTGATTCAACTAATTCAAAAGATCGAGTTACTTCCTTGGTCCAGTACAAAATAGTCCCTTTTGTACACTCTGAATGGGTGGTAATGCTACTGAAATTCCTATGAATTTGAAATAAAAGTTGCCAATCCATCTACGAACCTCTGTCACATTCATGGGAATAGGCCATTCTAAAATTTCCTTTACTTTTTCCTTATCCATCTTCACCCCATCCTCTTGTATGAAAAACCCCCAAAAAATCATGACTCTTCTGAAGAAATATACACTTGTTAAATTTTTTTTATGGACTCTCTTTACGTAACAAGTCTAACACCAATTTCATGTGTAACAAGTGTTCTTCCATAGTGGAGTCTTACTATCTATCAATAATATCATCAAAATAGAAAACAACAAACTCTACAATATATTCTATGGTAGAGTACTCCACTTCTCACATCATTACCTCTTGAATGTACCGGGTTTCATTAGATAGCCCAAATGGATACCATCCACTCTATACAATCATTCTTTTGTTTTGAAATTTATTTTCCATTCATCCCCTTCATGGATCCGAATTTGGTAGTACCCACTCCACATGTCAATCTTGCTAAAAAATCGGGCTCCCAGTAACACATCCATCATATCATCCAATATTTGAATTGGGAACCGATACTTGATTGTGATCTTATTTATGGCCATGTTGTCACACACATTCTCTAGTCTCCATCTTTTTTGGGAAATCAATTCCTTGCATTTGTGAATGGACTCATGTTTTCTCTCACACATTAGAGTTTCACTTTCCCTATTCAACTCTTCATCATTATCGGAACATCCAATCAGACTCCATTTGGAAGGGCATCATTACATGATCAAATATTAATATGGTGTTGAAAATCTCACTTCAAGGTAACCCAAATCTTGTATATCATCTAAAATGGGACATATAAATATTCTTTAGGACCTTTAACCGGAAGAATAGGTATAATTAAAATCCTTTATTTGCACCTTCTTTGACATTATTGCATAACACAAACCAACTTCTTTCCATTTCTGCAATAAACTCTTTTGTAGTCAACAAGCCCTCACTCTTCTTTTCTTCCTTGAAGGGTAACAAGACCACCTTTACACCATCCTTCCAAAAAGTATATGTATTTTTCCCTTCGTCATGTGTAACCTTTCTATTATATTGTCAAGGCCTCCCCTGTAATATATGGCATGCATCCATTGGAATAACATCACACCACAGCTCATCCTTGTAGGTATTCAGAATAGAAAACTTTATAAGGCATCTTTTATCTATGGTTACCTCATTCCCTTTCTTAAACCATGATATACAATAGGGATATGGGTGTTTCTCACATTTTAGATTGATTTTATCAACCATCATAGTTGAAACCATATTTTCACAACTACCACCATCAATAATAATTTTACATACCTTTCCTCCAGAGGTGCATCTTGTTTGAAATATGTTAGTTTGCAGCCATGATTCAACACCAACAACATCATGTTCTTTCTCCTTCCTTGTGGAAATTGTTGTCCTCCTTATCGCGAGGGTTTCACCAAAGCGTCCAAAAACCTTCATTTCTCCTTCCTATTCATCTTGAACTAGATTTGCTAATGGTTGTGCTCCTTACCATCTATCTTTTTTACGATAGTACAGACACTCAAAATCTTTTTGCCCCTCTAACCATATCTATAACATGTATATTTCCTTTTGGGACTATTCCAGCCCTGTATTCCATTTTAACATCTTCCCCTTTGAAACTCCTACCTATTTGTTAGTTTCCATAGCTTTGACCATAATCTTCGTGCCCTTCTACATTAGAGGATTCACCTTTTCTAGATTCAAATCTACTACTACCTCTCATTAGAGATTATGATGGCCCTCTCTTCACACCTCTTCTAAAATTATTCCTCTTGTTCTTTTCTTCTAACATTAATGTGAGTTGATAAGCATTATATAGGCTATAGATCTAGAGCATACTATGTTCATCTTGTATGATGTAACTCAACCCATTTATACACTATGTAGCCTTCTATTCTTTAGACTCTCCATGTTCCACCCTGATTGAAAACTTGTAAAATTCATTGGTATAATCCTCAATGCTAAGATCCTTCTATCTTAGGTTTTGGAGCCTTCAAAATAGTGTCTGAGCATAATATACAGGAAGAAAATTTTCTTTGACCTTCTTTACCATTTTATTCTAGTTTCAAATCTTTCCCTTTCCATTCCTTAGTCTTTCATTTTCTAGGTGATCCCACCAGATCAATGCATGTTCAACCAACTTAGTGCATGCAAACTTAACCTTATTCTCCTCTGATAGGTTTTTCCACTCAACTAATATTTCCATGCGATTCAACCAATTAATCAACTCCTCTAGTCATAATCCTCCACCATAATCAGGAATATTAATCTTAATGCCATAATTCTTTCCCTCTAAAGCCTGGATCAATATTTCCTCAAATGGTCTCTCATTCACAGTTTATTCATTTATCTCATTTTATTTTTCATCTCCTCCTTCATTCATTAATGGTGGTACTTCTTCAATATCACTATCTGTGTTTTCATCCCCATTTGCACGTCTCCTTCTAACGCGGGTAACTTCTTCTATGAGCTCAGCAACTTATCTCTATAGCTCTTATATATACCTATTCATTTGGGCATAACCTTCCCTCCCATGTCTAGCCATGCTTATATAAAATAGATGAAAAAATTACATAGCAAAATTTAATATGTTACCTTAACTATTTCCACAAGATCTAAATCTAGCTCTGATACCAATTGATGTGAATCCAGTTGTAAGAGGTTGAAATACCTCTAAAAAACACATAAAACACTTTGAAAATAAAAACCAAAAGTTTCAAAATAGTTTTTTTCTCATTTTGGAATCCAAACTTATGTGTTACATCATTACAATCTACCTTTTTTTTCACGTCTACTCTAAAAACCCTAAAATGCCAAAATACCCTAAATTGCCAAAAAAAACTCTAAAATGCCAAAAATTACATACTAGTAAAAGTACTTGGATCAGCCCAAAAATTTGAGTACCAAATATGAATTCATGAATTAAGGGTCATGCAAAATTTTGACTTATTCTAACAACCACAACAAAAGTTATGAAAGTTCTAAGATCTAGTCAAAAGCAAAAAAAACGTTTGGAGCCAATTTTAGGCCATTAAAATGAAGGAATCCGGACCCTAAAATATACAAAAATGGCCACAAACTTAAAGAAAAATGTTAGTACAACATAGAACTAATATGTATCTAACACCTTGTAAAATTTCAAGACAATCCAACAGTTGAATCAAAAGTTATAGTCTCCGCAAGTTATGCTGCCGCATCATCAAATCTATCATACTTGCATGATAGGATTAGATAGGATCCTATCGAATTTGAACAAAGCTTGTAAAAGGAATGGAGAGGATCAGATGGGATCCAAATATAAATTTTAATATCATGCCTTCAATTCAGAGGATATCTAGATCCTAGAGTAAATGAACAAATGATTGTAGAGAGTTATTTTAAAGAAATTTACATATCGATTTCTTTCCAAAGTTTTATAAATGCATTAGGAAAGTTTTTTAATATACTGATCGTTATTATTTTATAGATAAATGAAATGAAAGAAAATAATAATTCGAAGTTAGGGATCTGAAATACCTACAACAAGGAAGATTGAAGCAGAGAAATATTCACCAAACACATAAATTACAACTAGTATTCTTCT
This sequence comes from Taxus chinensis, assembly GCA_019776745.2. NCBI lineage: Eukaryota > Viridiplantae > Streptophyta > Pinopsida > Cupressales > Taxaceae > Taxus > Taxus chinensis. The sequence goes on along the minus strand of JAHRHJ020003332.1, from coordinate 66,990 downwards.
CGAATGAAGATTTAGCAGCTTGAATTAGAAACCTCTGCATCTAATATTTCTCAGCCACAACTTAGATTTGAAATGAGTGGAACTTAATTTCATAGAATTTTGTGGAATTACCACGAAATTAGTTTTTGTAATTTCTGCATTTAAGCTTTTGAAATATTTATATTCAATATTCCTAAAAATTTATATTTTAAATTTTTTTATAAATTATATTATATTTCTAAAAATATATTTATTGTATGTTTTGAAAATATGTCTCTCTTTAGAACCACGTATCATATTAATAAAATACTATTTTTATCTTTGGATGGAATTGTTAAAAATGATTTTTAAAAAATTGGTTATGTGATATTTTGAAAAGTTTAACCTATTATTATGTTTTATTAATGTTTAATATCATAGTTATGGCATGCAGGTATTTCAAAAAAACATTTCTTAGTAAAAACATTCTCACACTTTTAATATTAAAATATTCACTGTATTCAATAAGTAATAAGTAAAGAAAATCATTTCACTTTTTTACACGGATATATTCCTTTTAAAATACATAGATTTTAGAAAGTTAATTTAATTATCTCTTTTGAAAAGTAAAAAATAAGAAAATTTATAATTAATATATTATCACTCTATTTATAAATATTATTTGAATATATAAAATAAATATTTATCTAATAAAATTTAATTTTATGATTTGAATTTATAAAATACGAAAATATTAAATTTTATTAAGATGCTAAAAATTGAAGATTTCAAAATAATAAAATTTTGTAGCACATTTAAGAAAAGGAACATCTTATTAATAATGTGTAAATGTAGTGCCCACTTCCCTCCGACACCTTTTTGTTGTTGATTATGATACTGTCAACTATACTTATGAACATTATTGTAGCTTTTGATTTGGCATGATGTTAGATGTTAGAGATCATGGACTATTGTTGATTTTGATTCATATATGATGCATGTGGATTATTGGAGACATTTTATATTGATGTTGATATGTTGATTGACATGGTTATATATATATATATATGTATATATATATATATATATATATATATATTTATTAGACATGTGTTATTTCGTCATATTGAGTAGACCTAGATAATTGAACTAATTTTATGATCATATGGTTATTGATGAAATTGTAAATGATGTCGTTACTTGCTTGATGATGTTTTGATTTATATATAGATGACTTTGGAGTTATATTGTATATTTATTTTGGATGATTTGAGGTATTTGTGTTTTGCAGGTAAACATGTCACAACAAACATCAGGGGATTGGAGACCAACCACATTGGAATCCTAGATGAATTCAACAAGGGTCACCATGGGAACATGTATTTGTTTGTGTGTTTGTTTGGTTTGTTGTTAGGGGTTCCCATGGGGGGGATCACCTTTAAATGTGACCAAGGGGTTATGTGTATTCTTTTATTTAGTTTCTTTTGTTTAAATTTTAGTATGTGGATTTTAGTGATGTATTTTCCCCTTTATTATTTATTTTATTTGTGTCTAGATTAGTGAGTAATCATGTTGTTAAATAAATTAAAATGGGTCAAAAGAATGCATTTATTAGAGCTGATGGCTCTTGGATTATGTGTTGTAAGTTATGTGTAAGTATCTTTGAGTGTGAAACACTCCACCTTCCTTTTGAAATTCGGATTTGTCCTTAGGGGCTGATTTTGGAGGCTTGTGGGACAAGTTAAACTTGTCCCACACCTCTTAAATTGTTACACCAACCCTACCTATGGGTTGGGGAGTCAAAATTAGGCCTTATTATGTATTTTGGGAAGACAAGTTGTAAGTTTTTATTGCACCTTCTTACATGAAATTAATTTTGGTCCTTAAGGGTTGTGGGCTTGGATTGTGTGTGTAAGTAAAATGTCATTTTATTCACCCACTTATTAATTGTGCTTTGGAGTTTGAAGTTGAATTGTGAGGTGGAGTTGAGGATGAGTGATGTGGCATCCTACATGGAGCCACCTCATCCTCCTCTCTCCCTTTTCTATTTATTCGAATTCTTTTGCTTTTTTGGGGGTTACTTCATGTTGGTCTGGTGCTCTTGCAATTGGAGAGAGTTAGAGGATTTTGAATGATTGTGGATTTTTTGGTGCTTTGGGACTGTTTGGATTTGAAGAAGCTTGTTGTTGAACTTTTGGATCAAGCTCTATCATGGAGAGGTAGGATCTTGACTCTTGTAAAAAGGTTTTCTTTCTGTATTGTGCTTATGTGAATGTTTTTGAATGTTTGGTATGTTTGTTGGTTGGTTGGGTAGATTTCCTAGGTGTGGTGTAGGAGAAGACTATGGAGATAAGAGTTGTGGGGAGGCATAAGAGTTATTTGTGGAGGGAGTTTGGGTTGGGTGTTCCACCTTGGACAAGAAATAGCTTGCATTTCTTACTTTTGGGGGAGGCATAAGAGAATGGGGAGGCATAAGAGGTACTTGGGGGAGGCATAAGAGTATGTAGGGGTTTGAGATGAATATTTTGGCGGGTTTTTAAGGTGGTCACCCATTCCCCATTGGGAGGTATAAGCAAATTCCCCCATAGATCTTTCTCTTTTGGCCTTTGTGTGATGAGGCCTTGTATATTTTGTTACTATCCTTCTTGTGACTGTAACTGCATTCTATTTTTGGACTGTGATATGATTATGAAATCTATTTTGTGTTGTGGAAGCTTGTCTTGTTGCCATGAGTTGAATCCATTTCCTATTGTAATGTGGTTGGGGCTCAGGGGCCAATGAGGAGGATGGATTCTCCTCTTCATTGGAATTCTGGTTGGGTGGAGAGCGTTTCCTCTCCCCTTGTTTTTGTTGTGACCAATTTGAAACATGGTGGATCTCCCTTGTTGTTGTACGTGGAGCTTGTGTGAAGACAAATTTTGCAGTTCTCCTTGGGTCCCTTATTGTGAAATTTCCCACTTTAAGTGGATGGCATTGTAATATTAATTGTGGTGAAAAGCTGCTCTATTTTGAATATGAAGTTTACATTCGAATGAGAAAGATATATTCGGTAATCTGTTGTGATGAAGGGAAAGGAAAGTTGTAAAAGGAGGGATTATTATTTCATTCAATGGAAGTTGATTATTTTCTACAAAATGGTGTTACTCTTGTTTGAAATCTGTGTTTGAAATATTACTGAAAAATCTCTATTTGAAGACTGAAAAAAAAGAATGTATTAAGAAGTATTATGTTCTCTGTGTTATTCGAAATGCATGGTTGAAAAGAAATAGGATTACATTCTTTCTTTTCACGTATTGATTGAAGGAAAGTTGAACATTGTAAACTTAGAATGGAATGAACTTAAATGTTTAAAGTATGGCAAATGAAATAGATAAATTTCCAGTTTGAAATACGTAGATCTCTGTTAGTTTGTTTCAAACCTGCAAATCAATATCAGAAAAACATACAGAGTACCCTGCAACAATGAAAGACAAATGAAACTTTAAAATGAACTAAGGATGAACAAAGCACATCATGAAACAATTGCATTGCCCTAGTAATTTATTCAGAACTCCAGTAATCAGGGAAAGAGGCATAATAATGCAGTTTCACAGAAAAGAAAAGAAATTCATATTGTAATCTCAACCGTTAATCAATTAATCCTTGCAATCCATTCAAGTACGTTTCTCCACACCTGTTTGGTGTGTTGAAGAAGAAAGAATAGTGAATTAGACCAATTCTGGCAGTTGAAAAAGTTTAGTTCACATTTTAATGGTAGGAAAGATGTTTTCTTAAAATTCACCCATCTAAGTTTGTTGAAAATAATATTTTGTGCTTCCTATGCAAAGAGGAGTTCGAGCCCTTTCCAAAAAGTCCTTATTTTCTCAAATCTGAGCTTCCAGTCAAAATTTATGGCCTTCTGAAGTTTTTACTTTGTTTGGTTTCAAAAAAAAATAACTGTCAAAAAAAGGGAAATTTTTGTAAATTGGATCCGTGGGCCTGAAAATTACTTAGGGAAATTTTTTCAAAAATGCAAAAGTCACAAGTTCTCCCGTGGCTCCGCAAGCCCGATCTTTCCCTTTGGCAACAATCTTTTTAGAAAAAAAAAATTACTTCTAGCGGGTTCATGGGCCCACACCTTCAAACTTTTTTTTTGAAAAATTGGTGCAAAATATTAAGTCTCCCCACTATGGTCCGCTTCCCCGCCTATCACTGTGGGTCTGACATGTGGCTTCTTCAGGCATCGGCGGAGGCGTGCATATGTGTTTTAAACCTTTTCACCCTTTCAACAAAAAGATTTAAAAATCCTAAGTTTCCTCCGGCGACCCACCTTCCCACATGTTGGCTTAAAAATGTGCCACTAGTGTCCCTTGAGGCTTGGGGTTTTTAATTTTCTTTCCTCGGCGCGAAGCCCTTGTAGCTTTTGGGCTCACGGGCGCATAAAACCTTGAAAATTTTGCCAAATTTTCCGACGACCTGCCTTCCTGCGTTGGCAAAAGTGCCAAAATATCCCTTGGGGCAAATTTTCTTTCCTCGGAAAAGCCTTGGGCTCCCAAATGAAAATTACACTTTTTAGCTAAAGGCGCAAAGTGCCAAATGTCTCCCCAGGTCCGCCGGTCTGAAACCTTCCCTGGAAAAAAAGTCTTCCCTGGGCCCGCAGGCCCGCCTTTGGGAAAAAATTCTTCCCCAGGCCCGCAGGCCCGCCTTTGGGAAAAATTTCCTCCCCAGGCCCACTGCCTGTAACTTAAGAAATATGAGGAGTTAGGAGGACTTCTTTATATCATTGGAAAGGGGAATAAATTTCCTATCTAATGGAAATGTTTTCAGGAAACCTTAAGTGCATTAAATATGTGAAAAATCAGGTTGAAGTGCAAAGATGAGTCTGAGAGTGGGTAAGTGGGAAATTACCCCTTTTTAACTTAAATGTTTAACTCTAAAGCATGGGTTGACCTTTTTAAGGGGTCACGTTAGGGGATAAGAGAATTTTTTTCTAACCCATGTAAATAAGAACCTTGGTTATTGTTTAGACCTAGTGAAATTAAAAACCTTGGGCATTTAATTGTTTTGGCCCCTTTGACCCTCTAAAATTAATTAAGGAATATTTAACTATAGTGTTAATTTAATTTTTATTAAATTAACACCTAAGAGAAATTTAACTATATTTGGATTAATTATACTCATTAATTTTGTAATGTGGATCTAATGTTTGTTACAACGGAAAATTTCATTTATTAAATTATAATTGACTTTGAATCTTTGTTGTGACAACTGTTGCTTGAAGCCTGGTAGTGGTCACGCTTTTCAAAGAAAAAAAATTATTCCATAATTTTTCTATCTAAACCTAGGTTGTTCTTGGGTCTCAAGTGGTCATTTTAGCGGGTGTTACACTTGGTATCAGATCTGTGGATTCAAATCTTGGACCCTTGGGCACACTAGAAAAACTTGAGACATGAACACTAAACCTAGTGCAATATTAAACCTAACACACTTTTAAATCTAGAAAACCAAATTGTTTGAAAATTGGATATTTTACTAGACATGAAAAACTGAATAAAACCTAGAATAAAGATTGAAAATAACTCTTGCCTTGGTCTGTGCCTGCCAGGAGGAAGGGAGGGACAAGATGAGGGGTCCTTTTACATTTATAGACCTAGACTTGCCACCTCTAGATCATACTGTAGCAACCATCCTACCTCAGATTTTACAGAGTTGGGAAAAGGACTTCAAGATGTTAATGTGTGAATCACTTTACGCAGAGGGTCCTGTCGGGTTCAGGGTGTCCGTAGGAGGACATCCAGTCAGCAACATAGACATGATAGGGTGTCCATCTAATTGAGGCTCATGCATCTCCTCGACAAAGCCAGGAACAATAGAGGAGAGAACTCCATGTCGAAGTTTCTAGGCTAGAGCCACAGAGTCACCTTCTAGAGGGGACAGGGAGACCACTAGGATTTGGTGGACATCAGGGATAGGTCTTCTATTTGATATTTACCCTAGGCTTAGAGATGAGCATGCCAGAGAGGCCTAGGGGTCATTAAACCAGACTATTAAACCTAGCTGCAGACCATATCAGGGAGATCATGAAGCTAGAATAATGACCATCTCACTATACAAGAGATGCGGATAAGACAAGGGGTCCTTTCAGGTGGATTTCAGGAAGAGGCCTGGTTCACGTGAGCTTGAGTGGGTGCTTCAAGGCTCTGCCCTTGTACTAGCAACATGAAAGAACTCCCATGTTGCAGATCCATCTTAGAGAGGGATGGAGTCTAGGTGTCTGGTGGAGGACCGAGGAGGGCTCTCCAGAAACAACAGCTCCATGCTTGATTCAGAGATGGTTACCTGGGAGATTGAGCTCTCTTTGAGGAGTGGTTGCGATAGGAGTAGCAGGTACTTATCATTGAGAGGTTCATTCAGATAGAGGATAGATGAGTTTCACAGACCTTCAGCAGAGGATAGATGAGTTGGGACCTTTAACAAGAATATTTGACAGTAGTTGAGTATGAGAGTCAATTTATAGATCTGCTCCAGTATGTCACTACATGTAGGATGAGCAGGTGTGTATTCACAGGTTCATCCAGGGCCTGAATGTAGATTTGGGTGGTGTGGTGCATATCCATTATCCGCAAACATTAGCTGAGGCCATTGAGAAGGCCTATATAGCAGAGGAGACTCGGGGAAAGACACAGTAGGCTAGAGACAGAGTATGAAGCCGCATCCAACAGATGCAAGACAACAGGTCGAGGGGGTCAGCTCCTCCTCCTCATGGTGGACAGGGTTCAGCACAGTCATCTTTTAAGTCACAGCAGCAGCAACAGACCCACCCACCATACAGGCCTCCACAGAGATTCGACGCACAAAGGGGGTGGAGTATGGGGCCTCCTCCTAGGGGTCCCATTAGGACACAAGGTGCACCAAGAGCTCAGTCAGTAGGAGCTTGATAGCAGAGACCTCAACAGTCTGTAGCCGGATCATCAAGATCCATAGCACAGACCTCTAGAGTACCGGCTAGAGCTGCTACTCATGGGAGAGGACCAGGAAGTTGTTATGGTTGTGGTGTTCCTAGACATTTTTGGAGAGAGTGCCCATAGAACCCTAGTAACAAGGGTAAGACGTAGATCTCAGAGCCTACTATTGGTGACATGGGGTGTGGTCATCAGATCTATGTAGCAGTCAAGAACCACCAGGCTGAGCACCAGAGTACCATAATTAAGATGACATTTAGCATTGGTGGTGTTCTTACCTCCATTCTATTTGATTCTAGTTCTTTTCATTCTTTTATTTCACCATTTTTGGTAGAGTGATGTAGGCTGGTGAAAGTTAGGCAGGGTCTTAGTTGGGACATCGAGATGGCTTCTGGAGAAAAAATCTCTATAGAATCCTTAGTTAAGGAGTGTGTAGTGGATTTGGGACCCTTCACCACTACCTCAGATCTTCGTATCCTTCCGTTGGGTTCGTATGGAGTCATCTTGGGCATGGACTTGTTGTCTGCACATAGAGCCAGAGTGGATTGTTTACCATAAGATTATATCATGTGTAGATGATCTAGGAGTTGAGTTAGTGATAGTAGGGGTTAGGAGACCCATTTCCATTTGCACCATCTCCACCATGCAGCTTAAGCAGTGTGTGTGATGGGGTTGTCAGATGTATGTTGTCACAGTTAGTGACTGATCGGAGGATGAGTCTAGTGGACCATCGCTTGATGACCATCCCATATTGAGAGAGTTTTTTTGATGTCTTTCTAGGGGAGCTATCGGGGTTACCACCCCACGTGAGATAGATTTTCACATAGATCTGGTTCCGAGAGTAGAGCCTATCTCACGAGCACCTTATCAGATGACCACCCCTGAGCTCTAAGAGCTCAAGTTATAGCTAGAGGGCCTTTTGGAGAAAGGCCTAATCCATCCTTGTGTATCCCCTTGGGGTGCACCAGTGATATTTGTAAAGAAGAAGGATGGATATCTGTGGTTGTGTATTGATTACCACCAACTGAACAAAGTAACGATCAAGAATCGTTACCCCCTTCCATGCATTGATGATTTTTTTGATCAAGATGAATGGGGCTATAGTTTTCTCTAAGATAGACCATAGGTCAGGCTATCATTAGCTGAGGATTACAGAGGTAGACATTCATAAGACCACCTTCCATACGAGATATGGCCACTACGAGTTCACCGTGGTGCCTTTTGGTTTGACGAATGCCCCCGCAGTGTTTATGAGCTTGATGAATGGGGTGTTCAGGACTTTCTTGGATCACTTCATGCTCATCTTCCTTGATGAAATTTTTATTTACTCACGTATGCGTGAGGAGCATGAGGGGCACCTTCCCCAGGTTCTTCAGTGTCTTCATGAGCAAAAACTTTACGGGAACCTAGAGAAGTGTGAATTCTTTCAGACAGAGGTGCAATATTTGGGCCACATCATTTCCAGGGAAGGTATCACAGTCAATCCTTCCAAGATTTGAGCTATTATGGATTGGCCAGCACCCACTAGTGTGATAGAGGTGTGCAGCTTCATGGGTTTAGTAGGATATTACAGGAATATTTATTTAGGACTTCTCTCAGGTTGCACACCCCATCACTTCCCTTCAGCAAAAGGGAATAAGTTTGTTTGGTCAGGATGTGAGAAGACCTTCAGGATACTAAAGGAATGCCTCACAATAGCGGCTTGTTCTTGCAGTACTAGATCCGGAGGGTGATTTTTTCATATACACGGATGCTTATTTGGAAGGACTTGGAGATGTGTTGATGTAGGAGGGAAGAGTAGTTGACTTTTGTAGTGTCGCAAAATCAAGGTTTATGATCTTCAATTATCCGACTCATGATCTTGAGCTTGTGGTAGTTTGTGCATTCCTTGGTTCGATGGAGACACTTCCTTCTTGGCCAGAAGATTGACAATTAGGACTGATCACTTGAGTCTTTGCCACCTCTTCATGTAGACCAATATCAATGCTCGACAACGGCATTAGATGGAGTTACTTTGTGAGTATGACATGGGGAAAGAACATCTGAAGGGGAAGGATAATGTGGTTTTAGATGCTCTCAGTAGGAGGAGACATGTGATTATGGCCACCTCAGTGAACATAGATTTACGGAGCAGGATTCTACAACAACTTCCTCATGATAGTTTCTACATTGTAGTTAGAGTAGAGATCGAGTCTCAGAGACCCCTTGAGGGGAAGTTTGATTGGTTTCAATTAGAGGCTAGATGGCATTCTTAGGGATAGCGACTGGACTTATATTCCTAGAGATGGAGGCTTGAGGTAGGACATTCTGAAAGAGGCATATCGTTCACGCTATTCAGCCCATCCAGCGGTGAAGAAGATGCACACCACCTTGAGATAGTTATATCACTAGAGGGGAATTTTTAAAGACGTGGCTCAGTTTGTGTCACACTTTTAGAGTGCCAGAAAGTGAAGGTCGAGCATCAGCATCCAACTACCCTTCTCTTTCCTCATGCTATACCTGAATGGAAATGGGACACCATTTACATGGATTTCATTGTTGGGCTACAGTCGAGATAGTGCATGATGGAGTGGCAAGTGGTATATTTCTAGATGAGATTGTCAAATTGTATGGGATTCCATAGAAGATCAGTTGTGACCATGCTCCTTTGTATAATTCCCACATTTGGACTACCATACAACATACCTGCATGACAAAGATCAATTTTAGCACGGCGTATCACCCTGAGTTAGATGGAAAGACTGAGCGGGTGAATAATATATTAGAGGACATTCTTAGGATGTATGATTATGGATCACCAGTCAAGATGAGAGGAATATTTGTACTTGGTGGAGTTTTCCTACAATAATAGTTTTCAGAGTTCGATAGGCATGGATCCTTTCTAGGCATTATATGGGAGAGAGTGCATGACACCTCTTCATTTGGGACATATTAGAGGACATGATTTCTCTTAGGCCATGTTTATTGTAGGACATGGAGCAGTAGGTGGCTATGATCAGGAAAAGATTGTAGGAGGCACAAGATAGATAGAAGAAGTATGCAGATTAGCATAGGACTGATGATAGTTTTGAGGTGGGCATGAAGGTTTTCCTTCTTTTGAGGCTACATAAGAGCCCCATATGTTATGGAAAAGGTTCTAAGTTATCTCCTAGATTCATGGGACCCTTTGATATCTTGGAGTGTATCAGTTATTTGTCCTATTGTTTAACATTGCCACTTAGCTTGTCTCACATCCATGATGTGTTTCATGTTTTAGTACATAGGAGATATATTGTAGACCCTTATCATGTGCTAGATTGGACCTCATTTTATGTGTAGGATTAGGGGCAGGTGATGGTGGAGCCCGTTCACATTATAGAACGCAGGACCCTAGGCCTTCGAGGCAGAAATATTGACCAGGTTCGAGTGCAGTGGGAAAGTTTTCATAATGTGCCCTATTTTTTCATGTCCAAATTTTCTCACAAACATTTCATTGGTCAATTTGGTGATCTACTGTTCACCTTCCCCAGTTGAATGCTTTGAAAATGCCCATAATGTTATTGTTTTGCCCTATTCTGAAACAATATTCTAAGTTGCCCCCTTTTTGTGCCCTAGCTCTTCAAATTTTTCAGGTTGTGTCATTTTTTCCTTTGCCAAATCATGCAAAAACTTGAAATTGATCAAATCCCAAATTTGTGCAAGTGTTTTCCCAATCCCAAGGTCGAAAATGATGTCAAAAAATGATTCAGTTGGTTTGAAATCAAGAAATCCACCTCCCTTGTCGAAAATTTCAAATTCTAGGGCATCCTCTATATTTTCCACTTTTTGACGATCAGACAGGCATTCTCGGCCCATTAAATTCATCATCACACTATTATTGCAACGTGGCGGGCTCCTATTGGCCGGGGGAGGTCAGGAAATATTTTCTAACTTGTCATTTTTGAAATTTTGGCTAAAGGGAAAATTTTGACCCATGGCTCCACCTTTTGCAAAGGATGCCTACATGGCACATTCTGATTGGTCGTGGAGTGGCAGGTGGTGGAGGTTCCTTAAGAATTTTGGCTTTCATTTTGGAAAAATTCTCAAAGTCATTTCTAGGCCTGAAAGCCCGCAGTGAATGGGAAGAGGACACGTGGACTCGGGGGACATGTGGGTGGCAGAGGGAGTTGGTGATTTTTGACTCAAAATGTCAAGGGAAATTTTTGACCCAAGGCCCGCATCCAATGCAGGTGGACACGTGTCCAGAAATGCAAAAAGTCAAACAAGGGGGCCGAAGGAGAATTTTGTGACATTTTACCGCTCCAATCCGGAGCTAACACGTGTCCAAAAGGGGTCAGGATGGGGCAACGGGTTCTGTGATGACTTTGGAGTTTTTAACTCCAAATGGTAAAAGTAAAAATTGGACCCGAGGTTTCGAAAACCAATAAAAAAAGGACATGTGTCCAAGAAATGTAAAAGAATTAGGCAAAGGGAGCTAAGGTCAAAATTGAAGGCATGCCTCCGCAGCCAATCTATGGAGGACACGTGGCATTTTTCAAAGGAGTCAAATGGAGAGTGCAGGCCTGAGGAGAGTTTTGAAACTTTGCATTTTTGGTGGGAATAATTGGAGGCCTGGACCCGTAGCTAATTGGAGAATGCCACGTGGTGAGGAAGAGAGCAGGTGTTAGGGCCCACAGGAATTTTGAGATCTTTTTTCAAAAAAGGGTCAAAATTTCCCACATTTTAAGTGGGGCCCACATGTGGACACGTGGCGGAAGGCAGGCTTTTACAAAATTTTCAAAGATTCAAAAAGGTCGCAAATGCATTTTTAAGGATGGGACCCGATCCAATGGTATTTTGACATGTGTCCCACCTTATCCAAAGGTCAAAAAGGGGAATATTCAAGAATCTCATCCTCCACGTGGAGGGCTAGCATTTAAAAGTTGATCCAAAATCGAACGGTTACTGTGCAATTTCATTTTTGGCCGCCATGGGAGCTCCAAGGAGCTTGGAAATCACGTTTCTTCATCAAATTTCATCAAATTTTATATGATTTTGCATCCTCTCAGCCTTCTGAGTGCAATGGTGACCATTTTCATGAGATAATCTGATGATCTATGATGTTTTTGATGTATTTTTGCTCAGGCCCGATGTAAAAAATGTGAAAAGTAAAAATCAAAAGTTGCAGAGGTGAAATGATGAGGGAAAAGGTGAAAAATGATTGACAAAGCATGCTGGCATGCCTGAATGACAAAAACGTGACCCTGGGATGGATAAGAATCTGAATTTGTGTAATATTTTAAAAATTTTATGCATCCCTGGCAACCTGCGAGTTGTTTTTCCAGTTTGATGTCATTTTCATGAAATCATGAGGAGTTGTTGTAACAAAATTGATCCCATGGCATATTCTTGGCTTGGGAAAGAAGAATCCAAGCTGGCATAGAGTATATATGATATTTTTTGGAAAATTTGAAACGAGTAGAGAAAAGAGACGTAGAGTTTTCTCAAGCAAAAAACTGGAAGAAATCCATTTCTCTGAGAAAACCACCTGAGAGCCATTTTCAATTCCATATTGCATCAGATTTCATCATGTTGAGTTGGTTTCAGTTGTAAAGCCATCAACAAGCTCTGAGATTGTTCCAATAACATTCCCCTGCTGATGTATTTGATCAATTTTTGGATTATTTGGTGTTATCTCTTGGCAAAATTTGTATATGCTTATGTTTCAGAATGATTTCAATTTGTGTTTATTGCTCATGTTGCAATCTTGTGTTTAGGATCTCTTTGATCATACATGGTCTCATTTCTTGTTGATGGTTTAATGGAATTTGCAATCTTATATTCAGAAGAGCCTTCATCTGATAGAAGATAAACAGATTTAAAATCATTTTACTATCCTTGAATATTGAGATTATTTGTAAACCTTTGGGTGCACCTTAGGTCATGATCAAATAGGGATTCCTGGATACTTTGTTGGTATTTTTCTTCAAGATTTTGTGGTAGGTTATCAAAGGTTGTGTGGAAGAGTGTAGATCTGGGCCTCCATTTGTGCACATATCCTGGTTGAAGGAGTATTTAAACCCATTGAAACATCTCTGTTGTTTAGGTGTTGCAAATCTCTTGCAAAGGTTCTCAAAGAAGTTGGTAATTCCTAGCTAGTCTTGTCTAAACATCTCCCAACAAAATTTCATTCAAACTAACTCATCCTACCCATACTACCCCTGCATTGCATTGTGTGTCAACAAAAGAATACAATCCATTCACAAAAATGCACAAAGCATATCAGGATTTTATCATGTCTCTAGCAGCCTTAGCCTTGTCTTGAAAGCATTTCCATCATTTAGTAGTGACAACTCTTTTGAGTTTGAATAATGGATAATTGATCATGTTTTCCCAAGGCCATCTCCATACAATGTGCAAAGCATAAGGATATCTCCACCTCCTTCATCAAACAAAGGCTGCAATATAGGTTCTCTTACCTTGGTTGAAAGGCACAACCTAGAATAGTGAGGATTAGATCAAAATCCTTCTGAGGTGCTACCCACTCCTTCAAATCTTGAGTGCTAACAAGTCAGATAGATGTGCTCCCCAGCTACAAATGACATACAAATCATTTATCTACCCTTGAGTGTCTTGTGAGAATCCATGATGTTGCTTGAGTTGTGAAGGAGATTAAGTTTGGGTACCAACACCGAGTGGCACCATGCCAGGGACTTCTTGGAATTTATTGGTGTTTTTGGAGTGTTTTAAGGGTTTGAGCATTTGTATATTCAAGTATCTGAGTTGTTGCATTCTTGAAATATTATTTTGTACTTCAGATCTACAAGTTTTAGGCAAAAATTTCAAGCTCAGCCTGCTCTTTTGCATTTACCAGTAGTTTATACAGCCTGGTTGCTTTGTCTTTGGTTGATTTAAGAAGAAGAAGATCTGATTTGTAGAGCCTTGCAAAGTTATCAGTATTAGCAAGCATTTGACAGAATTATTTTAGTGCATTCTTGCACAACTGAGGTGAAATTCCTTAGTGGCAACTCCATGCTGATTTGAATTTGGAAATACCAGTGTCTTGAGCTTTCTGTCATTTATTTTTGTGTTGTTGATCTCTGTAAAAACTGGAGGGAAGAAGATCTCTCTTCCTTAAAGAATCTGCTAAAAATTGTTCTCAGATTTAAGAAAATCAGAGTTGGAAGGGAGAAGAGTTTGGAAGGTGGTTAAAGGTCAGACATCAGGCAAAGATATAGCCATTGGTGAGAGTGATCAGCCTTTGGTAGAGGACTATCATTCTTCTTCAAGTGATTCTGATTCAAGAAATCCTCTCATAAACTTGTTTGCCTCAGCTGGTGAAGGTCCTTCTGCTGTACCTGGTAAGTTCCTTCTCCAATCTACACCTCTGTGTTTTAATTCAAGTAAAACTTTCCAAGAAAATCAGCACTTAGAGGATACCAGTCTTGTGAATCACATTCTTGAGCCCCAAGGATATTGTACTCCTCACCAGCTTGTTTCACCTCCAAGATCACCCCCACCAAACAATATGGCTCAGCCTAGACCTCCATTTGTTGTTAACACCTTTGGTCCTATAAATTTTGGAGGAATGGATGGTTACCCAAATGTTGTCCCACAAGATGTCAGAAATAGGTTGCCAAAATTCCAAGGTAACAATGCCATTACTGGTGATCAACATCTCAAACTTTTTGATAATATGATGGAAGATTTTGAGATAGAGTTTGAGGATGTGTATATTAAGTTGTTTATTCATACACTTGAAGAAGATGCTAGGGATTGGTACAAGGCTCTACCTGATAACTCTATTGATTCATGGACTGAAATGAAAAATGCATTTAGGTTGCAATATGGTGACAGGACTGATCCTAGATTTCTTTTGTCTGAATTTGAGAATATCAAGAAGAACCCAAATGAAACAGTCCATGACTTCAATACAAGATTTAACAAAACATTGAGAAGGCTTCCTATCATTTTGAGGCCTTGTGATGAATCTTGTTTGATCAAATATGCAGATGCATTTGATAAAAAGGTAGCCTATTACTTGAGAGACAAAAATCCTACAAACTTGAGGCAAGCTTTCACCATGGCACTTCAAATTGAAAATAATATTAAAGCTATTGGTAAACCACTTAAGAGGGATGGTGTGAAGCTGATAAACCCTGAGAAGCCTCAAGCTAGCAAGGGTGCTGATTTAGAAGATGTTGTCAAGACTTTGGCAGGGGCTGTCAAAGAAATTTCTTACAAATTAGCCCGGGATGAGAAAGGAATTGGGAAAAGTTCACAAGGACAGCAAAGAACTCAAAACCATGATAGATTTGGCAATCATCCTAGGGGTGATCAAAGACAAGATGATAGAGGTAAAGGGCTTGTTGGTGGGGGAAATAGAAAACCCCAAGCACGTGAAAATAGAGTGGTGCCTGACCCTCTAACTGCAAGAGTTGCTGTTGTTCAAGAAATTGCTGATATGGATTGGTGTGATAGATGTTTTCTTCCTCATCCTCCATGTGAAATGGACCAGCAAGTTGTTGAAGATGATAATGAAGATGAAATGGATGATGACATTTGTATGATGGGCAGCTCTTCAAGCTCACAACAAGCAGCAACATCAACAGATGTGATAAGTGCAAGGACTGTTGCAACCTTTTGGGATTGCATAAAGAGGGTACCAATTCTTTCCTCCTCTCAAACTCATGAGGTAGATGTTGTTCAAGCTTTTGAAATTCCTAATAATGAATTTGAATATCTAAGGGCTTTAATGATCAAGAAGTATGATGGTGGTATTCCCTCGGAGGAAGATAGACAATTGTTAATGAATGTTGTGGTTGGTCAAGAGAAAGAGTATAATACTAGAAGTAAAGTTGTTAGAGGAGTTGGTCCTCAAGCCAAGCCAAAGACACCCTTGCTCACAAGCATTCCAAAAGACAATCCTAGAAAAGAAACACTTGCCAAGAACCCTGCTGTCCCATGCAAAAATATCAGTCCTCTTCATGCCCAGGCTGCCAAGAATCCTTTTCCATCTGATGAATCTTATTGTATCCCTTCCAATGCTGTCCTACCAAAGAGTGTTCCATATGATATTGCCCAAGTATTGAGTCAAATCAAAGTGAGTGTTCCCATTATTGAGTTTCTTAGAATACCTGAGCATAAGAAGAGAGCATTTGAGTACTTGGGATTGAAAGAAGAAAAGAGTCTATCAAGTAGAAATGTAAATGTTGTTGAGACTCCCCTTTAAATCATTGCTGGCCTTGAAACACCACCAGCAGTGGAAGATCTTGGAGAGCCACCTGAAGTATATTTGGGGACATCTTTGGTTGATTCCCAATTGAATGTTGATCCATTCTTTACAACTTTTCTCATAAAAGATAGGTTGCTTCACAATTGCATGTTTGATTCTGGTGCATCATGTAATGTCATGCCTCTAGAAGTCATGAATGAGTTGGATATCAAAGTGACAGCAGCCTATGGGAAGTGTACTACCATGGATTCAAGGGAAGTGTCGGTTGTTGGTTGTGTGAAGGGTTTAGTAGTGCAACTTGCAGCCTATCCGGGTAAGAACTTGAAACTTGATGTTGTAATTGTTGACTGCCCTGCCAAATGGGGTATGCTTTTGTCAAGAAAATGGGCTGCAAGTGTTGGTGGTAGTGTTCAAATGGACATGTCCTTTGCCACCATTCCCATTGAGGGCAGCCTTGTCAAACTCTATGGTGAAAAGAAGATGTTGCACTTGATTGAAGATCCCAACAATGCTTCTTATGAAGTGTTGTTTGCTGATGTAGATGTTGACAATTTCATTGGTTTTGCTGATAGAAAAGAGAACAGGATGGATAAATCAAAGTGCCTCGATATGGTAGGTTCTCCTTGGACCTTGCTATTTGATGGAGCTTGCTCCAAATTTGGAAATGGTGCTGGTATAGTTTTGCTTTCTCCTAGTTTGGAAGAGTTTCCTTTTTCCTTCAAACTTAATTTTGAATGCACTAACAAATATTGCTGAGTATGAGGCATTGTTGTTGGGGTTAAGGATTGCATGGAAGTATGGAGTGAAGGATATTGTTGCCAAGGGGGATTCAGAGTTGGTTTTCAAGCAAGTAAGGAAGTTATATGCCACAAAAAATCAGCGTATGAAACAATATAAGCATGTTGTTTGGGACTTGATTGAAATGTTTGATTCCTTTAACATTGTTTACCATGATAGAAGTCTTAATGTTGCTGCTGATAAGTTGGCTGTACTTGGCTCTAGATTTGACAATTGTACCATTTCACCCTTTTTTGAATATAATATTGAAGTGCTAATAAGGCCAGCTATCCCGAGATAATGTGAAACATTGGCAGATTTTTGATGATGATGCACAAGTGTTGAGGTTCTTACAATGCCAAGGTGAGTTTTTTGGTCAGAACATTGATTGGGAGCCAATGGTATGCATGAATGAAGGGAGAGAAACTTTTTTTGACAAGGATATTATACAATTAAAAACAAATACCATTCCTAAAGGTCTTGTTGCACTTGAATCAAATTTTAGCAATGCTGATTGCATCATTAATAGGAACATGTTTGCTTCAAGGGATGTGGAAGAGCACAACTTGGGAACCAAGGATAAACCAAGGAATATTTGGTTGGGCAGCAATTTAAGTAAAGAGGAAAAACAGTCCTATGCCCAACTTCTTGAAAGAAATATCAAGACTGCCTTGCTTGGTCTTATTCAGAGCTAAAAGCATATAAAGAAGATTTGTTCCAACATGAGATTCCTCTTGAGGCTAAGACTAAGCCATTCAGATAGAGGCAAAGGCCAATTAATCCACTTCTCTCCATGAAAATGCAAGAGGAATTAAAGAAATTGAGAGATGGTGGTATCATTCAGCCCACTAGGTATTCATCTTGGGTTGCAAACCTTGTGCCAGTTAGAAAGAAGAATGGAGACATCAGACTTTGTGTGGATTTTAGGAATCTAAATAAAGCATCCATGAAGGATAACTATCCCTTGCCAAACATGGAAAATATGTTGTAGCTTGTGACAGGATCTGAAATGCTTTCTACTTTGGATGGTTTCTCTGGATACAATCAAGTAGTTGTCAAAGAATCAGAAAGACTTAAGACAACCTTCACTACTCCTTGGGGGACTTATGTTTTTGTAAGGATGCCCTTTGGATTGATGAATGTTGGTGCCACTTTTCAAAGGGAAATGGATGTTGCTTTTTCTGGTTACATCAATGAGTTTATTGTAGTTTACCAAGATGATGTGACTGTGTTTTCAAGGCAGTGAGGTGATCATTTGCAACACTTGGAGAAGATGTTGATCAGATGTAGGGAGTATGGAATTTCTCTTAATCCAAAGAAGTGTCATTTTGGCATGTGCAAAAGGCCAAGTTTCTAGGACATATTGTGTCTAAAGGATGGTGTCATGATAGACCCTGAAAGAGTGGAGGCAATCAACAAAGTACCTATCCCAAGAACCAAGAAAGGTATCCAATCTTTCTTTGGCCAAATCAATTTTATTAGAAGGTTTGTTTCCAATTTTTCTGAGCTGACTCTTCCAATCACAAGCATGTTAAAAAAGGATCAAGTTATCAGGTGGGAGGAGGCTGCCATTCAAGCTTTTGAAGGAATAAAGGATGCACTTAAGCATGCACCTGTTTTGGCAGCTCCAAACTATAAAGGCCTTTCCAAATCTTTTCTTTTGCCTCTAAATTTACTATTGCTTCAGTTTTGTTACAAAAGGATGAGAATGAAGCTGAGAGGCCTATTGCCTTCTTTAGCAAGGCTTTACAAGTAGCTGAGTTGAAGTATACAATCATGGAAAAACAAGCATTTTCCTTGGTGAAAGCAACAAAAATTTTCAGGCCTTACATATTGAATTCAAAAGTTGTTGCTTATGTTCCCCACACCATGGTTAAAGACATCTTATCAGACATGGAGATATCAAGCAAGAGATGTAGATGGGTTAAAAAATTACAAGAATATGATATGGATATCCAAACAACAAAGCTAGTAAGAGGTTTGGGTCTTGCCAAGCTCATGGCTGAGAGCAATTTGCAAAATGTAGAAGTGAATCAGCTAGAGGAAGAAAGGGCAGATCTTCTTGAGAGATTGATGAGTTTTGAATGGTACAAAATATGTGATCTTCTACCTCAGGACACCTATGCTGTCCTAGTCACTTGAATAAAAATCAGAAAAGAGCCCTCAAGCTGGCTTCTCAAAAATATATCATAACAAACCTTGGAATGGCTTGGAAGAACCCTGAAGGTGTCCTCTTGAAATGCATAACTGAAGATGAAGCTCCCAAGTTGATTGCTAATTTCCATGGGGGAGTTTGTGGAGGAAATTTTTCTGGGAGAGTGATAACACATAAGATTTTAAGAGCTGGTTATTGGTGGCCTACTCTTTTTAAAGATGCAACCCAGCTGGTTAGAAAGTGTGATAGTTGCCAACATTTCTCTGGAAGACTGAAAGCTTCAGGCTCCCTTCCTTTGCAGCCTATATCAATTGAAGCCCCTTTCAAACAATGGGGAATGGAATTCATTGGTGAGATTTCAGATCCTTCTAGTGCTGGTCATAAATGGATCCTTGTAGCAACTGATTATTTTACAAAGTGGGTTGAAGCAATTCCATCTAGAAAGGCAACACACCAAGTGGTAATGGATTTCTTATTGAATCATATCATATGCAGATTTGGAGTTCCATAGTTAAGATTGTATCTGATAATGCCATGTGCTTTAGAGCCAAACCTTTAATGGCAATGTGCAATGAATATGGAATCAATCTAACTTATTCTTCAAACTACAATCCACAAGGGAATGGACAAGCTGAGTCAAGTAACAAGAACTTGCTCAAGATCATTAGAAGGACCTTGGAAATGAACAAGAAGAAGTGGGGAGAGCAATTGAAATTTGCAGTTTGGGCTGATAGAATAACTCCTAAAAGAGCAACTGGTAAAATCCCATTTGAATTGGTGTATGGAACTCAGGATTTGCTGCCCTTACACCTGCAATTATCCTCATTTCAGTTTTCCCAATAGTTAGAAGATCAAGAGCATGGTCCATATGAATCAAGGATCAATCAGATCATTGAGTTGGATGAAGAAAGGAGAGCCTCTCATCAAATGCATATCAAATTTAGAGAGAAATTGAAGAGGTTGCTTGATAAGAAGGTCACTCCTAGAGCCTTCAATGTGGAGATTTGGTTTTGTTATGGGATAGTAGGCATGAAGACAAGAGAAAGCATGGAAAGTTTGATGCATTATGGATGGGCCCTTATGCCATTGACATCAGAATTGGTGAGATCACATTTTTTCTCAAAGATCTAGATGGGGAATTGCTAGAGCTGCCTGTTAATGGAAGACATTTAAAACATTTCTTGGATTAAATCCCCAAGTTGAGGTATGCACAAATTGTACATTTGTATAGTCCTTGTTCTTGCTTTGTTTTTTGTTGTTTGTTGGTGTGTGGTTTGCCCTTTTGTCCTTGGCAGCCATTCTGGTGGTTTTCTTGGTATTTCTGAATTTTTGGGCTGCCCTATGTTTTGACTCCTTTCCCAATGGTTTTTGGCACTTGGTCTACGTTTTGATCTTGTGGCACTCACTGGGAGTGCCCATCCCCAAGCAAGAGCCAATGTTGGTCCCATTATTGAGTTTTCATAATGTGCCCTAATTTTTCATGTCCAAATTTGCTCACAAACATTTCATTGGTCGATTTGGTGATCTACAATTTCTCCCTCCTATTTGAATGCTTTGAAAATTCTCATAATGTTATTGTTTTGCCCTATTCTGAAACAAATTTCCAAGTTTTCCCCCTTTTTGTGCCCTAGTTTCTTCAAATTTTTCAGGGCTGTGTCATTTTTCCTTTGCCAAATCGTGTAAAAAAATCTTGAGTTTGATTGAATCCCAAGTTTGTGCAAGTGTTTTCCCAATCCCAAGGTTGAAATTAATGTCAAAAAATGATTCAGTTGGTTTGAAATCAAGAAATCTACCTCCCTTGTCAAAAATTTTGAATTCTAGGGCATCCTCTGTATTTTCCATTTTGACGGTCAGACGGGCATTTTCAAATTCATCATCACACTATTATTGCAATGTGGTGGGCTTTCCTATTGGCCCTTGTTATTTTTGGGCTAAAGGGAAAATTTTGACCCATGGCTCCGCCTTTTTGCAAAGGATGTCATACATGGCACATTATTGGTACAACGTGGTGGGTGGTGGAGGTTCATTAAGAATTTTGGCTTTCATTTTGGAAAAATTCTCAAAGTCATTTCTAGGCCCGAAAGCCCGCAAGGAATGGGAAGAGGACACATGGACTCGGGAGACATGCGGGTGGTGGAGGGAGTTGGTGATTTTTGACTCAAAATGTCAAGGGAAAATTTTGACCCGAAGGCTCGCATCCAATTGCAGGTGGACATGTGTCCAAAAAATGTGAAAAGTCAAGCAAGGGGGCCGAAGGGGAATTTTGTGACATTTTATTGCTCCAATTCAGAGCTGACACGTGTCCACAAAGAGTCAAGATGGGGCAACAGGTTCCTACGATGACTTTGGAGTTTTTAAACTCCAAATGGTAAAAGTAAAAATTGGACCTGAGGTTCTCGAAAACCCAATCAAAAAAGGACACGTGTCCAAGAAATGCAAAAAATCAGGCAAAGGGAGCTAAGTCAAAATTGAAGGCATGCCTCTGCTGCCAATCTATGGAGGACACGTGGCATTTTTCAAAGGAGTCAAATGGAGAGTGCGGGCCCAAGGAGAGTTTTGAAACTTTGCATTTTTGGCAGGTAGAATTGGAAGCTTGGACCCGCAGCGAATGGGAGAGTGCCACGTGGCGAGGAAGAGAGTGGGTGTTCGGGCCCGCGGAGAATTTTGAGAAAAATTTCCCTCTTTCGAAAAAGTGTCAAAATTGATAGAATTGGCCCACATTTTGAAAGGGGGCCCACGTCTAGACACATGGTGAGCCCAGGAGGTAGGCGGAGGAATTTTGCAAAATTTTCCAAAGATTCAAAAATATCGCAAACACATTTTTAAGGATGGGAGCCTGATCCAATCATGTTTGGACACATGTCCCGCCTTATCCAAATGGAAAAAGGGTATATTCAAGAATCTCATCCTCCACGTGGAGGGCTAGCATTAAAATGTTGATCCAAAATCAACATTAATTATGCATTCTCCCTTTTGGCCACCATGGGAAGCTCCAAGAAACTTGGATTCATCATTTCTTCACCAAACTGCATCAAATTTTATATGATTTTACATCCTCTCGGCCTTCTGAGTGCGATGGAACCATTTTCATGAGCTAATTTGATGATCTATGATGTTTTTGGTGTAATGTTTACCCTAACCTGATATAAAAACGTGAAAAGTGAAAATCAAAGGTTGCAGAGGTAAAAATTGAAAAGGTAAAAGGTGAAAAATGATTATAAAAGATGTTGGCATGCCTGAATGATGGAAAACGTGACCCTGGGATGGATAAGAATCCGAATTTGTGTAATATTTTAAAAAATTTATGCATCCCTGGCAACTTGCTAGTTGTTTTTCTAGTTTGATGTCATTTTCATGAAATCATGAGAAGTTGTTGTAACAAATTTGATCCCATAAGCATATTCTTTTCTTGGGAAGCAAGACTCCAAGCTGGCATGAGATATATATGTATATTTTTTAGGAGAAGAAGAAGAGAGGAGAAAAAAGGGACGTAGAATTTTTCAAGGAAAAAATGGAAGAAATCCATTTCTCTGGAGAAAACCACCTGAGAGCCATTTTCAATTCCATATTGCATCAGATTTCATCATGTTGAGTTGGTTTCAGTTGTAAAGCCATCAATAGGCTCTGAGATTGTTTTTATAACATTCCCCTGCTGATGTATTTGATCAAAATTTTGGATTATTTGGTGTTATCTCTTGGCAAAATTTGTATATGCTTATGTTTCAGAATGATTTCAATTTGTGTTTCTTGCTCATGTTGTAATCTTGTGTTTAGGAATCTCTTTGATCATACATGGTCTCATTTCTTGTTGATGGTTTAATGGCATTTGCAATCTTATATTCAGAAGAGCCTTCATCTGATAGAAGATAAACAGATTTAAAATCATTTTACTGTCCTTGAATATTGAGATTATTGTAAACCTTTGGGTGTACCTTAGGTCATGATCAAATAGGGATTTCTGGATACTTTGTTGGTATTTTTCTTCAAGATTTTGTGGCAGGTTATCAAAGGTTGTGTGGAAGAGTGCAGATCTGGGCCTCCATTTGGTGCACATATCCTAGTTGAAGGAGTATTTTAAACCCATTGAAACATCTCTGTTGTTTAGGTGTTGCAAATCTCTTGCAAAGGTTCTCAAAGAAGTTGGTAATTCCTAGCTAGTCTTGTCTAAACATCTCCCAAAAAAATTTCATTCAAACTAACTCATCCTACCCATACTACCCCTGCATTGCATTGTGTGTCAACAAAAGAATACAATCCATTCACAAAAATGCACAAAGCATATCAAGATTTTATCATGTCTCTAGCAGCCTTAGCCTTGTCTTGAAAGCATTTCCATCATTTAGTAGTGATAACTCTTTTGAGTTTGAATAATGGATAATTGATCATGTTTTCCCAAGGCCATCTCCATACAATGTGCAAAGCATAAGGATATCTCCACCTCCTTCACCAAACAAAGGCTGCAATATAGGTTCTCTTGCCTTGGTTGATAGGCACAACCTAAAATAGTGAGGATTAGATCAAAATCCTTCTGAGGTGCTACCCACTCCTTCAAATCTTGAGTGCTAACAAGTTAGATAGATGTCTCCCTAGCTACAAATGACATACAAATCATTTATCTACCCTTGAGTGTCTTGTGCAAATCCATGACGCTTTCTTGAGTTGTGAAGGAGATTAAGTTTGGGTACCAACAATACATTCTCTAGGTGCTTGTGACTGCTCAGAAGTTGTGAAACCTAATTTCTATTCAGGGTCATGAGATAGTTCACTGTTGAGCATTTCCTTTAATCAGAAGTTTATTTCTCTTCACTATATGGGGCATTTATTATTCACTTGAAACCTATCAACTAAGAATGAAACACCTCATTTAAAACCACAAAATAAGTCTAATCCTAACTTGCACGCACATAAAAAGATGCAAATTTGGAGTCAGACTGAAGCTACTTGGTCACCTGACTAAGTGAACTTACAAGCCTGCACATTTTTTTCACTACATTTCACACTCCATGTACTTAATGTTGTGTGTGTAGAATCATGCGCAGGTGGCCTTGTTCTAGTCAAGCTTACACCCATTTGTTAGGGTTCAAGCAAGTAGCTAGATTAAAGGATGTAAGTAAATGTGTGCATGGAAAAATGAACTTCCCCTCCGATGAAGTGTATGTAGAAGAATGCAGGAATCCCTTTCCCTTGTGTGGATGCTATATGTATGCTTGAATGCTCTTTTAGAATGAATTTAGATGAAACCTTTAGTGGATATAGTAGATGCTTAGTGTTTCATCCTTTATTATTTACATAACTTTATATTTATATGATTCCTTTGCTCAAATTTCATTATTAATCAACAATTGGCTGAGCACTGTTATTGAAAATAAGATTCCCAACAGCTAGAAAGTAACTTAAGATGTGATCAAGATACAAAGAGGTTATGGTAAACTTCTAGAGTGCATCCAAATAGGAGTTCCAGGCGCTAATATCCTGGATTGGTGTTGTGTCCAGACTTCAGAAAATTAGAATTTTTGAAATTCACAACTAGGCAGTTTTTAAAGAAGGCTTGTAAATGGCTCAAGAAGGAAAATAGAAAGAAAGGAAAGAAGCCAAAGATAGTGTTCAATTAGTTTTCTTGGTTAGGAATATCACATATGAATAGTACATAGTTTATAGTGATCAAGACTAGAAATATACCTAAAGTGGGTGATTTAGTGTCTACATTTTCCCCCACTTTATGTTGGGATGAGAAAATCCTATCAATTCCATAAAGTAGATAAAATTTGTGTATCTGCCATAACCATGTAGATAGATGAAAATAAGCGTGATGAGGAGATAAGAAAAATAGTGGACTGATTTATGAAGTGTGGAAGCTAGAGAAGAGGAAGTGAGAAATGATAATTTCTGACTTGGGTGAGAGCATATGTGTCCCTGAGATGTCATGTTAATAAATAAATGGTTCCTCTATTTATCAATATAACTTGATGTGTAAGATGGTGTGTGATTAATGTGACTATTGTAGACATCCCATAAGGATGGAACCTGCAAAAGAATGAATGCAACAAACAAGTAGTCAAATACGCTTATATTACTTAAAGATTCAATAAAACTGTAGACACTAAAATTATGTCAAACTCCTCCTTTGGTCATCATCTTGAAAAATAAACACCTTTCATCACATTCAAAAAGCCATGGCCCCTTTCACCTCAGACTGAATATTAAGTTTAATTGATTAAATTAAATTAATTAATTATCCTCACTATATTTATTATTTAAATATCTTAATTTAAATAATATCCACACATACACTTCACCTAGAACCTCACTAAGCCAACTCAACCTAAAACCTATTCTTAGTAAGTTGCCATAACTAACTGGGATTACTCTAATACCCTAAAAATCATGCCTATATTCCCTCTAATACATTCCTACATGCTTACAAGAAGCTCCTAAATATAATTTCCCTGGGTTAACGGCACGGTATCTGAGAAAATGAAAGAGGATCTCCCTAGTTTAGTAAATGTAGGAAATCCTACCTTGATCGATGTCGGTTACCCCTTGTCATCTGTTAAGCCGAAACACCGCCGATTACCAAAAAATTAACCCCCAAAACAAGTTTTATTTTGAAGATTGGCATTGAGGTTGGAAGAGATTGGAAAACTTTGCCAACATACATTAGCACATTCTCAGTGAGATATCAAATCTTGAAATAGAGAGTGAATCCAATAGGCGAGTACATGCATGCAAGGAAGGAGATCAAGCATCTTTTAGCATAGTTTGGCCATCCCATGCTCCACAATGATCTGATCTAACAAAGCAAAGAGGAATGTACATGCTAGCCCATGTAGAAGTCTTTCAGGATCCTTTAATTTAGTGACTTAACCTGTAGCCTTCAAACCTCTCATCCTGTAACCTCCATCCCTCACTCACAGGCATTTAGGACAAAAATCCAAGTAAATAAACATTATACTTCTCTAGTTTATCCCATTTCATCATTATATTATCATTTATTGATTTACATATCCACTCCTATTGACCTCCTCCAACACTCACCCCCTCCATATACCCATTTGCAATTAGGCTTCCCAAATCCCTACCTAAATCACCCAATACCTCATCCTAACCAACCAAATCCTTTGTGTAATCACAAAGGAGACCTAAATCTCATTCTATGGCATCCCCAGATACTCCATAGTAACCGGCACCAGTTACAGCTAACCACCGTTGGTCACCCTTAACAAACATCAGTCTCTGTATTTGCCCATATAACCTAGAACAGTGACCTACCCACCTAATTCCTTCTCATCCTCATTAACTTGTGACTACCTGAGACCTCTGTCAGACCTGTAGAGACCGAAAACTAGTTACTTGACCTTCGGATCCTATTCTAACCTAGCCTATTAGATTAGATCTATTTATTGTCAATATTTTTTAAGTGAGATACCTAAATAATTTAAAATTACAATAGGTTTTACCTTATTTAATGCATTAAATTTCTTTAAAACAGTGGACTGACATGTCATCTAGGAAGTATCACACTTCCCGGATCTAGCACACACTATGCAGTTCACTGCACATATTGTTTAATTCCTTCTATTGATTTTGCTTTGCATTACAGTTAGTTCCTCCTAGCGAAAAGGAAGCTCTCACAATCAGCTGTGGATTCAAAATTCATACTTGTGCAACAACCCATCAACCAACATTTGAATAGGTATTCCTCTTATGCCCATTACCCTATCTATTTCGTCAATACTTCAAAGAAATTATCTAGAATCAGGTGAAACATTCTGGCACGCCTGGTGGGACCCATCCAGGGTTCCTTGAATTTCATTCATTCCTAGGAAACAATTTTGTGTTTGTTTCCATTTTGTAAAGCATACACATTAATTTTCTTCCTTGGTAACCCACCTTTTCTTTCTATTTGCTCTAAAGGAATACTTTCTTTTGGTGTAATTAAAAAGAACCATTTCTTCATGTTTTCTGCATTGTAGTGAAAGAGCATCCCTCTTTCTCTTCATCTTATTGTGTCATTCAACTTAAAAAATTTATTTGGGCTTAAAAATAAGTGCATTCCATTCTGACTTATTGCATTAGCTCACATTAACTGAGGACAACCTATACGCTATAAGTCATGACCAACTGATGGTTGACAAACGAATCATAGAAAGCACATCTCTCTCTCTCTCTCTGAGTCTTGCCAAATTGCACAAATTTAAAACAAACACATATTCTTAAACGAAATCTTTCCTGAGAACATCTGTCAATGATCACATTGATATAAGGATTGGTAGGTACTCCCCAGCTCACTGCTTTGTCAATTCATACTTCAAAATGAAGCCTACCCCCACTATAACATACCTAAAACCTCACCTTTTAGATCTCCCTCTTCATAGGAAGCCATCCTCACCAAAAACTCTATTTCACAATTCATGTGTCAGTCCTTAAATAGCATAAGCTAAACAAACATAATAGAAAAGGTACTCCTAGGATTACATTTTTCTTAGTGTTTTTTCTCGGCTTGCATTTTGAGGTGAGAGATCACGTTCTTAATTTTTCTTGTTCATCATTGCATGCTCCTCATCATAGTTGGTGTATGTCAGCTTCACCTGAGTGTGCCTGGGCCATATCATCATCATTCTCAGAATTCTGGGTTTGATTCTACATCATATTTTAATTCATAACCACTTTTCTTTCATCACTGTTTCAATTTCACAGTAACCATCATCGGTTACCTCTGACTGTCACCGATTATACCCAATCGACATTGGTTCTAGGTCCTTTTGTTAACCTACCCAAAAGGACATTTTATTCATTTTCTTCCACTCTTCACAGTCCCTGTCACTACCGTCATTCCCATTGACATTGTAAAACACCATCAGATTTGGCATACCTATAACATTTGACCTTTTACCTAGTTTTTCACTCACTGACCATTTTCTACAATGACCGACAACGGTTACTCCTGACCGGCGTCAATTTTCCTTAACCGACATTAGTTATCCTGTTTCACTTTCCAACCACCATTTGGTACCTAATACACTTTTTACTATCAAATTCACCTGTTCCTATTGTTTTTTGTGTCATTTACAGAGAAACAACCCTACCTGATCAGTACTGGCTCACATGGTGCTGACCCAAAGACAAACAAGTGCACTTGTGTTTCACGCCACTTGTCAACCACTCCCACCTAGTCCCTCACCACCTTCCATTTTATTGCCAGCCATGGATCCCATCCAACCTATCACTATCACTACCGGAGATGAGGAGTTCGTATGACTCCTTGACCAAAACCCTACCGCCTTGCAGTTTTACCTTTCCCACGCATCCATTCGAGATGCCTCATATCAATTGATATACAGCATGCCCGTATCTATCACCCTGACTCTCTTTCTCACTCCTACATTGGCTCCATCTAGCTCTGTACTACTTGCACCTACCTTACCCCCAGTAGTTTCACAGCTAGGTCCTATACCCACTATGACTGCCACGTCTGCCACCTCCGTTACACCTGCCACATCCACCATACCCTCGATAAATACCCAAAACACAACCTCATCTACCCCTAATGTCTCAAACATACCCATAGCTATACTACCACCTCCCGTGTTGGTGACCCCTACCCCTTTTCAGAATGTGATCCTTTCTATTCAACATTCGTTAAATCCCATTACCACTAGGGTTACCACAACCCTGTTTCACTACCTTCTTCCCAATCAACCTACATGGCAGCACCATACACTGGAATGAATCCCCCATTACATGCCCAAAACCAACCGTCTCATGCTACAGGAGGCACCCAATCATCACAACCTACCAATGACCTAATCAAATTGATGTTGGACAAGATGCAGACATTAGAGGCATTAGTTTCCGACTCCCACAACATTCTCACCTATGACGAGATTTACAATGAGCCCATCCATCCATCCATTCCTATCCTCCCATACCCCATGCATTGGAAAATTCCTAAATTCAATCATTTCAATAGTAAAGAAGACCCACAACAAAATTTGTGGTCATTCAAACACCGGTGTTATCTGATCGTTCACAATGATGCCTTGCTCTTGAGAACCTTTCCCAAGTCTCTGACTAGACCTGCATTAGATTGGTTTAGTGGGTTACCTAGACACTCTTTATTCTCATTTAATTAGGTAGCCCAAGCCTTCTTGGATCCTTTCTCTATCAATATTGTCAAGAAGGTTACCATTACTAACCTATACTGCACACGTCAATATGAGGATGAATCTATCATAGATTTTGTCGCTCACTGGTGTAGCTTGATCAACCAACTCACCTTTTAACTGCCATAAACATAACTCATCGAGCTCTTCACATGGGCTTGTGCTAGACATATCTCACCAACCTTCTAGGTCCAAACCTTCTGAACATTTGATGAAGCATTCACTATGGCATGAAAGTTAGAGATTTTGGCCATCGAAGAGAAGAAAATCCAATTACGTAACAAGAATTCGACATTCAAGTTGAATGATACCTCTTCTTCCAAACCAAAAACTAATTATCCAAAAGCTAAGGGCACCACTAATGTAGTGGTACTCAAGGATGGCCCAGCTCATCCATCAAATCAGGCTTCCCCCTCATCTAATCTCTCACCCGTCTAGACGTTTCAATTCAGACGAGAGCAGTGGAAATACACCCCGATCGGGGAACCTTACTCTTCTGTCTTAGAAAAGCTTATCAAAGCTAGAGCCATCACTCTTCCACCCATAAAACCACACACTGGTTTTGACCCTGCTTGCCCCATGCCCTCATGGTATAAAGAACATGAATTTTGTAACTATCATCGAGTAAAGGGTCATAGTGATGGCAATTGCATCACTTTCAAAAATATTGTCCAAGAAATGCTCGAGAAAGGTGAGTTAACCATGGATAATCCTAACACACCTGCCAACCAAAACCTACACATCTTCAAGAAACCATTTCCCAACGATGCCCCTTCGTCTGATCAAACCGGTGAGACCTCAACTCATGATAGCCATACTTGTGATGTCCACGCTATCTTTAATGACATACCTGTCACCTCCCTATTACCACACATTCCTTCCATAGAGGAAATATTATCCCAAAATCCTCCTTCTGCATTAGAACCAACCTCCCCTTTTCCTTCACCCATAGAGGAACATCTTTCATCTCCTTCATCATCTACAGAGGAGTTTTCCACTAACATCGAGACCATCTCACTCTTGGATTCTTTACTTAGAGAACCTTAACCCACAATGCCTCCTCCACCCATAGAGGAACACCCATTACCTCCTCCATCCAAAGAGGTGCACCTATCCGTTCCTCCACTTGCAAAGGATCTTCCATCACCTTCTACACCTACCTTAGACCCAGTTGAGATACCTTTGCCTCTTAGTGAGCATTCTCCATCCACTACCTAAAATCCTGCAAACCTACTTTCGGCTCTCTTACCCACATAAGCTAAAGCTAGCCAATTTCCTATTTGTAAGACACATTTTACGCAAATTTCCATTAGATCCTCATCAACTCCACCTACAGAGGTGTTGTTCTTGCATTTTTTTGATGACTTAGATTATATGGATAAAACCCTACTATGGGGATGCCTTTCGCTTCCTATCTGAATGCAGATGTAGAGGTCACTTGCTGATACCTCCACTATCTACCTGAAAATATTTCAACCAATTGAACCAAACACAAACACCTGTCATAGCTCAAACCACATCCTTATCCATAGCCCAATCTATATCTAAATCCAAACCCACACCTATGACATCATCCTTGACTAAACCTATTACCACTTTAGGGGTCACCCCAAATAACAGACTTACTCATCCACCTATCAAACTAGATTTAGCTACATCCTCCAAAGACAACACCACACCTACTCCGACACCCAAAAAGAAGCACCAAACCCATAGAAATCATACCCCAACTGCACCAATCACACCTTCACCTGTCCCACATGGTCAAGCAACCTCCTCCCATCAATAAACCAAAAGCACAACATCCCATTCCTTCCTCACAAACCTATAACCTACCCATACGCCCAACACAACTTACACCCACACCTGTAGCATCTTTACCACCCATACCTCTAATACCCTCAGTTATTACTTAACTACCCATTACACTTCAGTTGCTGTCTCTCACACCCCAAGCACGACCCGAGTCATCTACCTTCACAACACCCCCATTATCCCCATAGGTAACTCGCCCTCTTCCCCCATCTGCTTTTCATTTTAGACCTTGTACACCCATATCACTTTTACCCAAGAAGGTGTAATCAAAAAACAAAACTCCACTACCCCACAATAAGATAGTCAAAACAACCACACACACTCCTACCCGTCCATCTACTATACCCCTACCCAAACAAGCACGATTGACACCCAAAACCATGCTAGCACCCAAACCCATAGCTCGACTTTCTCCTCCTCTTCCAAAGACCTTTCCTCGATAATCAACCACACCTACACCTAAACCCACATTCACTTCCCATTGTGATCCACTAGCAGGGTCCTATGCCAAAATTTTAACGAACCTCCTTTAGAATTTTGTCATCACATTACCGCCACTTAGACCTTATGACCCCCTCAAACCCAAGCTAAAAGGGTTTGATGATACTAAAATTTTTGCATACCATCGTGTGCTAGGGAACGATGTGGAGAACTGCAAGGCCTTGAAAACCATCCTTATCTAGTTATGTCCACTAGAAGCCAACTTTTCCAATGACAACCTTCTTGACAAGGACACTGCTTCACAAACACCCATTCCCACACTGCCTAATCAACAATAAAAACCTCCACCCTCAAAAATCCTAGAGCCACCCACAAGATTTGAAATTAACATGGTTCACATCAGAGAACTTGCAAGGCCACCACCCAAATTTCGTTGTGCCCAACTCACCTCACAGGGTTTTTCTCCTCCAATAGGTTTTTTCCCATCGTGTCATTATACCACTCACCCTATACCTTCTCTATTTTCCAACTCCCCTCATATCAACATGATACATGTCACTACACATGCTCAAAAGGATAAGGGTAAATAAAAGGCAAATAACCCACCAACCAATCTTATACCGAACATACCATCTGCACCCATACCTAAAATCACTATCCGCAACCCCATATACCCCATTTCTAATGGTGTCACACATCGCACCATGCTCAAAAAATTACACCAGTCTCCCCTAAAAATGTCCCTATATGACGTCATCCAAACCTCAGAATCCCATTGTCAAGCTCTCATGGAGGTTCTTCAATCTATTGAGGTTTTACCCAATGACCCTACACCTGTAGCCTCCATTATCACACCCCATCATGTAGCCTCTCTCACCAAATTACCATCTTCATCTTCACCCCACACTATTTACCAAGTGGCCTCTCTTTGCTTCTCAGAGGAAGAGATCATGCCACACCAAAATGATGACCTGGACCCATCCCTCTTCATCTCTATCCACATCGACGACATACAGGTACGCCATGCGATGATTGATGGGGGCGCTAGTATTAACATCATTTCATCCCATGCATTCGTTAAAATGTGCATACTTGACAATTGCATGCATAAACATCTGGTCATGTTGTGTTCATTCAATGATGTTATCACCTCTACACTAGGCACCGTCATCCTCCACATTCGCGTGGGCCTCCGCACTGTTTTAGAATTGTTTTACGTTTTGGAAGGGGAATTCCAATATAACCTGTTGCTTGGTAGACCCTGGATTCATGTCATGGGTTACATTCCTTCCACTTTGAATCATTGTGTAAAGTTTGAACACGAAGGAGACACCTATGTTGGAAATATTGTCATTGATGTCAAAAGAGGTGTTGAACTAGTAAAGGGAAATCTGTCAGAAAGTAACAGAATTACTAACGGAATTGTGAGTATGTCAACGGAAATAACCTGCAACATATAGAGTAGTAAAAAGAGTAGAAATCAGATATTTATATATGTGAAAAGGGTCACCTTTATAGGATGAATACAGTAGTGTCTGTGTAAAGTGAACAACATTCAAGAAAGAGGAAGATATTGACAACCATGATGAGAAGAAAGCAACGCTTTTTCATGAAGACTGTAATTTATCCTTGGAGGCCTGAGATTTGCACAAAAGAGGGCCCACCAATTTCTTAGAGAGCAGCACTCATGTCTTAAGGGGCTGCATTGAATGTTTAGGTGATAATTAAATTATTTGGGGCAATCTTTATGTGTGCATTAATTAATTCAAAGGGGGCAGAGATTTGTTTAGAAAGAATAAATTAATAAATAAAGATTGACTAATGTTAATGAAAGGGTGTGATGGTTTAAGGTGTAATGCCATTTCGAAAAGGTATGAAAGGCTATATAAGAAGATTCATATGAGACTTATTAAGCATGGATTCAAGTTGAATATCTTGAGGAAAAAGAAGAAGAAGAGGAAGTGTAAGGGAAGAATTTTAGAACAACAATGTGAAAGTAAGAAGAAGAATTTTCCATTATTTGTTGAGGAAGCAACAAGTTCAAAAGTGGAAAGAAATTTTTGTAAGGAAGGTTGGTGCCTTCATATTTAAAGATATCGGTGTCTCTTATTGACTTGGAGCTTAGCAAAAGGGGTGGGTGCTCCTGTAGGTTGGTGCCTACAAATCTGTAATTTGGGGATTGGTGTCTCCAATAGGTTGGTGCCTACAAATTTTGAGAAATATATATAAAGAAAGAATTTTCTTCATGGTTTTCTCCCGAAATGG
Organism: Taxus chinensis; assembly: GCA_019776745.2. Taxonomy (NCBI): domain Eukaryota; kingdom Viridiplantae; phylum Streptophyta; class Pinopsida; order Cupressales; family Taxaceae; genus Taxus; species Taxus chinensis. The sequence goes on along the minus strand of JAHRHJ020003332.1, from coordinate 33,282 downwards.
TTTCCATGTATATCCATGTCTACTTGCATTAAGTTTTGTGTTCTTTTATTGATTTGATATATTCACATTACTCGTGATTATAGATCTAAGTTTAAGTATTAAAGTTTGAAATAATATCATAATACTGATTCACCCCCCTTCTCAATATTATCTTGTGCTCAAAAATTGGTATTAGAGAGGAACAATCTAACAGTTGGAAGGTAGATCTCAGGAACACATATGGCTAGTCAAGTACAAGAAGTTTTTTCCTCAAAAAATGCTTCGTTGTTTGACGGAACAAACTATGCATTTTGGAGCGTAAGAATGAGAACCTATCTGAAGGCACTAGGGTTTTATATTTGACAATCAGCAGTGGTTGAAAATATCATTCCATCAACTCTGCTAACAGACCAAACTAGTAAGAAGGCTTTTGAAAAAAATGCCAAGGTGATGAAAACAATCTTGTGTGGTCTGTCAGAGTTTGAATTTTTCAAGGTAATGCAATGTGACACGAAAAAGGAAATATGGGATAAACTTTGAACAATATATGAAGGTGATGATAAGGTCAGAAAAGCTAAGCTTGAAACCCATAGGAGAAAATTTGAGAGCCTAAAAATGAAGGATGAGGAAGATGTTGTAGCTTATCTTCTGCGGGTGGATGAAGTTGTCAATGCCATAAGAGGGATTGGAGAAAAGATTGAGGAACTTGTGATCATCCAGTAGGTATTAAGATATTTACCATCAAGATTTGATGCTAAGGTGTCTGCCATTGAAGAAATGAAGGATCTTGACAAGCTAAGCATGGACGAACTACATGGAATACTGATGGCTTATGAAATGAGGACCGAATCTAATAAACCAACAAAGAAGGAAGCTGCATTCAAAGTCTCGAAGAAAAAGGTAATCAAGGAATCTGAAGCGAATGATGAATCAAATAGCGAAGAAGATGAGAAGGAATATTCATTCATTTGAAAGATAAAGAAAGGATCTGGGAGATACAAAGGTAAGTTACCATTTAAATGTTTTAACTATGGTAAAATTGGTCATTTTGTAGCTAAATTCCCAGAGAAGGAAGATAGTGAAGATGAAGAAAGCAAGCCCAAGTTCAAAAGAGAATTCAAGAAAAGTAGAGGAAAGAAAAAATTTGAAAAGCAAAAGAAGAGTCTCTATATTCAAAAAGAGGTAGCAGCTCATCCGAAGAAAGTGGAATAAGTGATTCAGACAGTGATGATGAAGAAACATTGTTTATGGCTATAGAAGAAGGTTCATCAACTAACAAAGTTTATTTGGAAGTAATCGAGGACATAGAAGAAGAAGGTGAGGTAAACCTCGAAGAAGAACTCATTTGTGCGTTGGGTGAAATAAAAGCACTCAAAAAGAGGAATCAAAAGCAAAGACTTCAGCTCCAGAAATATGAAGAAAAAAATCAATCTTTCAAAGTTAAGTTAGCACAGAGTCTTGAAGAATCAAATAATCTAATCATTGACTTGAAGACCTAAATTGAAGAAGCAAAGAGAATTGAGAAAGGGTTGAGAAGTCAACTCAAGGTGAAACAAGAAAAATAAGAAAAGTGTGAGTCAAAGATTGTTGCGATGAGAAAAGACTTAGAAAAGGTAAATACCAAACTAATGAAAAACTTGAAATTTGAAAAGAGTACTAAGTTTCTAGATGAGATTTTAGAAAATCAAAGATCACCATCCAATAAATCAGGACTCAGATATGAAGAAAAAATAGAGAAAGCTTCAAAATCCATTGAGATTCTAGAGAAGAAAGGTTTAGAAAATTAAAAAGTTATGCAGAAATTCTAAATGCACCTATGAAGAATAAAAGTAGAAAGGAAGAGAAAACTACGAAGACCAATTCCATCCACAAGGAAGGTGTTGAAGAGAACAACATTAAAATACCATTTACTCCATGACATAGGAATATGAATAGGTTTGAAATTTTCTTTCATGGTTATTGATTTTATTGAAATATATATGGGCATAAAAAGATAGAGTGTAGGAAGCGAATGAGAGATAATGAAGCCTGGAACAAACCAAAATATGATCATAGAGTGTTGAATATGAACTATAATTTGTTTGCTCCACTATCCTATTATAACGAGGCAGCCATTATCTACTACAAGTGCAATAATTATGGACATATATCATGCTTTTTTAGAAGTGTGTTTGACTCGAGAAAATATCAAAAGAAAAAGCCTTTAGATACAAAGAAAAGGGAGGCTACGAAATCCTGGACAAGGAAGCAGGAGAAAGATGGGCTAGACAAATAAAAATCCATGCTCATTCAAACAGCTTTTCATGCTTGAGATGAAGGATAGAAGTGGTACATTAATAGCGAATGTTCAAGACATATGACTGGTGATAAAATTAAGTTTCTCTCCTTAAAGAAAGTAAATGAAGGTACAATAAAATTTGGTGATAATGCTATAGTGAAGATCATTGGCAAAGGTATGCTGAGTCTGGATAATGGAAAAACAAAAATAGAGAATGTTTTATATGTTGAAGGATTAAAACATAACCTCTTGAGTGTGAGTCAAATGTGTGATCAGGGACACACTCTTAAGTTTTATGCTGAAGGATGTGAAATAAGGAAAGTAGATATAAGAGAACTAATTGCAGATTGCCACCAAACTACAAATAATCTATATATGCTTGGAGAAATAAAAGAAGAAAAATGTTTCCTAAGTCAAGTTGAGGAGAGTTGGCTATGGCATAGAAGGATGGGACATATAAATTTTGATAATCTTGTGAAGATAAGCAGTAAGCAGGCCATATGGGACATGCCAAAATAACAAAGCCTTCGAGTACTCTATGCAAGCAGTTTCATCTTGGGAAGCAGACCAGAACAAGATTCAAAACAAAGGAGTATTCATCCACCAAACCACTAGAGCTAATTCACACAGATTTGTGTGGACCTACCAGAATTAAAGGTATTAAAGGTGAGATTTATTTTATGTTACTCATTGATGACTACACTATAATGACATGGGTAGCATTTTTGAAAGAAAAATTTGAAGCATTTGGAAAGTTCAAATCTTTCAAGGCATTAGTAGAAAATGAAATAGGGCTGAAGATAAAATGTCTAAGGTCAGATCGTAGAGGTGAATTCATGTCAAATGAATTTATTGATTATTGTCAAGACCATGGAATTAAAAGACAATACTCAGCTACAAGAACTCCATAACAAAACGGAGTAGTAGAAAGGAAGAACATAACCGTTCAAGAGATGGCCCAAACAATGCTGAATGAATATAAGCTATCAGATAGATTATGGAAAGAAGCGGTAAGTACTACCGTTTATATTTTGGAAAGAGTGCAAATTAGAGTTAATCATGACAAAACTCCATATGAATTATGGAAAGGAAGACCAGCCTTGGTCAAATATTTTAAGGTATTTGGGAGTAGATGTTTCAATAAAACAACCAAAGAGGACTTAGGAAAATTTGATTCAAGATCCAATGAAGGGATTTTTCTTGGGTACTCCACTAATAGTATAGCTTTCAGATGTTATAACAAGAGGTTACAGACTATCATAGAAAGTGCTAATGTCAGAGTGGATGAGGGTCTGGATCTAAAGACAAAAGAAAATTCAGAAGAGTCTTTAGAAATACCAATTATTGTGAAAGAAGAACAAGATGAAGAAGAAGATATTGAAGAGTGGAGTAAATCAAAAAGGCAGGATACCAAGATGCCATCTCTCTTCGTTCAGAAAAATCATGATGAAAGTCAAATTATTGGAGAACTTGGTACCGGGGTTCAAACCAGAAGAAAAATTACAAATGCTTTTGAGCAAGGGTATTTTTCTCTGCTATCTAAGGTAAAACCTAAGAACTTTTTAGAAGCAAGACATGATAAACATTGGTTGAAGGTGATGGAAGAATAATTAGATCAAATTGAGAAAAATGAAACTTGGGAACTAGTTCACAGACCAAAGAGTCAGAATGTGATTGGAACTAAGTGGGTATTTTGGAACAAACTAAATGAAGATGGTCAAGTCACTCGAAATAAGGCAAGATTGGTATGCAAAGGGTATGCTCAAGTGGAAGGTGTTGATTTTGAAGAGACTTTTTATCTGATTGCTAGACTAGAAGCAATCAGAATGTTCCTTGCTTTTGCAGTGTTTAAAAATTTCAAATTCTACCAAATGGATGTCAAATCAGCCTTTTTAAATGGGAATTTAGAAGAGGAGGTTTACATAGAACAACCTGAAGGGTTCTTATTATCAGAAAATGAAGATTATGTTTGTAGGTTGAAAAAGGCATTGTATAGATTAAAACAAGCCCCCAGAGCATGGTACTCAAGGCTTGTTCAACATCTACAGGACCAAGGATTCAAAAGAGGACATGATGATAGTAATATTTACATCAAAACTAAAGATAAACACCAGTTAATTGTGGTTGTATATGTGGATGACATAATATTTGGAGGATATAATGAAGAAATGTCTAGAAAATTTGCAGAAGACATGTAAAAGGAATTTGAAATGTCTATGTTGGGTGAGTTATCCTTTTTCCTTGGATTACAAATTTCTCAATCTAATAAAGGAATATTTATATCCCAAACCAAATATGTGAAGGAAATGTTGAAAAATTTTGGTATGGAGGAGTGTGCACCTGTCAGCACACTGATGATCACCAGAACCAAGTTAAGCAAAGATGATGAATCTCCAGATGTTGATCAATCTCTCTATAGATCAATGATTGGGAGTTTATTATATGTACCAACATCTAGACTAGATATCATGCAAGCAGTGGGTATGGTGGCACATTTTCAAGCAGGGCTGAAAGAAACACATGTGTAAGTTGTAAAACACATATTCAAATATCTAAAGGGAACTATGGAATACGGGTTGTGGTATCCAAAAGAAAAATATTTCACATTGACAACTTATACAGATTCAAATTGGGTAGGATGTGTAGATGACAAAAAAAGTACAAGTGGAGGAGTATTTTTTTCTTGGAAACAACCTGGTATCTTGGCTAAGTAAGAAGCAAAATTTTGTATCCCTATCCACAATAGAAGTAGATTATATAGCAGCGGTACTATGTTGCACGCAAATTTTATGGATGAAGTAGACCTTGAAGGATATAAAAGTAGAGTATGATCATCCCATCTCCATATTATGTGATAATACTAGTGTAATAAATATTTCAAAGAATTCGGTTATGCATTCTAGAACAAAGCACATTCCCATAAGATATCACTTCTTAAGAGATCAGGTGGCAGAGAAATAGGTAAAGTTGGAGTATGTTGCTACATTCGAATAGATAGTTGATATTTTCACTAAGCCACTACCAAAGGAGACATTTGAATATCTATGACATAAGTTGGGAGTAATTTCTTTTACATATTTACATTGAAGAGTCAAGGGTAGCACTGGTTAAGGGGGAGCTAAAACTTTGCAAAATTTTCAGCTCCTAGGATGACCCTTTTCCATTGATGTCAAAGGGGGAGAATGGTAGTAAGGGGGAGCTACGGCAAGAGGAAGCTGTAGAAGAGGAGATTAATATTATTATTATTATTATTATGGGGTTTCCATCAATGGAAAAGGGAGATATTGTTGGAAATATTGTCATTGATGTCAAAAGAGGTGTTGAATTGGTAAATGGAAATCTGTCAGAAACTAACAGAATTGTGAGTATGTCAACGGAAATAACCAGCAACATATAGAGTAGCAAAAAGAGCAAAAATCAGATATTTATATATGTGAAAAGGGTCACCTTTATAGGATAAATATAGTAGTGTCTGTGTAAAGTGAAAAACATTCAAGAAAGAGGAAGATATTGACAACCATGATGAGAAGAAAGCAACGCTTTTTCATGAAGACCGTAATTTATCCTTGGAGGCCCGAGATTTGCACAAAAGAGGGCCTGCCAATTTCTTAGAGAGCAGCACTCATGTCTTAAGGGGCTGCATTGAATGTTTAGGTGATAATTAAATTATTTGGGGAAATCTTTATGTGTGCATTAATTAATTCAAAGGGGGCAGCGATTTGTTTAGAAAGAATAAATTAATAAATAAAGGCCGACTAATGTTAATGAAAGGGTGTGATGGTTTAAGGTGTAATGCCCTTTCGAAAAGGTATGAAAGGCTATATAAGAAGATTCCTATGAGAATTATTAAGCATGGATTCAAGTTGAATATCTTGAGGAAAAAGAAGAAGAAGAGGAAGCGTAAGGGTAGAATTTTAGAACAACAAATGTGAAAGTAAGAAGAAGAATTTTCCATTAGTCGTTGAGGAAGCAATAAGTTCAAAAGTGGAAAAAAAAATTTGTAAGGAAGGTTGGTGCCTTCATATTCAAAGAGATCAGTGTCTCTTGCTAATTTTTTTCTTAGCAAAAGGGGTGGGTGCTCCTGTAGGTTGGTGCCTACAAAATTGTAATTTGGGGATTGGTGTCTCCAGTGGGTTCGTGCCTACAAATTTTTGAGAAATATATATAAAGAAAGAAGTTTCTCCATGGTTTTCTCCCAAAATGGTTTCCACGTATATCTGTGTCTACTTGCATTAAGTTTTGTGTTCTTTGATTGATTTGATATATTCACATTGCTCGTGATTATAGATCTAAGTTTAAGTATTGAAGTTTGAAATAATATCATAATACTAATTCACCCTCCCTTCTCAGTATTATCTTGTGCTCAACAACCTATACCATTCCAGTTGACCCATCACCTTTTAAAACATGCAACATGCTTTACCAACCCAATGATGTGCTCATACCTATTAAGCTGACTACCTCCACAACTGTTACTTATCCACCTACACTTCCACTTACCAACGCAACTACTACTTCTACTGCATATACCTCCTCCATTCCTACCACTTCCATAACCTCCACAACTGACCCATTAGCTTCCCAATCTATTAACTCCACCTTTGCATCAAATTTTGACACTTTATCCATTCCAGCTACCTACATACCAATGACTGATCCCTTGGAAGGTGTTTTTCAATGCCCCACTCTGGGGGAGTACCGCCTATATAGTGTCAACACATTCCTTACTCCACAAGAGTATGGAAGCCTTCACCAACACCCTCACTATGATCACTGCACAGGTGAATGCCTCCTCTATGGTTCTCCTCAGCTTCATACTAGTATCACCTATGGGGGACTTGATACTACCACTTAAACACCCAAAATACCACCATAAACTCTCCCCTTTTCCGCTGACTTCCAATCACTTACCAATCACCATTTTTTCCACACCTTCATACACTGATGTGCATGGAAGGGTTTTGGTTTTGGATTTTATGAGCAATGCTACCATACCATTATTCCATGTACCACCTACAAACATAACAACCGTAGTGGTATTGGCTATCTTGAACCACCCACCAAACAAGCCCGCATTGAACTCATTAAGGACACTAGCCCTGCTCCACCTTCTTCACCCGCTCCACCTTCATCACCACCCTCACCGATGGATCCTGAATCTATCCCTCCTAATTTTTTTTTCATAAACACCATTTCCTTGGGGACTCTAAATTATCAATGCAAGGGCGAGGCCCCTTCCACTCCTCCCTTCCTTTATCCTGAAATGATCGATGACGATACACCTTTAATTAACATCGTTCAATGTCAAGATGATGAATCTATACTCACCTACCCTGGTGTAGAAGACTCATATATTAATCGATCATTACCTTCTGAGACACAAACCATGTTGAATGAATCGAATATCGAGATCAACATTCATACTCAGGATGACCCACACATCCTAAAGATCAGACAATCTTTAGATGTTGCTGAACAAGAAGACATCACTTCTTTTCTCAAAGATAATAACCATGCTTTCGCTTGGTCTTACGCAAACATGACTGGTATTGACCCCACCATAGTGGTCCACAATATCGTAACAGTTCCTGATGCCAAACCCATCAAACAAAAGCTGAGTAAAATGCACCCTTGCATTGCTCTTCTCATCAAAGAATAACTTCAGTGCCTTCTTTCCATTTCCTTTATCTTACCCATTTATTATCCACGTTGGATTTCTAACATTGTCCCTATCACTAAGATGATAGGGGGCCTCTGCATTTGCATGGACTTCCATGACCTAAACCTAGCATGCCTAAAAGATGACTTTCCCTTACCCGGTATTGACTAGCTGGTTGACCTTACTGCTGGTCATGAGATGTTGTCACTCATGGATGGCTTCTCGAGTTATAACCAAATCCTGCTTTCCCTAGAGGATCAACACAAGACCTCGTTCATCACCCCTTGGGGGACCTTTTGTTATCGACTTATGCCTTTTGGCCTTAAAAACATTGGGGCCACATATCAATGGGCTATGACTTACATCTTCCATGACATCATGCATTGTATATTGTAAGATTACATGGATGATATCCTGGCCAAATCTAAACACCGCTCCAAGCACCTAACCATCCTCAAAACCATCTTTGATCATCTCATTAAATATTATGTCCTCCTTTAGCCTAAGAAGTGCATCTTTGTAGTTCTCTCAGGAAAGCTCTTGGTATTTATCGTTTCCCTCCATTATATAGAAGTTGACCCTGCTAAAGTCAAGGCCATTCTTGAAATGCCTCTTCCTACTAACATTAGACAACTCCGTAGCCTACAAGGTAAGTTCCAATCCATTCGCTATTTCATTTCATAATTATCTGATTGATGTCAACCATTTCATCATTTTCTCAAGAAGGATGTCTCCTTTAAATGGGATGATGACTGTAACAAATATCTTGAGTCCTTAAAACAATACCTTCTCCAACCACCCATACAAATTCCACCTAAAGATGATAAACCTTTTTACCTATATATATCCGCTACCAATCACTCCTTGGGGGCCATGCTCACTCATCATGATGAACAACACAGGGACCAGGTGGTTTATTACATAATCCCTACTCTTTTGGACTATAAAACCCGATACACCCATCCTGAAAAACTTTGCTTCGCCTTAGTTTTCATTGCCACCAAACTTCATCATTACCTACTCAACCACAAAACCTATGTTGTGACCAACACTGACCCCTTACACTTCATGTACACCAAACCTTATCAAAATCAGTGTGTCGTACGATGGCTTATGCTTTTAGCTGATCTTGACCTCAAATTCATTTATCAAAAGTCCATCAAGGGACAAGGCTATCACCGACCAATTGGCCGACGCACCTATTTCCGGGGATCAACCTTCTAATTTTGAATTTCTAGATGAGTCGATTGCTACCCTCTCCCTAGATGAACCTCCTTACCTAATAACACTCTTCTTAGATAGTTCCAAGTGTTAGCGTGGGGGTGGGGCTTGTATTATCCTCATTCCTCTTGATGGTGAGCCCATGCCTTTTTTGTTCAATCTAGATTTTGAATGTACCAATAATATTTCTGAATACAAAGCACTCATACTAGGTCTCTAAGATGCCTATGCCCTAGATGTCAAATCAATCAACATATTTGGTGATTCTCAATTGGTCATAAACTAATTTAATGGTATGTACCAATTTCGTAACGAGATACTTAAAAAGTACAAACATCATGTAGACATACTTTTGACCACTTTTGATCGTTACATTCTTCAAACCATCCCACATTCCACCAACAAGTTTACAGATACCATGGCCTGCTTAGCTTCCCAAATACCCACTTCACCTGTCAATTCTACAATCTTATCACCATACAATGACTCCAATCACCTTCTTATTTACCTCACAATGTTTACTCGATTAGAACTACTACCCCTAACTTGAGTGACCTTTGGTATAAACAATACTCTGACTACCTTTCTCTCTCCATCTTACTTCCTCATCTCACCCATAATGGACAACGTGCCTTCCTTCAAAAGGTCTCTCATTACATCATTCTAAGGGGCATCCTCTATAAGCATGTATTTGATGGTATTCTCTTACAATGCCTCACAGGTTCTGAAATTACTTATACCATTAAGGAGGTTCATGATGGCATATGTTAAGGTCACTTCAGTGGCCTTGCTTTTGCTAAGAATATTCTTCACTTGGGCTATTACTGGCCAACCATTAACCATGATTGTTACAATTATGTCAAACATTATATAAATTTTCAACAACATTCCAATCTTCATCATACACCCAGTCATGCCTTATAGGTTGCTCGATACCTTTGGCCCTTCTCTCAATGGAGTTTGGATCTTGTTGGAGAAATCAATCCTCATTCTTCCCAGCGTCATTAATGGATCATCACTGCTACCAAATATTATACACCAAATGGGTTGAATCTGTACCCCTCATTTCCACGAAACCTGAGAAAATATGTGAGTTCATCAACCACCACATTATTTTCCACTTTGGTGTTCCCCAATACCTCATCACTGAAAATGGAAAAAAATTTAAAAACAAAACCTTACGAAAACTTTACGATGCCTTCGACATTCATCTAAGTTTCTCTTCACCATATTACCCACAAACCAATGGCCAAGCATAATCAACCAATAAAACCCTGAACAAAATTCTCATGAAAGTGGTTAACGATACTGGGAAGGATTGACATACGCACATTCCCTTCACCTTGTGGACATACCATACTAGTATTCACACTTCCATTGCAGCCACACCCTTTTCTCTGGTCTATGGTATAGAGGTAGTCCTACCTCTCGAAGTCCATATTCCCTCACTCCAAATTTCTCTCCATGACATGCTCAATGATGATGAATTTTATTAGGACCGTTTAGCACAACTAGAGTTATTAGATGAATGTCGTCTTAACGCTCTGGATCACCTTCAAGTGTACCAAAAATGTATCAAACGTGTATATGACAAACGTGTTCATGAACGAACCTTCCAGGTTGGTGACCTTGTCCTGAAAGAAAATCAACACGTAACCAAAGTAGAAAATAGTAAACGGGGCAAATTTGCTCCTAATTGGCTTGGACCACACATAGTGACTCATACCTATGGATCAGGTGCTTATCATTTATCTACACTCGATGGTAAACTCAAACTTGAGCCCCTTAACGCATTACATATTTGACCATTTTATTATTGATTGGTAGTCCTACTTAACTTTTTTCTCTTTCCACGCTCATACCTTGAGCGTTATTTCACTCAATACACCTCACCAATGATTAAACAAGAATCATGTGAGTACCCATCACTTGTTATCTTTTCTTGAATATGTGTACCACGGTGCTGCACATAGCATGATTATTATGGATACTTTTTGTCTACCTTTAGATGAGATCCCATGGTCATTTCACCTTACCTTTTGAACACGAGTCTTATTCTCCACCTTGGTTTTGTCCATGACTTCAAATACCTCACATGGGACCAAACTCCTTGAGTCAAACTTCTCCTAAAAGAAATATGACTCCCGCAAAAGGACATCTTCCTCTCGAACAATTGTTGTTATAAATAAATGGATCCCTTGAAGGACAGCTATGTAAAGCTCTTTAAAAAAAATGAGAGTAACCAAAGTTTTCCACATCGATCAGCTTCACAAAGACCTCAAGGAGTTCAATTTTTCCCATATAGACTTCCCGCATCGATCAGTCTATCTCAACTATAATTCAAAACACTCAATATTTTTGTCATGGACTTGCCCATTGAGATCTAGGTTCTCTAGCTCAAAATGCATGCTACCTATACCATATGCAAATTGCCCACTTTTCACCCTTCAAACCATGCCCACTTCACCAATTTCTAACTTCCTCAAGGGAATTCTTGGAACTTAGACATTTGGTGATCATGCGACTACTTTTCACTAAAGAACAGTCCATCATGTAATGTCTTTAGGGTCTTATGTTCATCACCTCCACCAAGGTATGATCTACTCATTATGATCATAACCAATAAAGTGGATTTATTGCCCCCCCTTATCTTTTAACCATCTTTGTTTATGTTTTGATTAGGTTATACAGGACTTGGTCCTCGACACTTACTTTTGGGGTAATCTTCTTCTTTCACCATAATCACCCTCACCTACATCACTTTACCTATAATCCACCACACATAATAGATATAAAACCCATACCATGCCTAAAACCTACTACCTCATTTTCCAACCCTCTCATATTATTCCCTAGCTCATGGGAGAACTACATCAGCCTGAGGTTCCTTTTCATCAGGACTATGTAGGCAGCACTCCAAGGGCATTGGGCCCTCGGAGGTTAGCTTGGCCATCCTCTACCTAAACAATTCATCTTCCATGTGCCTCACATTACATCACACCTAAATTTGTTTCCCTTTTATACCAAAATTGGAAATTAAACCACATACATAACAAGATGTTTCATATTTTAAACATTTTCACAGCATACATTTATTGTGCCTACCATTTCTCTATCATCACTATGCATAGATTATGCCACATCTCACATATGATCCATAGTATCATTCATTGCATAAAATAATGAATCACAACTTCACTTAATTTTAACACAACCATGCCTACATTGACCTAGCTTAAACCATGCCTAAACAGACCTCACTCGATCCATGCCTAAACCAACCTAACTCCATCATGCCTAACTAACCTAATTTCCCTCCATATCAAAATAATAAATCAACAAATCCCATGTATCTCATTTGAGTATCTCATCATATAAATAAATCAATGTGTATCTCAAATATACATGGCTATTTCATCATGTCCATCATCTTAAAATCATCGGCATGCAGGCCGATATACAATACAAAATGTCATCGGCATGCAAGCCGGTCTCATATATACAAAAAAATAATGAATCAATACCAAATCTCTTTGGCACGTAGGCCGGTATATGCTCAAAATATACAAAAATATCTCATACATCCTCATTGTCATTGGCATGTAGGCCAGTATGTGATCAAAACTATAAATATCTCTTGGTATGCAAGCCAGTGTATATCACACAAAAACTATCATACATAAACAAATCAGCTAACTGCATATCAGGCATCTCGGTGGATGTCTTGCATCTCTGTATCACATGTACCCTCAGCCTCCTAGGACCTTGCTAGCATCTGTATGCTAGTAGCCTCTTCCTGATTGGGCCTTAGAGCTTGTTGACCTTCTGTGCTCTCTACACTATGAGTGTGGGATCTTGTCCTCTCACTGGACGCCTGCTGTGCCCTGTACTCAACATAGGATATGAATTCTATCCTAGCCACCATTAGCTGGTCCTGATAGTACCTCACCTCACTTAGGGAATCCTATAAATTTTATATAGGCATAGTCTGTGGTGGTCCCATAGGTCTCAGCCCTTGTACCTTCCCTATAGGACCCTTCCCCGCACCTGCCTGTGAACTGAGACCTACTCATGGTGCCTGTAGTGGTGCCCCCTGCCCCTGTACCTATATCTGGGCCTGTAAGACCCCAATTTATTCTTGAGTTGTGGCCAAATGGCCTTGTAAACCTACCACCCGAGCCTGTAAGGCTTCCACCTGACCATCCACCTCCTCTCCATCTCCATCTCCTCCACCAACCATATGGGCCTACAGACTAGCCACCTATATGTGTAGCTCTACTACCTCCACCTCTGAGCCCTCTAGTTGTGTCTACAATATACCCAACTGGGTAATGAGAGTAGCTACTTTCCCCTGTACGGCGTCTCTCTACACTGTAATGGTAGCTAGATCCAGTTGCCCTAGTCTGGGTGGTATGGCCTGTAATTGAGCCACTCACCACTATTTATACCTGTTTGTACACTCGATGTCATCTATCCGCTAGTCCACTAGCTTCTCCTCCTACCCTATGAGCACTGTAGGCTATGGTAGAGGTAAGGGCCTCTCCATGTCATCTCTTCGATACTGTGGGAAGGGTGGAGGTATGTCCTGTACTAGCCCAAACTGTTGTCGAACTCTGTCTGCTGGGATCATCTCGTCCTCCCCGGCATGGTGACCCTATATCCATCTCTCTAGCTAGAGCTTAGCTTTCTCCTCATGCATATGCCTATATGAGGGGAATCCCACATATAGTGTATCTCTCTTGTTTGTTGAGAGATTTTGTATCTATATTTTTGACACTTTTGGCATGTTGACAGTCTCTCTTATGGGGGAGCTATTCTAGTGGAGCCCACTGTTAGTTTGTCATTGCTTGAGTAGTTTTTTTGACAACTCATACATATTTGTAGCATCACTCCACCCATTCAGTAGTATAGGAGGGTGTGGTGTTGATCCTGCTTCTTCGGGTTTCGTGTCCTTGCCTTGTTACCTTGGCTTTTCTTGGATTGTGACACTCTGGATTTTGTGTCCTTGCCTTGTTGCTTTGGTTATTGTTCTTGGATCGTGGCACACCTGTTTGCAGCAGTTGATCGAATTATGTTTGGTGTTTTTTGCACTTTCGACATCACTCCGTTGATAGTCTCCTTGTATGGAGCTATTCTGGTGGAGCTCAGTGTCAGTTGTTTTTTAGTTTTGTGATTGAGTAGTGGATTCAAACCACAGTGCACACCAAACTTCTTTAGCATTGTACGAGTTTTTTGAGCCGAGACTTCTTGGGATGCCTTGGAGTGGGTTTTTACTCTCTTTACTTTGTTGTTACAAGTTTTGGGTACCTTGTGATGTCCCTTTTTCCCAGTTATTGTACATGAGTACCTCATAAGGGCCTAGTTGTTGGGACTCATACTGTGGACATGCCACTTCTATTTTGGCCCCTAGCTTCACTTGAGAGGGGGTGTTAGAGTAGGTATTTACCTTAGCTCATGTTCACCTAGGTAATTTATTTACCTTTATTATATTTATCCTCACCCACTTATGTGTGTGGATATTTATTTTATCTTATTTAGATGTTAGGAAGATATTATCTAGTTGTTAGGTATAGTTCTTTCTTTAATCTATGGTATTGACTAGTTATTTCCTTGATTTATGGCTTGATCTAGATCTTGATGCCTGGTTTCTCCTAGATTGTTATGGTCCTTGACTAGTTCTAAGAAAGGCTAGTTATTTCATTTATGTTGATCTACGTTGTTGGTATCTTAGATTGTAATCTCCTTCACAACTTGAACAACATCATGAATTTACACAAGACACTCAAGGATAGATAGATGTTTTGTATGTCGTTTGTAGCCAGGGATCACACCTATCTGCTTGTTTTCATTCAAGAATTAAGGGAGTGGATAACACCTTCATGAGGGTTTTGATCTAACCCTCACTATTTTAGGTTGTTCCTATCAACCAAGGTAAGAGAACCTATGTTGCAGCCCCTATGTGGTAAGGAGATGAAGATATCCTTGTGTTTTGTCATATGGTGTGGAGGAAGCTTTGTGAAAACATGATCCAATATCCATTATCCAAACTCAAAGGAGTTGTCACTACTAAATGATGGAAATGTTCTCAAAACAAAGCTAGAGCTGCTAAAGAAATGATAAAACCCTGATCAACCTTGTGCATTTTTGTGAAAGGATTGAATTCTTTTGTAGACACACAATGCAGATGCAGGGGTATTGTAGGTAGGATGAGTTAAAATTTAAAATGAAATTCTGATGAGAGACCTTGGAACAAGAGTAGCTAGAAATCATCACCTTCTTTGGAAACCTTGCAAAAGAATTACAACACCTAAACAGACAGAAATGTTTCAATGAATTTGAAAAATGCTCTTTCAACCAGGATGTGTGCACAATGGATGCCCAAATCTGCACTATTCCATACAAACTTTGATAGCCTGCCACAAAGGCTTGAAGAAAAATATCAATAAAGCATTCATAACCCCTTGTTAGATCATGTCCTAAGGTACACCCAAAGGTTTGTAAATAGTCCTCAATTTACAAGGAAGGTAAGATGGATTTAAATATGTTTATCTCCACTCAAATGAATGCTCTTCTGAATGGAAGATTGCAGATGCCTTAAAACCCTCTATACAGAAATGAGAATTCCTGTATGACCAATAAATTCCTCCTCAAACACAAGATTGTCAACATGAGCATGAAACACAAATTGAAAACATACTAAAATACATTAGTGCATGCAAGCTTTTCCAAGAGATAAAACTAGTTAATCCAAGAATTTGACTCAAATATATCAGCAAGGGAATGTTATTCAAACAATATCAAAGCTTTCTTAATGGCTTTACAGCTGAAACCAACTCAACATGATGAACATTTGATGCAAATTTAGGAATTAAAATGGCTCTCAGGCAATTTCTTCAATAAGGAAATGGACTTCTTCCAATTTTCCCTGTGAAAATTCTTCTCTCTTTTCTCAAAAATTCTCCCAGCCACCAAAATGAAAACTTATAATATACCCTATGCCCTGCATCCCAAGCAAATAATATGCCAAAGGGATCAAATTTGTTACAAAACCTTATCCATTTGATGAAAAATGATATAAAACTGCAAAACAACTCGCATATTGCTAGGGATGCACAAATATTTTAAAACATTGCATGAACTAGGATCCTTATCCATCCCAGGGGTCATATTTTTGGAATTCCACAATGCCAACATGCATTTGCAATCATTTTTCACCTTTTAACTCTCGTCATTTTTAACTCTGCAAGTTCTTTTCATTTTTTACCTTTTACAGTGTTTTTCATGGGCTGAGGAAAATATTTCATGAAAATCACTATATTGGCACCAAAATAGCTCAAATGAATGATGCCATTACACTCATAGGGCCGAGGGGATGTGGATTCATATAAAATTTCATGTGATTTGGTGAAGAAATGATGAATCCAAACTTCCTGGAGCTTTCATGGCACCCAAAAACAAGAATGCACAGCAACCGTTGATTAAAATCAACTTTAAATTTCTGTCCTAATGTAGATATGATTGAATTTCCATGTGTCAGATGGGATCTCGAATATTCTGCTTTTATCTTTGGATGAGTTGGGACACCCTTCCCAAATACCATTGGACTGGACCTTTGCCTTCAAAAATGCATTTTAAAACTTTTTTGACCTCGGGAAAATTTTGAATATTTTCCCGCATGAGTCCCCTGGACATGCCATGTGTCCTCCTGTGGGCCCCACCAAGAACCGTGGGCCAACTTTATGAATTTTTCTCCTTTATGAGAAAAGGATAAATTTTCTCAAAAACCTAAATACAAGGGCCCGAACACCCACTGCTCCTTCTGGCACGTGTCGCCCCCTGATTGGATGCGGGGGGACACCTTCAATTTTTCCTCATCGCTCCTTGTCAAATTTATTTTTGATTTTGAGATTTTTGCCTCCAAAGGAAAAAAATCCCAACCATTCCCGGATCCCCGCTCCCTTTGCTATCATGGAAACGTGTCCTCCTTACATTGATCACGGGACTACCTTGCATTTTTTACCCTTTAAAAATAGGGGAAAAAATTCACGAACTTCTCCTTCAGCCCCCTAATCTTCCGTATACTAAGAAAACCTAACACAATGTTCAAAAATTTTTGGTTGAAAGTGAGCCAATCCTTATTTTAGTTTCAAGAGGTATATCCAAATTAGATAATAATTCACATGAACTTTCATAGGCCCCCCATTTCCATTTCTCCTCCCGAACACACTTAGTTCAAAAATGCAAATTGGCTGCGGAGCCAATACCTTACATGTTTTACAGTGTATTATCAAGGATCAAAAATTTAGGGTCCATATACTGATAAATGGCCCCCCATTTCCATGTTCTCCTCAAAGATCTTTGTCCACTAGAGACTGGAAATCTAAATTGATTTGGGTCCAAAAATCAGCTGCAAGTAAAAAACTTCAAAGTCTTCAATAACTTCTCAAATACATATGAGCCTAGAAATCCTAGTACAAATGTCCACCTATCCCATTGCATGTAAGAAATCCGAAGAAAAATATATTTCCATAGCATGGTTCCATAGCCATTAATCATTACCTTGTGTTGAAGAATGTAACACGGAATTTTCCTTTCAACATCTTTATGCTACTTGTCCACTTCTCATTGGCGCGTGTTCCCTGCTATACTAAAATTTTAACTTCCACACTATTGTTGAAGTCCCTCCATACAAACTTCAATTTTTTCTCAAACCCGCTCCAGATCACATGCTATCTTTGTCTGGACATAATCAAAGTTGATTTTCCATTGGTAATGGGCTCCGGGCAAAATTATATTGTTCTTGGGCTATTTTGGGCCATTGAGGGAATCCTTCACATTTTTTTCAAGTGATTTCCGATCCTTGAACTGTCACCATCTGTGAATCTCGTAGCCACCTGCCATTCAGCCTCAGAACCTTCTGTGCAGAAATTTGATTTTGAGAAATGTTACACAAAAAATATGGTTTTGCCATTGATTATAATTGCAGATCTACTTTCCCCAACAAGGAATTCTTGCTAGGTCTAGGAGAGTTGCACTATCTAGAATTTTGAAATCCACTAAAACCCTTCAACATTTTTAGTAAAAAAAGAATAAAATGGATTACACAAATAACTAAAGTGAAATACTTAAATTGGTTTCAAGAAGCTGACACACCTTTTGAATCATGTTGAAGAAATCTCTGATTCCAAGAAGAGCATGCAAAATGAAATATCAAAGGAAAATCCTTCCACAAAATCTCCGAACATTGATGATAAAAATGGAAGATAGAAACAAGACATAAATTGGGGTAATTTTGAAGATATCAGAATGACAGGATTATCAAAGGCATAATATTTGAATTTTAAATCTGATTGATAGATTATAGAGGGGACGGGGTGTGAACTTCCAAGCCCAAAGTGTATACATATTTTACGGGAACAAAAAACATAAAACAATAGTTTGACCATTTACGTTAGTAGGCTATCGAAAGGTCAAAGGCTGAGTCACTAGTTTCCTGAAACGTACCGGCTATTTACATTCATCCTGCACACCACAATTCCAACATAATCATTACCACCTCCAGGAATAACATCATGCTCATAAAATTGGGAGTTCTAGATGTATCCATATTCTAAGTGGAACAATTGAGGGAGGATGCCAGCTGATAGTTGTTTTGTTTCCATACTATTCCATGTAGAAATTAGGCACATAAAATAACAACTAACATAAATCAAATAAATATTTACGACAGACGGCTGGGAGCCGATTGATGACACCCTTGCCACTACTCTTGGTGGTTGGGGTGACCATCCAAAGAGCCCACCGCAACCGCCACCATCCTCCATGTTTGCTGCTACTACCTAGCTCCATATTTGGAGGTTTTTCTGGTTCTATGCAATTTTACTTCAAACTTTTTTGATTGATAAAGCTACTGTCGATATGATTATGTAACTTTTTGCCACTCATAGCTTCTTAATAAGCAAGAAAACTGCAGCAGATGCATATCAACTTTGCTGCAATAAAAATGACACCTCTAGTGTCCCCACCGGGTGTGCCAAAACTGTGTTGCAGACCACAGCACCCTGGATGCAAATAAGGCTTCTAGGTGATGTAGGAATCAGTGTGATTGCACAAATGGAATCCTTTCTCTAGGTGGGACTTGTAAAGATGAGAAACGACCGATTTCTCCGGAGAAGGCTGGTTCCTATCCTCTGTCAGGATGCACACAAAAAATGCAAAGGGTTTGCTAAAACCTAATCAACTTGCCAAGGAGGACAGGGTAATAAAATGCCATATAATAAAACTAAACCTACAAAGGGTTTTTTTTTGATGATCGAGGAAATGTTAACCTTTTTTTGCAAATTAACACAAAAACCAAATAGAGCAAATACAAAAAAAACCATGCCACAGGTAACCAAACTGCAATTAGAGATTCAAATGACAGCAATGAATACATGAGGAGGGTTTGAGAGTCAATCACCACAAATAATATTGCTCAAGAGTCGATAAGTAATGCAGCGGGCCAGAGGTAAAAAATACTGGCATTACAACCCATATGGGAGGTTTGAAGCTCCACAATTCTCTTGCAGGCGAAGGAAGAAGGAGGATGCCCAATAAACAAGAATGTCTAACCCCTTAAAAAGCTCTTCTTTACAATATATATGAAAATGAAGGGAGAAGAGAGGAAATCCAGAATCTGGCCCCAACCACTTCTTGGTACATTTAAAATCATTCTCATTATGAAAAAGTTGGATGGATCCTAAAGCAAACGGCTGTCTGCTGCATTAAACGTTGGTTGTTAAAGCATTACTTCTGTCTATCACCAGCGCAAGAGATGTTTTCCTTAATTTTCTCCACCAAATCTACCCAAAATGTGAAGATGAATCCCAAATCATAGAGAATATTCCAACAGCTTTCCGTGATATAAATAAACGTTGCAAATCCAGTCTTATGCATCCTTGGATCGAAAAGATATGATGATCTACAGATTTAGGAACAAAACAGGTTGAACACACGCACTATTTTTAAATCTCCTTCCCGCACTCCTTGCCATCTGCGACGACACTGTGGTCAGGCCTCTGTTACGCTACGAAATTTTCTCTCTCACCTTTTGTGGGCTTTTCTTTGGGCCCCTTAACTGGCCACTGCACTATTTCATTGGTTCGGAATCAACGCATCGACAAACTCTGCCCTTTACTTTTTTGACCTTTTTTCCTGGCGATCACGTCATGCTGTTGATTTGTCCACGGGCCTGCCAGATTTTCACGATCCACCACTCCTGTCTCCGATGTCCCAGCTGCTTGTGCGGGACAGAATCCTCCGATCAACCCAAATGGGCTTACCTCATCTTTGACTGCCTCTGACACGTGGGCTTGATCTTGATTGGCTTTCGCCCTCTCGCCTTATGCGTGTCCTTGCACCCTTTGTCCCACTTCCTTGTGCTTGAAGTTTTCCTGTTTTCACCAATCCGACCAGTTCACTCACTCCACGTACTATTGTCCCACCTTCCCAGTTAAAGCAGACTGGGACAATTTATTTTTCTTTCGGCCGATTCCGGCATTTCGTCAGTCCATTTGTCCAAATGTCCCTTTTCTGTTTGGGCCACCTGGAGGGCTTTAATCAGCCGATCCGCGCCCGCGTATAATTGTTCCACATTCCCAAAGGTGCCTTGAGCAGGACTTAGCCAATTTTAATTTTCCCCTATATCAACTACTTGTTGAAACAAAAACTTGATTGCATGTTATTGAAATTAACTCTGGGGGTGAAAATCTGATAACAATGGACCCAAAAGAGAAGATATGATATTCCCTGGACCACAAGTCACCTAATAGAACGCTTTCGAAAAATTACTTGTGTGAATGATCCATGAAAGAACAGTAAGCAAAGGGCTGAGAAAGTGTACGATAGGCCCCACATTAGCCTTTGAAGAAGAATGACGCATATCCCCAAGGACATGCCTTTGGTGTTGGAAAGAAATCAGTTGTTGCCATACCAACATTTTACATAAGAGTCAGTATCACCTGAAGGATGGAAGCATGAGCCCATTGGTGTAATTACCCATATGCCTTCACAGCAAGGTACCTTCCATGTGAAATTTACACAGTTTAGATGTGTGACACCGAACGTATCAATGTTGGAAACAGTAGTTGTGGTCTACCACACCTAGAAGAAATATGATGTATCTAGGCGGGGTGCATATATTGAAATGCCATTTCAATGTATTGAGCATACATAAGTTTGGTTGTGGGATAATATTTGGGCAGCCATTTTACATCCAACTAAATCCCAAGTTTGGAGAATAACAGTATGTGAAGATGAAGTTCCACTTCTAGGCACCACCCAAAGAGTAAGCACAATTGATGAGAACAGCCAGTACCTAGCCACAGAGCCAAAATTGAAGTGGAGGATAATGAGATGAGCATATGATAGTGTGGTTTTGAGAATAAGATGTTAAAAACATCCTATGAATAGGATGAAGCTGAGCGCGCCACTACACACCTCAGCCACAAGAGGGGGAATGAGACTTTGAGATGATATTTCACAAGCGAGAACACAAATTTAAGAGAGTGTTTCAGCAGAGAACAAGAAACCATGCTGTTACTCCCGCAAAATGTGCCGGTAAATCACCAGACTCTCTCCACAGAAGGGATTACACCATTGACAAGGAGAAGGAAATTGAAAGTTAATGAGAGGCGCAGAAGAGTCAGAGGAAAGCGTGCCTATTTGTACACCTCCAAACATAGAAAACAGAAAGATGAAGAAATGAAGCAAGAGAAGAGGAGGAAAAAGGAAACAAATGAGATAGTTATAGAGACTGCTCAGACATGGAGGCTATCAAGTCCCAAATCTGGAGCTCAAGTTCTTAAGTAGCAAGTCTAGAAGAACAAAGTGGAGAGAACATTCCACCAGCAATGGTTATGTAAGAGACACAGGTAATTTTCCGGCCCGTTTCCAGAGCACACCCTATCACAAAAAGGAACTTATATGGCTAGGGTTATGTATGAAGAATTTGCAATACAGTGTGGCACAAGGAAATAGTTATTCATGTCCATGCACACACACATGTAGACCATATTTGATGATGTTGAGGAATTCATGCATATCAAGGAGATGATTAAATACCTTAAGCTAGACACATGAACAGTAAAGCCTACTTCAATCAGATGAACAAGTAAGAATGCATTGGTGAAAGTCTCAAAAGAGGTGGTAGGTGGAATATGACAGCTGCCACAATTGGCGCTCAGGAAGAGATTAAGACTAAGGATAGGGAAATAAGCATCCTAACATAGGAAAAAGACTTTAGATAGAAAATAACTCTGTTTATGTAGCCACTAGAGAAAATTGGTATAATATCATTAAGCTATGCCACATTTAAAGTCAAGGTGCCAAAAGAATATTTCCTTCAGGTAGTTACATTGGCTGAAACCTAGCTGCTTCTGAAGAAACCTTTTTTATGTCCAACACCAAAGGATCCAGCACAAGAGGTAGAGCACGAAAGCATTCAGTATGTGAAATTGCATCATTATGAAGATTGTTACAAGCTGCCTGCAAGAAGAACTGGAAGAACTAGACCAGCCTTGACATCTGCAACAACTCAGAGGTGCCATAATATAAAAAACTTGGAGAGAACAATGAGGTCCAGAAAGTGATGAAGATGAAACAATTGCCGCATAGAAAGATTATCATGGCATTAAACAGATCATGACTGCCCTAGCAGCAACCAAAACCACATAAGAATGCACAAAAGATCTTGGAACAGCTCATTGCAAAAAGATGGTTCTTTACTACAGGAAGGATGAATGCCTGTCCAAATTGTTTTGGTCTTGCAAAATGAAAAAGTCGAGGAGCTTGAAATATGAACTAGAGTCTATGTTGTGACATCTCTAGAAAGAGAAGAGGAAGCACTGTGAGTGGAAAACCTTTGGGGGGGGCTGAAATAAAACAAATATATTGATAGTTGTTTAGGTTGCAGAAGAAGAAGAGACTGAGAGTTAAAATAATATTCTTTCATTTCTTCCATTCTTTTATTCTTTACTGTTTCATTCTTCAATTCTTTACTTCATTTAGAGATTGACCATTGTCGTGTGACATGAATTGTGGTGGTAGTTATTAGAGAACACTATTGACAGAAAGCACACAAGAATCTGTTGAGAAATAAGTTCATATTCAAAGCGCGAATAGAAGAGGGAACACGCCACGTTGAAAAGAAGTCTTAAGCTTTGTCGAGACTTGCCGTTTTCGCTCATTTGAAGGTTACTTTTAGAGATGCGCATTACAAGCACACAAACGAGGTGAGAACATTGCGATCAACGCATGGATATTCATGGACCGGATACGAAGCACTTTTCATGGGACACATCAGAAATAGATCTCACTGTCAGTTAACTACCAATAGTCTATTGTATACTCGCAATTGCATGTGTGATAGTTTTGTAAAGGCACGATGGCTAATTAATAGCATGCGACCTATTTTGGAATGCGATAATTGGTAAGGAACCCAGAATCAAACATCATCCGACCCTTATATATATGCATTAAACAATGTAATAGAAAAGAGTAATATATAGAGATGTGCTTGTTAAATATGTTATGTGCAACTATTGTATTGTAGTTGAATCCTCCTGCATATATTTATTGCATTAATAAAATGAGATATTGGCGAATCTAAGTGTTAGTTTTGTGTGTATCTTAATCTAGTATGTTTTTTATTATACTCATATATGGTTAGATACTTAATTCTGTTATCCTTAGTAATAGACTCTGGTATCTCTGTGGAAATGATGTGTTCAGATAATGGAACTATATGATCTACTTAAGTCTTCTATCATGCTAACGATCATGCAACACAACAACCCTAAAGAGACATAGTACCTTTGCGTCGCTTAGGGTGAGCGCTCAGTTTGGGAGCTAAATGACTGTAACTAGCGCACGTCAAGAGGTACTTAATTGATTTGAATAACTAGAATTATAACGGTTGCATCAGCCACACGAGGAGATTGGAAAAAATTTAACAGAAATACATGAAAAGAGGAAAACCCACAAAAGTATACACCCTATTAAAAAAACATACTATTCTTACAAAAACCCGTAAGACACCCAATGTATTGTTTAGAAATGATTTTATTTAACAAACCTAGTTTTCCATACCTCACAAGACAACACAAGAATTAAGAACTTTTCATAGTAAAAACTACTACAAACTAAAAACCTCTTATTTACCTTACTCAGAAAATAGCATCATCAATATTTGAGACATTTGACATATTTTTGTAGTGATTTACCAATAACTATAAATGCATTAAGAGTTGGAGCAAAAAACAAGCTAAATGTGTAGTAATGCCAATATTTTCTTCTTTCATTTTTTTTATTTTTTTTGAAAATTACAAGCCACAAGTCTATGTTGTCCAATTACCATCTCAAGTAAAACATCTATTATGTACTCAATTGTGTCAAGCAGGTCATTTGACACCACCTAACCTCTTACAATAATTTTAAGTGATAGAAAATTTTTCAATACTTAACCCTTCAAAAATAAAAGTAATATTTTGTATACCATTATTAAATAAAATAATTCAAAACATCATTATATGTTTATCTCACACTTTGAACATGTATTTATATACTATATATATTAATAAAGTTTGTATATATATTATTTAAAATGAAAGAATATTTAACTATGTTAAGCTTAATATATGACATTTTTTTCAACATTTTACAAAGTATTTTATGCTAAAATTATTAAAATTGTAAAACGACCGTCAAATATAATCCCTAGCCCAAGTTATTGGATAGTGATCAACAAACAAATTTACAACCCTTCACAATTAAAATAATAAAATTTTGACATAACATCATGAAACTGTGAGATGATTTTTTGGAAATAAGAGGGATCAAGCTATTACCCCAATTACCAAAGAGTTTAGAGCAATATTGTAACACAAGCACGAACACACACTGCTCAATCCTAACTCGGAAAACATCACCAGCCCTCACACATATGTATAGGTATATGGCAAGCTTTACGTATAGAAACTAAACTTGTGTCCCGAATTTCACCGTAAATCGACACCCCTTTTAAATTTTTTCATTTTTCAAGTAACGGTCATAGTTTTGTGTTCATTTTGTCTGTATGCTTTGCATTGCTCCAACGGTATTCCAGAGACATCATAAAACCAACTGTTACAAAATACCCACATGCTAAACTCACTCTATCCCTTTCACCAAGATTTTGTCTGAAAACATCTTTGATTTATTTTATTTATCATAAACAAATAAATATCTTTTTAAAACGTCTGTGCTGACAGTTAAACCAATTCATGCATTCATCCACACCAGTCATTACTTTCACATCTAAAGTAATATATTCCACGGAAGAGTTTTACACATTGGTTAAGTTGATAGGTTATTTTTGAGTAATTGCTCTGGACAATAAGCATTTTTTTCTCATTTTTTGTTATTTATTTGTGTTGTTTTATGGTTTCTCTGCATCTATCTAGGAATTCCCCTCTGTCTTTTCTTTCTCCATAAAGCCATAAATTCAATTCATTGGGGTTTTAGAAGTCACTCGTGGCCTAGACAAAAGTGAAATCTATTAAAAAATTGGCTAATTTTTACGCAACAGTTTGGAAGCAAGTCACACTTCCAAATGGGTATTTCTTAATGCCAAAGCAATAAATTTAGAATGCTCCAACATCCAGAATTCATCAGTATCCAATCAGATTATTTTAGTCCACATCGCGGAACGAAAATTATGCGAGTCAAATAATTACCTAATAGCTGCATTCTTGCCTTGCACCATTTCCCATGCCAAATCATGAAGTTCAATTTCCAAGTACATCACCATTTTTCTAAAGTTGCCTGCTGATGTCAAAGTTTAACATGACAACTTTGGTGGAAAGTGTGAAAAAATAGACTACCTACAAGGGTGGATATTTACACACTGCCTCTACTTGTATATATCAAACAAAACAATTTATCACCAAAACAAGTCACACTTTTCACTTCCTATCTGTGCTCACTACGGATCAACATTTAACACAATAATCTTAAGTTAAAATGTAAACTTGACCTTCCTGACATGGTGGAGTTATAACCCAATCACTTAAGTGGAAGGCTTTCGAAATTAGAAGTTTCGAATGAAGGCAAATGTGCTTCGTAATTTTAACTACTCGACTTTAT
Organism: Taxus chinensis; assembly: GCA_019776745.2. Lineage (NCBI taxonomy): Eukaryota > Viridiplantae > Streptophyta > Pinopsida > Cupressales > Taxaceae > Taxus > Taxus chinensis. Next base: position 6,985 of record JAHRHJ020003332.1, on the reverse strand, counting down.
TGCATTGTCATGTCTCACACCAAATTATTCACCCCAATAACATAAGTCACACTTTTGACCTTGCCCTGCTGGGTCAACGTTTAACACAAATCACTTAATGGAAGTGTGAACTTTGGACTTGCCTGACAGGCTAGAATTCACACTGTCCTGACTAGCTGTGATGTTATTCACACAATTCCTAGCAAAAAAATGTACTTACTTTGACATTTCTACATGACTTAAAAGGATTTCAATTTAATATTTTGCAAAGTTGGTGCCAATATAGAGGAGAAATTCAAAGCAAAAAGCATGCTAAAAATACATACAAAGAATTCGCTACAAAATAAGAAGGAAAGAAATGTAAGGAAAAGCATGCAAAAGCAAGCTAAAATGGGCAAACTTGCGCCCAAAGAAGGAGAAAAACACAACCTATTGTTAGAATTATGCTAAAAATAAGAAGAGTCATAATTGTGAAATAGCATCAGTTTCCATTATATAAGAAAATGCACGCCATAAGTTGCAGGCATTAATTCTGGGAGCATGTTGCCCTAGAAGATTATTGTCCAAGTGTTGGAAGTATCGTGGCATTAATAAATATAATTTTTTCAACTTGCTGAGGAAGCATCTAGTATTTAGTCCTAGGTTGGAAAATTTCTTTTCTTTATTCTGGGCTATCACATCGTTATGTGAAGTGCACATGGGAATAAAATAATATTTTTAGCTTGCTTGGATGCAAGTTAAGAGTATGAAAATTAAGGCAGCATGATCTTAATAAATTTTGGTAAGAATTGGAATTCATGTTGTGATTCCTATGTTTGTTTAATTATTTGTAGAATACTTCCCTATGCTCATATTAGGTGAAAAGAGGCAAACTTCAATGTCACGACACATAATATTCTTAAAAATAGAGGACAGCAGTGTACTTCGCCTAAAGATATCTGATTTCACAACTCGCAAAAATTTAGGAAAAAGTGAGAAAAGGAAGAGTCTCAGAAAGAAGCAGATTTAACGAAATAAGGTGATGAAAGGGATCCAATAGAACCGTGGCATAGTGTCCAGGCATGTTGAAGTTAATGATACAGACCATGAAGCACATGTCTCTCACGAATAAGGGACAAATCAAGGGCATAGAATAAGTATTACAGATGAATAATTTATTTCTCCTTTTTCTTCTTCCTTTCTTATTTTCTCCAACAGAATAATTGATATCAATTAATTGAAAACCTAGTAATTGGTTTTAAAAGTTGTTACTCAAATATACTAGAAACGTCAATTACTTGCATAGATGGTAGACATCTTTAAGGCATGAATTTACGCTCTTCAGCATCATGCATGCTAAGAGGAATCCAGGGATAATATTGCTAGTTGTTCCTTTATAGCATTCCACATTGCGAGTTACACATTAAAAGGCTTCCTATTTGAATTACCCTCTATGCACTATACAATAAGAGAAAAGCCTACGGTGATGATTAAAATTTGTTAATCACATTCTTAATTTCCCAAGTTGTTTTAACCCTGGGATGTCATTTCTGGTAATAACTGTGAATTGAATAAGGTGGTATTTCCAAAGAATCTTTATGTCCATGATGCTTTGCTTTCTTACTTTTGTGTTGGAACTCTAGATAACATTGTGTTATCTGAGATTTAGATTTAGAGCTTTCCTTCCTTACTTCTAAATTATGGTGAAATCTATTTGTTTATTTAATTTGATGAACCATTGAAAATATTGTGTTGAATACATATTCTTCTTTCTTCTTTCGCAAATTTCATATTTCCCCATTCTAAACACTTTCAAAATAACCGGTGTTACTTGCTGCAAAATTGTTCCGCTGTGTTCACGAGCCATGGAATTAAAGTAAAAACCCCTTAAAGTAATTATTAGCATCACCCCTATAAAATAAGTAAACAACTTACATGAGCCTCCACTATTTAAAACTTGAGAAGAATTTACTCTCATCCTGCCTTAAGTTTTACTTGCGCATAAAATCTAGCCAACAATTTTTGTGACCCACTGAGGGAAAAACATAAATTAGAAGACCACAGATTATTTCTTCCAGCTCCTTTATATTATAGCTCAACCCTTAGACAGAACATCCATTCAGTGTCTAGCAGAGCTCAAGGAAAGACTGATCATTTTTATAGATTGTAGGAGCAATTTCAATTCTTAATCTATCCTCCTTCAAGTTAGAAGTTGTCCAGATCCAATCTTCACTAGGAAGAAGAGTGCAAACTCCTCCAGATTCTGATCATGTCAGCAACAAATCCAGTAGTAATCATTATTCCCAAGTTATTCTCAAAAGAAGACATACCCTTTCATCATGTTAGATATCAACCACTTCTCCTTTAGCACCCTGTTCACATGGGTATACTTTTGGACCTCTGAACTAACTCCTACCTGTGTATACACTTTCCTAAAGGATCAAGAGAAAATTGTTCAAAATTATTTAGAGATAGAAAAGCATAATCCAGATGACCACTTGGCTACATTTTCTATCCCGTGGTGCTTCGCATCATACATGAGTGTATGTCTCGACTACTTCATAAGACTCTGCATATACTTGGCCTGCAGAATGGTTCTACCAGTTTAGCTCCTGGTACCATAACGCAACTGGATACTATGTAGATGCCATCCTTTAAAAATATTCAATAATCCATCCAAAATTCTAAGTACATAATAACTCACTACCTCAGATTGAAGAAGGAGCCACATGAACACTGTTGTTTGCAGACTCACAGCACCCCCTGGATGCACAATCAGCTTCTAGTTGATGTTCAAGTATCCAGTGTGATTGCTACAACATGGAAATCCTTTCTCCCAAGCGTGGGACTTGTAAAGATGAGAAAAGATTTCCAGAGAAGGTGGTTCCCATTCCTCTGTTCAGATGCACACAAAAAATGCAGAGGTTTCTAAAACCTAATCTAACTTTCGCCAAGGAGACACGGGAAGAAAATGCATAGAATAAAACCTAAATACAAAGTGATTACACGAGAATGTTAGACACTCGTTTTGCAAACTTTAACACAACCACATAGATCAATACAACACACACTGCACAGTAAACCAAATAACTGAATAGAACCAATAAGAACAGAAATGAATACAGAGAGGGTACAAGAGCTCAATCACAACACATATATTATTGCTCAAGAGTTGATACAGTACAATTCGTGCCCAAGAGGACAAAAAGAGACTGCATTACCAACCCATATGGGAGGTTTTGAAAGCTCCACAATTTCTCTTTGCAAGAAGGGAAAGAAGGGAGGATGCAAAAACAAGGAATGTCCGACCGCATTAAAAAGCCTCTTTACAATTATATATCAAGAAATGAGAGGGAGAAGAGAGAAATCCAGATCTTGCCCCAACACTTATCTTCTACGCACTTAAGAGTTCATATCAATTATACAGAAAGTGGTGGATCTATCAAAAACGGTGGGCTTCTAACAGAGAGCGCGTGCTATCTGCAATGTATTAAAAGTTGGTCGTTGAAGCATTTACTTTTGTCTATCACCACGTTTTAAGAGGTTATTCTTAATTTTCTCCCTCCAACTGCACCAAAATGCGTAGAATCATTAGAAATTTCAACAGCTTTCCGTTGATATCAAGAACGTGCAAACGAGCTCTGGATCCGAAAGATACAAAGTCTGAAGATTCTACGGGCCACAAAACAGGCAAAACAGTGTTTTAAAATTCTTTTCCCGCGCTCTCTTTTTCCATCTGGACTGACATGTGGCAAGCCTGATTCGCCTGAGTAATTCTTCTTCTCCACCTTTCTCTGGGCCTTTTCTTTGTGGCCCTTAAACTTGGACACGTAGCACTTTCACTTGAGTTCGGATCGGTGCTCGAAACTTCGCCCCACTTGACTTTTTGACCTATTTTTCCATTGGTGACACGTGTCTGTGTGATTTGTCTACATCTGCCCAAATTTACGTCCACCGCATCCTTTTTGTTCCCAGATTCCCAGCTGCTTCACGGAACAGAATTCCTTCGATCCAGCTCGAAATGGGCTTCCATTGTCCCTTTTGTTGTGACCTGCATGTGATTCTGATTGGCTTTCGGCTCCTTCGGATATCCGCGTTCCCGCGCGTCCCTTTGTCCCCACTTGTTCCTTGTGTAGAAGTTTCCTGTTACAGCCAAGACCTGCCGGTCGCTTCCTCGCGCGAGCTCTTGTCCCGCTTGCTTCCCGTAAAAGGGACTGATCAAATTTTCTTTCTTTGCGGCTATTTCAGCATTTCGCGTCCATTGTCCAGATGTCCCTTTTCTTTTGGGCCGCCTGAAGGCTTTTGGCACGATCCACGCTTTCGCGTATAATTGTTCCAACTGTCCCAAGAGCGTCTTGAGCAGGACTTCAGCCAATTTTAACGATTTTCTCCTGAAATCAACTCCTACGCTTGAACTAAAACTATTATGCATGGATTCAAAATTCTCTGGGGGTAAATTTCTGGATAACATTGGCGACTTTTCGGGTCACCTGCCTGCTAGGTAGAAATCGTGCCTTTTACGATCCATTCGGCATGAGTCATACCAATAACTGAAATGAGCCTGAGCCAGCAACTCCCTCTACGAATCACGCTGACTGTAAAAACCAATCAGGAGCAACAAAACCTGCACCAAAGCACTAGGAAACTGAAACCTAACTACAACAAACCAATGTGCATACACACTGAGGAATTGAATCTAGGGCTACATATTTAAAGGGTGAAACCTCTTATTTTTTTGTAGCAATGTTTTAAATGATTCGTGACTGGAATCGGGAGTTCTTCTCCGTCCAATGTAGACAACTTGGAAAGTATGCTATTCTTACTATTCCATCCATGTAAGGCAGCATCCAAATAGGCATTCAATACGGGAATGTCTGTCCTAAGTTTTGCCAATCTACATCTCCATTTCAGGAACTTAGGTCCCCTTCCTGAATGTTCCTTCTCTTGCTTATCTTATCAAACCATCTTTTCACTAGGCCTGATCCTTTCTAACTTGTGAAACTACCGTTTCTCTAATTCTTCCAATTCCATCAACTCTGCATACCTGCCTCCATTGGTTTAAACTCATGCCAACTCACAAACTACTTCATGAACTCCAAATGAGGCATTCTAAAGACATGGGCAAGATCAGCCTCTCTTCATAATAAGCCTGAATGGACAGGTTACCTGTTGTATTCTTTTGGCATATCTATAGCCCAATAATGCTATTTCGCTTGGCTATGCCAGGACCATTGATTCTCATCAAGAGTTCTCCATAATGATCTAATAACAATTTTTGTTTTGGACTCTGCTGTCCATACCCTGGGTAATAAGTTTGGAAGAGGTGCTCAAGTAGATTCCATTCTTGAACCCATTCTGTAACTCTTGAACCACGAATGCCAATCATTGTCTGATATATATAAGTCACGCCACACCACCTGGTCACTATTCCTTCATAAAATTTCTAGTATATTAGACTTGTTTGCCTCTCTTGAGCGCTACTGCTTAGTCCACTTGTTGAAGTAGTCCGTGCCGTGAGAATTCCACTTGGGCCTTGGCTTGATTTTGGGTTGAGTACCCCGATGAAGTCCAATCCCCATTGTAGAAATGGTTGGTCAACCAAGATTGGGTGCAAATGGAAGCGCTGCTTAGTCTTTCTTTGCCTGTGAAGAGTGCACATTTCTTACACTTTCTTATCTTATTAGTAGTCATTGAACACGTGGGGCCAATAATTACCCTGTCTTTTTATCTTTTGAGAAGTTGTTACTCGTGGGGGGCAAATGTCCTCCAAATCTCATCGTGAAAATCTCGTACACCCTTCCCAATTTGACCAGTCCATTGCCTCAATAGAACCCCATTGATGTCTTTCTTAAACAAAACACCGCATCAACAGCACATATGGAATGGCTTGTAAATCTGAAGTATTCCTCTTTGCTTTGCTCATTTCCGGAGGGCATAGTCCTGTCTGTAGAGATGCTATCATATTCTGAGTCAACAAGCGAGTAGGCACATTCATCATTTTCATGTTCTTGGCCATCCTTGTGTCAGTACCAAGACCAGTCTCATTTTTCATCACCCGCTTTCAACACCTGTTGACTTCAAGGCTAGCTGTTCACATTAGCCCTTTCCCACGTACTGTTTGGTGACCTGATCTCGATGTCATATTCCATACACGAGTTATCCACCCTACACGCTTTTCTCATTCATTCCTGTCTAGAAGAAGTCCTTTGACCTCCCGCATGAGGCAATTAATTGGATCTGTTGTTGAGACTAGGTGCTTGATTCTTAAACTCCTGATCACTGCAAGTACATCGCTTCTTCAATGAAAGAGTATCTAAAGTTCGTATTCCTCAAGCCTTGACTGAAGAAAGCAACTGGTTGTTCTATCCTTCCTTTGTTTTTGTGTGCCAGGTTACAGAATTGTGCTCTCCACCACCGAAAGCATTATATAGCACGAAGTATTTGAGAAGAAGTCTAGATTGACAGAGTTCGCGCTTGAGATTTTAGCCTTTTTATTGCTCAAAACTTGCCTTTGCCTTCAGATGTCCCTTTAAATGCCATGCTCATTCCTTTACATCAGTGTTATTTAGCTTTATAAAGCTGCAAAGTTTGGAACAAACTTTCGGACAAAATTGATTCCTTCCCAAGAGCTTTTAAGAGCCTTCTTGTTGACTTGGCAATCGGCTAATGCTTGAATTGCTTCAACCCGTTCTGGGTTCAATCGTCAACCCTTCCTTTGAAACCAAATGGCTAGAAGTTTTCCCTCGTGAGCCAGAATATGCAACTTTTTGGAGTTCATGATACCCCACAATCATTCATACACTCTGAACTACTTGCCTCAAAATGACAGAGGTGTCGCTGCATTTTTATGAGAATACAAAGTGATGTCGTCAAGATATATCAGAACTATATTTGTTGATCAACCCCTTAAATTTGCCTACTCCATTGCCCTATTGGAAGGTGGCTCCAGCATCTTGATAGTCCAAATGGCATCATTCTTGTAGGGCATAGGTCCCCCATATGGTGGTGAAAGCCGTCTGTCTTTGAT